>CM045457.1:24518823-25118823 GCA_024666655.1 Dascyllus trimaculatus
TATAACTTCTATATAGTAAACACAGAAATGGCTACAAAATGAAGACCAAAAACAAAAAAAGAGTTGTTGAGTGCATAAGTGGTCGTTATATATTTCATTCATCTGCACATCATTTCCACATTTTGCTTCTTCAACCTTGTAGACCAATGACGTCAAACATCATCTACCAGAAACAGTATGCAGAAATTGTTGACTTCAAAGACACACATGATATCTGCTTTGAGGAAGTGCCAGAAAAATGGTCCCCAACACTGTTTTTCTGTCTTTCACAGCCTGAAGGTGAGACTGGGGAGGGGCACTATCAGGAGTCATTGCTAATGAGTTCATCACCTTGTGTATGGCAAGGAGGGATTTCAAATTGCCATAAATGCGCCATTATGTCTGCAAAATGATGTGAAATGACTGTCACCCAAGTCAGCCGATCCCATTTCCTGAATCTAAAAATAAGAGATAAAAGACAAAAGAAAAAAAAAACTCAGCTCTGATTGATGTGCGGGCGAGAGGCCAGTTTCACAAAAGGACTACTTACATGCAGATCGCAAACGGCACCAGAATCCCATTTTGCTCACAAATTGCAGATAAATTCACAAGTTCTGCAGTCGTCGCCTGTCCTCATGCTCGGGTCGCATATATTTTGGTAAGTTAAAAGAGCCAAAATTAAACCAAGAGACGACAAAATGAGGCAGAGTTAAATGTCCCAACATCTAATGTGTAATCCCATCAACAGTAATAGCTTTGGTTTAACTGTCAGATTAAGGCGAGGTTAAACAATGACTGGGAATTTAACTTTAGGCATTGACACCAGCAGTCTGCTATATAATGCAAGTTTACCAAAAAAAACAGGCTTCTTTCAGTAAGTCTGACTTACTTTCAGGTTAATTGGGTCTATGAGTTGTTGCTCAACCAGAGTTCCTGCAATGCTGACCAAACAGAAAAGCCAAGATTTTACCACCAAGTTTTTCACATGCTACCTTATATTTTGACTTTATTACCTAGTATCTGTCCAAAAACTGAAGTTTAAAGAAAATCAACTTGTGAATGGAGCACATATGCGGTTCAACTTGACAACTTGAACCTGTATCGAGTTAAGTCTGTCTGATTGCGTGAACTTGAACTGACCTTTATGGAACCAGTTTAGCTGCGACTGATTCATTCAAGTCAGATGTTGGACTTTAATCCCGACTTTTCTTACTGTGCTTTATGGAACAGGCCCCTCATGTACGGACAGCAAAAGTTGAACTTCACAAGCTCTGCATTTCAAACCTTAGTAAAATTTCTTCATATACTTTTGAGTAGTTTTATCTACAGCAATGCATCCTATTTAGCGCTTAAGAAGTGGGACATTTTTCTTCCATAAAGGAACACTTAGTCCTTCAGTTCATCACATTAAAAATTTGGAGAATCATGTCCTCCTTTCCAAAATCACACAGCTTTTTTTCACTTTCAGGACGCACTACAGTTGCCTGCTGCATGCAGTATGGTTACAATTAGGACAGACTACTTCATCACAATGTTGTGCCTTCAGTTTTGACCATCTTGGTCATATATTTGTCACAGTCTGTGGTAAGAAACGAGCTGTTTGCACGCTCTTGGTGGCTCAATTTTGTTATTTGAGCGAGACAACGCGACGTATGTGGACTGTAATGGTAAATGGTAAATGGTCTGCACTTATATAGCGCTTTTTTCTACCTTAGTGGTATCCAAAGCGCTTTACAATGTGTTTCTCATTCACACACCAGTGGCGACAGAGCTGCCATGCAAGGCGCTAATCTACCATTGGGAGCAACTTGGGGTTCAGTGTCTTGCCCAAGGACACTTTGGCATGCGGAGGGGCCAGGGATCGAACCACCAACCTTGCGATTAGTGGACAACCCGCTCTACCACCTGAGCCACAGCCGCCCTGTAGGTCAGAATGAAAGAGGATGCTGGCTTCCAAACTGCAAAAGGCAACCAGATGCAGTTACCTTTTACGAATTGGGACATACTAAATCTTTTTTCTGGTACACTGTATTATGGAAGTATTTGTATTGGAAGACACTCATAGTTTTCATAGAAAGTACAAAACAAGAACCACATATTTGTACAGTATTTGAGTAAATGTATTTTAGTTATGTTATAGCACTGTCCATAGTCTTGTTATAAGGCTCCATGTTGTGGCCAAGCTCCCCTTTGGATAAAAACAAAGCAGTAAAAATGATCGGAGCTTGATGGAAGATGATTTCTGGCCTTGTTAGCTAAGCAATACGTAGAGGTAGGTCCTTTTTATTTTGTGAATTTGAAACCAAAGTCCAAACCAATGAAATCTACATGCAACTCCACTCACATCTGACATTTAAACCAATAAAATCACAGTGGATGGGATTAAATGTTCAGCGCTGAACTTTGCAGTCTGCAGCCAGGACTCCTTGCCTGCATGTTACAAATTTCATAAAATGGACTCCTGAGCCAAAATACACAACGCACATCCATAGTGTCAACAATGTGCTTTATAAATTTTATGACATGAGCCAGGATAAACCAAGGTCAGAGCATTACAGCATGTCCGCTTTAATTAGAAGATGTGCAGAGGATCAAGTGTGACCAGTGGAGGGCAGACGCCAAGTTACTCCTAACCAGACTTGACACAAGAGCGATTGGTCTACTTGAAAATAAAATTTACTGGAAACAGTATGGAAGCCTTTAAGTTATTCAGCAGAGTTTGGAGAAGAAACTGCAGTCGGGGAAACAAACTCAGCAGCAGCCACAAGGAGTACTGTATAATGCACTCAATGCAGAAGTGCAATTAACTCCAATTAGAGGGTAGCAGCTGGAGGAGACTGCTGGAGTGAAGCTATTGACCAGAGTGTCTACTACAGGCTGAAGACCCATCCTGAGGAGTTGAATATTTGAGTCCATTTGAACAGATTAGAGCACATTTGCATTTAAATTATACTTTCACATTGGAATAAACCATGAAATTATTGCAGTGATCACCGGACAACGATAGGGGATTTTACAATAAACGTATTTTAACTTTAATAAGGCATAAGTCTGTCATCAGAAATGTCGAGCTGATATTTAGCATTCGTCTGTTGTGAGGTGCTGGTGTCAAAAAGCGAAAATTTAGTGCTATTTAGAGTAAAAGCAGAAAATGTACCGGCAGTGAACATTTAGTGAAACCCTGTCCTACATGCTGACAAATGCAGATAAAAAGGAAAAAAAGCAACCAAAGCCAGCATCTCTAGCGGAGAGGATGAGAGGATTAAGATATCACCTCCACATCTTGAGCTCACCGTGCTGCTGCCTCATAGTCATACCGGAGAAAAAAAAAAAACGTCTGATCTCTTTCTCTGTTTGGATTTTTCATCTTATCTTCACCAGGAAAACAACACTGAGAGTCTACAGCAATGCTCGTGGGCCGTACTTAGCATGCCAACATCCTAACAGTGACAATGGCAACACAGTGGCATTAAGTATTAATACTGTTTACTATGTTCACCGATCTTATTTAGCATGTTTACATGATTGCATATGTTAATTAGCAGTAAAACAAAGTACAGCTGAGGCTGATGAGAAGATGAATCATTTGATATGCAGCTTTTGATCATAAACCAAAGTACTGGACTGGCTAAAATTCAGACAAGATGAAAAGTCATGGAATCAAAAAACATTATGTCTCAATGAAATTACAAGGCAATCCACGGAATAGTTGACATATGAGGCCGAGATGTGCTGATACTAGGGATGCGGTTATCGTGGCCGATACTTGGCATTGTCCAAATTATCGATACTGGTATTTTTATTGACTGATTATTGCTAAATTAAATGTGTTATTTCACGTCTGATGCAGCCTCCTCTCTCTGTCTGTGTCACTCTGTAGTTTCAGAAATGTCTCTCAAGCAGAGACTGCAAAAACTGAGCAAGGAACACAAGCTGTTGCCACAAACCAGGGAATTAGCTTCTCTCACAGCGGCTAAGGCTAGGCTAACGGCTAAGTTAGCCACAGTCACAGATTACCCTGAAACAAAGTCTGGAAAACAATAATTAATAATGCTTTAAGATATGGAACTTAGGGAGCAATAAAAGTGACAGAACAGTGAAAGATTAGGAAAATAGTGAAGAACTTCAGTGTAACTGCAGGAGACAAACTCATCAATCCCACATAAACAGAGGAGAGCTTCCTGATTCAATCACTCGTATTTCTATTGTACATATTCGGTTATAGAAGCCTAGTTATGAATGACAGGTTTTCTGCTATCAAATGCTGTTAAAACATTACATTTAATGTATATGGGTACCAAATATCAATTATTGGTCTTACTTGATTATCAATAATCGGCACTGGTATCGGCCCAAAACAAAAATTTGATCTGCACACAGTAACAACCTCATGCACTATGTCTGACCTAAAACAAAAAAAATAACACAGCAGTTTGTCCTTTTGAGTTATTACAACCTCTACTGAAATTATATTCAACCAACAAGCTACACAGAGTTGGACAAATTAGCTTTTCCTCTTCAATCAGAGGTATTTATATTCACCAGTGTTAACCCTCTGAAACTGTCGAGGCATGTTAAGATCAGAGAGGAAACTTGAAATCCTCAACTGAAGCCCAACTTCATCAATTTAATTAAGTCACCACATCAACTAACAAAGACATTTGTGTTTACATCACGCATAATATTAAGTTTATGCAATTACCAACAACATCATGTCAACCAAACCATCAGAATAACATCTGCGACTTAAACAGTTCATCTAAATCAGTAAATCCATTTTTAGAATGCATTTAATTAAGTGGTGGGAAAAGAGCTTTTGAATCAGGAGCTTACTTCAGTAATTAGAATACTTAATATGAGGATCAATAATGTCTGCACCCATTTCTTTTTGCCAATATATCAAATACAGATGGAGATACAAAGGAGAGATGAATTAAAGGAAAAAGTCTGAAGTCTTGACTCGTACAGTGAGGAGATCTGGTTTCTCTGTTATGCTGTTGGAGGCATTTTACTGGCATGGTCTGGGTCCACGTCTTCATTTAGAAGGAAGAGTCACTGCAAATCAATATAAAGTTGTTTTAACCTTTATCCTATGATGGATAATTTCTGTCCAGGTGGGAATCTCATCTTTTCTGGGATTACAGTGCCCCAATCCACAGGCATGAGGGGTCACTGAATGGTCACCACTTCTCAACTTATGTATATCTATGCAAGATTTCACCGCATCTATAAAAACACCAAAGGAATTGCAATATCTTTTGCAAGAATGGCGTTCATCCCTCCAGTAGAGTTCAAGAGACTTGAAGAACCAATACCAAGGTGCACCAAAGCAGCATGTTGCATCTCAGCTCCTTATCAAGACACTTTATTTTGGCTTTTCCTTTAATTTACCACCTGAATGTGCAACAGGTTTGAGCTGCTGGCACTAGACAAAAAGTCTGAGAATCACCAAAGGCCTCATTTTCAAGGAGCCACAAATATTTGTACCAAATTTCACGGCCATCCATCTCATAGTTGTTGAGATTTTTCAGCAAAGTGGCGGAACAATCATCTGATACTGCTGCCCCTGCAGTCGTGCAATTAGCACGGCTAAAACCACAAGCTAACATCCAAACCACAAGACCACAGAGAAATTTATCAGCACACATGAATCTGCTCACATGCAGATATGCAGCACAACGTTCCCTATGGATTGTAAATCAAGCAACTGGTCGGCCGCCCTCTCCCCCTCCCGTACAGCCACATTAAGGATGACTTGCCACGCGGGGCCACACTGCGAGCCGGTCCTCAGAGCAGCTCCCAGAGCAAGGCCTGCGGTGCTGGGCAGTAAATAACCAGCATAAACGTGTCGTGGGAGACAACCCGCAGACACCAACCCATTTAATGTTAATAGGAAAGCATCGGTTACCAGATTCTAAATAATAGCTCGCAGCCACCATGGCCAAGGATAGTTACCACAGGCGCAGGAATTTATGGAGTTGGCAAATTGCTTTTCTATCCCCATTCTTCCCCCATTTGTCCGTTTTGCCATCTCTCAGCGGGATGATGGAGAGGCGCAGGGAGATGATGGGACTGTTGCAGCCTGCTTGACTGAGCACACCTGTCCTACGGCCACAGAGCCCGGCATGATGATGCTCCGAGGTGTACAACAACTATCCGTCCATCTGGGTCTCAAGAGGGACAGCCACTTGACAGCGTGCCGAGATATTTTTATTCCAGCGGGGCCCGGGGTGTTTGGATGTGATTGGTGGCACTTTTTTTTGTTGGACAGGAAATGTGAATGCACACAACACAGCTGGTGCGTGGTCAGTAAAGTTAAAATAGGTTATATAAAGGCCATAGTGCACTGTTCTCACCTGCTTATTGAAGGCATTTCGTCCAGCTTTATTGTTTTTCAAAGAAGACTGACGGCGGATTCTGGATTTGGAATTCCACATTTAATTAAAAATGTAGATTTTTTATGTTTTTTACTGCTTTTTTATTACTTTACGGTGTGCAGTTTTATTACTGCCAACATGACGATATGAAAACCAGCATATGTCAGTCATTCTCTTAATACACTGTTGCCCATAAAGTTGGAATAAAATATTTTTTACTTCTGTGTCTTCTCCACAAACAACGAAGGCGGCTAGCTGGCATTTTCCAATTTCTTTTTAAAGAGGCAAAGTAATTTACATTACTCAAACTGGAATAAATGCTGCATTTGTTGGGTGTCCGTTTTCGAATTCAATTAAATTTTATTTGCATAGCACCAATTCACAACATATATCTCACAGGGGAGTGTGCCTATGTTCCCACAGCCCTATATTCCCACATTTCTTTTTTTCAAAATTAGGCCCTATGTTCCCACAGTTCCCACATTTCTACCCTTGGTCGTTAGGGGTTTGCCACTCAGTCCCGCAGCTGGCAATTTGAAGGAAAGAGCCAGCTTCTAAACTCTCTCGAGCTCAACACCTACTCAACTACGCCAACATGGGGTTGCTGTGGAGTGACGAACCGCGTGGAAATATCTGCAGTTTCCCTGTAAATGGGGTCTTAGAAATATGAGACATGTGGGACCACTGGGCTGTGGGAATATAGTACTTAATATAGCAAGGTGAAGATTTTACAAGTTTTGAACAGAAAACAGAGAACCCACTCTGATCTATTGATATCTAAATATAAGTATAATGCAAAATAATTGTCATGTTTTGAGCAATCAAATCAGAATCACAGAATACTGAAGGAATTTTGTTTAAAGGTTGTTATAATGTATTGCAATGTAAAAGTTCATGAAATGATGATCTATGACTGTATTTCAATATGTTTTGATCTTATTTTATTCTGTATTATGTATGGACTACATTATATGTGTATGTATGTATGTATATGTATGTGTATGTATATTTTTCATGTTCACGATTTAATAATGTTGTTGATCATAACAAATCATAATTTTCATGTCAATCAACATGAGTCAGTTTGTAAAAATGGAAATCCTTTTTTAGGGGTGTGGCTCTAAGTATAAGCCCTTTTGGGTTTCTGTCACACTCCATCACACTTTTATTTATGCATTTTTTTTCTTATTTGTATCAATTTATGTGTTAATAAAAATTTTAAAAAATAAAAATAGAAAACAGAAAACCCATCAATCCAAAGTCTCCTAAGAGCAAGCAGTCAGGGACAGTGGGAAGATATCAAAAAGCCTCCCCATTTACAAGGAGGGGGGAAAAAAACCCTCCAATAGAAGCAGGCTCAGGGAAGGCAGCCATCTGCCTTGACCGACTGGGGTGAGGGTAGGGATGAGGGGTGTGGGGGAGTTTTTAGCCATGGATTTGGTGCTTTAGTGAATATTTGTGAAAGGAACACAGTGTATGTGGGATTAACTCAACAAACAAGCAATGCAAGTTTTCAAAATCAGCTGGTGAAACAGGGGACTACACTATACCATGCATCTAGTTTGGCTACACCGAAAATACATTAAGTAGGGATTTTCATGGGATTTTCTGACAACAGGTGGGATATTACTATGCTTGAACATCAACAGTGCCATTAACTGATGTGAAAAGCATTGTGTTCAAGTGCTCACCAGTGAGTGGGCCATCACAATAGGAGAAGGCATAAAAATATGGTAATTCCACTACAAGAGAGACCTCATGTTCTCTGCAATTAGGTGGACAAAATATGTGCATATATCAGTCCCAGCATCAGCAATCAGCTAAACCGAGGTGGAAAATACTGGATATTGTGCATCCCCACAGTCAGCTAACAAAGCCAGCTCACATAAGAAGACATGGATGCTGCAGTTGAGTTTATAATGTGACACGCTTTTAGAGATTTCTTCCAGACAAACCTCTGCTTCTTCAGGTGATTAGCATTAAGTCAAGCATTAGTGCAACTCAACCACAAACGACAGCAGCACTTAATTAAGCGTATCTGCCTCCTATACGTTCACATACGCCGCCTCATCCAGTCAGATAGTCGAACGTGCTCTCTGCTCTCTGCACGCATGGCCAGAAATTAAAACATCAAACTAACGCGAGATGAAATGACACAACAGAAACTTTGACAAAACCTAATTAACGCTTCGCAGGATGCAAACTTACTGGATTATGGAGCTTTTTTTTTTAGTTTAGTCGGAGCTGTTTTCATACTGTGCAAGAGCAAGGAGCAACAAATGGCTTCTTCTGAAGGCATGGAAATGAGTTCTGATATCTCCAGCTAGGCTGACTGTGTGCAGATTCCAGTGGGAATACAGTACATTACTGCTAATTATACTTATGTAAAGAAGAAGGGCAGGCGAGAGAAATGTCACAAACTGAAATTATGCTTCAAATACAGAGAAAAGTTGAGTTGGAAAAGCTTTTTTTTTAACTGTAGATACTCAGTCTGGCAATATAAAGTCAGGTTGAAAAACAAATCACTGAAGTCTTCGCCTACTCCGCCAGTGAGCAAGGTGACATCAATAAGGTCAAAGCTGGGGTGAGCTGTAATTAAATCACAACAGCGGTTTGACCAGGTCAGCTCCATGAGGCCTCTGTGAGGTCAGAACCTGTAAATTTATCACCGCTTTCCTTTTTTTTAGGCATAAATTTTGGAACTAGCGTGATTATTCATGATCGCAGCATCTGACCTACAATCACCTTTTCATTGTAAATAAAGAAAAATCTTCCGGGTAAGAATATGTAATGCCACTACAGCAGTTGGTAGGTTGCTAATTCTTAACGCTCTGCTAGAGTTAGTGAAGACCCGGGGCAGACTTTAACAGAGGATGACATTTTCAGATCACTCTCCAGAATTAAAAAAAAACGGGGGGAAAAGAAAAACATGCCCGAGACAATCTTTAACACAGTTTGCTCCCTACATAGCATCATAAATAATGGAATCCTAAAATACATGTTTTGGATTCATCAGAGGAAGAGAAAACAAACGCTGGAAGAAAGCAGCTCTCCGCCTTGAAGTATAGCTTATTTAGGATTAACCTTTCACTCTCCCGAAACTGTTAGAACACGTAAAAGTCCACATAAACCACAAATTCCCTGACAGTAAATCCCAACCAGGGTTAGCTTCCATCTGCCAGAGGGGGGATGGAAAAACTGGAGCTCGACAAAATTTGGATTTCAGGGCTGAGCAATTCATTGAAACATGATCAAAATCATAATATGGCTGAGTGCAATGTCTACAAGGAGCTGCAGCTTCTTGACAAAGGTAAAATGGGACATACTAGTCTAAATGAAGCATTCTGGTGCTACAGACATAAATCAAATTCATTAGACGTATTATATAGATATAGACACTTGTTTGGTACAGACCACACATCATTATTTTTGTATTTGTTCCAGTGGAAAAGAAATGCAAAAATTACTATTCTCAACTAGAATCGTGTCTCATATCATATTATCTGTTCAAATAATGATCTCTGCATATTGTTCAGCCACAGACTGAGTCACCTGAACATCACATGTTGTAATTATGTGAATGAAAAGTGGCTGAAGTCAAATAAAAGCCCAAGACAAATGATTGGCATAACAATTTACACACTGTAAAAAGAATTCTGTAAAAAAAAAAACAAAACCTGAAAACATGCCAGAAAAAATAAATGGAATTCTGTAACATTCAAAAACTGTAAAACCAGTAAAAGCAATGGCATTTGTTTTGTTTTTGATTTTTTTGGTCAATTTAAACACTGTGACTTTATAGTCATTCATTTTAAAACAAAAAAACATATTACTATTTGCAAAAATACAGATTTTTGATGAGGACACAATGTGCAGTTTGGCTGTTTTTACAGTCAACATATAATTACGTTTGTTTGCAACTGTACTAGACACACTGATCAGGCATAACATTATGACCACCTGCCTAATACTATGTTGATCCCCCTTATGTGGTCAGAAATGCTCTGAGCCATTGGGCATGGACAAGAGGACCTCTCAGGGTGTCCTATGGGGTCTGGAACCAGGATGTTGGCACTGGATCCTTTGGGTGCTCTGGCTTGTGCAGTGGAGCCTCTGTCAATCAAACTTGTTCCACTTCATCCTGTTGATGCTTGATCAGAATGGGGTGTAGGAAGTTTGGAGGTCAAATCAACATGTTGGGCCATTGTCATGTTCCTCAACATGTTCCTGATTGGTTGATGTTGTTTCCATGTGGTGGGGGTGCATTTTCCTGCAGGGGTAGGTCAGTGACATTTGGGATTTCCATTTGCATGAGGGAGTGTGCTTGTTGTGGGACAATGTTTATTTGGGTGTCTAAGTCTAATCAACACGGATGTTAAAATCCAAGGTTTTCCATCAGAACATCACATAGTACCAATATGATCAATGTTATTCACTTCACCTGTCAGTGGTCATAATTTTGTGGCTGATCAGCGTAGTTAGCTAAGTGCAGAGGTCAACCGATATGTTTTTCAATTACTGGTAATGAAGGAGATTGACAACCAATAATTGGAAGTGATATACATTTGCAGTAAAAATGGAATCAATGCCGATAATTAGAAAAATGCGGAATATCAGATATGATAATTAGTTTATACCAAGAGTAAGGGACACTTAAATCTAACCATTAATATCAATAACACCAATATTGATTGCAATATTACTTTCTGAATAGTTTGTGCAACCGCAGTTTCAGTATCATGTAATATTAGAATTTCACGTGCAATGTATTACAGTATTTTTACTTTTCCATTTTACCTTATTATTTTTGAAACTTTTACATACAGGAACATGAGAGTAAACTCAGCTCCTACTAGAAAAGCAACATATGGCTCAAGAATCTTCTTCCTTCTACTATAACTTATCTTATCAGCAACTGAAATGTGGTTGAATATGATTGTCACTGTGTTTGTACAAATGCAAACCCGAGCAAATGTAGCCAATAGCAGGTCAGCTGATGTGAATTCAAGTTCACACATTTGCAACACGAAGTTAAGTGTCAGTGGAGAGGCACTCCAGCTGTAGTTCACCTGCTATGAATCCGACACAAGTGGCACTGTGCTCTTCAGAATAAATAAACGGCATGAAAAAAGGGGATGATGTGCGCGATTTCATCTATAATCTGCAAACTCCAGCCTCCTGCAGGGTAGAGAGTGCTGAAAAAGCCGAACATGAAACATGACCAGGAGGCATGCAGGAGGAGGAGAGAGGCAGCGACAATGGAACATCCTCATAATCCTTTTAGAGTCTTTCACAATTAGAGTTCACCACCGTGTGGAGCCTTAAGAAACACTCAGTTCTGCCAAATCTCATTACAAAGAGCGACACGTAATGTATGAGCCGCTGTGGACACAAGCACAATGTATGCTGCTCATTATCAAACCCACTGTGCTGATTTTTTTTTTTGTCTCCATTATATTTCACATTATTTGCAGCAGTCCCCGAGATCAAAAGATGTGCAATCCTATCATGACATCAGATTGGCCGCCTGAAGAAAAACCTGATGTGCTTCTGTTAAGCTTTGAGGAAAAATGATCTTTCAGTGTAGATCCGAGAGGATTACTGTCCATAAAAAAATACTCAAAGCTACTTTAAATGAATGCACACTGACACTGCTGGAAGGTCCTGCGCAATGACAACACAAAAGCCATTTTCAGGGGAATTTCTCAAGGAAATAGGGTGTCACATGAAATATGGTTGATTTCAATCACCAAAAGAAACCATTTAAAGCTCTGATTTCATTGTGGGCCGAGCCATGAGCAAGAGTTACCGGGCTTTATGATCAGAGATGAAAGAATAGAAAACCCGGTCCAGTCTGGAGGAAGGCAGAGGAATGCTTTTGATGTTCAAGAGAGAGGTTTTTTATACCAGTGGAGGGGGGTTCTGTTTTTGTGTTTCACTGATGAAACCAAACACTGAGAGATGTTCCCAGCCTTTCATTAAGGTGAATCATTAAAGAGCCAATCAGCAATAATGAAGGATAACTTCATAGTGTAGGTTTAAATGGCTGAACTGCATCTTAAGGCAAACTTTAATGGAGTTCAACAGCTGGGAGGTGCACATCTGCCCCTTTTTGGTTCACATCTTGGACTGAAATGCAGGCTGACTGCTGCTGCTGCTGTCACATCCACGGGAGCGCATGGGATTACTTTCCTCCCTCCCAAATATTTCCCCTAAATTATCCCACACTGTCTCGCATCCCCTCAAAAAAGAGAGAGTCGGGGAGCTTAAGACGCGCGCCGTGTAATTGTAACCATAATTACTCGCGACATCCAGAGTTCAAATCCGGCTCAACACCTCGGTTCTGCCATCACACGTCAGTCTCCACCCACACGAACCGATGAGGCAGAAAAGCTCTCCTCCATAATAAAAAAAAAATAAAAAAAATGTTGCTTTATTCTGAGGGAGGAGAGACGAGACTCGCGGGGCAAGTTGCAGGGGGATGGATTCAAAGAGGAAGATCCGGGGGCGCACACTTAACCAAGAAATGCGCAATCAGTGAATGGGGAAACTGTCTTGTTCATTGAGAATAACGAGCGGAAACAAGTGGTCTAAACATCCAATCGCTGTCAGAAACGTCCAGTTGCGCACCTTTTTGTTCTGGCCACACAAACACACACACACACACACACACACACAGAGAGAGCTGGGCTGGAGCGCATCAGGCGAGAGTCATCCATCACACGGATGTCGTCTGGCTGAGAGAGAAAAAAAAAAAGAAATCCAGCTGCCAAAACTGTGACCAGTGTCCTGAAACTGCAGCACAGTCTCCATCTGAACACGCACAAGAGTCACCCAAATGCGATTTAAGAAGCTCGTCGCCCTGTCACACCACGTCCTCCCCCCTCTGGATGAGAGCTGAGAACCCCAACAGTCCTGCTGCAGCATAATCACTTAATAACTCTTACCTTTCTGTGCCCGAGGCGAGGATTTCTTTTCTTGTTGTTGGCTCAGGTAGAAAGAAGGACCGAGGGACGCAGCTCAGTGGAAGACGCTGCCTCTCTGAAATAAAAAAAAGCTACTCCGGTGGATGCGGTGGAGACACGAGCTGGAGAAAAAGAAAGTGAGGAGAGCGGCAGCAGCAGCAGACGAAGATTTGAAACGGCGGAGCGGCGCAGCGCAGCGCGGTTCACCGGCGGCGGAGTCTGCGCCTCTGACGCCGGAACCACAGGAGCTGCTGTCTTTAAGGAGGCTCCACACGACATGCGCCGAGGGTTTCATCCGCTGGTTTGAACTGTATCCTAAGAAAGAAAGAAAGGAAAAAAAAAACACAAAACATAAAAAAAGAAAAGACTGTTATCAGCTCAGCAACCTGGAGCTGGAGTCACACAAAAAATAAATTATAAGAGCTGCAGGAGAAAAGCTCTGAAGTCACAGTTCAAGGAGAAGCTTCCCAAAAAAGAAAAAAATTGGCTCAAGGTTGAGAGAGATTTTTCCATTTCTGACACCAGAATGAACAACTTCAGTAAAGAAGCACAAGAAGTTACTTCTGACATTAAGACATCTACTAATAATAACCTTAAACTAAGATTTTATTTTTATTATTTTTATTTTTTTTACTGAAATGTGCTCAGGAGAAAGAATGGAGGCACTGATCTCCAAAACACACCCAAAATAAAAAAGACATGATTGTGCTGTTTCCATGGAAGTGCATGCCTTTATATTGCAGTGAATAAAACAAGCCTACAGTGAGTAAAAACGCCCGGAAGCTGTCTGGAGTTCAGAGGGTTAATCACTTCATCATCATCTCTAAAACTGTAGGGTCTCAACCTTACAGTGTTAAATTATTCAGCCTCATTTGCATCTTTAATAACAATGTAGGGTCTTGACTTTTTTTTAAATGAGTCACCTTAATTTGCATAATTAATATTGTGTGGTCTTTAATTAGCCCGGTTAATTTGCATCATCAATAATATTGTAGGGCTTTGACATTGTTTAAATCAGTCATGTTACTTTGCATAATTAATATTGTGTGTTCTTAACTTTAATATTTGAGTTAGCCTGGTTAATTTGCATCATTAATAATATTGTAGGGTCTTGACATTAATGTTTAAATTAGTTGGGTGGTTTGCGTAACTATTAATGTCACATTGATATTTAGTGATGTAGTTTTTGTATTTTGGATGATTTTTGCAGAGTTTTAACTGTAATATTCAAATCATTTCAACTCACTTCATAAATAATACTGTAGGGGATTAACCCTGATATTTAAACTTGTTCGGTAGATTCCGGTCTGATTTCTCCACTGGAAAACACTTTAAATGTGCTTTTTCTCTCTCTCTTTTATCATCAAAAAGACATTATTCCATTAAGTTTTTGTTTAGTATTTAAAAGATTTACCAACCGAAGTATTCACAACACAAGCCACAGAACTACAAAGCACTCAAAAGCACCGGACAGGACTCTCAAAGTGACTAAGAAACTCACAAAAACTAAACTGCACAAGGTGACTTGAGTGAAAAAAACCGAGTGCAGAAACGAAAAGAAACTAGACATAAAATAGTGCCTATAAATCAAGGCGAGTTCACCTTTGTTGACCTGTTAGATGAGCTCCAGTCCCCCTTCGCCAACATCGATTGTGTTCCAAATGTGTTCCTCCAACTTGATTTTAAACTGCTTTAAATATCGTTACAGATCATTTTCACAACGTTTAGGTCAGTTTGGTAAATTTTTGCATTTGGAGAACACAACCTTAACATTTTAGTCAACTTTTTATTACTTATAGATAATTCCCTAATTCATCTATCACTTTAGCCAACTATTTTTAATCCTTTACATACCACTATTAAAGGTATTTTTAATTTAACGCCCCTCATCAGCCATTTGTAAACAGAAGAGGAGATCAACAGTACCAACAATCAGGTACTTACAATGCAGTCTTGAGATCCCTTTACAGACAGTTCTACTACTTTCACCACATTGTCATCCCTCAACTGGCAGTTTAACAACCACTCATACCTCAAGACATGTGAGTTTTGGTTTGTTAATGGAAAATAAATACCTAGGACTCTCAATCAGTCGGTTAGAAGTGAAGAAGCCTCTTGCATGAGATGTAAAATGTCTCCGAGAACCAATAAAGAAGCCCAGTTTCCTTCTAATGAAGAACTTAGACTGTAGCTCCATGCTTTAACAATCTCTCTTAGTGTTAGCTTATCTATTTAATGTTACTTTCAGCTGGCAAATTCTCTCTTTTAAATATCCATTTCCATTGTATTCCTCATTTAGCAGACATTTTTCTTGTGTTGAACTAACCCGTTAAATGTCTCTGGTTTGTGCTACTAAATATGACTCTTCATGTCAATTTGAAAGGTGTAAATGGTGAGAAATGCATCAACTACTCACCTTTTCCTCACCATAAATATCCAGTGTGCCCATCCTTCAAAGTTTCCAACGCCTCTTCCTCCACGGGTCTCTAAACAGCATAAACCTGAGCAACCCAACAGGCCAACTGCTGTCAAACAACTGATGAATTAGTCTGAAAGACTGGCAACAACAAAACGCAAACAAAAGAATAGCCTGTTTTTCACAGTGCATTATTGAGCCGAGTCTTAGCTGAGCCACACTGTAGACAAAGGTTTGTAATAAAGTGGGTCTAATTTGTTATTCCAAAATACAGGACTCCATGGTGTGCAACACTATTTTCTTGGTCTGTGGCAGTGGGAGAGAACTTTAAGCCATGTTAGCATGAGTACTTTTGAGTGAAGACTTGTTCTAATATAAATAAAGTGTGTGTTTTTTAAAAATATATCATTCTCAGCAGTTCAATTGAAGGCAACTGGACTCATCAGTTCAGGCATGCCAAGACCAGACTGGGCTAGTCTTGGCATACCTAGACTCACTGGTGGGAAACCCAGGTGTTGAACCTCTGTGGAGGTGTTTGCAAAGACTAGTTAGTGCTCCAAAGGTGTGACTCAGATGGTGCTTCATGATGTAGCAACACTTGTTGGGGTCGTTAGAAGTCACTTGAGGCCAATCAAGAGCAACACTCAGAGTTGTTCGAGTCACACTGGACCTTTTGCAAACAGCTATGGTTCTTAGAGGTTAATTGTTGAATCTCCTAGGTAGAGATGAAAGGGTGGCATTGTAAATCAGAGATAGGATAGGTAGCGTTGCTGATCTCCTCCCCTGTTGAGGGATGTTTTTTTCACTTTTACATAGCTGGCTTCCTTAACCTCTCTTTCAAACCATCTGTCCTGGTTAAACTCGGATGAGAGGCGAAGCGTCTTCACAGACATATTACTGAGTCCAGTTGCCTTCATTTGAACTGGCCAGAATGACTATGACCTGGATGAACGAGAACATTCACAGACAATTTATAATAATAATAATATTATCACTTATATATCGCTTTTCAAGACACTTAAAGACGCTTACCTTGTAACATGTCCATACATTTGGTTTTCTAACATGCCAGAAGACATATCATCAGCAAAATAACATGTGAGCATCATGGCTGAGCTTTTCTGCCTTGAAACTACAATGTACCGATGACCCCAAAACACAGATTAAGACTTCTAAAGTTCAAATACGCAACAAACCAAAAGAACCAATCCAGGGGCTTCATAGAGCTGCACATTCTAAAGGAAGAAACAGTGTAGGGTTACAGCTAAGTCATTTTAAAGGCAGGAGGGGATTATTTTCACCGTTTTGATAAAGAAAGATGTGTTTTTAGCCCCCAGTCAATGACCAGAGCAGGACTTTAACACTTTGCAATGCAGAGGTCCATCCAGAGAACATCTGTAACATCTCCCAGTCAGCGGTGGAAGAAGTATTCTCAATCCGTTAGCAAAAGTAGTAGTACTACACAGTGAAAATAAAGTTACATGTTAACTCTGCAGTCAAAATCCTACTAACGGAAAAGCATTAGCAGCAAAATAAAGTACCTACAGTAAAGGTTCCCATGTCAGAGTTACATATATTATACTATTAAATGGTAATTTATTCCTTAAAGCAGTGGTTCTCAACTGGTGGGTCGGGACCCAAAAGTGGGTCGCAAAGCCATTTTGAGAGGGTTGCAGAAGCATGGCTCCCCCCCAAAAAGTAGTGGTGTAAAGTCTTTTATTTTGAAGGACGTGTTTCTTATGACACAGTTTGCTTTCAATGGCAGGATATTTAGTGGTGGTGACACCAGTAGTAGTCCACGATTAACCTCGAGATTAGGCTCTGCCAGCTTATTGGAGAAATTTATGCTAAAAGGTCCCAAAAATGAACCAAAATGTGCTCAGAATCTGTCAAAATGGGCCAAAATATGCCCCAAACTTAGCAAAAGCATCCAAATATACCAAAATGAGCAAATAGTTAGCCAATTTTTTCCCAATCTGTATGAAAATGTGTTAAGACTGAATCCAAATAAACCTTAATTTGTTAACAGGAGCAGCAAACTTCAAAAAGTTGGGTCGCAACTGTTATTAATGGAGACATAGTGGGTCCTGAGGCTGGACCAGTTGAGAACCACTGCCTTAAAGTGTACAACAGCTTAATGCAGCTGGAGCTAATTTCAGTTACTTTATAATTTAGCACAATATATTTGTCAATTTCTATGTTGTATCTACACAAACCTGCAAAATATCTAGCAGTTAAAGCCTTAAAACAAATTTAGTGGAGTACAGTGTAATATACTTGCCTCCCAAATGTAGTGGAGCACAAGTAGAAAGTAGTATAACATGTGAATACTTGAGTGAAGTACATCGAAATTGTAGAACTGAAAGCATTACTTAAATAATCTGCAGCATCAGAGATAATCGGCTTGAGCAGCTTCATCTCCAGTTTGAAGATTAGTAAATTTTCTGTTTCACATCATACCTGAATTTCTTATGACTGTAGTCTGGAGAAGAAAAATAACTTCTGAGGATCCCAGAACGTGCAGCGATCCTTTTGTGTAGCCTTTTCTTTTAATTGATTACCCAAGACAGCTTAATCGATGAGGGAAAAACACATAATTCAGACCTAAGATTTATTGTGCTGCTGCAAAATTTTTCAGGTAACCTTTAGGGCTGCTTGTATTTAAACAAACCTCACAGTCTTTTCTCCAAATTACTCTGAAATTAAGAAATGTGGACAAACATACAAACACAATCACAACACAACTGACATCCTGGGTCAGGAAATGGCATCATGGAGAAACCTAATCACTGCATGAATCTGCAATGACTGCACCCAGCATTTTCAAAAGTAGATGAAGAGCCAAGGGATGATTAACCATCCAGCTGGGTCCCTATCAAAATTAAAGCAGAATAGTGGTTTCCAGATGAATGAGCCACTCACTGGAGTAATAATAACTCTTATCCCTATAGCCAATTCTCAAGCATCTGATGCCCTTTTTATAGAGGCAACATTCAGGTTGACATTAGGGTACAACAGCAAGTTATTTATACGTTTGTCTTGTAAACTATGACGTACTTATATGTATGCATGTTATTAAGACACAACAGATTTGTTTTCTTGTTATTTATTATTGTGTGTTTCTAAAAAAAAGTCCTACACTTATGTATTTCCAACAATGTGCAAGAGTCAGGTTTTGCAGATGGCAAGCTGTACAAGAATGTAACACAGAAGGGCATTATGGTCTATTATCGCTGAATTGATAAATCTATAGGAAAGCATACAAAATAAACACAGATAACTCTATGTACATAAAAAGATATTCAGATCAGTTGCAAGTTGCGCGCTAAGAACAGACAAGGGAATGAGATATGTACAAGTCCTTTTAAAAAATGGGTGGGATGCAAGTGGTTGTTTTTCTTCTCCACTTAGTGCAGCTTTTACCTCTGCTGCGGGTCGCCCTGCCCATCGCCTGCTGTCAGCTGCCGGCTGACGTTGCTCTGAACAAATTGTTTAAGGCCGTCGTAACCCTGAGTGAACAGATACTCCAGGTACCAGCTCCATGGCTTGGAGTGCTGAAATACACACACACAGAAACACACTCAGTCGCATCGATGACATCTGAAGATTTCTGTGATCAAACATGCCTCTGTTAATCTGTAAAATATGACTGATGCGCTTCAAACTACACGTGAAGTCTATTATAAATGCAGGAATGAAAAGGAGACCTCTCCTACCTTGATGGAACTGAGGTCCATGTCCTTTTTCCCTGGCCAGCACTGATAAAGAGAGAACATTAATATTCATTATCAGCCAACCCTGGTAAATCTCACAAGATCACCGCTGGATGCTGCAGTTGGACTGAACCAAAAAAAGGTACGTGTATTATTAAACATGATGAAAACCACATCTCATGCAGCGGCCATTAATAATAAAATGTCCTTCTGTATTAATGCATCATCTATGAAAGATACATTAATACCACATTTGTCTCGCCTGTAAGTCTATTAACCAAACTGTACAGACCAGCCGCATGCCGATCCATCAAGTGCCTGGTACAGTTTGAAAACAAGCGCGGAGCAGGTTTTGTTTAAATGCACACAGAAAATGTATTTTATGGGCAGCAGCATGTAGGAGCCACATCAAAACCTGAACGATGCACACTTACCTTCTGGTGAAAGTCCACAGCGTAGCTCATGAAGGCAGGGTGGTGGATGAGGTCGAAGCTCGTCCAATATTGTGGCACGTTGCTCTTGAGCAGCAGCTCCTCTCCCAGCTGTACGCCCATACCTGGCTGGAACATTTTGGAGTTCCACAGGCAGCTGACCATGTCGACCACGTAATGGTTGAATTCAAGGAACGTCTGGCGGCTGATGTGAAAGGCTTGCTGTAAAATGGAATTGAAAGTAGTGACAGAATGAGGACAAGGAAAGTGG
The DNA here is from genome assembly GCA_024666655.1 of Dascyllus trimaculatus. Classification (NCBI taxonomy): domain Eukaryota; kingdom Metazoa; phylum Chordata; class Actinopteri; family Pomacentridae; genus Dascyllus; species Dascyllus trimaculatus. The sequence continues at coordinate 24,538,976 of CM045457.1, forward strand.
ATTGAGTTCAGCTTAACTACACACATCTGATGTTTGCTGTGGTGATTAATTTACATGCCATTTACCGAGTCCATTTTTCTTAATAACAAGTGCCTATGACATTTTCAGGCAGAGTGTATTGGTCGCCTGTCCTTTACATGCACATTCACAGCTTGCTGGAGCAGCTGTATTGAAATCAACAACTTTTTAAGTCCTCGTCTGTTATTAAATTTAGATAGATGGTTGTGGATTCCTAAGGAGCTGGACCGAGTTGTAAAAGCTTTAAAAATTAACACTGGGAATCAAAAGTTATATAAAACTTTAGAGGAGAGCTGCAACCACATCCCTATAACATAAATCTCATATGTAATATATACTATGTGCGATTGCCACACAAATCATTGTGACACACATAAAGGAAGAACTAAAAAACATTTATCTTTACCTTTGTCAGTTTTTCTTGAGCCTTGGCTGATGTCAAGTTCACTTTGTACCTGAACAAAAAAGAAACAGTGACAAAGTGGCGTCAGTCATCATGAATCACTGCAAAACAGCCTGTTCTGTGGTTTGTCTGAAAAAATAAGAAATCATGTAATTATGTTCCAATTTTCTTTTACCAAGGCTTTTTTACGCGTAGCTTTAGTAAAGTTATTTCAGAACCCTTGGGTGTAGTCAATTAAGGCACACTCTAAGTATTTCGGTTATTATAGAGTGGACTTATAAATGATTCTTGAATTGAACATGAAAAAGCAGAGGCAGGCTTAAGTGTATTGCCTCTTAGTCTCTCATTATCATAAATCATACATTAGCATGTAAGTGCAATGAAGCTTTTTGATTCCAGTTCTGTTCCTTCATCAAATATACATACGCGTATGACATACTACATTTAGGATACTGCTAACATATGCATTGAGATACGCTTACGGCAGGCTGTTAACAGACAGATGGAGAAGTCCCCACCTGTGCATGATGTAGGCCAGTCTGTCGACGCTGACAGGGTCAGTGGCAAACAGGGCGGGGTAAAAAACTCCAGATGGAGGCATCACCACAAGGGGGAGGCCATACTTCAGAAATGTGTCACACACCTGCAGCAGGAGAGAAGCAAACATCCACAGGAAACTAAGAGTGAAAAGTACATCCAAAATATATTTTACATGACTGCTGAAGCTTTTACTGAGACCCTCCTTGTAAGAAGTTGATGTGTAAAACTATTCTTGGAATCTTACATGATACCATTACGTTGTGTTGAATGTGGCTGGAAACAACTGTTTACGCTATTGAAATCATGTTTCTGTTCTTAGGGAGTGTCCAGAGCAGCAACAAGAGCTCTTAAGAGCCTTCCTTCTGATTAAAACATGCTTCAGTCTGACGTAAACAGAGACATGAGAGGTAGCCAAGCAACCAGCAAAGACGATGGGAAGTTTCCAATTTTGTGATGCTGATTAATTTCTTCTGATTTCAAGTCTTTTGTATGTGTTTTCAATATTATATGAGGTGCTGCTAACTTGACCAGGAAACATCTACGCACACTTGCATAAGTTGCATACTGGATCATGAATGGCTTCAAAACTGGAACAACTCAAACTCTCATTTTACAAACTCTGATTTAAAGGGAACAGAGAAGCTTTCCACTTCAAAAGACAGATGTGAAAACAGTCAAACCATACACATACTTTATTCTACGAAGTAGGAGTCAAAACTACAGATAAAGGAGCAATAATCTCTCCAATTTTGAACACAGAGAATCTTAAAATATTTTCTTTTATACAGAAGCACCTATAAAGCAAAAGCATATATTGTGACAAAGCCACAAAACTGATCCAATCATCAGCTTCAGCTCATTTACCGTCTCATAGAAGTCCAGGACGAAGCTGAGGAGGAGAGAGTGGCAGCCTTCAATTTGAAGACCCACGGAAGCCAACCGACCCACAAAGTGAACCAGCTCCATCACCGAATCCTTGAACCCTGACAGAGTCATGTTTCTGGGACAGAGGGCAGAGCAGGGACTCAGACACACACATTAACCACAACACTTGCTCTTAAGAATGGTGCCAAGTGAAACTTCTAACAACAGCTAATTGACTTCGCTTGAAGCATTATTCTAGTTTCAGATAAGACAGAGGGAAACACCCAAATCAGCCAAAGTAGCAGTTTGCTACGCTATGAAAGGACAAACACTAAATCAAGACTGATGTCAGGAAAGTGTAGACAAACACAATCTATAATCAATGATTTATTCACTGGGCTGCCTTCCACCTAAACACCAGAGGTAAGTTTGAAAGTGGCAGTGAATAAACACGGATCTTTCTATTTACTGAGTCATTTATGGTTGGATTACACATGTGATGAAGCCCAGGAGGTATTTAAACACAACTGACACCTACTTAACCCTTTAATTTGAATGCTGGGCAATCATTTAACTGGCTATTTGGGCTATTCCTGTCTCAAACAAATTTCAGTTAAAGAATTTGCTGAAGAAACAGGCCCAAAACTAAAAAGGAAAACATGTCAATACACACTTCTACCTCAGTTGCTGTGGCTGCAAATAAATAACAGATGGCTTAAGACTAGTGTGGCCTAATAATCAAGATCTTATTTAATTAAAAAGGGGCAAAATGTTGTGAGAGGAGGCTTGACATTAAATTAAATCAGGCAACATATACAATGAACTACGCTACCTTTGGAAAAAAATATGATTAGTCGACTGGGACACCAACAATAGTATGGGGAGGATTTTTTCAAAACAGTAAAACACAAAAAAGAAAACCGAGGCATCTGCAACTGATTAAGTGTAAGAAGGCACTTCATGTGCAAAAGTACGAGTTTCAAGAGCCATAATCCTTATGCTCTCACGTAAATTCATAAAGTGTGTCAGGTCTACTGTTTGTTTATGCTCAGGGCGTAAACAAGTAGTTGGAAGTGGATGTGAGACTCACATAGAGGTGTGGCTATTGAGACTTATGTCCAGGTCGTCCTCCAGAGCATACACCGAGTGCCAGGTCAGCCACTTCAACAGCATATTGTTTAGACACTCCATCAGTCCACACTGCACACACACAGGTATAACACAGAGGAGAAGCTCTCAGCGCACAGCAGTGTCAACATTGAACTAATACAGAATCTATATCGACTGCTTTATGAAGACAGGACAAGCACTAATGCATCTTTTCTATTAACTCGGTAGCTGGAGCAACCTTGCTATACTCATACCTTAGAAAGAAAAGCTTACCTTGAAAAACAGTGAGGATGTGAAGAAGAGCTGCATGAGGGGTTCAAACAGAAGCCTTCCGATTTCTGAACAGGAGAAGACAATATCACAGCTGTGCCTGCTGTAGAATTCAGAGCACCACAGTTCCTAGTATGTGACACAATTCTACCAGCATAAAAACAAGACTGTGATTCTATTCAAGTGGGCAACAACATCAAGGAGGAAAGCAGTGGTATGCATATAAGAAAGAAAGCAGAATCACAAAGTAGAGATGGTCAGTGGAAGTGGTGGTCGGTGGAAGTGAAACTCACGAGAACTCGGGACAACAGGAATGTTGCTCAGCAAGCCGAGGATCTGTGGACGGAACAGGGAACCGTCCCAAACGTTGAGAAATTTGTAGAGGAAAGCCTCTGAGCTGGAAAACCCCTCCTGATGCAGAAAATTAGACAAATTGGTGGCAATGTGAAATCAAATTATTTGACTGTGGTTTTTGTCATTAGTACACAGCAGGTGTCTGCTAAATGTGCGGCTGCAGACTAATGAATACATGACATACTGAATGACAGGTGTGAGGTACACGCTGCTTATACGCTCATTATGCTAACTTATGCTTCCTCGCATCAATTCTATCTCCTCTTGTGATGCTGAAATCATTCCCCTGCACCATGTAAATCTAAAGTTTAAATGCACCTTGAGAAAACAAGGACAGAGGATTCTTCAGAAGGAGCTGAGGGCGAGGAACTCGAAGTGTAGCTACGCAAAAGTCATTTATCAAGTGGCGTGACAATCCCTGTTTGATTTGACTGGTGATATAGGTCTGTCATAAGTAACTGACATTGCTTAAAGATAATGAAGTGTTCCTCATTTAGTGGCTTTTTTTTGCATCTCTTTCTCGCATAATTATCTTACATCCCAGGTAGGAGGAGCTATGAAGTAAGGAAGAAATGAGAGTGAAAGAAGTCACAAGACATGTCAGCAAAATGAAAAGCACTACTAAAGGTATATCAGTGCTTGAGATGTCAGGCTCACCTGGAGAAAGTGATGTGCGGACAGCAATTTGCTCAGAAACTGGAGAGCCTCTTCTGAATTCTGGGTGGCTCCTCCATCTCCACCGAACAAAAATTCTTAAGAAAAACAGGAAAAGAGTATTTAGTGAGAGGAAATGTCAGGGGGAATGAAAAGAAAGCAGCAGGAGACTTCAGATGCACTGCACAGTCACACAGTGAGATCCCCCAGTATCTTTCAAACCCTTCTCTAAAAGAGCCCCTTATGCCAACCAAGTAATATGTTGGCAGGATTTTTCCCACCCAGAGAAATTTTGCCACCCCTCAAACAAGGTTTTAGCCAGTAGCAAAGAAAAATCACAAGCAAGAACTGAGAATAAATAACAAAATTCAATATTTTTAGTTCGCTTATTCAGGGTTTCATTTATTCCACACAACAGCCGTTTTTGCTTCGAAAATGGCCAGAAATAACAGGAAAGTGTCAAACAAGGTAACAGACTCATTGCCTTTAATCTACGCAGATCATCATGCTTACTGCTAAGCTTAGCCACCCTCCAAGGCCTTTTCTAAGCCCGGAAAAACCCTGGTTGTGGTTCAAATCAAGGTCAGCTTTGCTTTGGACGTATCTTCCAGATAGAAGATGTCACAGCAGTTTTGTACTCATCCCCCTGCCCCCCCACAACTTACCTTCATGGAGAGCGTAGCCTAGCCAGAAATTGAGGCGTAGGAGGGCAGACTCATCCTGCACACAGTCCAGGTACTGCAGTGCCAGACTGGAGCCCAGCAGTGAGCCCATCTGAGCGGGCAGCTGGTGGAGGCAAAAATGAAGAAACAGGAAGACAAGAAAAGCACGATTGAGAGGCTAAAATAATCAAGCATCTATAAATACAAACAGGCACACAGATGCAATGAAACAGAAAAACTGGCAAGTGACTTTACACACAGGGTCAAACATCCCATTTAACAGACACAAAAATTGTTTTCAAATCAATCTGTCAACCTGCTAAAGAATAAGAACCAACAGACGCTCGGGCCCATGTCATTGAGTGGGCCAACGATCCAATTCTGAGCTAATTCTTCAGTATCCAGTAATCCCTGTAATGGCAGTGCTGGGACATTTCTCCCACCACGCTGGGCGGTTTATACAGTCCCTTATTGTGCATGAGCAGCTGCCTCTCAATATGGAGACTCTGTCAGTATAATAAATATATTAAAATGAGAAGAAGACAGACTGTAAATGGACACAACTCGGCTCTTCGATAATCACGGAGCAACTGTATCATTAAACTGAGAAAGCACTATTCGGCTTTTGGAAACAACAGCGCAGTGCAGTGAGGGAAATAATCAATGATCTTTTGTCAATGTCTTTGCTGAACGGTTTTATGAGAGTGATCGATTGCACTCATCTGTCTTCCCTAACACGTGGCAAAGTAGACCCTTCTCGGCTGTGAACACACTCGATGCCATCGCCCTCCAAAAGCCTTATTGTTCACTCTGGCTTTGTGGGCAGTGAAAGAGGTGAATTTATGTAGCATGACGCATAAAACTCTGCAAGCCATTTAGAATGACTTATATTCAGTTATCAGGTCACTGAATCTGCAGGCAAATAGACATTTATGGAAAAGCCTCTTTAAATGACCATTTGCGTTGTAACTTTGTCCAATATATTACTCAGATACATCTCAGCTCAGGTCTCTCGCTTTCATTACTCATTCGGGAGAGATAAACCACTGATGATATCTGGAAAAAAAAAGAAAAAGCAATGGCCTATTTACTAAACAAATAACAGGCATTCTGCTCATGAAGTCGGGTTATGCTCTTATCTAATGAATGAATTACAAGCCAACTCTGCTGTTTTTTGTCTGGGACAGAGTTGTTATTGGCTTTGTGGGACATGCTCAAAATTATAACAGTAACACAGCGCCACCATGTGGTTGTGAGGATTTATCACAATTCAAATAGACTTTAAAGATCCAGAGGTTGTACACTGACATCTCTGACATCTCTTGTGTACCTACTGTGGTGGCTCTGTGTGTAAAGGGCTGCAGGTGAGAATCTCGGATCAGCTAACTGTGTGAATTAGTATGTAGGTTGTTCGAGTCAATTGGTCCCAGTTTGACAACTACAGGTTGAAGCCCAGCTTGTCCAGCTCCTGACGCCTCTCATCCATGCTTTGACCTCATCACTGTAAAAATGATCATACTGGGATCTGTAGGTATCATTTTGTTTAATCTCTTTTCTGCTGGTTTTCTAAATTAGGAGTTCTGGTAATAAATCAGTCTTTGTTAAATAGTTTAAATAGGTCATTCTAGGTTGATTAATTTAGCCCCATTTTGTTCATTTTGATGTCAGCCCAAATTGAAGTCAAAATGTGTCGTTAAAACTCAAGAAACAATAATGCTGGTGGCCTTTTTGGAGCTTCAGGGGGCAGGGGATGGGTCCTCAGGCTGCAGTCAAATGATCAGTTTTTGCTGAGGAAAGTTGCTAAATTACATGGAAGACCTACAATAAGTGACAGCCATGGTGGAATTTATCTCTAGATGGAAAGAGAAGGTGCCTCAATGCTTCCTTTCTCTCCAATTGCTTGCAGCAGCAACATTCAAACCAGGGCCCCATCCACAGCAAACCCACATCAACAACATCTGCTGCTGTATGATTATGGTGTCATAAATTCTCCTTAACATCTGTCCTCGTGGTGTTTTCCATCAAAGTCAGGGTGTTTAAGAAACAACACAAGACCTGGGGCATTTCTGACCTAAAAACAGGGTGCAGTGTTTAACTTCCAGAGTGAATTATGTTTCCCTCAAACAATGTGCAACAGACTTTGCGGTACGTATTGTCTCTTGTGGGTGTGTAAGAGGTGTTACCTAATCAGCAGCGACATGTATATAAATCCCGCCGACTTAAAAGAGCAAAGAATTGCCTGCTCAGCTGCCATAGTTACAACGCTTGTGTAACATAACAAGGTATTCTACGCACCACTGTTTCCATTTAAATTAAGTTTGGCTGAACACACTGCTGGTTTCCCCTACCCCTGGAACATAAGTGTGGTTACGCATCCTAATGTCAAGGACAAGTTGGCAACCATTCTGTTCTGTTGCTTAAATGATTAATGCAGGACTAACAGCTGAGATGTGGAAGTTGAGGCAGACAAGAAAGAAAAAGCACAAGACTGAGAGAAGCAAGACAGCAAAGGGGCAGAGGCCTCCCCGATGTGGGCACCTCACAGATGTAGAACTCAGATTTGTTCCAGGATAAATTACCTCAATACGATCCATATTTTCCAGTAGCTGAGCAAAGGAGTGGAGATGGACCAGGGGGACTACCTTTCTGCTGGAAGACTGCTCAGTCAGAGCCTCTTTGTTGACCACAGACCTCAATGCTGGCAATTCCAGGTGGCAGTGTTTCTAATGAAGTATAAAAAAGAAAATAAAAGGTAAAGGAACTAAAATCAAACTGTATAGTAGAGCTGACACTAGTTGTGGGAGCTCGAGGTGACATCTACAAATGTCTTGGTGTTTAAGGAACAGCCCAAACCCAAGGATGAGTTTACAAGGTTAGGAGACAGCAGAAAACTAATAAAATTGCATATTTAAGCAGCAGATAACAGCAGGTTCTTGAGTGATTATTCAATATAAAAATAGCTGACAAATGATGTTCTGTCATCCTACGAATCAGTCACTGTATAAATGTGATACTTGGTTCGACCTGCTGTAATTATTCAGTGGATTAGCCTGACTAATGACTGATTAGCAGAGCTATTTTATTGCTTCTAAAAGGAGACAATAAGCATGTTTTCTTAGTATTATACATCAATAAACTAAATATTTCAAGGTTCTATACCATTTTTCAGATACAGCAAGCAAATCAGAGACACTGCCGTTGCCTCCGAAAAACTGTGAATGCTATTTTCTTACATTTCTTGAACAATTAATTGGGATTGCAGATTAATCAATGATAAAAATAATGGTTAGTTGCAGCCTTACACTAAATGGCATCATTGTCTGAACGCCACTCCTTGCAATCATGCTCTAACATTTCGCACAATGAGAGAGCAGAGTGAGATGCTAATTTGCTTCCCTGGAGGAAACCTACAGAGCCTCCAGGTGAGTTCTATTGTGGATGCTGTGGCGCTGATGAAATGCTGGGTTTGTACAGGCAAGCAGCAGCAGGTGCTAAAGTGAGGCAGGTCTGACTGGAAACACAGTGGAAAGTATATCTAACAATTTAAACAGACTTCTGTACCCTTTTCCGAGAGCTGGTCTTATCCTTAGTCGTTAAGGCCAGACTCATGCTGGACGCAACCTGCGAGCCGTTCCTCTTCTGGACAGCAATCAATGACGATTTCCAGGGGGAAATATGGTTTCTAAACCCACTCTGTAAGAACACAGAAAAACATTCAGCTCTGTCGGTGATTAGAGATGATGGTCATTACAACAGTATTAGCTTCCCAATCCATGTACAAACCCTCATCCGTGATGGAATGGAGAGCGTCACTAGCTCAGGGCAAAACACTTTGTAAAGTGACAGTAGGTGCAGGAGGAAAGGCTGCCGTCCCTGAGGAAACAAGAGCGAGTATCAGCACATTCAATCTTCGCACTCGACATCTCCATTTTTGATTGATGTTTCATAATAATGCAAAATACAACAGCAGCCAAGGATATGGAAGAGCAGCAGTTTATGGGAATCAGAATGTAAGAAAACATGCTGTAATTTATCATCGAATACATTTCCACAGTAAGTAAATAAATAATGTAATTCCTTTGATGAATAGCTTTAGATTACATCAAATCATTAGGATGTTTACCAGTTTGGACTGTAGCTCCAGCAGCTTCCTCACTCTGAAGACTCGTACTGCAACGATAAAATGAAGCAGAGAGGTGATGACAGCATCCAAAAAAGGAAATAATGGAGTAAACCGAAAAAACAGGAGATACTGTATATTCATAGTATGTGGATTATATCTGAGATGTGAAAATATTCGGCTTACCACTTTCTTTTCTGGTCAATAGGTACAACAGATGGCAGATAAAGGGGCACTGAAAAGATGTGACAAAATAATTCATTTTTACTCTATTGCAACAGCAGACAACATGTAACTACTGACAGAGAAGGAATAGGACCTGTTCCAGTATGAAGTTTTACTGAAGTATGTGGTGAACTCTACCAATAAAATCCAGATTATAACTGTTAATTTTGATGAGTGGATTTTTCTTTTTAGCAGCACAGTCATACTGATAATTTGGTAAAACCTGCTTCTTGAAACAGGCCGCTGGTCAGGAAACATTTTGCTTCAAAACAAATTAAACTCAGCCTAACGGAATACAGTAGTCCCTCGCCATATCGCAGTTCACTGTATCGTGGATTTTTAAATTGTATACAGATACTATGTCAACCAGAGCACTGTGTTCTGTATCCTGGGCGCTGATTGGCTCAGCGACCGCAGCATCAGTCTCCTCCTCCCACGTATAGCATGCATTCAGCATCCTTGTCCATTTCACATCAACGTCTAATCAACGCCTGATCGTTGTTGATCGTTAATATATTTCAAGCCCTGCGATGACGATAAAACGTTCTGCGCCTTCTAAGGCTTCTGGCACAAAACCCAAGCGCCAGAGGAAGATGCTTACCATCGCAAAAAAGGTGGAACTCCTCGATATGCTAAAGGAAGGGAAAAGCTATGCGGCTGTACCCATATAGAATTTTATATGTTGTTAAAGTTACATAGATTTAAGAGTGTAGAAAGTATGATGTATTTTCAGTGTGGCAATAAGGAAGTATTTATGAGAGTGTGGGAAAGGTAAATAACAGCGTGGGGAGGGTTTAAAAAGCCTTAAAATACATACAAATAATAAAATAAGTACTGTATAAGGTCGCTACTTTGTAGATTTCACCTATCGCAGAGGGGTTCTGCAACCTACCTATATAGTGTGTGTGTGTGTGTAATTTAAGTAAAAAAACAAGCTTATTAAGCCCAATATCAAAATGAATAGAATAAAGTTTTGATCTGATGCCAATGTGTCATTACAACAATACAATAATGATCACAACACATACCAGATTTTCCTCTGTGACGTAGCTGAAGATGAAGCCATAAATAGCTCGAAGCTGGTCCTTTGAGTCGATCATGTCGAATACGGTCAATACCCATTTTATGAAAAGAACCTGAAAATTACACATGAATGTTACAACAACAAAAAAAGATTAACTCTGGTGCAATCTGACCAATGACACATACAGAACAAACCCATTAACTCATCTCATATATTGTATAATTTCACCTGTTCCTTAAATACCAAAAGGCACAGAATGGCAGGCAGAAGTAATCTTTAATTCGAATAACTTGATTAAAATTGGCAAATCATCCAAATTCATAATTAGTTAATTAGAAGAATGTAAATATTTTTTACGGTAATAATACCAGGTTGATTGTCCAAAAAGGTGAACTAAATACTAAAAAAAAAGTAAACAAGATCATAGTTCTTTAGATCTTTAAGTACAAGCAGTATTTTTTTCACATTTACCTGAGTGCTCATCGGTATTTTTCCAACACCCAACCAAACCACTGCTCGGACAACGGCCTCTTGTGGCACCACAGTGGCAGGAATCAGACACTTCAGCACCCGCACACATGGAGTACTCCCTGCACCGAAAATTTACAGAAAGAAATCATGTTAAAAAGAAGCAAATGTGGACTAAAAAAAATACCAAAAATATACCTGCTGTCCAAAACCATATTTATTGCTGTCCACAGGTGTCACCATATTTTTGGAAAGAATGGAAGACAATTTTAAGGTGATGCATTTAAACTGTGTGGAAAAATGTGTACTCACATCACACTGATAATACATTACATCACATATACTGCATATTCATTTATGTAACTCCAGAATTCTTTTAAATTAGCCAGCACTAAGGCACAACTTCCAAATGGTTTTACATTTTGAACAACCACAGTGGCTCAGTGGTTAACCGCCTTATAGTAAGAGGCAGTTTGAATGTATGTATGTGGAAGTGTGTGGCTGTTGCTATCACTGTGCTAAACTCACTGCATGTCCAAGGAGGAATCTTACAACTCTATGAAAAGGTTTACTTATACTGGGGCTGCCTTACACGCACAAGCACAACCTTCCAGCTAGAAATTCCACATTTAGAAAAATAACCAGTCCACAGCTGCTGCAAAGTGACTGTCTTACCCATACGGAGGCTCATGGCAAACTCCAGCATAATGGATATGGCCTCTGGGGAAAGTCCCCGACTGTAGGCCACCTTCTCCACCTGCACCAGGTTCCTCTCAAAGTCATCGTTCCCATGCACAGGAGTACCTGCTTCAACTACAGAAGAAAGACGTGGCATCACATTACAGTGTATACACGTTTTTAAAAATGGTAAAATACTTGCACAGTTTGACGCATACAAGAGGTTATATCAACACATGTGAGGCTGTTTGCCAAAATGTGTGATCCTAGACCTTTAATTGAGAGAAAAAGACTAGTGGGTTGACTAATGTTTTAAAGTGTAGTAATGTACAGACAGATCTCTACGCTACAAATGTCAGCTATTACAGCTACTGTACCAAACATCTATGACCCCATCTCTAGTATATGAAGATTGTAACTATCAAAACGCAATCTTTAATTTTGAAACTAAAATGACCGGCAAGATCTGAGTCCCGTGAGACAGCCAGTGGGGAAGAGAAAGCCTGAATTAAAAATTAACTGGTGTTTTCAGTCAGATGGTAAATTGACTATATTGATATTGATTTTATGATGAATTGTGAACATTTCTGTAAAACAGCAGTTTCAAAGAAATGAGCAAAATCAGTCACCACAATCACAGAAATGTTAAGACCCTTGGATATCAAAGGAGTTAGTCCACAGTTATTCAGAAAGTCATAGCAGATGATAGACAGCAGTTCAGCAAAGCCGTTGAAAATGTTTGCACAGTATGTCGGGGCCTGGAGATGTTTAAAAAAATAGACTCAAGTGGATAAATTAAGCTGAAGAGCAAAATATTAAAGATACTCCCTAAGATATGTATTTGCGCTAAAAAAATAAACAAAACTGTTCCAACACTTCAGTATTACATAATAATTAAAAATGATTTGTTTGTTTAAATTTGGTGTTTAACACTAAATACGCTAGGTTAAAAGCATTCTATGCCAATGTAAAGTTTCTTGTGAGTGTGGTGATCAAATCTGATGAACCTGTTGATTTTTTAGCACATTTTGGTCATTGTAAAGTTAAAATTAATACTGATGTAGATTAACTTCTATGGCAGCACCTGAAATATCAAGGTAATTATTTTTTTCATTTTCTGTTGCCCTGCATTCAAGTAGACCTCATCCACATGTGAAATCTGTTAAAAGTCAACTTGTCAATGTTGCAGATCTTGTCATTTAACTCAACAAAAATTGGTAAACACTTACAATGGCAATAGACAACATCAGCAAACCACGTCTTGATCCTATAAACTTTAACGTATATGGCTTATCAGCTATTAATAGCTGCGTCTGTGTTTGTACACAGCACTGGCTCCGTTTCGTCCACTGAGTTAAAAGATAGCAAGCGACTCAGCATCATTTGTCACCTGTAAACGTTGGTTACATTATTACAGAGTTTACATAACGTTAAGGGATGTATTCTGTTTCATGATACTAAAAAGAATCTTCAAAGATTGTTGTAAAACGGTGGCTTAAAAAAATCTATCAGCTTCATTGAAAGACTGTTTGTTTGTTTTTATGTTTTTATTAAGTTCGTGAGGGAGGGAGGTGGTCGGGGGCAGCCATCTTTGTTTTGGTTCTTGGTTGACTGAATATTGCTCCTCCAAGCGTTTGAAAAAGTCTTATGGGGTTTTTCCAAAAGACAGGCGGACTCCTAAGTGTCCGAAGTATTTCTGCACGACAAACTGCCGCCAAACTAACTTTTACAGAAGTGACCGTTTGATTCCTCTAAGCCCAACAAGTAAGCTAATACATGAGCGCTTAAGCTAGCGCTACGTTACACCCCAGAGTCAATAACAAAGTAACGCGATAGCTTAAAGTGCGCTGCCCGATTCTTCAAACCATGTTTTTTTCTCCATCTGTTTTTCTTTGTTGTTTAAATCCAACACAGCTAGTAGTGTCACCGCTGGTATCAGTAACGCCACCATCTGCCGGCGACCCGACTCGTTAGCGTTCGAGTCCTACCGTCAGAGAAGTACTTAAGGGCCAGAACAAACGGGTCCTCCGCCTCGTTCTTCCTCCGCTCCTTCTCCGCCACTCTCAGACTCCTGTTGTTACTCCGACTGGACACCGACTGGTCGTTTGGAGACGATCGCTCTGAATCCGACAGGTTTGTCGTCGCTGCCATTTCTACATTGCTAAAACTTTAAAACACCAAGCCCCTCTCTCTCTTCAGCCATTCAAACAGAACTCAAATCATCCGCGCGACCGTTTGCGCTTGCGCAGTATCCATATCCGCTCGACTGCTTCGCTGCGCGGGAGTTGTAGTCTTTTTTGTCTTCGGTCGGTGAGTTAAGTATCGCTGGACTACAATAATGGAATAACTGTGTATCTGGGCGCAAATGTGGTGTTTTGTGAGTGAATGCATCGTCAAGTAACAATGAAACAGGTCAGTATCTAAATATATATCTAAATATAGCAGCAACACGCGAAGAGACAGGTTTGATAACTAATTATTTACAGAACAGTAAGTAGCTGAAACTCAACAGGGTTAGGGTAAGAAAATCTTGGCGGTGGTTTTATTTTAAAATAAATATTACAGTGGCATTTTAAAACACAGGTTTTAAAATGCCACTGTAATATTTTAAAATAAAATTTGTGGGTGTAATTATAGATAATCACCTCTCCAGGAAATGCCTCACAGCTTACATAAAAGCAAGGATGTCTCTTCTATTTATTTATTCATTTTTTTTATTAGTGGGAGTGTGAGTTGAATATGATGGCACTTTAAATGTTATGTTATTTCCCATACTTTCATGATTAAGTTTAATGGGCCAATGTTTTCAGCATTGTTCAATGCTGGGTCATCTACGTTTTATTGAGGCAGAAATCTACTGTATGTTGTAGAGTCATTTCTTATTTGAGAATTTAAATTGCACTAAATGTAGATGGCTATGAAGTTACTGTTGCTGTGTGTGTTTCAGATTCAAATTATTGACCATTTTACATTTTACAAATTTCTTGAGTCTTCCATGAATCCTGAAATGATGTTATCTAGAGCAGAATTCTGAAAAATATGGAAAGGTTTTAATGTAGGCTATAAAAGTAAAACTTTAGGCTTTCATTGTGGGGCCAATTACTTAATTCACAGACCACTATTTGCCTATCACTGCTTTAGCTACCATGTAGAGTTGTGGTGGTCACACATATGCAACTGATATAAATGAATAATAGTACAGCGAAGACAGACAAAAATTATAAATAAGTGCAGATTTAAGTGACTGATGTACCAGACTTTTTTTTTTTTATCAAAGCACTGATAATAACCAATATACATTTAGTTAAACTGTGGTAGTGATGTTTGAAGTGAAAAATAGATTGTCTGAACTTTTGAAGAGATTGTGTTTAAAAAGTAGGTATGACCTACATTAAGGCATGTGTGTTTTTAAATAAAAAAATTCAATGCTCTGAAATAACCAAATTAAATTCAATTTAACTCATTTTTACTGTAGTCAGAAACCTCCAGAGCTGCAACTCACAATTATGTTTATTATCCATTCACTTTTGATTTTTTTCCTCCTTAAAATGTCATAAAATTGTGGAAATTCCCATCCCAAGTTCCAGGAGTCCATGTCAACGTCGACTTTCCAAAAACCCAAAGGTCAAAAATATTCAGTTTACTATCAGAGACACATTTGAGAACCTGGAACCACTTGAGTTCTGTGAGTGATCTCTGTTGTCGATTTGTTTTCATTTTTCAAAAAGGGCCAGGGAGGCTTTTATGTAGGTAAAAGTGTTCTGCAAAAATCACAGTGACAACTGGCTCTTTGAGGAGTGTAAAATACATCATTTCAAATGCTGGTTGCTGCCCGTTAGCTTTTGCTCAAACTGTTACTCACATCTTGTCCAGTTTCCATGCTACAGGGGGGAGATGCAGGAACAAAATCCCTCCACTTGCCTTGAGTGCAAAAGACATACAGAGAGACCCTTGTGTGTGAGTTATGCCGTTTGTCCCCTCAGCCCCAGTGACCTTAATGGGCCCAGTTGTTTTGTGCCTACGTAAGGTCAGAGAATCTTGTCAAGCACTTCATGTCTGGACAGTGTGTAGCTACGATGCTGATATGAAGGAATGACCTTCATATGGACTGACTGAGGTTATATAACAAGATTACAACATTGCAAAATCCTGTGACTGCAGCTTTGTCAAATTTAAGGTTAAGCTTGGATTGAAGGAAATGCAAGAGTGCTAATAAAAAAAAACAATATTTAGTCAGTCTCACCTCCAGTTCTTTATTTTAAGTATATCATTTACAGAAATATTGTGAATCTGAAAATTGACTGCATTTTTAACTGCAATAGGAATATGTTTCATACCTCCAGAGTAAAAAAAAAAGGAAAACCAAGCCAATGAGCAGAATTTAAGACTTCAGCAGTGAATAACAAATGGTAAAATTCAAATTTAAAACAGACAAAAAGACCTTTTGGATTTGGTCATGTTCTGCTGTAAAAGTAAGCAGCAGACACCCAAGGTAGATACCGCTGTTCTTTTCACCTAAACAAATTCACTGTGATAACTGGAAGAGGATATTTAGCTTAATTCACTTTAGGATAAAAGGATGTCATGCGTACTTCTGCAAAAATTGACTGAAATGAGAAATGAATGAGGATTTATATGTTTTATCTTCCCAAGATAGCCTTCTGGTAACACCGCACCAAAATAAGATGTGGATATGTAATACTAGTTGATGTATAATTAGTACAAAATTCTTTCAACAGTGCTCATTTGGTTTATGTTCCGTACTCTTGACCAAACCAGACATGCTTGAAATTCATTAATTATCAGCCTTTCCTACCTACAGTATAAAAACAAATTAGAAAAACAAGCTACAAAGATTCTTTCATGAAAAACAGCATTCTCAAATCAACTTAGAACATAAATGGTAATTCACAGTAGGATAAAAACACAAACACACATAACACAGTGTAGGGTTAAAATAAATAGGGTTGACTAGTGTGACAGCGAGCTGAGCTCATCAGAGTATCCACAGGTACGATTGTCCACGGTCATGTCGAGGATGTATGGATCAGGAGTTCTCAGTTTCACAGTAAGAGTGCAGAGGAGTAGGTGAGAGTAGTCAGTCAGCCAGCTGGATGGGACAGAGGATGTGTGTGAGGGGTATCATTATTACTAGGAGTGACTGTTTCCCTTCAAAAATTTTAATTACTGCAATCCAGAGTGGCGCACTGGGTTCCCTTTGCTGTGGCTTGGACCAAAGTAGAAGAAGATCTTAAGACTGCTTGACCTTGTTCTTTTCCTGATCATTAATGTGCTGTTCCTCTCTGCTGTCCTCTCTCTCCGGCCGGTCATCACTCTGGCGGGCAATAAGCAGTCGGCAGGTGAGCAGAATACCGAAGACTAAAGCGTGGGCGTACCGTTTCAGGGGGTCTCCTACTAGCTGGTGGAAGAACAGGACAGCCAGCATGACCAGCAGCAGCAGGAAGTTGGCCACGTCCTTCGGCCGGCCCGGCACGAGGGTGAGTACCACACCGCAGCCCACCTCCAGAGAGCCGATGATCTTACGGAGCAGGACTGAGCTGATCCCAATTTTTTTCAGGCCTGGCAAAGCCTTAGCATAGCTCTTGTATGCTCTTTTCTGAAACAAGAAATACAGAGATCTTAAAAACACACACAAGTCCACAAGCTTCAGTGTGTACCTTTTAGTAAGGCCATTTCAGGGCCATTTAAGGTCAGCAAGCTTCAGTGTTTAACATCCAAATGAATGTATTATCACTGTGGCTGCACAATTCATCTTCAGCTTAGCTCCCTAGCTCAGGAAAAAATACAAATGTATAGAAATCTGCTACGAAAATATCCAGTTTGCTAGTTTGGATTCATTAAACCTTTATGCATGCCATCCATCATCTTCACATGGGACATTTCAACATCAGCACCCGCAGGTGCATCTCTCAGAAATTGCTGGAATGCGCCGCCATTGCTCTTCAGCTGCTGAGTTGCTTCTTCTTCTGATGCGAGAAGCTGAGCAGCTACAACACATTTAACAAGCTACAAAGAGCAAGCTATCACTTCCAAATGTGTTCATTAACCCGCATACATGTCTGCATCTTTATATTACAGCATGCTTTATGAAAAGCTGCCTTCATCCATTCATTATTCATTCCTCTTTCAGCGTTTACTGTCTAATGGCAAACAAATTCCGATTGTTTTATGTAACTAGGCTGATTAATAGATGCGACCTGTGTAAATACTGAGATATTTTAGGTGTAATATACAGGGTTAGCCTGTGTGCTAACTGTGGGATTCCAGGCAATACAGCAGGGCTAAACATTTTATATAACCTCACAGGATTCTCTGCTGGGACAATAATGCATCACGCAGCAGATTAAAGGAGCCAATCGGTATCGAATGCATTCATTTTCCGTGTCTTTTACTATTTAGGTCAGCGTCTCCACACATTATTCGAGCCTGCAGGAGCTGCAGCCAACGCAGAACAATGGCCTTTAGCCCCACAGCTGCGGACACTTGATGGTAAGATTCAGCGCTACTCACCATTTCACTGTAGGCGTCTTTGCTTAGTCTCGGAGTGAGCTTAATGGTCCCCATAAATACGAAAAATAAACCCAGAGCAAAGGAGAGAGCCACAATGGTAATTGTCCTTGGTGAGGCCATCTTTCTCCGCCGCGCTTCCCACTGAACTGAACGAAAGCGGGACTGTTTCCCGGCGAACATCCACCAGGGGGATGGGCTTCTGGGGGAACCACAAAAATGGCGACGCGGTTCCTCTCATCGCCGCATCAGGAGCAGGACGGAGCCGTTTCCTCCACTACTCTAACGCAACCTAAATTATTGTTAGCATCCCTTCACTGTGCATTACATGACCAACTGACGGTGCCAGTAGGCTGTTTTAGCCGCTAAATCGTCTCTAACTTTTTAAGGAGACCATTTTGTGAAATACACTTTCTAGATTAGAGGATGTGACTTTGGTTGCTAAGCAACCAATAAAGAGACCAGGAAGTCACTGCGCCGAAGAAAAAGTAGTCCCACACAGACAACCACTGTAAAACCACAAAATTGACATTTTTGCACTTTGTACAAGTACTCATTAAAGAAATCAGATAAAACATGTTAATTAGAGAGTCTAAGAGGTGTTGGTAGGTGGATTGTGTTAACCTTTGACAGAGCCATGCTAGCTGGCTAGTCTTTATGCTAAGCTAAACTCAGAGCAGCAGGTTAGTTTTGCCATTTGTCAGTATGTCTGACAATTTTTAAATAGATTTTAAACCTTGATTTGAAAAAATAGAGTTGGCTAGATTGTCTGTAATATTATACTTTCTTGTCCCACTTTCATTACAGATGGATGGAAATTGTATGCAGCCATGGGAGAGAAGCTAAGACTATAAGACTTGACTGTAAGAATAAAGTCAAGCACAGCCCAGTTTCTCCGTAATCCACAGCAAAAGTTCAGATTTTTCAACATAATCGAGGCCACAAACACATCAGGGTTCACAGACGTTCCTATAGGAATGAATGGACTGCCAGTTTATTCCTATACAAGCACAGGTATGTGGAAACATGGCATAAGACCAGTACTATCCACATCCACTTGGGTCCTTATGACATGAATTTCTGCCCAAGTCTGCAACATTTTGCGTTAATTCCTCTGCAGACGTCCACACACAGCCTGAAATTTGTCCATGCAAGACCACAAGGACAGCAGTGTGCATATGTGGAACATGTAGACGTGGATTTACTGCACATGTATGGAACAGAGTCCTGAAAGCGGATTAGAAAGTAGAACAATAGCATCAATTTCACATCAGTTGTGCCTGCAGCTGTTTGTGTGACGACCCACAAGGGAGCATAATTAAAGCTTAACACTGGCTTTTGAGACATTGGAGGGCCTTGACCCAGATGGTGTTTGTGCTCGTCCTAAAAATAAAAAAATGCGCCATCTATGCCTTCATTATAGTCAGTAGTCATTGTAAGCAGCTGAATGAAGCCCTGAATAGATTTTTATACAACATAACAGTCAGATGTGTTTATAAAGAGAATTTACCCTGCTCACTTCAGCCACACTCCCTCATTTAATTCATCCATATTGCCATCAGAGCTCCTCAGGTCATACTGTTTGATTGGTTTGGTAATTTTTTTACAGCCTAAGAAACCTTAAACAAAAAGCTGTGGTGTGAGGAAACTCAGCGAATTCCATTTAAACATTAATGTAAGCATATTGGACTGTCACTGTAGGCACTATAGGCATCAACATAACTATATATCATTATAGATTTACATGAAAACTCATCATAGTGACAGAATGTATATTTATCTTTAGTCTATTTAACCATTTTTGTCATTGCTAAAGCCTATTGCAACACAATCAATATTGATGAAACTGCAAAATCTCTTTGCAAAAGCCAGAAACTGTAGCACTAAGACTCAAATCTGTTACGCCATCTGGCAAACCCTTTCTTCAGGAAAATGCTTTCAAAATTCTGAAACGACAGAGAAGCAGCACCTATAAAGTTGCAGCTAAGCTACTTACAGTAAACACATAAGAGAGGCAAGTATAGTGACAAAATGTTTATTATACAATTTCACGTATCTGATCATCACTTCAGCAGTGTCCCTTACATTTTCCAGTGCTGGAAAATGTCCAAACAATCATAAAAAAAAAGGAGTACAGTTCAAAAATCATGTTTCCTTTACATTCGAAACTGCATAAACGCATACAAAGAAAATCCCTGTTAACATTTTGGCCAAGTACACAAGTTCATCTTTGTCTTTTTTTTACATTTTATATTATTCATTTTATTTTATTTTTTGTTATTTAAGTATTATTTAGACCCACCCTTCACTACACATTGGAATCTGCAGTCTCACTCCAAGTGTTCAGGGATCAGGTCAGTCTACTTATATGGGAAGTGATATAGAAAAATCAGCTGTGAGGTGACACCGCTTCCTCACTCTCAGGTAGCAAAACCCAACCAGGATTCACTCTCACTGCCCCTGATCCTGACGTTCCTTCAGAGCCTGGATCGCCTTTCGGTAAAGATCTGTCAGGAGTCATATTTTTAAAGTTAGATGTGTAATTTCGTCATTTCACAGTCTGAAGTGTTGCTGTGTTTGAATGGTGGATGGAAGCTAAGTGGATGAGGCTCACCAAAAGTAGCAGAAAGGTCCACAGGTTTAGAATAAGCCTCAGGGGCCTCCTCCGTGTTGATCTTGTTTTTTCTCTTTACTTTCACGACTTTCTTCTTCTTCCTCTTTTCCCCTTTAGCTAGACGTAAGATAAAACAATGATTAGATTTTTATTTCTAAACAATTAACGATCACAGACATTTACTCCCGTTATGAACTGATGACAACCTTTCAGCGGCTTCTCGTCGTTGTCTGGTGACTCCGGCGCGTCCAGAGTCTCTTCTTTCACCTTGGTTTTGCGTTTCGGTTTGCCTTTCTTCGGGGGGATCAGGGCGCTGCTCGCTCGGTCTCTGTGACCAGAGTTTTCCTGCTCTCCTTCATTACCGTCACCCTCGTCTTCCTCTTCCTGCTCGTTGGGCTGCTCTTCGTCTTTTTCACCCTCCTTGACCTTGACCTGCTTCTTCTTCTTCTTTGTCTTCAGCTTCTTCTTCAGCGAAGTCTCCTGGGAAAAGACTTTTATTTAGTGCGATTTACATTTTTTTAAACCAACAAGGACAATTTTGACTTCACTGTAGAAAAAGAACAGGAGGAGCTAGTGATATCTAAGTTCCATTAGGTGACCCACTATGCAATGACGGTGAAACATCACGGAGGGAATGCAGCCGCCATTAAAAAATCCTTTGCTTTTCCTTCTGTCAAACTGCCTGAAAGAGCTTTATTCACATTAATGCTAGAAAGAGGCTAAGATACAGACCTAAGACAGGAAGAGGGTACCATAAAGCTGCATCTATTCATTTATTAGCCAATTCAGTTCAATCTGCAGCAATTTTAATGACTGATTAATTAATTCCATCTTCTCCAGTGTGAATTTATGTTGGTTTTTCGGAACCCACTATGATTAAACGGAATATTTTTAAGTTTTAGTCCAAATGTCGGACAATACCACACATTTGAAAAGTCGTCACCTTGGGATCTGTGAAGCTGAGATGGGCCTTTTTCACTTTTTTCTACACCACTGGACTAATTGATTAATTGATAAACAAATGCCAGATTAATTGGTAATGAAAATAATCGTTAGTTGCAGCAGGTCTAGAGAGGTGAATTTTTAAAAAGTATAAATTATAGTGGAACAATGATGTCTGTCTTTTTAAAGATGCCTGAACACCCATACAAGTAAACCCATTCCTATACAGCAGATATGATTTGAATTCTACATTTATGCAGATCGTAATGTTATGTTTTTGTTTGTTACAACTGATATTATCTATGTCTCTATATCTCTGTCTCTCTAGCTCTCTATCTGTCTTGCATTGCATTGGTTTTGTCTCTTCTTTGGTTTGTCAATGGCAAAGCATTAGAAACACTTCTTAATCTAATAGACCACTGTAATCTACAGCCTCAATAACACAATGTACATATAGCTGAATTAATACCTCTATGATGGTGTCAGTTAAAACTAAACGTTATTATCTTTGTGAGCGTAATGTTTATAACCAAGCTGTTCACAGCATTGGACTGTACACCTTTTTGATGTTGGATGTTGTCCTGACCTTTTGCAGCATGTTCCGGATGGGTTGCAGCTTTCCCTCCCCCTTGGTCTTTTTCTCCTTTTCTTTGGGCCGATGAACCTGACGGAGGTCCGACTTGCTGGATCGAAGTCTGAGGTGAGAAAATATTTTTACATTAGTTAAGGGTGACCGATCTTTTTTGCTGAAGTTGATGCTGTCCTGTGTCTGGATGTAAAGGCCTCTCTTACCGTTCCACTTTGGGTTTTTTGCGCACTTTCTCTGCTTTTCCAATCTTCTCTCTCTCCCGGGGCTCCAGAGGCCTCTTGCTGTCCTGGGCTACTCGAGTGCAGAGCTCTGGGTAATCCAGACAAACAGCACGCAGCAGCCAGCGAAGGCCTCGCAGAGTCTTTCTGTCTGACCAGCGTCGCAGGTCCATTAAGGCTGAACAAGGCTCCTGAGTGGACACAAAAAAAGGTGAGTTTCTCTGCAGGTGTCTTCAATTCTGCACTGCAGTTTTCCTGCTGTCCACATATGATTTGTGTCTGATCAGGCTGCAGGACTGACTTTTAGAACAATACTTACAATATGGCACAGAGAGCGGCTCTGGTTGACCAGCTTCTCTAGAGACAGAATCTCAATCAGTTCACTTCCCAGCAAAGCGTTCATCTTATCCTGTTTGTTGGCCAACCTGCAAGCACATCACAGTCATCACACTTGAGTTCTGTGTTTCCACTCATCAGCCAGCAGAGGGCACTGTTTGCACTGCAGATGATGTGAAATTCAGAAACAAAGCTGAGTGTAATTACACCAGTATGGGTTTTCCTGCCACTCTCGGTTGCTTCAGCAGGTCAGCCAGAACCTCCCTGACCTCCTTTATCCGCTGCCTGTCGCTGGAGTCCAGCACAAAGATGATGCCGTGGGCCTCTCCACAGAGCTCCCTCCAGACTCCCCTCGACTCCGCCGATCCTCCGACATCCAGCAGCGTCACCAGGTAGTTCTCCACCCTCAGCTCGTTCCTGATGCAGCCGTGGGTGGGCCCTGCGTCGACGCTGTGGGGGACTGGAGCAGGAGAAACACAGGTGGATCACTTGTTGTATCTCAGCAATGAACGCCTCAGATAAATGATTGTTCATGTCACTGATGCTTTACCTCTTAACATCCCTCTGATGGAGGATGTTTTTCCTGCTTTGTCAAGACCGACCACAAGAACGGTGACTCTCCTGCAGACAAGTGAACACATTTAGCATGTAGTTTAAATTGACAACTACATATTAAACATTAGTGAGCTATACATGACATGTAAATTAACCTCATGCAAAACCACCACAAAAGTCAGAATATGATCTCTGTACAGAAAGCTTGTTCAATTTTTTTTTTTTAAGAGTTGAAAGTATTTTTATTTTACTTATTTAAATTAGGAAGTAAGTTAGTAAGAAATGCAGCAGCAGAAGGGTTTTATTCAGTGGAAGGAGCATTTATTGTGCTTGCTGTAGTCAGCGTTGTGTTAGTTAGGCACATTTTTTACTTTTGGACAGTCATTTTCATTTCTTGACTCAATATAATTGTAGATTTCAGTCTCTAATTTTTTTTTAAAAAGCATTTATATGTACACTGTAAAATGTCATAAAGGAATTTAGTTAAATCAGCTAATTTTTTCTTGTTTTCTTAATGTAAATATTTAAGTTGAGTTTTGCTAATTTCTCGATAATTGATGGTAAAATGTCTTCTTCTTCTTTTTTTTAACCCTAACCACTTTAGGACTTAAAAACACGAGTTCTTGTAACATTAGGCGCTTGAATGGATGAACAGCTAAAGGTGAAATTAACTCATTCAGTTTACAGAAAACAAAACTAGAAGACTTCCCAGGATTCATTGCTAAGAGTTAAACTCCCCAGAGACTGCTGTGTCTCTTTAATACAAGGTAAATTATGATTGTTCCTTTTCATGGTAATTGAAATAAGCCTAACCAGGACAAAGGTTAGCTCTGAATTTAGCCTCACGGATTGTCTTTGTACTGACTCTGGTAAATACAAATTAATAAAAGAATGTTAAATCAAGAAGAAGCTCTCTAAATTTAGAAAATATAACTGTAAAGGTAGTCTGTTTGATTGACTAGATGATGCACTTCAAATGTAATAAATTTGACTCACGTACTTTTACACTTCTAAAACTCATGAGATGCTTTTAAACTAATTCATCATCTGGAACTTAACTGCTGAGATGAATTAACTCCAAATGGTTTACAATGTACCTGATTGGCTCCTGTATCTTGGAGACCCAGTTGCAGCAGTTGCTCATCAGGTTGAACATGTTTACTTGAGGTGAGCAGGGTGTGCACAGTGGCCACCATCTTCTCTGGAACTGGTACCTGCAGACAGATGGCAAACCTGACTGTGACTCACAATCACAATTAAGACGCGCTGCTTGAGTCACCGGGGGCCGATGCCAGGTCCAGCACAAAGATGCTCCGCGTCTGTCTCCTGTGTGCTTAGCAGACGTTTACAGATGGTCAATCCAGACGACGTGTTCGCTGCCAAGTGTCTTTTCTGCATCCCCAGAATGTAAAAATTTGCTGTAATCTGGCATTCTGATGCTCCCTAAACTGTGTTTTATCTATTGGATTCATGATTTCTCTTCAATATTCCTTTATTTTTCTCTCAGCAGCTTGCATCAGTGCTGTCTTGTATGGCTCAGATAATGTGTGAGTCACCTTAAAGCTTAGTAAAATATGGAAACTATGAGTACACTGCCTGAGTGTGGCAACACACACACAGCAGGTGTGTCTGAGGTAGTCGGCCATGTGCTAAAAAAAAAGCTGGCAGATCTTACAGTGCCTTGTCCAGTGCATCTGTTCAGGCTGTGTAATCTGCTAAAGCCAGTTTAGAACGGCCCCTTTTACCGTGTTGCTTGCGAGCTGACCCACATTGGTTCTGGCTCTAGAAGAGGTTGTCACATTTACCCTGAAGTTTAACTAAGGACAGAGTTTTAGGCATTTAAAGCAAGTTAGGATATGTGGCTGTGTGCAGGGAGATGGTGTGAAAGAAAATATTAGAGTGTTTCTAGTGCAGAGATCTAAAAAATAACTCATGTATATTGTAAAGTTTGTGAAATACAAAAAAATGTTTTAAGTTTTCAGAGTTTTTTTGTGCAAATAGAGTAACTCTGGTTAGTGAGATGTTTTTTCTCCTAAAATTTTGATTATGGTCCATACTTTGTTAACAAATGTATATCCATCCATCTATTATCTATACACCGCTTAATCCTTTGTAGGGTCGTGGGGGGCTGGAGCTTATCCCAGCCAACTCAGGTGAAGGCAGGGGACATCCTGGACAAGTCGCCAGTCTATCGAAGGGCCACGTATAGATAGACAACCAAGCACACTCACATTCACACCTACGGACAACTTAGAATAATCAGTTAACCTCAGCATGTTTTTGGACTGTGCGAGGAAGCCGGACTACCCGGTGAAAACCAACACTGCACAGGGAGAACATGCAAACTCCACACAGAAAGATCCCAGGCGTCCTAACTGGGACGCGAACTGGGGATCTTCTAGCTGTGAAGCGACAGTGCTAACAACAGAGCCAAGGTGCAGCCCCATCTAGTGTATTATTATTATTATTATTATTATTATTATCATCATTATTATTATTATTATTATTGAAAACTACAGAAAACTAGACAATTTTGCACAAAAAATGTGCAGTAAAATTGTAAATCAGTTTTTGTGGTGTAAAAAAAATCCTAAATATTTAAATATTCAGTAATAAAAGTTTTTAAAATTCTGCATACATAAATGGTAAACGTCCACTAAGCCAACAGTTGATTATTTTGTATTTATCACTAAAGGAAATCAGCTATTTCCATTGTTGTTTTTGTGATAACATCCAGCACTGAACAGCATGCTGGTCTGAATACACACAGACAACAAGTAAACATGACACAGGGGTGGAGCAATGCAGTAAATCAAGAAGGTATTTTGAATCCAAACTAGACTACTAGTATCTGTTATCACTAAATCAACTCACTGCACGTGGAAGATGCAAAATTTCAAAGTTTAACCAGCGTTTTTTGAAGTGTACTTACAGAAGCAGGTCTATGTCCATGCATTTGTTTGGGTGCTCGTCTCTACTAACATCTCGAACCCACCAGCAACACAACTAATCAGGCTCACGCTAAGCCTCTGGTCACCCCATGTGGGAGGCGCCACCTGGGAAACGTTGAATTGGCATTTGGACCAATCCTGGACTTCTCTGAGCTACCTCCTAATCTCATTGGACGTCCCTGTTCTTTAACTGGACTAGACGAGGATGCTTATATCCGTCCAGGAGACCTAAATGTGTTGGGTGGTATGATCTGTGACGCGCCGTGATCTCATTTTCTGGTAGAAGTCAGAAAGTGACAGCGCAGACCTTTTGTACAGATTTAGGCTGAACAGTTTTAGTCTGGCGGGGAGATAAGGACACAACATAGTCACTGTGTTTACAGGTATAACTGGAACTAAAGCTTATTATAGACACATAATTTGACTAAACATGGGACAGTGCAACAGGAACATGTGTATATGTAGACTGACTGTTTTCTTTATTTGTTTCCTTTACTTTTGCATATTGTATTTTGTATTTTTTTAATTACACTATGGGGAGATGCTCCTCCAATTTTGTTGTGTAATTTTTTTGGACAAGGACAATGAAGAGCTTTTCTATTCTATCTTCTTGTCAGGTTCATTTTTAACTGGATTAGGTTGGACCAATTATCAACTCACAAATCAGTGTTTTATACTGATGAGGTATTATTTCTAATATGGATATGTACGGTATTATTATATGCATATATATTACATGTGGATGTGATTATCTTTCTGAAATATGTCAATTTATTTCTATTTTTAGGGGGCCTTTTTAGCATCTGGCCAGGGACAATAGACAATATTTGCCTTTGTGGCTAAGTAGAACTGCTAATTAATGAGCAGTGTTAAAAATAACAAACAAAAAAAGATAAATACATTAAATATTCTTCAGTGTGGCTAATTAAGAGGGAAAAAAGACAAGGGACGTTTATTTTCAGTACCACATTTGATGCGCAAAGATGCAAAATACAGATCAATATGTTTATCTGTTTGTTGATATTCATTTCCAGCTACTACACTGGTTCACTCCAACATCCACAAAGGATCAGCTCATCCTCTTACATAAGGCCATCAATACAATAATTAAGCCTGTCCAGCACTATTTGCAATACAGCCTGAGCCACTAGGTGGCCTCGTATTCACAGGATCCGTTTCCACTCCCAGCCTGCTGTGCATCACACAGCTTGTCTGAACAATAAAATGTTTTTATGTTATAGTCCCTGACAAGACAAAGAAGAGTTTCCCCCGAAGCAAATCAGCTCATCTTCGCTGAACATATGTGTATTTGCAGCCTCCGTAGGAGCCGATCCGCATCACTGACTGTGTTGTATCTTCATGTTTATGCAGGAATATCTGAATAACACAGAGAGCGGGTTAAAAGCAAACAGAGCTTCTGCAGCTGTAACAGAATCACACGTGAATAAATGTTCAGTGACATCTTTCCGAGACTCGGGGCAGAAGCTTCTGTGCAGGCTTTATCTCATTATGTCATTAAACCAGTGTCCAATCAGGCTCTGGCCTCCTCTGCTGAGTAAACTCATATCAGGCTCTGACCACAGCCCCATGTCAGCTGACACCAACACACACATATCTATGCAGACACACATGTACACACTCACAGAGCAAAAACAGCAGCGGTTGAGCGCCGCGCCCCTATCTGCTGCTCCTCTTCGACACATTGCAAACATGACTCCCAGCTGCTGAATCTGCTGTTTCTGTTGCTCTTTTAAAAAGTCAAAAACAGCTAAGAATTGTGGGAAATATTCACTGTTGTTTCTAAAATTGGATGATAAGATCGCACCCACTCGTTTCTATGTGATAAATATGAAGCTACAGGAAGCAGAGGGTTAACTTAGCTCGACGTAAAGACTGAAAACTAGCCGTCTGGCTCTGTACGAATGGAAAACAAATCTTAACACATACATATTTTGTTTGTTGAGCTGCACAAAATAGTGGGAGAAGATAGATTTGGGGTTTTGTGCTGCACTATTTATTATGTACAGCTTTGGACAGATCTAGGCTAATTGGATCTCCCTGTTTCCAGCCTTCAGACCGAGCAACCAGCTGCAGGTTGCAACTTTATCTTTATTGTAGGGATAAGATAACGTTCACAAAATTAAAGGGGGAACATGTAGTTTGCTTCAGCCTGCTGTAAAGAATTCGAATCACACCAGCAGCGTGGCCTTACATTGACCTGTCTGGCTGCTAACACGGTGTACAGGCCGCGTTCGCTGCTACGTAATGAGGTTTCTGTCTTCCTCTTCCCTCCTGTGCAGTCTGAAGTCACTGACCCAAACTCCTGCTTCACCAAACACATGCATTAGTAATGACAAGCCTTCGCACATTGTGCCGACCCCCCCACCCCCCCACCTCCCCTCACAATGCCAGGCTGGTGTCACTGACTCAGAGGAGATCTGATTAGACAGGAAGAGGAGTTTGTGTGGAAACCGGTCGTAGTGACATTCACTTGCAGTAACTCCCTTTGTTTTGTAATTTAGGAGGAAATGACAGCAAAGTTCCACTATTGAACAATAAAGCTCCTTTCTCATTCACTAAAAATGCCACATGGATTATTTAAGGTAACACTCAATGCCAGCTCTGCCATTATAACTTTCGCCACTGCAGCCTGTGTCCTTCTCAGGCACCTTGAGAACAGATAAATCATGTTTGCATAAGCAGTTGAGCAAACATCCAGCTGCTTCCGTTCACTCGTCCCGCACAATGTGAATGAAAAACAGTGATACGATGAGGAAATCTCTGCTTTGGACGTGAGTGAGCAGATTTAGGAGCTGATTCGGCGTGACTGTTGGCTGCACCTGTTCTTGTGGCTGCTGCTGCGCTGTCGGGCCTGCAGGTCACTAGAACAAGGCCGGGTCCGCCCTGCCGGTGGAAACTAAAAATGGAAGTGCAGAGAAACTGATCCGTGTGTGCTCGGCCCTCTGTAGTGCTTCCGACACTGCGTGCAGTGAAACCAACATGTGTCTCTCACTGAGCTTAATCAGATTTCTCACTGGCAGCAGGTAGTTTGAGACCAGAGATAATGACATATGAAAACAAGCTGTGTTGGTGTTTCCCTCACAATTCATGCTTATCTCTGATTATCAAGCAGTTGTGAATTTACTGAAGCACCATACTTATATTTAAGTATATTTTAAAGCTACTTGTAGTGGGAAATAATAGTAAGTATCCTTTATTAATTGGGGATAATGGGGAAATTCCTCTCTGCATTTTGACCCATTCTAGTTAGGAGCAGTGGGCCGCCACAGTGCAGTGCCCAGGGACCAGTCGGGGTTAAGGGCGTTGTTCAGCGGCCCAACAGTAACTGCAGTGGGGGAACGATCCTCTGACATTCCAATCAGTAGCCCAGGGCTTACCACTGCCCCATACTGTTCATTTCTTGCACACTTTTACAGCAGATTTAAAAAAAAAAAATCCTATCATGACATGATGAACGATCTTTAATATAATGATTTGTTATACAGTAAATTAAGCCGTCTGACAGCACATTTAATGAGAATAATCCGCTCCACTTCTTTCAACTTCAATATATAAAAGCTGCTTTATGTCAGTGCATCATTGATATTAATCCAATAGTGTCAAAATAAAACTACTTTAATACTTCCAATACTTTAAGTACATTTAGCTCATAATACTTTTACTTGGAATAGGACTTTTAGTATTGCTACTTCTGGTTAAGTAAAAGATCTAAGTGCTTCTTCCACTAATTTTAGTAGTTGTTTCAGACGAGCTCTGACCTCCACCTCCAGCAGTAGCAGCTGTAGTAGTAGTAGTACTACTAGTCACAGTGACCTGAGCAACACACCACATGTAGAGCTGCTGAAAATAACCCCACTGTGCATCATACATATTTATACACTGATTCTATTGTTTGTACTCCGGTCTCGATCTATTTTCTACATAGTTCAGTGTTTTTTTCTTTGTCCAGTTTCTACCAACACGGTGCATTTCAACACTGGCATTTTCTCTCTGTGGTGTGTTTGCATGAGGTTTTTCATTGATTTCTTTTTAAGAGTATGATTAGATTAGATTACATTCAACTTTATTGTTATTGCACTGAGCACAAGTACTATGACAAACAAATGCAGCTTAGCAACCAAACAGAAGTGCAGATGAAGCAGCAAAGTGCATTATATACAGTATGGGTACACACAATATGTTACTAAGTATACAAATATAATAGCTGTAGGCAATAAAACAATTAAAAGGTAACACATTTTACATTTTACACTACACACTGTGTGGTTTTGCACATTTCCGGGTGAATATTTTGTACATTCTTGCTGCCTCACTGCTGTAGACGCAGCTTTGATTTATCCTTCTTTACACTGTGCTTGTTTACTGTTATGCACCAAAACACCATGTCAAAGTCCTCATGTGCAATAAGACATTCTGTTACTGTAGTAAATCAATTGTGTGCATCCATATTTTTATCTTTTATAACATTCTTTACTTTTTTTTAGTGTATGTATGTTAATTTTACAGTGTCTGTGTATGTTATAGTATATTTCTCATGTTATGTCCAGACTATTAGAAGCCTCTCTGTGTTCTAGAGGCCATGAGGTGCCAGGCACAGAGATCTTTTCCACTCAAGGCCATCCTTATCTGATCGCTCATTATTTTATTTATTTTGCAAACAGCCGCCCATCATTTCCTGTGTGTGTTTTTCTGTCTGACTTGACGCACCAGAGGGCTGACAGCAGCCGCTCCGGTCCGTCTGCTCGGAGACTCCCTGCGCCTCTCGGCCTGCAGGCAGCCACTCCGATCGCTCTGTTTCCAACCAGGAAGCTCTTCTGGAGCCGCGGGTCTCCAGCGAGTTCGGACGATGGTCGCCGGCTGGACTTTGCGTTGAGTCCGACCGTGCGTCCTGACAGCGCGCAGATCAGACAGCTGCTGGTTTGGTCTGAATTAAAAGGGCCACACAGGACGGCAGCGCCACGCACCGAGAACCAGACAAAACGGAACACCGTGAGCGGCGAGTTCCAGCCTGCAGCCGAGCGGAGGAGTCAAACCAGCGATGATCAACTTGGTGGAAAGTTGGGAGAGACGGCGCGTAAAAGGACAGATCCGCAGAAAGTGATGTTTCTGGAGAGGAGTTTGGTTTAAAGACATAAATACTATTAAAATATGTGCGAAGTGGCCATGGAGGAGCAGGACCGGGAGATATCGGACATGGAGCGCTGCTCCTCGGTGGCGGAGAACGGAGTCATGCTGGTGGTGAACCAAAGCCACGTCCGCGCTCCGCTCAGCGTCGTGCTGGCCACCGTCCTCTACTGCGCAGAGTTCATCACCGCCGCCGTGCTCAGCAGCATGTACCACAAGACCGACGACGTGATCTGGATGGGCCTCACCATCACCTTCATGCTGGTGCCGGCGGTGCTCATCCAGCTGACCCTGACCTTCATCCACAGAGACCTGGGCAGGGACCGGCCTCTGGTGCTGTTCCTGCACCTGCTGCTGCTGGGGCCCGTCATCAGGTAGGTCCAGGTGGGGAGACAGTGGAGGAGAGACCGGTCACTGCAAACACTGTGGCTCTGCAGTTTATAGACACTTAAGTTAGGAGATGTGATTTGTAGTAAATTAGGGCAAATTGCACTGTAAAAAAAAACAAATAAACTAACAGATTTTTGCCTGTTTTGATTAATTACAGACACTATCTAGTAAGGTCACAGAATGAAGAGTATTCATTTAAATATCATAAAAGGCTAAAACTGTAAATACATTTTTTACAAATGGTAATTTGTTTTGTTTTACAAAATTACACTCCTTCAACTTTATTTAAATCAGCAAGAAATATAATTATTTTAGAGATATTTGCTGTTATTTAAAAGAAAAATTATGTATGTTACAGACTAAAAAATGGTAAATATTTTTTAACTATTATTTTACAAATTATTCCTCTCTTGGTAAATTACAGATGATAACTGGTAAGATCACAGAAAAAAAGTATAAAATTTAAATGAAAACTTTAAAAAAAAAAAAGCGAATAATGTTGTGAATAATGACCACAACAAAAATCTGTATTTTTACAAATAGTAATTTGTTCTTTTGCAATGTGTGAATGTAAAATGGCAGTTTTGCTGTATTTAGATACGCTTTACAGATATTTGCTTATTTTTTGCTGTTTTTTAACGGTTTTTGCGCAATATAGTGTTCCAACATTTTTAACGTATTTTTTCTTGCACTGTTGCTGCCAGAGTTTTTAGTTTTTTTGTGGGATTTTTTTACAGTGTGTGGTAACATGCCCCCTTAAGAGCAATGCCTTATTTTCCTTTAACATATATATTCAATATTAATATATGTGCACGAGAAGTGTGCTGACCTGCTAAACACATTTAGATGTAATTAACTCATAGCCAACGTCAACTTTGCAATTATAAAACTAAATGTGAAATCATGAAAAGGGGTAACTTCTCCATGATGAGGGGAAGTTGCCTCTTTTGGGAATTGCTACGTGAAAAGTCACTGTAATCCATGCAGACTTGTTATTTCTGCCTACGATTAACTTCCCGTTCAAATTTTGATGTTGCTCTTTCTTTAAATGCGACATAAGTATGAAGCAGCACACGCAGAAGATGATGACGTGCAGAGATTTATCTCCAGGCTACAGTGTTTGCATGTGCAGATTCCTGTAAAAAAAAAATCTAGTTACCTCAAAACCACTTTTTAAATCTTCCTCCAAAATGGTTTCAAAGCTTTTAAAAGACTAACAAGAGCAGCATCATCCAAGAAAAGACCTGAAGTGAAATGCACAGTTTCTAGTGGTCAGGAGTGGAATTTTACCCCACTTTACTTCCCATTCAATGTCATTTAAAAGCACAGAAGAGTCATTGACTGACTTCTTGCAACCGGTCCCTGTAAACGCTCCGTACGCTTGAATCCCATTACCTCATTTTCAGGCATTTGTCCCTCTTACTGCACATGGAATTTCCACTTTCCATTTATAGAATACTACAGTTCAAGGAGGGTACAAGCTGGCATTTATAGTTGAGTACATAAAGGCACGAACATGACGCTGCAGCAGTGATCAGGCGATTAATCGGCAGTCGGTTACACTTTCCAGTCATTTTTCAGGCAAGAATTCTTGACGGGTTATGAGGATTTCATGCTTTTCTTTTGCAGAATAGAATGCTGAATACCTTTGACTTCGGGACTGTTATTCTACAAAAACAAGACACTGTGTTGTGAAAACCAGAATTTTCTTGTTGGGAAAAAACTACGATTTGATAAATAATTCAAATTTGCAGCCCGACATCCTAGTGGTTTGTCTTCGGTCGGCTGTACCAAAGGGATGCACAACTTCTGCTTTCCATTGGGGGTGCAGGAGGATTAATGGGATGCAAACAGACAATCTGCAGAGTGCATTAAAGCCCTGCAGGGATGTTTAAGAGCCAACATGATGCCGCAGCACTTCATCATTATAGAGCCAAATTATTTCAAAGTGTAGGATGCTGTAATGATCGATCAATTGGTGAATAGACAGAAAAGTACAGTCAGTTTCCAGGTTCTCAGCCAAAACTAATGGAACACTTCTGCAGTAAGTCGTCCCTTTACGAAGGTCGTAATCTTCAGTTTAGAGTGGTTTTAATGGACCTGGCATCAGTGATATGAATGGGCTGGACAAGATAAGAGTAATACCGATCAGTGTGACTCGGTAATATTCATTACAGCCACAAACCACAGTGTTTGATATTAACAGCTCTTTAAAACTTCTTACCAACTGTTATATCCTTCACATAGATTACATTTTTTGTTTGAGCTAGATGCTTCTAATAAACTAATGATTGGGTGCAACCATCAGTTATTTCGATGATTAATTCTTTGTGGGGTTTTTTAGAGTTCTTTTGAAAAATCCATCCATTATCTATACATCGCTCAATCCTCTGTAGGGTCACGGGGGGGCTGAAGCCTATCCTGGCCGACTCGGGTGAAGGCAGGGGAGAACCTGGACAGGTCGCCAGCCTATCGCAGGGCTCTTTTGAAAAATCCCTCGATGAAATCATGTTTTTATCTTGTTAACATGTCCATGTGGTGTTTTTCTTATATGCAAAAGGCACGTCATGAATGAAATAAGCAGTCAACACGATGACATTTCCAACTTGAAGCTGCTGCATCAATGACAGTTTCAAAAACATGGATTCAAACTTCTAGGCTTTCATATATCACAAACCAGAAGAGCCAATCCTGTCATCTTAGAAGAAGGAAGCTTTATTGTCACAAATAGATTTTTACAGCATTGTGAAATGTTGTTTTCGCATATCCCAGTTGGGGTCAGAGCGCAGCCATGGTACGGCGCCTCTGGAGCAGGAAGGGTTCAGGGCCTTGCTTAAGTGTTCAACAATGCCCACATTGGGGTTCGATCCTCTGATCAGTAGCCCAGGGACTAAACCGTTGTGCCACTACTTCACCTTGCAGGGTTGGACTTTCTGTATCATACTTTAGAATCAGTTCCAGATTCGAACATTTCAGGCTGAATTACTCCAATATTACAACTTGACACTGTGCAGCATAGAGTAGCTTTACAGTGTTTGAGCTGAATAGCTGGTGAGCTGGTGAGTTCAAGGTGGAGTGTTGAGTGGAGACAGAAGCAGGAACTTCATTGATCTACAGATTCTAGAGGAACAAACAGTGTTGAGTTGTCATGGAAACAACCTCTTAATATGTAACTTTGATGGATGAGTTTTTGGGACGCTAAATCAGTGACCATAGAG
This sequence comes from Dascyllus trimaculatus, assembly GCA_024666655.1. Lineage (NCBI taxonomy): Eukaryota > Metazoa > Chordata > Actinopteri > Pomacentridae > Dascyllus > Dascyllus trimaculatus. The sequence continues at coordinate 24,573,852 of CM045457.1, forward strand.
GAACTTAAAAGCAAAAAAGAATCTGCTTTCTTGTCAAATAGTGTCTTAAAATCGGTGTTGAACATTTGATTAAAGAAGACAAGACATGACTTTTGGCTCTGCAAAGCTGAAATGAGGATTTGTGCTCTAAACTGTATTAATCTACAGATGAGTTGATGAAAACACCTGTTATTTTCATCCTTAATGCTGACCGGCCTGTTTAAGCCGTCGGTATCTGTCGATCTCTTGCATCTCAGCATTGTGAGAACACAAAGACGGCAGATTTCGCTGTCAGGAACTGAATCACACACCAGATGGAAAGCCTGTCCAGCATGACGAACGCGATGGATGACTGAACATAACAACCTCCCACATCATCCAACATGTTGAACAGGGACAGATTTCAAACACGACTTCCTGTAATATCCCTGATCTTTTAATTTGAAATCTTCCCTGCTGGTGTGGTCGTGAACTCCCGCAGGGAAGACTTTGAAACCTCTCCGTCAAATGAGCTGGTGTCCGCCCTAGCAACATATCCTTGTGCACCGCTCAGTCGTATGACCTCATCTGAAGATAATGGCACCCGAAGGCCTCCGTCAGACAGCGGTCGTGGCTGAATCAGTTGGAGGAGATGGCTTGAAAAGGGGGCTGCAGACTCTGCAGGAAAGGTTTCCAGAAATAATACAGCTGTTCTTTTAAATAAACAGCACATCTAGATAAAATAAGCAAATGAGTGTCCCTCTGAAAGATTACAAGCTTTGAAAAGGGTTGATTCAATCTAAGGGAGGAGTTCTGCTTAAATACTGTCAGATTGCACCTTGAGATACCTGTTTGGCGAGCAGTGACTCATGTAAGAGGATGTAGGTGGAGGCTTGCGCTTAAGCTCTGCGAAATTCAAATCCGTGCGCCCTCACCCGCCTCCTCTCTCTGAACTTTGATTTGTCAACAAGTCGCTCTGAGGTGATGCTGGGAATTTTACAGTGCTATTGTAAGAAGTAATTGGAAGGTGTGTTCTTTTACAGGGCCAACAATGTCTTCAGTTTGAAGGTTGGCTGCCGTAGAGAGAAAGTTTTTGCAGACGAAAGTGTAGCTACAAGGCATGGGGTTTGATTTACAGCTTGGGTGTCAGTGGAACCTGAAAGAAAAAGTCCAGTGTATTTCAAAACCTGTTTGCAGACTTTAAAAAAAAAAAGATTTGGTGAAAACGAAACCAGCAAAGCTTCAGAAGAATCACGCACAGCCCCTTGTAAGGCCATTCAATGAGCAGGAAATGATTTTCAATGCTGAGTAAACTGCTTTTAGTGTAGTTATTGTGTCAAGCATCAAAACGAGGTAAAGGAATTCCAGGATCATGCAATTCCTCAACAAGCTGTGACGAGTGAATGGCTTCACAATTCAGGACAATGTAACTTGTGTTTGCTTCAATGTTGCACCACTCAACAGATTCACAGTTCCCACCACAACTGGAGCAAGGTCATGGTGCGAGGGATTCAGCCCTTCTGTGATTATTTATTAACGAATCAGAGATAAAGCCGCTCAGATCACGTTGATGTGGACCACAGCGGTAACAACTGTCACTGCAGTGGTTGTAGATTTATCTAGTCTGACATGTGACTCTACTGATAAGAATCACACTTAGGAGCACTCTAAAAGTCTAAACCAGCTGAAAGAGACACCAAGGAGGAAGAACTGATCTCATGATTTATCATAAGTATGCTCAAAGCAGAAGCAGCCAATCAGAGGCACGGATTCGATACACACCTGCTCTTAATTTCCAGCATGCAGCAGCACTTGGCGTCTAAAATATAGAGAAAACTGCTAGAATAAATATTTATAAAGAGGGATGAATTAATTTGGAATTGGCCTGAAGTAGAAACAAAGAGAATCTGAGGCAGGAGAGACACTGTGTGCTTCTAGTAGATGATGTATGTCAGAGAAATTTTATATAACATACACCCATCAGCCACAACATCATGACCACTGACAGGTGAAGTGAATAACATTGATCTTATTGGTACTATGTGGTGTTCTGATGGAAAACCTTGGATTTTAACATCCCTGTTGATGAGACTGGCCTACCCCTGCAGGAAAATGCACCCCACCACATGGCAAGAACATCAAACAATCAGGAACATGTTGAGGAACATGATAATGGCCCAACATGTTGATTTGACCTCCAAACTTCCTCCACTGTGATCAAGCATCAACAGGATGCAGTGGAACAAGTTTGATTGACAGAGTTCCAGACCCCATAGGACACCCTGAGAGGTCCTCTTGTCCATGCCCAATGGTTCAGAGTGTTTTTGAGCACATAAAGGGGACCAACACAATATTAGGCAGGTGGTCATAATGTTATGCCTGATCATTGTATATATATGAATCATTTACTTTACCACAATGACACATGCAGACATACTCTAGAACAGTGGTTTTCAAAGTCTGACTCTGTGGGCCTCCTCTCAGATAAAGCTGAGTAAAAAGGTGCTGAATCACACCCTCTTAGCTTACTCGCTTAGCTTACTCAATTCCCAAATTGCCTTTGCAATCTTGATTGTGTTATTTAATCTCATAAACACTCAACATCTGAGCCTCAAACTGCATAAAATACATAAAAACGTCTGTCTTAAGGCATTTATCAGTTTCTGACTTACAGAATGTGGGAGAAACATTACAGTTACCTCAAAACTGTTGTATCTCTTCTACCAGATAACATTTTTAGGCTGTTTTATGTGAACTCCCTTTGATTACTAATGTAGTATTTTTTTATTTTCATTATCTGAGCCTCTCTTGAAACAGTTTGCAGCCCTCATGGGGTGTCCCGCCTCCCACTTTGAAAGCCTCTGCTGTACTAAGAGGCATTGAAAGTGCACACTAAATAAATAAGTAAAGAAAAATCTGTCAGCTGTTAAGATCATATGCAAACTCCTCATTTTGAATAATGTGTTTGTATTGCTTCAGCTAATACTTTGTGTTTGAGAAGGAATGTGCTCTCCGGTTTCTGCACTGCAGTCCACCAATTTTTACAGCATAAGAAACCTAATGAAAGGCTTTTATTCTTAAGATTGCAAGTAGAATTAAAGATGAGGGATTTTTATTTTTACTTTCCAGATTTTACCCTCAGTGCTTTGGTAAATACAGGCTGTGGTGTTTGACACGCTGACTTGGAAATGGTTTATGTTCAATCCGTCTTCAGAAGGAGCATCAAAGGAAAGAGAAAATACCTGCTAAAGAAGGCGAGCACCTTAAACCAAAAGCAGCTGCATCTGTCGGCTGCTTTCGAGCCCGTTCACGTCTCGCCTCCACATAAGAATGCTTTGCTCATGCCGGTGATTTAAAACAGCAAAGAGCATGAAACGGCGTTTAGTCTGCGCTACCATGCTGGCTGCATCGGTAATGTGTTTTTTTTTTTTTAAACTCTACAGCTTTGCAGTGCAGCAGTGAATCCACAAAGCAAACACTCTGATTGTTGTTACAGTGCAGTTCATCCTGTTCTGTTCTTCTGCTTAGTCGCCTGCTCTTCTTCTTCTTCTTCAACTGCTGTAAACAAATCACCTCCGCTGCTGCTTGGCTCAGAATGCAGGTTTCCTGTGTGGCTTAGGGATGGTGTAATTGCTCATCTTGTGGCTGCACACTCAGACACACCACTGCTATCAAAAGAAGAACTCCGACTCGTAGTGTTTACAGATAACAGCACATGACTGTGTGTTGTTTCTGTTGTGCCAGTTGAGACAGTCAGTATTAAAACTTTTGAGGACACAGTGGTGTTATCAGCTATAGGGTGAACCTTGTCTTGACTTGTCTAAACAATGACACAAACTACACATTTGCTCTGTCAGCTTGGGCGAGTCTCAGCACGCACAGCTCCTTGTTGTGTATCTCTCTGACCTACAGTCTGATGAGGCCTTGTCAGTGGTGTAATCCCAGGAGACCAAAACAGGACGATCTTGCTAAAGAGCTGCTGAAAGAATTTCCTGAATGCTCTGAGAAATATCAGCATTTCTGGAGCCTCTTGACTTGTTTTTTTTTAAAGCCACTTCCCCTTCTTGTCACACCATGCTGCTGCATTCACACACCGAGGGAACAGATTGCATGTTTAGACTGCAAATACAAAGCAGCAGCCCATGTTTCCCTTTATAAATCCATAAGGTGCTGCCTTGGAAGTCAGCATATTGATCCTCTTGGCTAATGCATTCATCTGTCATGCTGTTTTTTTGTTTCCCTAAGTGAAATTCAGTCTGCTTCTCAGCCGTTTTAGAGACTCCTAAGGACATCCTGGCTCCAGTTCAGTGCCATCACACTGCATCCTGAGCACATTGTGCTGCCAGATTTCCAGGCAAAGGATATTAGTAAATCATGTTTTTGTGCCTTCTGTGTTACCCCGTGGTGGACCTTAAAGCAGAATGACCCTCATTTGCCAGACGCAATCGGTATAAAGAATTAAAATAATGAGATGTGTGCCTTGAATCTTGTGTTTCCTTGAATCACAGCAAGGTTTTCCTGCAAACCTATAAAGTTCAGGTCAAGCACCGTTCAGGGACAAGTGTGGAAGCCTGGAACCGTCCCACACTGCACTTTCAGCAAAGAGAACATTTTTCCTCGGAGGAGCAGCTGAAGCAACACGGGCTGAGCTGCATTCCAGCACAGTGATGTGAGATTTAGTGCTGCAGCAGGGACCCTCAGAGGGCCGGGGGTTGTGTGCTGAATGCAGATATGCTGCGCTTTGAGTTTTGGGCCATTTTAATTGACATTTTAATTGCATTGTTGACACTTTGTTGGATGGCAGGTGGAAACTTGCACGTCAAGTTCAGGTGGTTTCAGTTTAAACACACTTGTGTCTCTCATGAGGTTTGTGGTGTTTGGGCCTCCAGAAACAATGTGATTTGAGCATTTAATTTACCTTATCCCCCAAATTTGTTGAGGATTCAAACGCTCTCTTAAATTAAGAGTTTGCTCTGTTTGCACAGAAACACCTTTCAGTGTGAAACCTGTTTCCTTCTGCATGAATTGTGTCCAAACACAGACAGCATTTACCTTGCAAACCTCAATGGAGCCCCACCCTGAGAATTTTGAGACTAATCCATTCATGCCTGAGGGAGCTGTTCTCTTTCTTCTGACTGCCCCCTGCTGGAACCTCGTCGCTGTGCTTGTGTTTGTGTGGCTGTAATTTACAAAGAAAGGTCTGTTCATTATATGACATGACATTTTTGAGGTTAATATTTTGTCAGTAACAAATAACTAAATGTCAGATTTTATGTTTCTGCACTGAAAACAAACCGCAACAACAAACTGTTGATGCATGACCCCTTCAGTGATGCGTTGCTTTATCCGTCCCATATTTTTGCTTTATAGCTTCCACTGCCCTCACATATTCTCACTGTGATGATTAAGCATTGGCATTACAGCACAGGAATCATAATAGTGGTGAGCTGTATTTAAAAATGACATTACACTGCCCTCTGTTGGCGTCAAAGTATAACTTCGGTCTCCTCTGTCTCCTCAGGTGTTTCGAGGCCCTGGTGGTCTATTTCAAGGCAGGTAAAAAAGAAGAGCCTTACGTCACCATTTCGAGAAAGATCAGCCTAAAGAAGGGGCAGGGGATGCCCATGGAGTGGGAAATCGGCCAGTCGGAGCGCATCCTGGCCATGCACAGGAACGCCTTCAAACGCACCGCCGTCATCCAGGCCTTTCTGGGCTCCACGCCTCAACTGACGCTGCAGCTGTATGCCACCATCCAGGAGAAATACATGCTGCCCATAAGATGTAAGAATCGCCGAGGGGGTCAGGGTTCAAGCTACTGTCCCAGAATATGTTTATCTTTAAAAGCAATCACTGCTTTATAGAGTTGAATAGAGGTTTTTATCACCTTGAATTTTTACAGTACAAGTGAAGTGGCCAGTTTTTCTGTATGTTAACGTGGTGAACTAAAGGTGGAGGGTTTTAAAATGTGTCAAAACAAACTGAAACGCCAGGAAAAATAAGACAGTACAGTGTCTTTCCATTAATGCAACACAAAGACTTCTGTATATACTAGAGAGCTCAGAAAGATAGTGCTGACACGCTTTTGTTCAGCAGGTGTGATGTTTACAAATTCTCAATCACAGTTTGGTTTGTTGGCATGTTAACTTTGACATTCAGCAATAACCACAGTGCAGCTTTTCAACCTGATGATGGCACCAGAGGAAAAACTATGTGAACTCCTCCTGACTAATGAAGTTCATGGCAGCCTGTCTAACAGTTGCTGAGATATGGACCAAAGTGGTGAACAGATCAACATTTGTCTCAAAAATATAGTGTTTGTAGCCCACAAGTACTTGATAGTAGCCTTTTTTTTAAACTTGAGAATATCATTTTCATGTTATATTAGACCTACACCAACCAGGCTTAACTTTATGACCACCTGCCTAATATTGTGTTGGTCCCCTTATGTGGTCAAAAACACTCTGAACCATTCGTCACGGACAAGAGGACCTCTCAGGGTGTCCTATGGGGTCTGGAACCAGGATGTTGGCACTGGATCCTTTGGGTACTCTGGCTTGTGCAGTGGGGTCTCTGTCAATCAAACTTGTTCCACTGCATCCTGTTGATGCTTGATCAGAATGGGGTGAAGGAAGTTTGGAGGTCAAATCAACATGTTGGGCCATTATCATGTTCCTCAACATGTTCCTGATTTTTTGATGTGTTTTCCATGTAGTGGGGTGCATTTTCCTGCAGGGGTAGACCAGTGACATTTGGGATTTCCATTTGCAATAGAGAGTGTACTTGTTCTGGGACAATGTTTATTTGGGTGTCTAAGTCTCATCAACATGGATGTCAAAATCCAAGGTTTTCCATCAGAACAGCACATAGTACCAATATGATCAATGTTATTCACTTCACCTGTCAGTGGTCATAATGTTGTGGCTGATCGGTGTAGAGTGAATCATCCATCCATCCATCCATTATCTATACACCGCTTAATCCTCTGTAGGGTCACGGGGGGGGGCTGGAGTCTATCCCAGCCGACTCGGGCGAAGACTGGACAAGTCGCCAGTCTATCACAGGGCTACACATAGAGACAGACAAACAAGCACACTCTCATTCACACCTACGGACAATTTAGAATCATCAGTTAACCTCAGCATGTTTTTGGACTGTGGGAGGAAGCCAGAGTACCCACGCGTGCACAGGGAGAACATGTAAACTCCACACAGAAAGATCCCAGACGTCCTAACCAGGACGCGAACCAGGGATCTTCTAGCTGTGAGGCGACGCTGCTAACCACCGATCCACCCTAGAGTGAATCAATAAATATGAATTTACAGGGTTCCAAGAGTCTGACGCCGATACTAAAGATGCTTCTATTTTCTTTTCATTTCAGATTTAATTCAGAATTACAAATTATAAAATAAGAGCTTAACAATTTTAGTCTTATGTCTTAGTTTTTGCCTTCCTCTGTGCTTTTCTGACAGCAGCCCTCGAGCTACATGGAGTCCAATCTGATAACCTTTGTAATCTCAACATGATCTAACAGTGTTTCAAAGAGCTTTTTGTGATTGTAGGAATGTCTGGCTTTCTCAGGCTTTAACTCAGTGACTGTGGAGGAAAGTTGATGACACTTGTTGGGTCTTCTTTGGCCTTTAGGGTGAAATCAAGCAGGTGCATGTGTCCAAACCTCCACAGACTAAAATCCTCCCACCAGCATGTGGGTTTTATATACTGCAGCATCATTCTGTCTCCTGTTCGTCTCATTACATACACCCTTCTGTTCCTGCCACTCATCTCAAACTGGGATTCATCAGTAAATAGGACATCTTCCAGACAAGTGTTTGGGCTTGTTTCCCCTCCTGGGAAGTGGTTTAGAGACCTTCTTTGTCCTCTCAGTCACTACTAAACAGACTACTTTTAATTGGACTTTTGCTGAGTAGAGTCTTCTGTTCTTTAAATAGCAAATTCTGTATCTAATGAAGCTGTTTTTTAATCAATCATGAAACAAACCTTGATGTATTGACCTTCAGATGGTCTGTTCACTCTTAGTCTGCCTGTGCTGTGCTTTGGATACAACTGATCCAGTTTCCACAAAGTGTTTCAGAGCTCCATGCGCTGCCCCCTTGGAAACCTTTAGTTTAGCTCTGACTTGATGCTGAGAAAGGCCCTGTTTGCTCAGAACAACAATCTGACTTCTGACACTTTCACTTAGTTCTAATGTTTTCCACCATCACAATGTGACTTTAGTGAGGCAATACTCTTCTGGAAACTTGGGCCACAGCCAGATTAATAGCAGGTGAACAATGGCTGCAGGTTGATGTACTTCTACAAGCAGATCCAATCTGCCTGAGTGTCATCTTGCAATGGAAGGATACAACTAAAGGAAGTCTGAAGGAGTTAACATGGTCACTAATCTGATTAAGTTTAATTGCCAACCTACAAAAAGTGACGAAACATTCCTTCTTCATTTTGCATATCATAGCTTCTGGTTTTTAAATGTTTCTAAATCATTACATTTTCTTCATTGTTTCCATGTGTACATTAAAATAAGCTAGATATTCAATGTAGTCCCAGATTTTTGGAGTCCACTGTGTGTCTGTATAAAATTCTGATAACCTCATATTGAGAATATACACTGATCAGGCATAACATTATGACCACCTGCCTAATATTGTGTTGGTCCCCCTTATGTGGTCAAAATGCTCTGAACCGGGGTAGGCCAGTGACATTTGGGATTGCCATTTAAATGAGGGAGTGTGCTTGTTGTGGGACAATGTTTATTTGGGTGTCTAAGTCTCATCAACACGGATGTGAAAATCCAAGGTTTTTCATCAGAACTCCACATAGTAGCAATATGATCAATGTTATTCACTTCACCTGTCAGCGGTTTTAATGTTGTGGCTGATCAGTGTAAGTTCTCTGTACTCAAGATCATCAATGAGACATTTTCAAATAGTTTAGTGATGCTGTTGATATTTGTACAGTCTGACGTTTGACTTCTCTCTGCGTTCATAGTGGCTCTGATGATCATCACCCTGATCTCCATCACATACGGGGCTCTCGTGTGCAGCGTTCTGGCCATCCAGATCAGATATGATGACTACAAGGTGCGGTTGCGCCCTATGGCCTACCTGTGCATGATAGTGTGGAGAGGCTTGGAGATCGCCAGCCGGGTCACGGCTCTGGTCCTCTTCAGCACAGCTCTCACCTACTGGGTCATCCTTGTTGGCATAGTTAACCTGCTGTTCTTCTTCTTCCTGCCCTGGGGTGAGTTCTGGGCCAGGAAAGGCTCTCTAACTGAGAACGTGGAGAAGAACTTCTCTAAGCTGGGCACCACCGTGGTGCTGTGCATGTTCACGTTGCTGTACGCCTGCATCAATGTCTTCTGCTGGTCGGCAGTGCAGCTCGATTTCACCCATCGAGAGCTCATCGACAAGAAGCAGCGCTGGGACCGCCTGGCCTTATACTACAGCGGACGCTTCGTGGAGAACTTCCTCCTCATCACTCTTTGGTACTTCTTCAAGTCAGACTTCTACGAGTACGTGTGCGCCCCGCTGCTGGTCGTCCAGCTGCTGGTCTGCTACAGCCTGGCCGTGATCTTCATGCTACTCTTCTACCAGTTCTGCCACCCATGCAGACGCCTCTTCAAGTACAACGTCCACGACTGCCTGCACTGCGTCTGCTGCCGTAAAGGGTGGCGTGGTGGAGAGAGCGGGAGGCGGGGGAAGCTGCCACCTTCGTACTCCACCGCTGCCACCATGGTGATGGCGTCGGAGGAGCTGCTGGACCCTCAAAACTCACAACCTGTCAACCTCACCAGTCAGCTGGGAGAGCGAGAGACGGATATTGTTGAAGACATAATGGAAGCCGCCTGACAAAAGCATTGTGAGGAATTAAATGTAGAAACGGGTGCACAAATGCATCTTGGGAATAGTAAGTCATGATGCTGGTGCTTCCCCTGAATGAGGACTTGGGTAGATAAACACAAAAAGCAGAACAGGTTTTGTGTTTCTGAGTCAGGGAGGTGATGTATTAGAGAACAAATGTTTGCTTTTTCCTCTTAAGTGCACATAACTTTACTCATTCACGGCTCCGAGAGGGACTCAGGTCAACTACTGGTGTCTTTATCGAGGATGACTGCATACACTTGGGGCACCACGAGGCCCCAGAATACCAAAGAATGTAGCATGTGGAGATATGCAGCGATGCACAAAGGCCGCTGTTGAGAGAGCAGCAGTGAACCAGGTGTGAGGGAGATGTGCCAAGAGTGTCTGAAGTGACCGAAACACTGACCAGGACACCCAACCTCTGAGTTTACGTCCTCTCTGGGTTTTCACACCACGAAAGCCCCTTTTGCACACGTTTCCATCTGCACTGAACATACTTTTTTTTTTTTTTTTTTTAAACGCAGCAGGAGGGAAAGAAAAGGTCAGAAGATTAACTTATCTTCCTCATACCCAACTGCTGCGATGAATGCCTTGTGTTGTTCACTGCCAGATTTGGTTGCCTTGGTTTAAAAAAAATGGTTTTAGTGTTGTGGAGGAGGAAAAGAAACACATCAACAGTTTGGTGAGAATACTCTGTGGATAATATTTGTGTGTCCTAGAGGTAATTCAGAATTAATCTTACATTTGATGCTGCATTAACAAGACTGACACTGAATGAGCTTCATCTTTATTGAAAGTGCTCGTTTTTTATGTTTCATGCTGTTTGTTGACACACTGCCTTGACTACTGTTGTATTACTTGAACAAGAAATAAAATAATGTCAAAATATTCACACTTTATTTGCTTTTTTATATATATAATAAACGACCGCTCCACTCTTATTCCTCCTACATGCGCTGTTCAGCTTTATTGTCCTGTCAAACTGACTGTGACCGCAAGGTAAAATTACCCGTGTTCATGGATACTTCCTCGTTCCTGCCGGTAGGAATGTGGTCATTCAGCTCCAGGAGGGAAGCCTATCCTCTAAACTTCTTGAATAACGCAATTTCACTCGCTTCAAGTTCTGTTTCCTCGTGTCTCATCGGCATTACACCTGCACGGGAGGAGGGAGGAGCCCGAGCAGCAGGTATAAGAGTAGGAAGAGCAGGTAGACTGAAGATGCAGGGAGGCTGCTGCGAGGCCAGATAAAGTGCTCAACATGGGGAACTGGATTATCAACAATGGATTTACAGCCTTCATGCTGGTGAGTTCTTCGCATTCCCACTTAAGGAATATCACTTTTCACATAGCATCTTGCATTTTTGTGGCCGGAAGTGATTTTACGCACAGCTTCTGTGCGTAAAATACCGAGTGCCAGTGTCCAAACTCTTGTGCCTTCGACGCAGATGTAGTACTTGAAATTAAGCTGCATAGTTATTGGTGGAAATATGACTCCGGCTGTGTTTGCAGGTGGTCTGGATGGCCATCAACATCTTTCTTTTTGTCTGGTTTTACTTCTTCTACGACCTGGGAGATCAGTTTTTCTACACGCGTCATCTCTTAGGGGTGAGTACAGAGACTTTAAACACCTCTGCTCAGAAAAGATGACACATGTTGGTTATTTGTTTTTATCTAGTGCTGGAGGAAGCACTTATACCATTAAATGTACCAATACAACACCAAAAAACAAACAAACAAAAAGCTCCATTAATGCTTTCCAGCTTTCACAATCATAAGGTTGTACTTCTTTTTTATAAAATAAAAGGCTCCCATCACTGACATATTGCTATGTGACATTACATAAATATAATTTTACTGTGTAGCTTATTAGCTGAAGCTATTTAACTTTCTAACTTTCCATGTCAGTTCTCCTCCAAAGGGTTTTAAGCTTAGTCTGAGGCATCCTGATGATTGTTGGGGCAGGATAGCAGAAAAACACAGTTCTATTATCCAAATTCATATTAGTTTTAATTATTTAATCTTAGCCAGTTGTGAAATATTGGCAAAATGTTACATCTGTAGGACTTAAACTGATATTTAAATTAAACTTAAGTGAAAAGTTTAAAGGGGAAAATTCACTACAATGGATAACCTACTGACAACAGGCCCTAACTTTTTTTTTGGTAAACATGAAAAGCCAAAAGAGCAGAAAACCACTCCTTTAATCTGTATCAATACACTGATTATGGCCGTACCGCCTTGTGGATGTCCGATCCCGTCAGATCTTGGAAGCTAAGTGAGGTTGGGCCTTGTCAGTATATGGATGGGAGACTGTGAGGAAACACCAGGAAGCCTGGGTGGATGCAGTGTGAGAGTGAGTGGTTGGAGGGGCCGATGGTGCAGCCTGGCTTCTGTCAGTCTACCCCAGGGCAGCTGGTGTACCAGTATGGAGTGAATGAATAATGCAATGTAAAGTGTCTTTGAGTGCCTAGAAAAGCACTATATGAAACCAGTGTTATTATTATTATTTGTCCGCAAAGCAACTAAAAACTGTAGCTTTCAGATAAATACAGGTTTTAATTGAAATAGTCAGGAAATTTGATTAATACTTTCCCCTACTACTTGTCTTAAAGTCACATGAATGTGTATATAACATTTATTTCAGTCTGCCCTGGCCTGGGCCAGAGCTCCTGCAGCCGTCCTCAACTTTAACTGCCTGCTGATCCTCCTCCCGGTGTGCCGGAACCTGCTGTCTCTGATCCGAGGCTCCTTCGTGGTAGGTTGACAGTGTTTACATGTCACAGCAGGACAAGGCGCGCTGAAATCACGCTGTCATTATCTCTTAAAGGTTAAGTATTCCCACGCTGACACCCAGTTTGACTGCTGTACATAGAGGAAACATCTGTGAAGCTTGTTTTCTTTGCATCTTGTAGAATTTATATGCTTGTTAAACGCATTATCATTTTTCTACCTTAGTGGATGAATTTTATTGCTACCAAGCTCACGTTTTCTGCTAAACTTAGTTTCTTCCTGTCAATAAGATGTTGTGATGCCAGTATTAATCAAGAATATCCACCAGCATTTTAAACCAACTAAAATAAGTGTTTGGATGTTATTGTCCACGCTTGACTTCAAAATCTGACCAAAAACTGAACAGTTCATATTTTTCATTTTACCGTCCCCATCATCCGGCTCTATTAATAGACACAGGTTGGTTTGCTTTCTGCTGTGGAAAGATGTCTCTGCCATGTTCCATGTGACATTTCTTTCCATTCCTTGTCTTCTCAGTGTTGCAGCAGAACAATGAGGAAACAACTGGACAAAAATTTGAGTTTCCACAAACTGGTGGCGTACATGATTGCCCTGATGACAGGTGAACCGATGCGTGCATTTGTCTTTCAGTCTCATCTTTCTTTTGAATGAGTTTCAAAAGATGGTTCGGCTGTACTTATCTTAAGCAGACATTTAACAGACAGTGACATAATTCATAGTTTCAAGGTCAAAATCACAATAGAAACATTAATAACAAGTTGATTTGTGTGGATCTTATTGTAGCTGTAAAACTGAGGCAAGGTGAATAGCTGTTCCCCAGTAATAAAGACAAAGCAAGAGAGATAATGTCAAATAATTCAGAGAAACAGATCGGGATTTTTTAAAATGTGTGCTTCAGCCCTGCACGGTTTTCATGCTTTGTTTACAATCATGCACGCTGTGCAAACGTGTCTGACCTGAAAGATAAGCTGCTGGTATCTCAGCTATCGGAAATTTACTCGAGGCTGACTATTTCAGTCCACTCTTGTGGTGCGTCACATGGTGGCAAACTCGTAAGTTCATAATAATTAGATAAGAGGAGTGGCAGCCAAACAAAACCTAAAATAAAAAATGTCTCAGGGTGTATTTAACAGAAAAAAAAAAATTCACTTCTCAACTGCAGTGATTGCAAACAACTGAAAACCAACAGATTTTTGCAGTTAATTTAGATATAAGAGCAGAACAGCAGGTATGTAGAATAGATTTCTTTGCTAAAAACACTCATAAAATTACATGTGAATGTCAGTCTGCAAGAAAATAAAGATTTAATTGAAGGTGTTTCATTAAAATCTGTTTCTTTCTAAACAAAAAGCATAACCTAGTCTCCTCCGTGTGTTCTGACAGCTGTTCATATGATCGCCCACTTGCTGAACGTGGAGTGGTACAACAACAGCAGACAAGGCGTTTATGATAAACTCAGCACTGCTCTGTCCAACCTGGCGGACACGGACAACACCACCTACCTGAACCCGATCCGCATCACCAGCCTCGTAAGTCGCCCAGAAATGACGATAAAACTGTCATCATCAAATGAAACAAATCAAAAAAATGTGCAGGGAAAATTTGGGAGCAGAATTACAGTCAGGATGAATGCATGTCTAAAGCTTTGTAAGTAATGTTTAGAGTGTGACACCAAGCCGTGATATTTTAGAGATGTCAAGGTTTTAACAGGGGAGCAGCCATGTTAATGTTACATTGAATATGAATGAATCTGAAAAACAAGCTGCTAAAAATTAAACAGTTATCTGATAAAATAAACTTTAAAATGTAGAGGGATTAAAGTGGAAAGTGTCACAAAGTACAAATAAAAACTAGAGGAAAGGTTTATTTATAATGTAGCCGAGTAATAAAAGATGAAGGCACGCTTGAAAAAGAATAGCAAAAATTGAAAAGCTTAAATAGTTAAACAGTAAGTCTAAAAAATTGCTTGAGACATCTTTTTTTTTTAAAAAAAACTTAAACCACAATTTCATTAAAGAACTGACTGAACCTGTTAAGCAGAAAAGTTAACATTTAATATAGTATTTCTTCAGTAGTTTAGACAGCTAAAAGTAAAATAATAAAATACTTGAATATTGTTGATAAAGGTTAAAGTAAATAAATGGTTGAAATAGCTCGCTAAGAGTATAGCATTTTCAGTTTTTAGCTAATCACTGAGACTGTTTGTTAGGAGTACCTAAAATTGCAAACATACAGTTGGGAATTACTAATTAATATATAAATAACTAGTTGAAACTATTAATTCTGGTTTTTAAAAGGAGAAATTGTGAGCTAAAATTATGGTTAACAGTTGAAATTATTTAAAGTATGGATGAACAGTTGGAAAAACAGTTAAAACGATAGAAAGTATAGATTTAAAAAGTTAAAAATGTCAAGAAGTATGAAATTGTTAGCTAAGGGTGTCACAATTGGAATTTTTAGCTAATTGGATGGATAAACAGTTAAAACTGTTAGAAGTATAGATGTAAAACGTTAAAATTGCTGGCTAAAAGTACGGCTAACATTTGAAATTGTCAACTAATTGAATGGATAAACATTCAATTAGTTAACAGAATAATTACCTAAAAGTGTGGATAAATGATTTAAAATAGTTAAAAGTATGGTTTAAAAGTGAAAATTGTTGGCTAACAGTATGGCTAACATTTGAAATTGTCAACTAATTGAATGGATAAACAGTTTAAGATGTTTGCAAAGAGCTTGGATGAATAATTAGCTAAAAGTGTGGATAAATGATTTAAAATAGTTAAAAGTATGGTTTAAAAGTGAAAATTGTTGGCTAACAGTATGGCTAACATTTTAAATTGTTTGCTGAGAGTATAGCTGAAAAGAATGATTAGCTAAAAGTAGGAAGTTAAAACTGTTTAAGGTCTGATTTTAAAAATTAAAAAGTTAAAATAGGAGGCCTAAAGAATTTACAATTGTTAGCTAGCGTTATCTAACAGAAATGGCTAGTTAAATTATCAACAAACAGTCTAACCAACAGTATGGCTTACAGTTAAAAAATTGTTGACTAACTAAATGGATAAACAGTTGAAATGTTTGCTAAGGGTGTGGATAAACAGAAATATTATCTAAAAACAAAGATAAATGATTTAAAAACTCTTGAAAGTATGGTTTTAAAAAGTTAAAATGGTTGGCCTAAGAAAACAAAAAACCTGCAGTTGAACATGTTTGAAATTATTAGCAGTATGGCTAACAGTTGAAAACTGTTACCTAATAGTAAGGATTAACTGGTGAAACTGTAAAAAGCTGAAAGTAATAGACAGATGTTAAAATACACTAAATCTCGCCCAGCCAGACCTACAGTATCTCTGCACTGTGTTAGTGAGGGAATATAGAAAAATACATACATTTAGCTTAAACTTAAATTAATAAATAGCTATATGTCAGATAAAAAGGTTGTGAACCACTATTTAAAAAGAGCTAGCTTGTTAAACACAGTTAAGTCAACATAGATGCTAATTTTAGGAGTCTGCAGTCAAGCTAGCAGCTCTGTAAGGCTAAATCAGAATGCTAACATGCTAAAGTTATTAATGTTGTGCCACCTCATTTGTCATCTTAGAGTTTTAGTATTTCCATCAAGAGAACCTTAGGATTGACAATAGCCAGATGAAGGCTATTATCAAAAGCTTTACAATGAATCCTTAGCAGGTATGAACTGTTTGTACGTGTTGTAGTTACATCCAGTTGCCGTTGTCAAAATCATAACTGCTAACTTCACAGTGTGGCATCAACAAAGTTACTTGGACACACCGTCTGGAAATATTTTTGTTTGTTTAAAATTTTGTGCCAATCAATCGAGTAGATGTGGAGATTTTTGCTAAAAAAAAATTTTACCGGCTGGAGCCACTACGGAAAAACGTCACCTAAGCTGGCGTCATTTAGTGGTGATCCATCTAAAGGTGTTGAAAGACTTCCCTTTGTACTGAAGCGATAGGGAGCTAAAGGTCCTGCTGTCTGGGTGCAGTTTGAATGTCACAATACCTGGAGGCCGAAACAGACAAAAGCAATAATCACGGCTTAAAACGCTTTAATGCTAGGCGGGTCTTGCTGTTGTGAAAGAAATCTCACGTGTTCCTTCTTGTGCTTCAGGATCCGCAGCAGATTCCCACCTACTTTGTGTTCACCACCATCGCCGGCCTCACGGGCGTCATCATCACTCTGGCGCTCATCCTCATCATCACCTCGTCCATGGAGGTGATCAGACGGAGCTACTTCGAAGTGTTCTGGTACACGCATCACCTCTTCATCATCTTCTTCGCGGGGCTCGTCTTTCACGGAGCCGGGTATGGAGACACGCATCTCAGCTAGCTCTTATTTTCTTGCACTGGACCGTCGTTGTAGTTTCTGAAAACAGGTTTGACTCGTGTTTCTCACTTGCAGGCGCATCGTGCGGAGTCAACAGACGACAGATCCCCCACACAACTTCACCTTTTGTAAGGACCGCAGCGACGACTGGGGAAAGATTCCTGAATGTCCCATCCCTCAGTTTGCAGGAGGGTTTCCACAGGTCCGTCTTTTCCTGCTTCAGTTAACTTTACAGCTACAACTCCCACAATAAAAGCCTCTCTGGTGACATTTCAATCTTTTAATCACATTTCTACTTGTTATTCTCAGACCTGGATGTGGGTGATCGGCCCAATGATTCTGTACATCTGTGAGCGTGTGCTTCGTTTCATTCGTTACATGCAGACAGTCAGATACAGGAAGGTACGTTACGTGACTGATCCATCATTGACCTGCTTCCTGCTGAGTTGCTTTGTGCGTCAACTTGTGTGCTTTGCTTCCAGATCGTGATGCGACCGTCCAAAGTGCTGGAGCTGCAGCTGGTGAAGAGCGGTTTCAAGATGGAGGTGGGTCAGTACGTCTTCCTCAACTGCCCGGCCATCTCTCAGCTGGAGTGGCACCCGTTCACCATGACCTCTGCTCCTGAGGAGGACTTCTTCAGCGTCCACATCCGCTCGGCCGGAGACTGGACCAACAAGCTCATCGACATCATGCAGAAGCTGCCAGAGGGAGCACAGGGACCCAAGTGAGTAGTCTCTTTGAAGGCTATTGTTGACATTTTAGAAGAAGAAATCTTTATTTGTCATGGATACATTTTTACAGCATTGTGAAATGTTGTTTTTCACATATCCCAGTTGGGGTCAGAGTGCATGGTACGGCGCCCCTGGAGCAGGAAGGGTTAAGGGCCTTGCTCAAGGGCCCAACATTTGCTGCATTGGGGTTCGATGCTCTGACCTTCTGATCAGCAGCCCAGGGACTTAATCGGTGCCCTGCAGACAAGCAACTTTTTCTATTTCTCTTTTATTAGATTTTGAAAGGCAGTTTGTTCTTTTTAGGGCAGTTTTTTAATAGTTGTGTTAATTATTGGTGCTACTAATGAAGCGATTGGTTGTGTGATTTGTTGTGTTTTTTTTTGTTTTTTTTGCCTGCTTCCACTTTTTCTGGGCGACACCTAAACTTGTTTCCTCTCGAAATGTCAAAAAGGTCCAACACATATCCCTCAACCTTACACTAGTAGAAAGCAAAGTCCTTATAGGGAAGTCTCGCCACACTACAGTCGTCTTGGTAACACCATTGCACAGTTATTTCAGCTTTGCAAGACCAGATTCCCATCTAAATGAATAGGAAGCGAGCCATAACGACATTTTCAATGGTCACAAAGGCAATCTGATAAAAAAACTAAACGCCTATGACGTTTGGTGACTTAGCCTGAAAATGAGGTTTTATTAGGCTTATCAGTCAACACAATTGGATTTCCTGAACTTTGGAGGTAATATTTGACCAAAAGTGTGTAATAAATAACCCTCTTAATCAAGCTGCTGATTGTAGGTCCCTGTACATGTGCAGTTTTCATCGCTTTGTAAAGGGATGAATGAAAACATGCCAGTTCCTTTTGCAACATGTTAAATGCATTCAAAACCAGTGTAACAAATGTACGACAGAGGCAGTTCTCATCTCTAAAACTGAGTTCAGAGAAAAATCTCACTGCAAGAGCCACTGATCATATTAAACAGTTTTTATCAGCAGATGGAGTTCAGTTTAATTCAGCTGTCGTGGAACTATTGATGTTTTTTTGTTCGTTTTTTAGCACTTTAGAGTGTCCTTCTCAATGTTGCTCTGCAAGATGAGGAACAAACTATACGACTGAAACCTTCTGAATCCGTTGTTTTTTCTGTCTTTTTGTGTATTTTCCCCCAAAAAGGCACTGAAATCTATCTCAGGCTATAAGTGGTACAGTGTGGTATGTGGCACTGGTCCATGATACATTCTTGTCCGTATAAAAATAGATGTTGAAAGACTTTCTCAGCTTTTCTGATATCATGAACAAACTGTGAACGTTTGATCAGAACGCTGGTAGAGCCTCAGGTCATCTGCTAGTGCATGAGTGTCTTATGTGCTTGTTTGGCTGTGATCCATATGGGAATGAGTGCACAGTATATTTAAACTCTGTGTTTACTTGCTGTCCCCAATATGACATCAAGTCTGACTCCCACATAGAAAGAGTTGCAATAGCGAACATGTTTGGTAATGAACCTAGATTCCACATGCTGCTGGTTGAGTCCATCAGTGCCACATAAGTCTCTCTGTATTTTACGAGAGTTTTAAATCTGGTGTCTGTGGGTACGCTGACATTAATTTGCCAGAGCTGAACACCTGTAACAGCAACTAGTAGAATGGCAGGAAAATCTAGGAAATATCTAAGAAAGATTTCTGACGCTCCACATAAAAAAAGAAAGTTGGCATTCAGAAGAACAGATTAGTGTTTAAAGAAACCTATTGACAGTGAGCCAAAAGTCATAAGCACAAGTCAACCGTACTAGGAGGGATATTTAAAAGGAGTAATAAAACTTCAAATAATAAGAACCTTTGTCTTGCTGTCATTCATCTGAAGAAAGTCTGGCATGTCACATCCTCAAATCAAGTAAAGACAGACAGAAGATGACTTGTTTGCTTGGTCTCAAGTGGAGCTGCTTCAGTTCAATTCAATTTTATTTATATAATTCTCACAACATATGTCATCTCACAGCGCTTAATAAAGTAAGGTACAGACCATACAGACAATCCAGAGTTACTTTTGGATTCCCTATGAGCAAGCAGTCAGCAGCGGAGGGAAGGACCCAAAAAAATAACTTGGATATGGAGGAGGGAAAAAAACTCTGACAGAACCAGGCTCAGGGAAGGCGGCCATCTGCCTCGACCAGTTGGGATGGGAATGGGGGTGAGGGGGGTGGGGATGGCAGGATACCAGGTGGTGAGGCCAGCAGCTGCAGATCAGAGACGTGTAGCTCCAGATTCTACTTGTCATCAGCACAGCAGCCACAAGGGATGTTTAATTCTCCTAAAACACACCACAGTTAAAGCAGGTGTAATTAAAGTAAAATGGGCCTAAGATGGAGCCTTGAGGTACACCACAGGAGATAATCCAGATACCATTGTAGTGTGTATACCTGTTTTTGTTTCTACATCTTTTTCACACATTAACTGTAACCTGTTAGTTTCTTATCTAAAGATGTTTTCATGTTTTGGCTGTCGCCTTCAGTCTTGATAACTGAATGGATTTCTTGTTCTTCGTCAGAATGGGTGTGGACGGACCTTTCGGCACAGCCAGCGAGGACGTGTTCGACTATGAGGTCAGCATGCTGGTTGGTGCCGGCATCGGCGTCACCCCCTTCGCCTCCATCCTCAAGTCCATCTGGTACAAATTCAAAGACTCCGATCCCAAACTGCGCACCAGGAAGGTAAGAACTCAAGCACACACAATCAGTCTTTTTCTGTCATTTAAACCTGTAGATCTGTATCGTGGTGTTGACACACTGCTGCACTTGATTGATGAGCGACAGGACCAGCTATTGTCTTTTAAATAAAGAGGACTGTGTGTTTTAACAATACGCCATGTAAGAGGACGAGTCATCGACATCGTGGCCAGCTCCTTTGTAAGAGGACCATTGTTTAAGACGCCTGCATCTGTTTCCTGGTTTCAGATTTACTTTTATTGGCTTTGTCGGGAAACGCACGCCTTCGAATGGTTCGCCGACCTCCTACAGGTGCTGGAGAGGGAGATGGAGGAGCGAGGCATGGCCGACTTCCTCACCTACAAACTCTACCTGACCGGATGGGATCAAAGCCATGTATGTGTGTCAATCAGACGCTCAAAGTCCAGATGAACAGCGTGAAATCATCTCACGTTAAACTCAGCTGTGCTGCACCTCCGCAGGTCGATCACGTGAAGGTTCGCTTTGACGAGGACACAGATGTGGTCACTGGGCTCAAACAGAAGACCCACTACGGCCGACCAGCCTGGGACAAGGAGTTCGAACAAGTCCGCAAAGAAAACCCCACGTAAGACACAATCCTCATGTTAGAAAATACCAGAATATGTTAAATTCCTGTGGAAATAAATCAATACATGACCACTGCTCTGAAATCTGAACCACGGAGGGAGAATATATTAAGATCCTTTCCAGAGGCCAATGAAGAAATATGAAAACACCTTATAAGTAAAAGTCCTGCATTCAAAATGTAACGTGACAATAACTGCTCTGGTACATAAAAGGGAAACACCGACATGTTGTTGTGTATTATTTTTACTCATTGCATTTATTTGACCTTAATTTACTTAGTTATGTTAAATTTTCAAAGTGTGATGCATTGAGTTTTAAAATAAATCTGACATTTACACACATTTATTAAAACATGTTTTCACACTGTCATAATGGGTGGTGGGCATCTAATTAAATTATCTACAAGTGTGAAAAAGTAAAGGTGTGATTCCAATGTGTGTGTTGTATGTTTTTGGTTAGATCTTCAACATGATCTGTGTTTGTAAAACCTTTATGAATGTAATAGTCTCAAGTACAATATCACACTGTTATTTATAATTCTGTGGACTTTATACACAGAAGTATAAAGTCCAGAAGTACTTTATACTTCTGGAGCAGAAGTATAAAGTAACTGAAAATGGAAAGTGTGATTCAGTTCAGTATTTGAGTAAATACTTTGCACATTTTAACTTTGACTCCTGTCATCAAACTCTTCATTTTGTTTCTGCTGTTCTCAGGTCAGTGGTGGGAACTTTCTTGTGTGGCCCTGAGGCTCTAGGAAAAGTCTTGGAGAAGAAATGTGCCAAGTACTCAGACGTGGATCCCCGCAAGACCAAGTTTTACTTCAACAAGGAGAACTTCTGAGCAAATAAAGCCTCGGCACGCCGGATTTGTGAAGGACAACAATTAGTGTGGAATTTCTTTCACTACAGACTATCTGAAGTTAATTGATGATGACAAAGCTGCCGGGCAGCCGGTGTGACAGGACGGGTGTGTTCTGGCACATTAATCTATACGGCATCTACAAAAAAGGCATGGCATGTTGTTTTATCAGCACTACTCAGGGACTGGCTCGCTCTCTTTTCCCATTCTAGCCTTTTACCATGATGAAAGCATGAATCATTGCGGTTGTGTAAGCATTTACGATTACATTGTTATTGTTTTATTTTAGGCTACATTCCAAATGAAGCCTTCATAGTTCCTGAACAAGATTATAGCAAGAATTTTAGTGTTAGAAAAACACATGGACCTCAGTTTCTTGTTGCATGACAAACACCTCAGCTTACTAAACATGAAGTGTTATTTCATACCGTGAAAAACTTTTTGCACAAATGTTAACTTAAATTAAAAAAGTACACAATAGGATGCTCAAGTTTGAGGATACATATTGAAATTAACTGTTACTGTAGCTCAGCTTTAGCTACAGCCAACAATTATTTCCATTATCAGAAATATACAAAAACAGTGAAAACTGCCCAAATGAATGTCTTCAAACATCTTTTCTTATCCAGCCAATTGTCCAAAACCCATAAAGAGCAAATTATAAAACTTAGCAATCTCTTGACAAATCAGTCATAATTTTTGATTCATTTTCTGTTGATTGACTAGTTGTTTTAGCTCTAATGGATCATATTTTAGCCTTCCTAATCATGTGCCAGTGATTAAATACACTGTATATACTGTACATAGCATGTTGTGTTGTTTCAATGCATGGAAATGTGTTACAAGGTAAAAAACAAAACAAATATTGAGCTCTGAAATATGTGAAGTTGTACTTTTTTCCTCCAGATTAACTGTTTAAGGAAACAGGTTTCTTGGAAACCGACAACAGCTCATAATCTGTCAATCTTTAGTATTTCCTCATTAGAACGATAAGAAATCAGGAGGAAGACTGTCAGTCACGTAGCTGTAGTTAATCATCCACTAAAGTTACAGGAAAGAATTCTTTGTATTGTACAACTGGGAACTCCTCTTAAATAAACAAATAAAGACAATCAAGGTATTCTTTTGTTTTATTGACAAAACTTTCCAGAGTTACAACGTGACAGCAGTTGGCTTTGGAGGAAAAACATGAAACCTCATGACATTCTTTGCTTGCCTTCACATCATCCTCTCAAAAGTTTTTACTTCTTTTTGAATCCACTAGCACCAACCTTAGTCATTCATACAAAACAGACAATGTGATTAAAAAACTATACAATATTCTGAGCTACGATGAGACGTCTTCAGACCTGTTCGAGCTGCTGGCAGCTGAGTCAGAGAGGGGCAAACTGCAAGTCCTGACGTAATGAAATGGAAAAACAAAAGGAGAGGAAAGCACAACCATGAGTCAGAAAAAGAGTTGTTCCGTGACAATATAACAGTGTTTACAAAAAAAATCAGGCAATTTTCCAACGAGGAAGAAAAATTAGGATGGAAAAACAAAATGACACTCCACCTCTGCCTTTTTTAGATTTCTCACACTCAGACTATCAAGGTGCCCCGCTGGCAGTCTTCTGAATCTGCTCTTTGAGGATGAGGATGCTCTGCCGCTGCTCTGGGGGCAACATGGCGATCTGTTCTGGGGTCAGCTGTAGGACCTGCATGATCAGGGCGGCCTGAAGACGGACGGAAAAATGTCATTTAGACAAAAAATCTGGACTGGTAGTGTTTGGTGACAAGGAAGTCAGAATGCCTCCTCAAAAAGCCGTTATTGTGTTAAAAGTTCACCAACTATTGTTTCGGCCAAACAACTGCAGTTGTTCTCAGGTGATTCACACATTTACAGCCGGTGAATGAGAATGCAAGAGGGAATGAGCAACTCGCTCAGAGGAACTTTGATAAGCTGCTGATGTAGCAGCTCTGAGAATACTGGTTACTGGTAATGGATTGAACTTGTGCAATGATGTCTAGCCATAAAACATTTAGATATTATCATTAATGAGGTCATTTAAACTCACTGAGGTTTGTTAAAACACAGCAGGGACAGACTAAGGGACACTCACCTTCTCCTGATCCTGTGTGGATACCTGACTCTGGCCCGGACTGAAGCCTCCTCCTGAAGGGGGGACACCAGAAATACCAGGACCCTGCAGGACAAACCGTCAGTTCTCACTGTTTATCAAGGTATAATCTGAGCAGATGGCACTGAGTGCTTTTACATCTTCCATCCCTTAAACTACATACTTCCTCATCAAATTAAATAAAAACTGAGTTGTTTTTTTTAATAGTTTTTGCATACAAAAAGAAGTTAATTGAGTGACCAGAAAAGTTAAACACAAGCAAAAAGGCGACCCAAAAGAAGACATGAGATGTAGCTGTTACCGGTCTTGCAGGTGGAGGAGCGTTTGGACCCATGCTATGCGGGACAGGGCCTGGCATTCCTGCTGCTATGGGAACCCTCTGACCCGCCACTGGCCCACGAGTGTCCATCGCCCTCGGGTCACGGCCTGCAGAAGGAAACAGAATTCACACCTCGCTGAATACTGAGCCAGTCAATGTAGTGTACACCGTGTGAGGAGGAAAGACAGTGTACCATTGCATTGTACACAACACTGGCATTATTGAATTTAAGGAACTAGACATGTCTAGATGTAAGCATAGCAGCAAAGAAAGGTTTGACTTATCAGACATGCTCTCTTCTCATAAACCTCTTGCTAGGACAGAGCACTTTTGTTTAGTTTTTTGCTGGCGGGTTTGTCTGCCAACTGAAACTAAAGTTGAACTGGAACCTATTACAAAAGCGTTGACTACGTGCACACAGTCACATGAATTTAACCCTCAGGTTCTCAAACTATGACGCATTACTGGAGCAGCTACCTCTGGTTTCAATAGGCGGCCCACGTGGCTCCATCATTGGTGGCCCTCTGGGGTCGCCCATCATGTTTCGTGGTTCACCCATGGGCGGGCCTCTCATGTCCATTGCAGGCCCTCTCATATCTGGAGGGGGCCCGCTTGCCATCTGGGACATGTGCACAGGTGGAGCTTGGTGTGGTGGTGGAGCTCCCATGTAGCCACGGCTAAAGACGCACAAAATAAGAACAGTTTAATCTTTTTGAAATCCAAACTCACAAAGTCTCAATTACAGATATCTGGTATAAAAGTGGTTTTTGATCTCATAAGTAAAGGCTGTTTATTATGCTATTTATGGTTGGCAGCAACGGGCAGAGAATGTAGACCAATCAGCCACAGCATTAAAACCACTGACAGATGAAGTGAATAACATAACAAATACCATCCATCCAAGCATTGTTGCAGATCTCCATGGTAACAGTACTCCAACGCCAGCAGGATAATAATATCCCGCCACACAACATAAACTGCTCACAAATGGCTCGAGGAACACAACTAAGAGCTCAAGGCTCTGACCCAGCTTCTAAACCCCCTAGACCTCAGTCTGATCAAGCATCTGTGGGATGCGTAGGAAGAAAACTGATCTACGAGGCCTCACCCTGCAAAACCACAGGACTTAAAGGATAAGCTGCCAATGCCGGTGCCAGACACCACAGGACACTCCCATGTCCATGATCCAACGGTTCAGATCGATTCTGGCGGCACAAGGGGGGGCATAGACAATATTATGCAGGGGATTTTAAAGCTGTGGCTGATTGGCGTATTCGCATTCAACGATTACTTCTTTTTATAATAGTTTTCATTGTTAGCGGCAGGGTCCGCCATTCAGCAGCAAGTCATTATGATTCAGCATTTCATCCATTGTTACTGTTTGTACCTGATTCAAACCTTTGCCACATTGCTAACACTGTACCAGACCTCTATTAAGTCACTGCTGATGCAAATAGAGCGTTTCCATCAATTGTTCAACTGTCCAAACTGGGTGGGGCTTGCAGGGGGAATGCAACGTACTCTCTACTCATTCATTAAAACTACATATATAAAGCAAAACACCAGCTTGCCATTTCTAATTTTATTCAAGGGAGTGATGAAGTAATAAATAAAGGAGCAGCCACACACCTTGACACGTCTAACTCTTCAGCAACTCCTCCACAGTGGAAAATCACCTGTGGTGTGTGCAACATGAAATCGGAGCTACAATTCGCAACTGTTGTTTACAGTCATGTTTGCTCTGTAAACCGATACACTAGTTGTTGTATTTCAAACACGAGTATCTGCTCAACAAGTTCAGGGATCTGTGGTATTAAACCTCACATGTTGTAACAACTGGTTTTGCGAAATTATTCAGGAGCAACATCTTAAGGATTACAACATGAATGCCTCGATTTCACACTCCTAAAAGCCACACCTACTCCGTTATTAGGTTAAGTGATTTTCTTACTTGGGATCTATGACCTCTCCAGTGACGGACAGCAGCGTCCCTCCTCTGGGATCATTGGGACCATCTCCCAGCAGGCCTCTGGGAGGGATACCGCCTGGTCCTGAGAGAAGAAAATCACATATTCAACAACACACTTACACTCAAAACAGACTTACAGAGAAATGTTTAATGACTGAACCACTAAGAACAAGCTGCAACTCTGAATGGGCTGACAGGAGACACTACACACATCTATAAAGAGGTGTGTTTGCACAGCATAGATATATCAGGAAACACCCAGGGTTGTTTGGGACGGATAAAAGAGAGTGACCACAGCAAAACGGCCACAGCCTAACGTCACAACACACAGGGAGACATCAGGGTGAGAGCAGGGACATATAAAAGCAGGAAGAAAGTGGAACACTGGGATCGCCCATCAATATTACCAAGAAGATTAAAGATTCAAAACACATAAAAACACATCTGTTCCCACACTAACACAGGAAACCTGACATGATAATATTCTCCTACTTGTGTCTTGTAAGTCTGATGTGATTTGGCCATGAGACATCACAGACAGGAGGCATGCAGAGAGAAGATCAAGAGCAACGGATGTCTCAGTGTTCAATGATGTTAAAAGCATGTCTAATAGCATGAAAACGACAACCAACAGCGATGGTATCCCCACTAAAAACAGTAGGGCACCATAACAGGCTTTTATCTTTCCCTGGCAGTGACTGGACGTCAGTGTGAGCTATGAAATATTTCCTCTAATGTTTCATCATGTAACATTTCCATATAGCCTTTCTGCACTTGGCCAATGCCTGTCTCACATTATATTTCAATTAGTTGACAGCTACAACACATCGTTTCTCATCTACAGAGGTGTTTGTTTATGATTTATGTTGTGCAAATGTGGCTCTTCACCATGTTTGTAGGATGTAATGCTTGTTGATGCTGGAATATATTGACTAAAAATGAAAAGAAAAAGCTTTTTCTGTCGGTTGGGTAAAGTTACCGCATTCAGTTATACTGCCAGTAAATCGAAAAATCTAGAAGAAAGTGTTGGGATGAAGGAGTCCTGGGCTTCTGTCAGCTTCTCAGGGTAACACTATCTTGGAAAAAATAAGAAATCGAGCTGATTTTTGGCAACTGTTGGTGAGGAACACAAACAAGAGCCCATCAAAAGAGCAGTGAAGAAGCTTGATTTTACAATCTTCTTTATAACAGCATTGTGCGGCTTGAAAGCAAACGCAGCAATTTCACATCATAGTCTGACTCTGCTTTCTAGGAAACAGAAGGCTAAGTAGTCTCTTCTTATGTCATGCTGGGCTCACACTACAGGAGTTTTCAAATCCTCACTGATTTTGAAAAAAACACATAAGGAGAAACTTCACCAATATTTGTCTTTCTACTCTCAGTCATGAACACACTGCAAGATTTAAAAAAAAAAAAAAAAAAAAAGTAGTACAATACACATTGCAGGATATTATTAACATTGTTCTGCCAGAGGGAGCAATCCGAGAGAAATGCGCCACCTCGCACGACCTCGCAGGGAAGCAGATGTAAACAAAAGGGAGAATGTGGTGCAACAACTTGTTGCATTGCTAATAATTCTTTGCGGTGAGAAAAAGAAAAACGCAAAAGCAGAAGGTTAAAGGAGTCTGGATGGGAAAGTGGTTGGGGAGATGCAGTCCACACGGGTTGCCTATTCTTCAGTGAGAACTGGAAGTGAGATTTTAACAGCTTTAAAAGGTGCCATATGGTGATAATCCATTTTTTATTGTGTTTTGTATGTCTTAAAAACTTGAAGGTGTAAAAATAAAAGCTGTGAGAATATCAAGATGCTTACAACTGCCAGTTCTCTAGCCCCTCCGCCTCTACTAGACAGGTTCCAGGCTTTACAAGCCAGTCAGAGTTTTGCTCATTTGGTAAGTAAGAAATGAGGAACCAATTGCAACATTTGCATAATCCTGCCGCCTTCTGAAGTGACTCCACCAGTTTTGTTTACTTTCTAGGGCAGCTTCTGCTAACTCTAAAATGTCTCAGCCACATACAAAACACATCAAATGTTCTGTTGTCTGGCTGCAAGAGTGAACACAAGAGTCTTAATGGACTCCCAGCATCTGTGGAACTGAGGATCCATTTTTGATGACAATGTCCCCACAACAAATGTGGCTATGTCTGCTATTAGCTTTCATTGCAAACTCACAAGTCAGAGCTCTTTGGAAATTGTAACACTGAGCGGCATTCAGAGATGGCAGAAACTAAGACTGATTTGAGACTGTTTTTGTGTCGCCTGCTGCGTCTCAGCTTCATCCTCTGTTCACATTAGTTTGTTTCTCTCCTGCTCTCTGTGCTCACATATACTGTATTTCAAAAACAGCCCAATAAAGCTGTTCTCATTTGCATATTTCTCTATTTCTGTTTTGAGGCAAAAGAATGAGTATGAAGACTGAAATGCAGCCAATTACGACTACATTACCCAGCAGTCACTTGAGGTCCACTTCAAATCCGCGGGTCTGCATCACTAAACTACTGATTTTATAACCACAAAGTTGTCTGCAACTCTGAAACATCCAAATTTTAACTCGTCAATATCTAACATGTTTGATAATAGCGATGTGGCCCCAGTGAGTCTGCAAGCAGTTTAGGTAGGTTGAAGACGAGATCTGATAACCTCTCAGACTACCAAGATCTCCAGATCGGATTTTTCCTCGGAGCGTCATGGACTGCTAAACAGCTGCAACTAATGACTGCTATTAACAACGACTATATGTCAGATTTCCTGTTTCCTCTGTATTCTGGCAATCAATCGTCTTGCCCACTAATAAACATCCCAGGTTTGAACTGAAAGCTTTCATGTGCATTTCTACAGCATCAGAAAAAGTTTTGTGCAAATCTGCAATGTGTGAATGTGAACATTTTCACAACTGCACACAGTATGTCCTGTCTTATTTAGCTGGTAAACAAAAGGGCCCTCGTTCAAATTTGGCTTGTGCAGCAACCATGAGCAAGCACACAGGTATGGAGGAGAAGCAACATTCCACCAGCTCACTGACCCAAATTTACCCACAGAGCCATGGCAACAGCATCATGGCTAAAAACAGAACATAAACACAGAAAATGAGAAAGAACAGACCTTTTGGGGCACAAGAATGCGCCATCCTAACATTCTCAACATGTGGTCTCCACATCTAAGACAGAGCTTGTGTTGAACCACAGAAGATATTCTTGTGGTCCACATCCATCAGTCTGGACTAAAGAGAGCTTACATGTCAACCCAGCTCTGCCAAACCAACAGACAGCAAACTCTCCAAAGCAATCACCCAAATCAATGTAATTCAATAGTGACGGGAGGTTTATGTGTTATTTGTCTTCTGTTAAATGGCACAGATGGGTCTTTACAGAGAATTAGAGTGAAGAAGCACAAGTACAAAATAGTCCAAACTGTCAGCATGGAAAATGGTACCATTTTGTAAAATTCTGATACAACAGATTTGGGTTAGATTGGATGGAGTTTGTGGTTTATTGTTTTTACTTCTACAGGACTGGTGTACCTGCCTACTACCCAGCTTTTAAACTGTTACACCAGTCAGAGATCACCTGTCTGTATCACAGGGTTTTCCAGCATCCAGCTGCTCACCCAGACGACACATCCTGCAATCACACCTGTCACATCTGCACACATGCTGCAGGTCATTTAAGGCAATCAACGACCCAACCAGAGCAGACGACCTGGTGTGCTGAGCTGACGAGGCCCCTGAAACCTTTTAAAAGCCCCTTCACAACATCTAAAGGCGCACCATTGAGCATCTTAAGTGCCCCTTCGTTGTGATAGCTATTGAGCTGCACAATGCAGTCCAAAAGTGAGCGAGATCAAGGCAGAGCGCATGCACTCCCTGCACAAACTGGCTTCAACTGCATTCATGTGACGGCCTTCTACAAAAGCAAAATGCTCTCTTTGTGCACACATTTAGCATAATAAAATTTGGCATTTTTCTTCACTTGATTGCTCCCCCTCTACTTACTCAGCAGCAGTGCTGCTGTGTCTTTTTGTGGGTTTGGCATTTGCTCAGGCTATAAAAAATGTATTCTGCATTAATTCGCTTGTTAGTTTTGCCAAAGTTACTCTCTGAAACAAAAAATGTTTACTGTCTGTAAATAGACACATGCTTAACATATCTACAGTGGTATGAAAACGTATCTGAACCTTCTGGAAATTCTCACATTTCTGCATAAAATCACCATCAAATGTGATCTGATCTTTGTCAAAATCACACAGATGAAAAAACAGTGTCTGCTTTAACTAAAACCACCCAAACATTTATAGGTTTTCATATTTTAATGAGGATAGCATGCAAACAATGACAGAAGGGGGAGGAATAAGTAACTGAACCCTCTGCCTAAGGAGACTTAAAGAGCAATTGAAAACAATTTTTACCAAACAATTTAAGTCAGGTGTGTGCCCAATCACTGATGAGTGGCTTAAAGCTGCCCTGCCCACTATAAAACACACACCTGGTAAGAATTGTCTTGATGAGAAGCATTGTCTGATGTGCACCATGGCTCGCTCAAAAGAGCTGTCTGAAGACCTGCGATCAAGAATTGTTGATTTGTATAAAGCTGGGAAAGGATACAAAACCATCTCTAAAAGTCTGAATGTTCATCAATCGACAGTCAGAGAAGTTGTCTACAAATGGAGAGAGTTTGGCACTGTTGCTTCTCTCCCAAGGAGTGGCCGTCCACCAAAGATGACGCCAAGAGTTCAGCGCAGAATACTCAGAGAGGTAAAAAAGAACCCTAGTGTCTGCTAAAGACTTACAGAAATCACTGGCACAGTCCAATATCTCTGTGCACACATCAACTATATGTAAAACATTGGCCAAGAATGGTGTTCATGGGAGGACTCCACGGAGGAAGCCACTGCTGTCTAAAAAAAACATTGTTGCTCGTTTAATGTTCGTAAAAAGGCACTTGGACACTCCACAGAAGTTTTGGCAAAATATTTTGTGGACTGATGAAACCAAAGTTGAATTGTTTGGGAGGAACACACAACGTCATGTATGGAGGAAAAATGGAACAGCTCACCAACATCAACACCTCATCCCCACCGTGAAGCATGGTGGAGGGTGCATCATGGTTTGGGGCTGTTTTGCTGCCTCAGCGCCTCAGGTTTTGCAGGAAAACCTGAGGCCGTCTGTCAGACAGTTGAAGCTAAAAAGAGGATGGATGCTGCAACAAGACAATGATCCAAAACACAGAAGTAAATCAACTTCAGAATGGTTTCAGAAGAACAAAATACACGTTCTGGAGTGGCCAAGTCAAAGTCCAGACTTGAACCCCATTGAGATGCTGTGGCATGACCTCAAGACAGCGATTCATGCCAGACATCCCAGGAATCTGACTGAACTACAGCAGTTTTGTAAAGAAGAATGGGCCAAGATTAGTCCTGATCGATGTGCAAGACTGATCTGCAGCTACAGGAAGCGTCTGGTTGAAGTTATTGCTGCCAAAGGGGGGGTCACAAAATATTAAATGTGATGGTTCAGTTACTTATTCCTCCCCCTTCTGTCATTGTTTGCATGCTATCCTCATTAAAATATGAAAACCTATAAATGTTTGGGTGGTTTTAGTTAAAGCAGACACTGTTTTTTCATCTGTGTGATTTTGACAAAGATCAGATCCCATTTGATGGCGATTTTATGCAGAAATGTGAGAAATTCCAAAAGGTTCAGATACTTTTTCATACCACTGTATGAACAGGGCTGCAACAGACAAATATTACATTGTTGATTATTTTATTTTTTAATCAGTAAATTGTTTGGTCCAGAAAATGGTGAAAAATGTCAGTGTTTCTCAAGAGGATGTCCTCAAATGTCGTGTTTAATCCACACCCCAAAGATACTTATGGTAATGCTATAAAGGATTAAAGAAACCCCTCACATTTAAGAAGCTGCTACCAGAGAGAGTTCTGACTTTTTTCTTTAAAGAATGGCTTAAACTGGTTGATCACCTATTAAAACAGTTAGTGATTAATTTAACAGTTTGGAATTAATTGGTTTAACGTTACAGCTTTAATCTAGACTGAAAAGTCAGTAGTATCTTTCTTCATATATTCTTCTTTGATGTGAGCGATTACTGCTTCCTTAACTTCATGTTTGACTTGAGGTTGTGTGATTTTAAAACCAAAAAATGTAAACAAAACAATACTACACTACAATACTCACTGTAATATGCATTTAAAAATAGCTATAACACCAGGAAAATAGTCATGCAAAAGTCTTTTTTCTCTTCTTAATCTTTCAACATGCAGTGTCACCACTCTCATAATACAGCTCCTTCTGCTGTCATTACAGCAGTGTTCTGAGATCACAACCTTTATTTAAACAGGTCTAATAAACAATCCAAGAGCTGACTGTGTAATGATAAATTCATATTTGCTAATTGCGGGCATGCAGTGTAATAAACTGTGAAAAGCTAACACTAGTCCAAGACGTGCTGTGCATGTAGAGCACCACTCCCTTAACAGTGCTATGACCTGACTGGAGAACTGAGGGAGTACAGTGATACCTTGCGGCCGCTCGATAGCAGCTTGACCAGACGATCCTGTGGGAGAATGCTGAAGGTTTCCTGAGCCAGCATTAAAAGTGAAAAAGAACAGGAGACACAAAGACTAAACAGAGCAAAGCAGCATTTGAGAGCGCTAATGAAATCATCTTAAGCAAGCATAAAGACACAGAAGTTGAAAAGGAAACTTCTAGAAACTAAGCAGCAGTAACTAATTCACAAAAACGCTGAAACAGTATAATGTTAAACATTTAGGGATAAATGTATTTCTGCAATGCATAGACCCTCAACAGTCAGGATTACTATGCTCACGAAGAACCTTCACAAAGGCTCTGGTGACACCTAGTGATCCCAGTGAGCCATGACATGTGCTAAAATATTATCATAGACAGAGAGTTCCTCGTACTCCGTGACTTCGTTTTTGTCCTGACATAATGTGTGAACTGTGGGATTCAATGTACACACGGGTTTGTCTTTCTAAACTATGTCACAGAAGTTAAATTTGTTACAGGTGAACACATTTCAGGTTCTGAACAATAATTAAAGCAAGTAAGAGGCACCCGATGGAGTTCGACAGCAAAGCATGTGATTATTTTGGTTAACGAGGGATCTCAGCGATAGATTTTAAATAAATTTGAAAAACTTTTTACAAGCATGTCTTTGGTCATCAGGGGTCATGAGCTGGTAGAAGAATGTCAACTGTATTTATTTAGAAATGGAATCTAAAACACATCCAATGATAAAGACTTAAAAAGGAAATTTTGGCATCGGGACACAGTCACTAAAGACAGGTAGATCATTTCTGAATAGTTTATGCCATGTAAAAGACATTACATGATTTGGAATAACTACATTTATTTTTTAAGAAGCTTTAAAAAGTGAAATGCATTAGAAACACTTCACTGGCCAAAACTGCATATTAATCCACAAACAAAGCATTATCGTTTGTTGTAGGTTAACAGTTTTAGACATAAAAAGAATTAAAGAAGCATCAGCTGGAAAACGATTGTTTAGTTTTGGGTCTATACAGCATATAAATTAATGCTCAGTATATTTTTGAATAGTATAAATTTCACATTATTATTAGACTACAGAATGGTTAACGACTTTTTGTTTTAGGTTTAAACTTTACTTCAAGCTTTGCTTTTGCAGCTTGCTTAAACAACCTTAAATTACACCAAAAAATAACAAACCAGAGGCAGCTATAGCACAACAACTCTGAGGAATCCACTGAGCAGATAATCAGACATTCAAAAACAACCGCATTAGCCTGAAGGATTGCAGACATGGGAGATGACAGAGATATGGCCACTGAAAGGAAGCACTTGTTTTGTTTGTTTTGTCTGGGAGGATTCAAAAGTGGAAAAAAGATCTGGAAAGTTCAGCGATCTCGTCATCATTAATACCTTTCGTAATCAATGCTTTGGAAACCTAAGGAAGATGCTACTGCCACAAGTTAATTTGCTGTTTTAAGCATGTATGCGGTTTGATTATTACCTGGAGGTCCAACCGGTCCTGGTCCAGGTCCTGGTCCAGGTACAGGCATCGGTCCGGGGACAACACCCATGGCTGGGGGCTGCATCATCTGTGGTGCTCCATTGACGTGCATTCCAGGCTGATCATGTGACAAAACAAAAATGAACACTATAAATTAAAAAAAAAATTTACCACGAGAGACACTTTTTAACTTCTTAAAAGCATTCTTTGCTATGCCATCTCCCTTGACTTTTGATATGGTATATAATGGGATATTATACATTTATTAAAATCACGAGTGTTGAAATGCAAAATGAAGAGACAGACTATTTCATAAAAACAATCCCCTTTTCCCCCCTCACAGTGAATGTGAACATATTTTAAGGCATGATCACATTACAGTTCTGTCCAAATATTCGCTCTGTATCTTATTCACTTCAGCCAATGTCTGCATATTGGATGAACTTAAACACGTGGTTCTTGATTTGGTTGGATCTCCAGCTGGTTTTGGCAGATTCATGGGTCACAATTTCCTTTTTGTCAGACTTGACACAGAAGCCTTGCTCTGACACAAATCATTGCTCTATTTATTTGTTACGCACATTAAAGCCGTGACGTCACGTTCTTTTTCAGGGGCTGAGAACAGGATACTTATGTCAAAGACAAATTTAACGTGACCATTACGAAATGTATAATTACGGTTTATTTCAGCCTGGGGTTTTCCCAAAAATTAGACCTTGTGACTCTTTGGGTCATGCCAACTTTGTACTCTCCACCTCTGTTGTAGACAATTTGGCAGTCTCACAAAGTATAACATAAGGGCAACTAGAGCAAGCTCATAGCAGCTTTTACAAAAATGTATTCAACATGAATAATATTAACATTTTATTTTCCAGTGTATTGGAAAGTAAACACAGTACAGCTGCTGATACTTTTTGTTTGTTTGTGTTCAAGAGGTAGTGGCAAGTTTGTGTTTCTGTTTTGGATAACAAGAATGAGATGACAAGACAAATACTGTGCAGTTTCTATTAAATGCCACTGCATGAGAAGGAGATAACCGACTCGTAACAAGCATCAAGGACCTCCGTCAGGCAGATTTTCATGTATGTACTGAATGGAATGACTATATGGATCCTGTAGGACCAAAAGTACACAACACACTTCTCCAAACATAGAGCTGTTCCTTGAGCTGGGAGACAGTGCAAGAGCACAGGTAATGCTTTTGTGTAAGGATGTGGACCAGTCACTTTTTAACCGATAGGTATTGGCAAGAACCAAAGTCCAATCCTCTATTTACATCTGCCGTCACACATGCTGCAAATTTGAGTAATTCTCTTAGTTTACACTACAATATCAATCTTCTATCCATCCATTATCTATACACCGCTTTATCCTCTGCAGGGTCGCAGGGGGGGCTGGAGTCTAGTCGAGCTGAGTTAGGGCAAAGGCAGGGTAAACCCTGGACAGGTCGCCAGTCAATATCAGTCAACACCTGACTAATAGATAGTATACATCCAGCTGTCAAAATCTGAAAATATTGTTTTAATCAACTTGACTAAATACATGTGTGCTGCCTGGGGTTCATTAAGCCTCACAAAATACTTTGTCATGGTGCCCCTGTACGAGCTATATCCCCACAATGGTCTCTGCATGCTAACATGGAAGTGCCTGTTTCCTTTGGTCGCTAAGGTATTTACCAGTGGGGGGCTCCACCTCGTGGCACGACCAGGCACTACAGCTAATCTACAATAGTTGTGTGTATTATCTAGAAAAATGTACCTGGTAATAGCAAATATTCATATTAAATGATGTGGATCAGATAAGGGCAAAAAAACCAAAACGTATTTTGTATATCCCTGCTTTTGTATATCGTTTATAAATTAACATTGAACCTATACACTGGTTTGCATTACAGAAGTTACTGCATTTACTGTTAGCTGTAATTGGTAGCTGCACTCTCTTATCCCTGGCCAGCTAGCAAAATGGCCATTTCAGGCGGCTAATTTTTGTTTACTTTCAGTTTACTTGGAAGCTACGGCGAGCTCATGCTAGTGGCCCAGATCTACACTGTTGTTTGTGACTCCTCATTTCCCTGAATCTCTATAACGAAGGTGGAGAGTGCAAAGTTAGCACGACCAGCCGAGCCACAACATTAGGGAAGCAGCAGATTGAGATGAACCAGAATTCCTCTTTAAATAGTGAAAGAGTTGCGCTTACCACAGGTTGTGGCTGAGACGCTGGTACACTAGGCTGTGCAGCAGGAGGATTGACTGGCGGTGCTCCTCCACCCTGTCCGCTGGGAATCAGAGACGGGGCTGTAGTTTGGCGATGGAGCATTTTCTGTACGGGAGTAAATGGGACAACATCTCAAAAATCTGATTTGGGTCTAATGTACAGGATAGCAGTCATATTTACTGACAAATGATACATTCAAGAACAACTTCTTCTTTTGACTGCTTCAAATAAATGAAAGTTCTTGAAATAACAAATGAAAGATTTAATTTCTTCATTCTCACCAAGGCGATCTCAGGGTCAACGATACGCATGACCACTTGGGCCTGCAACAGAGCATAGGCCAGCTGAGGGTTCTGCAGCAACATGTTCCTTGCCTCCTGGGGACTGTTTTGCACACACAGCTGGAAAGAGAAATATTTTTTTTTACCATTTAGCATCTATAGCATTTATATTGAAAATCTAATCTAATATTGAAATCTAATATTATAAACAGCAAGAAAACATACCAATTGAGGTGTAAAAAAAACATTTTTTGTATCCATCCCTCACAGATAAGACCTCCTCATTAAAAACAAAAACAAAACAGCTTTGTCGGCTTTTTCTATTCCCATAGTTTTTGCTACCCACTTATGATTCACACACACATGTCTGTAGCCAACCAAAAGTTGTGACATCAGCAAAAAAAAAAACATTAGACAAAGACGCGCAACAATATCTGTAGTATCGGAAAACACAAACACTTTCACTCTGATCAGCATATGGAGCTGTCCTACTGACACAAGCTTTGGTGCAACAAAACACTTCCCCAGTTGGGGGAAAAATGTCTGCAGTGTGGTGTTTCTTTGAGCTTAATGAAGCAGACTGCCAGCTGTGCACAGATAAGGCTTCTCTGGCAGAGCTGAGAGAGACAGGCAGTACAGCAGAGCCTCTATTAATGAAAGGAATGGAAGCATCTGCATACAGTTGTCAGGCTGGAGGTGATTCTGACAGAGAAACATTTTTTGCCGTCTTTCCTGGAGACTTAAAAGAGTGAGCAGCACCATGCAATCTGAGTACATGTTGTCTGGGGGAACTATGAAGCTTTAAAATCTGTTAGATTCCTCTTCAGCTGTGATTTGTTTTTCCTTTAGGTCATATTCGAAGCTATGTGCAACATTCAGCAGGTGAATAAAAATACAGTAATCTCGCTAAAATGTACCAGTAGTTGACTTGACAGAAGAAGTAATATCATCAAAATGCTAAAATGCAGCTATTTGTGAACAAGACACTGCATCACCTGCTCTATTTTGGGAAGCCTGCACTGCAATATAAACAGCTGTGCATAAATTTACCAAAATATTAAATTTGTATTCCAGAGATAGATTCATAACACTAATGACTAGGCACTTCAACTGCCCATTTAGCAGATGGTTTTGTTCTATGTGCACTTCCTACCAACACTACTGTAGAGAAAGCTGGATCCGATGGAAGTAGTTAACTTCTCTCTGGATGTGCTTCAGTAAATTTCAAATGTCTAGGAGGAAAAACATAGCCTCTATCCCAAGCAGAGGCTAAACAAAACAGAGGCAATAAACCAAGCTACCTTCATCTGTTTCATAAGTTCAAACATCTGCTCTGGTGGCAGACTGGCCACGGCTCTGCTGATGGACTCTGGGGCCTCTTCTGGCTGGACAGTATCCCCGTAAGGAGACTCAATAATGGGGGCTCCTGTTCCCAAACCTGTGCGAGACAAAAATAACTGTTGCTTTGCACAAAATCTCTCGGTCGAAACAATGATACCAACTTAGAGATAATGCCAAAAGAAAATAAAGAAAATTACTTTTGAGCTCTTCCTTGTTTTTCTCACTGGCTGCATTGTCAACACGGAGAGCCCGACCACTAAACTCTCTCCCATTCAGGTTCCGCATGGCACTGAGGGCCGTCTCCTGGTCTTGATATTCACAGAAGCCATATCCTTTTGGCTTCCCTGTCTCTCTGTCATATACTAACCTGAGAACAAGGAAGCACATATGATGATGTCAATATACACACACTGAAAGCTCACTAAAAGCTGCAGGTAAACCTTGCCAAAAACTATCATTACATTATAAAACGTGAGACCATAGAAATGTGAACATGCTTGAGTGTTATTTGATCTGGGAATGTTAGACTTTTAAAACAGAATAGCTGTTAATAGCAAAAAGTCTCTGTTTCACTTACCTGAAGCTGACAACAAGACCGACTTCAGAAAAGATGTCTTTCAGCTGTTCTTCTGTGGCTTCATACGGAATGTTTCCCACTGAAATAATTATTAGACATGAACAGCTAACTTAAACATGACAACTAATAAAAAAAACATGTGTTCATTTATGGTTTGTTTTCTGGTTTTTCAGGAGGGTAACCGTTAAGTTTTGTTCCCTCGTTGCCTAGCTAACAGCACCACTAGCCGGACATATATGTTAGCAAGTTTTCATTCATCAGCCTTCGGTTTATCTATTAATTATCACCCTAATGGATGAAAGGAGAGTCTATCCGAGCAAGTAACGGCAGCCAACTTACCAAACACCGATCGCAGCGACCGATCAACGGCTGGATCTCTACTCGCAGCAGCGGCGGCGGCTGCAGCGGCAGCAGCGGCGGCAGCAACGTTCGCCATTTTGGGGAGAGAAATGAATGCGACACCAGGAAATTAGAAGGAGACGATATCCGCTTGGGGGAAAAGGCCACATTCAAATACAAACGGTGCGACCTTTCCTAACCTCTTGACAAATGGCACTATCCGCTGTTTAAGTTTTTATTTCTTATTTAATTAACCAGCAATGAGCAGTGGTTGTTTGAACGCAGGGAGCGCTGAGAAACAGGCTCAAAGTGGTCGACAGAAAACAGGTGGCGCTGTTGTTAACTTCAGTTTGCCGCTGCCTTTTCACGACAGGTAGACAAAATATGAAAGGATATAAAGTGATAGTTCTCAATTTGAAAGTTAAAAAACGTCTGCTGCGGTCCCAGTTTTTCTACAACAGGAGATTTGGTGAGTAACTGTTCTGTTAAATTAGCTTGTTAGCTAGCTAACTGTCCTAACTGCTGCTGGAAATATCAGCCACCGGTTCTAAGTTAACGGTTGTAACCTGTATTGGTGATTAAATACACAGGTCTGGATTAAATACACAGGTCTGACAACCGGACAAATGTGAATGAGTCTGATTAATAATATTACATGTACACTGTATCCATACATGTATACAGTGAAGTAGTAGCAATATTAAGTCAAGCCAAGTCAAGTTGCTGTTATTTACATTGCACATTTACAGTTCCTGTTAAAAAAAAAAAAAGTATTCACCCCCTTGGAAGTTTTCCCCTATTATTGTTTTTCAACACTGATTCATAGTCAATTTAATCTTAGTTTTCTGAGAAGAATTTATTTTAAAAAACCCATCTGAAAATTTAAACTGATATGTACAAAGTAATGTCAGTTAATTAAAAAATTTAAGTATTCACCCCCTTCAAGCCAATACGTTGCAGATGTACCTTTGGTTGCAGTTTTTCAGCCTTGAACATCTGGACCCTGTAATTTTACCCCATTCTACTTTAAAAACTGTCAGGTTGCACAGGGACTGTGAATGAGTAACCCTTTTCAAATTCAGCTATAATTTCCCCCTTGATTGATTTCTTGGCTCTGACTCAGCCACTCCAGAACGTTCACCTTGTTGTCGTTAAACCATTTCTGTGTAGCTCTGGTTGTACGCTTTGGTTCATTGTCTTACTGGAAAACAAATCGTCTGCCAGGTCGCAGTTCTCCTGCAGACTGCATCAGGTTGTCCTCCAGGATTTTCCTATACGTTTCTCCATTTATTTTGCTTTGTACCCTTACAAGCCTTCCAGGGCCTGCTGCATCCCCACATCATGATGCTGCCCCCACCGTGCTTCGCGGTGGTTATGGTGTGTTTGTGATTATGTAAAGTGTTCGGTGTCTGTCAAACATACCATTTAGTCTGATGGCCAAAAGGTTAAATTTCGGTGTCATCAGTCCAAAGAATTGTCTTCCAGTTGAGCTCTAGCCAAGATTTAATGTGAGGTATTTTTTAAAAGTGGATTCCTCTTTTGTCAGTCTCTGTACAGCTGTGATTGTTGCATGCACAGTCTCTCCCATTGCAGCTGCTCAAGCTTGTACCTCCTTCAGAGGAGTCCTGGGTGTCTTGGTGGCCTCCCTTACTAGTCTCTTTTTTCATGGTCACCCAGTTCTTGAGGGATATTCAGTGAATTGTAATTTTTTTTGTATTCATCCCTTGACTTGTGCATTTTAACATCCTTTTTATGGAGTCGCTTGGAGTAGCCTTTTGTCTTCATGGTGTAGTTTTAGCCCGGAGTACTGATTCATGAGTGACAGGACCTTCAAGATACAGATGTCTTTATTCTACATTTATCTGAGACACATTCACTGAACTCAAATGATCTCCCTTTCCCTACCTGTGTGACTTCTAGCATCAACTGGTTGCATCTATGTTGAATTAGGTGAGCCACTTTAAAGTGAGAGAGTAATTATGCTATCATTTCTTATATTCTTAATGAATGGACATTACATGATATATTCAGGCGTACCATGTGAGATTTTGTGATGTGCCACCTAATCCTTTGTAATTAATAAAGCTCATGTACAGGGTTATCTTTTATACATTTACCAGCTACATAAAATATCGCTTAAAATAACACTTAATATTTTAGGACCCCATTCATTGTTAATGAAAACTGTGGAAACACAAGTCACATGGAGGAAGACCACTACGGCAAAAGTTGTCATATTTCTCTGCGGCCCTAATGTGTCCAGTCAGTGAGATAAGATTAATTATCAGCACTGCTACTAACTATTATTATTTTCTCAATTAACTGATTCATTGTTTGCTCTATAAATTGTCAAATGCCCTTTATTTTTACAGTAATCACAGGAGATGCACTCATGTGTCCTCTTTTATTTGAGGAACATATATAATCATATATGGCGAAGAAATCCCATTAAAACTTTACTTTCCAGAGATTTTTGTGGCACTTCTGCCCAAAAAATTACACGTTTAAATGATTTAAATCTCATCTGCAAACGTTTGTCTTTATTTGTCAAACAGTTTTTGCTTGAGCTTGTCGACTGAAATGCTTTTATCATCTCTGTGTGAGTGTGAAGCTCAGATTTTTTTCCTTCCTTCCCTACAAAAGTGATGAATCAATTGTGAGGATACTTGATTATTAATTTTCTTGATGGTTAATCTGCTCACCATTGCGGCTCTACTAGTTTGTGAAAAGACAATGCAACGCTGATAATTGCTCGACATATTCAAACAAAA
Source organism: Dascyllus trimaculatus (assembly GCA_024666655.1). Taxonomy (NCBI): domain Eukaryota; kingdom Metazoa; phylum Chordata; class Actinopteri; family Pomacentridae; genus Dascyllus; species Dascyllus trimaculatus. Next base: position 24,615,640 of record CM045457.1, read on the forward strand.
AAGCAAAATGACTACATCTATTGAAAAAGCCCCAAAGAGTAGTTGGAGCGTACAATTTATAAACTCCAATACATGCAAATATATTGTGCGTTTGTGTTTTTGTCTTACTCCAAGGACATGACGTACTTTGTAGTCTAAGGAGGCATAATAGTTTTAACACACGGAAGTAATATTTGAAAACTGTATGAAAATAGTAGCCATAATCATGTAAGACAAAATACAGCTTTGATGTCATTTCAGTGGGTCATTTCAGACTAATCACAGACTCTCCCTAGCTAATTTATCAGGCAACCTTATACAGTTTATTGCAATACAATGCAACGGATCTGACCCAAATTCTGCAGTTGAGATCATAATAAGGGGTTTTCCTGCATTAATTCATTATTGATCTCGCCAGCACCAAAATTATATAAACTGAGAATTTTCTAAACCAGTTTTGTAGCTTCATTTACTCAACTGTAGTGCACATTTTTAATCAAATGGTCAGAAACAATAAGTAAATGCATATATTTCTGTCAAATACTGTAAGAGATTAATTTCCTCTTCTTCTGGCTGACCAGTCATGCCTACTGTCGTGTACAGTCACCCCCCAAAGGCCTGTTTAAATCCAACGACCCCTGAGAACGTTATATTTCTAATTACGATATTTTTATTTTTGAGGGTGTGGTTAGTGGTGAACACTGAAATGTGCTTCTCATATCCTTGCTGTGTACACCACTTCAAAGCACAGCACCAATATAGTGAAAATAATACCTTTAACAGTTTCAGTCCATAATGAACATTATTCTTAAGGCAGCAAAAAACTACTACTTTTACTGTCTGGTCTCTACGATATCAGAAAATGATAAAGAATGTAAATCTTCCAAAACCTAAGATGACATCTTCAACTGTCTTGTTTTGTCCTGAACTCAAAGATATTCAGTTTACTGTCACAGGGATGAAAGCAACCAGGAAATATTCCCATCTAAGAAGCTGCTATAGGAAGAAATTTAACATGTTTGTCTTTAAAAATGACAGAAACTGGTAATGGATTATCAAAATGGTTGCGATTAATTTATTGGTTGACCATTAAATTAGTAATTCTAGCAGTTCTAGTTATTTCCTTTGTAAAGATGGAGTTAAGGCGGGAGTTTGCATCAGATGGGTTTACATTTTACGTGTGCACCAATGAAGAGGTCATGAAGCGTTTTCCTGGACTGAGCAGATTATAGTTTGTAAGGGATAAAACCATTTTGCTAACGGTTCGATGTTACTGACTAATCAATGCAATAAGAGCAGAAAAGTGCTCCTGGTTCCACTGGGGCTCGAACCCAGGACCTTCTGCGTGTAAAGCAGACGTGATAACCGCTACACTATGGAACCAGCTGATCTCATTGAGAAACAGAATGTGTTGATAAATAAATATCTCTACGGCTACAATTGGATCCTGATATTCGGTAGTCTTTGCGATATAGTAGAGGACTGACAACACTGGGAGTCCGCTGACATTCACTGGACCTTCCTGTAACGCCCTCCGTCCTCCGCTTCCCCGCTGCAGGCTGCGGTTCAGACAAAGTGTCGGTAAGCTTCGGTCTCTCCACTAAGTCATCTCGCTTGGATATTAACCTAGCTACGTCGTAGCTGCTGCTGGTTTGACTCTGTTATGCCGAGCCCTCTTGGGACGTTTTGCTTTTGTGGCCGATCGTTATGGTAGCTAACATCCAACAGCCGAGCTTGCACCGATATGCAGAAATAATCAAGTTGGGCGAGCGCCTTCATTTGTCCGTGTTCCCAGCCTGCCGCCTGCGTGCACGGCGACTACCAACATATCAAGTCAGGATTAGGGTTTGTAGTTTAGAAAGCTGACTTGGCTTGTCCAGCTAGCATGGACCAAGCATGTCCACGTTCAAACTTGTGATTCCATCGATGGAAACAGGACACAGTCTAGTGCATCGTACCAGCCCAGGTTACCTCCTGTAAACTGACACTACTCAGTGTATTGTCAAAAACATAGACCTGCCATGAAGTTAGGTCAAAGCTGTCTGACAGTGGGACTTCACACATTAAAAATTAAAGTTTACCTTGATTACATTTCCTTTAAAACAGAACAAAGAGCCTTACAACAGATAACAAGTGTGCACACAAATTTTATTTAGTCAACCAAATAGATTTGTCCTGTTTATGTTTAATATTTCACAGCTGATACACATTAGAGGTTTAAACGTTACACATCACTGGTTGTATGTGACATTTAGGCAAGCAAAATAACAGAGATTAGCAATATGACTGAGTATAATATTCAGTTTCTTAAACATGATACTGAAGGTGATTGTCACCTTTCTTCAAGCAAAGTCATTCATCCTGCTTAGAATAACAGCTATAAAATCTATTTATAGATCTGTATCTGCTAAAACCAATCTGCTTTATATTTTCCCACGAAATGGTACACATCCATTCATCTCAGCTATCTCATCTGTCTATCAGTTATAGTCGCAAGTGTTTCTGCTATGGTCACTGCATCAGAGAGTGCACAGCTGAATTTCTAAGCAGTCACATTTCTGCTCAATTGTGCTTTGAGATGTTAAAACTGTGCATGTGCGTGCATATCGCTCTTGCACTAAAGTTGTGGGCTTTGAGTATGTTTGTCACTGATTGATACTCATGTTAAGGCTCCTCAATCAAGCAACTTCCCAGATTCTATCAAAAAGCTGTCAAAATGCCTGTCCATACTTTTGCTGCCACAGGGTCTAAAATCAGTGATTACAGTTCTATTCTTTGAAATGATTTGGCCTTCCAGCAAGAAGATTATACCGTTTTACACCAAAGTGTTTCCTTTTTCTCCTTAAAAAAAAAAAAAATTGCCTGGCTTCTGCATAATTCTTCCATTTTTAGCCATTTTGACTCCGGCTCCCTTCCTTAGGTGCCAGTCAGGGTAGGGCAGTAATGCTGCGCTGGAAAACGTGGGGATGACAGCTGCATCTGTTTATCATGTGGGGTACAATAGCGCACCTTGAGAGCCAGCCAGAGCTTGTATTCTCACTGATGCTGGCTCCAACACAGCGGGCCAGAATTAATAGACAGATTCATATGTAGGCGGGATCAAAATTCAAGACATGTTAGATCTATTCCACAGACCCTGAATCTGTCCGACCAATATGCGTGTGTGATACACGAAAGCAGTCCAGTGTCGTATTTGGAATTTAACGTAAACATACATATTACAAAGGAATAGCTTAGCTGCATCTGCCTATTGTTTTCATTAGCAGCTAGTCTTTCCTTGCTTAAGTTTAATTATGTATTCTATCAGATGTCAGAAAATAGTGACAAATGCTTCAAATTTGTTGCTGACGTTTTGTTTCTGGGTGTGGCCAGAAGCATTATCTTTTATTAATAATAATAATACATTTTATTGTATTGCACTGTACTTTTCAGGAATCTCAAAGTGCTACAGAGCAGAAAAAACAATGCCATACAATTTAAAAATTAAATTAAAAAGGAGAACCATGAAAGACTTTGAGTAAAATGCTTTAGTAAAAGATGGGTTTTAGGTCTTGTTTAAAGCGTCTATACTCTGTAGGGCCCTCAGGTGGTCAGGAAGGACGTTCCACAACCTCAGAGCTGCAGAGGGTTAGGGTTAGCTTGGTTCTGGCGGCTTGTAGAGTGTTTTTGGTTGCGGAACGAAGGGTGCATGAGGAGGTCTGGGGGGTGAGGAGATCTTTGAGGTATTGGGGGGCATGTCCATGAATGCACTGGTGGGTGAGGAGGGAGACCTTGTACTTAATTCTGAGTGAAACAGGGAGCCAGTGAAGAGATTTCAGAATGGGGGTGATGTGGTCATATTTGCGGAACCTCATCAGGATCCTGGCAGCGCTGCTTTGGATGTATTGCACATTCTAGATGCTCTTGCCAGAGATCCTGATGAGAAGTGCATTACAGTAGTCCAACCTGGAGGAAACAAAGGCGTGGACGAGCTTCTCTGCATCCGACAGGGTGAGTGTTGGACGGAGTTTGGCGATGTTCCTGAGGTGGTAGAATGATGTCTTACAGAGGTGTTTGATGTGGTTGTCAAAGGTGAGGTGAGGATCCAATTTAACACACAGGTTAAGGACAGATGTGGAAAGGGGGATATTTTGGCCAGAGAAGGTGATACTGGTGATGGTGGAGGAGCGGAGCTGATGTGCTGTGCCAACTAGGATGGCTTCTGTCTTGGAACTGTTCAGCTGAAGAAAGTTGAGCTTCATCCACGCCTTTTGAGGTTTTCTGTCCATACGTATGGCCTGAAGTCCGTCTGTCCCATCATCTTGAAAGCAGTATCTGTTGAACGCCATGAGGGATTTTCTTCCTGAACTGAAATAATTACATTTTGGTGGTTGAGGATCAAGGTTGCTGTGACCTTACAAGACACATGTTTGACCACGTTGCGTCTTGTGAATGCAACATCTCAGGAGCAGGTGAATTTCTTCACCTGGACTCAGTGATGTCCTGAAAAGATTTTGGTGGTTAAATGTCAAAGTCATTGTGGCCTCACTTCCATCTCATTATGTAAAAATGATGTATCAGGAACACCTTAAAGGAATTTCCTAAGATTTTGCACAAACATTCACTTGAACTCAAGAATGAACTGATTCGATTTTGGTGGTCAAAGGTCTCTTGTTAATAACTCACTTGGCCATGGCTCAAGACTGCATACACTAATTAAGGTGGAATTTCACACAGATATCTAACAGGATAAAATGACGAAGTGATGACATTTTATATCCAAAACGTTAAAGGTCAACTTTAATGTGACTTCACAATGTTCTGCAAAAACACCTTTCTGGCCATTATTTAATGCCAAAATAAATTGATGTAAACTACATCTTGTCTGAGGCATACAAACATGAGGGAGTAATTCTAATAAAACTTTTATTTAGGATATGTTGTATTGACTCTAAATGATCAATCAGGTCAAATTACTATAGAGGGAAAGTGACAGTAACTTTCAGTATTTCCTGACTACAAAAACATTGTGTGTATACTTGACATTTAACATATAACATATTGAATGTATTTCCCTTCTTCGTAAAGCATTTGTAATGAGGATTTAGCGTGTTTCAATCCGACATCTTTTGTCTTTGTTGGCTCATTGCTAAGTTTGTTGGTGTTACCTTCACCAGCTGTCAGTTCAGTAGCATGAAACCAACCAGGATTTGAAAGGTTTTTAAACTCTGTTGGTCAAAAATGGTTTTGTATGTCTCGTGCACATGAGGAAACACTTGTGTATGTATGCGCACATGGAAATGGTTGACAAAATCCACATGCCTGCCAATGGTTTCATAAGATTTCATTGATCTACTAACATGCATTCTACAGAGCAAGGTTAATGGGTAGTGAGGTATGTTGAGCCTAAAGCCAGTGTTTTCAGTGTCACAAAGGTGGCTCTTTTTTAACCTACCGAGATCACCATGGTAACTCAAGCTACTGAGAAGGTCAGAATGGAAAGTTTAAATCAACTGTAAGTGGCGTCTTCCTTGCACTAATTTATTTCCTGACACTTCTTAATGAGCAATGCAGATTCTCAGATGTGGGAATATGTTATATCTGGAACCCTGTTGAGCAATGAAATTGATAAGTCTTTTGGTATTTATCACAGAGAATATTCAATCAGCAACCATAAACCAAAGTGTTATCCTTCATTATGGGACAGTGTCAGACCTAAGTGCACTCCTTCGATATCATGTTTACATGTACGAAGTTTAAAGTTTAATAGCTCTAATGTGCAGCTGTCATGTCAGAGGTCAGCGACTGCGTTGAGTGTGCTGAGTGTTAAAATAAATATAATAACTTACAGGATTTACAGTTTTCTACCGGCATTCCTTGGCTGCATCACTAGCAGTAGCAGTGCTTTTCACCACAATAAACCTATAAATTCTTCATCGTGCTCTATTATAGTTCCTCTTGACTAAAATAGGCGGCACTCGATCGGCCCCTTTATTGTGGAAGAAGAGTCACATGATGCATTAAATGCCTCATTTTATGTGACGGCGCACAGAGATGGGAGAAGCTGAGTTAATAAAGAAAGTTGATAACCACTATCGTGATGCCCGTTATCTCTGACTGGGGTTTTAGGCTTTATCAAGCTGGCTTTCACAAAGAAAGCCTGGCTCTGTAAAACTTGTTTGGTGGTACACTCCTCAGGTAGCAGTAATACACCTTGAAATGCAGCAATGCACAAACAAAAGATATTAAGAAGATTGCTAGTAAGCAACCATGCATATACATACTAGTTTTAAAATACTTAAAATATTGACTTGGAAAGTGATGAAGAAGTAATTGGATGGATGGATTCGTGTTTGTGTGACTTCAATGATATCTACAAGGCATTTTGTAGAGGAACAACTTTTAGTTATTTGCAAGAAAACTTCACATGGCAGTGGGCACCCTTAAATGCATCAGGTGAGCATGCATGCGCAATACAAACACAGCACGTGCCACTTCAGAAAATATTGCTCTACAGTGCTACTAGTGGTTGAATACTCCACAGTGTGGGTCCACCAGTGTCAGCTGACCCTGCTTCTGATCCCCCTGACCAGGGCCGGACACAGGAGGGAGGCTGCTCGGCTTTTGTTTAACCAAAGTGTCAAAAGAGAAGATGAATAAGAAGTACAAAGTGGACAAAGAGGTTAAACTGAAACTTAAGTTTTATCTGTTAATTACTTGATATAATGCAATGTAATGTAATTCTGAGATTCACAGTGAAGTGTGTGGGACTACACTACTCTGTCAGTAGTAACACCCAAAATGACAGCTGTCTCTTGTGAATGGGTCCAATGGAGGTCAAAGTCTGACGTGTTTGAATTAATCATGACTGGCTGGAATAATCTGAGCTTCAGTGAGGTGAGAGATATTTTACTCCTATCTCCCACTACGTGATAAGGTGTCTTAGTGTCAGTGGTAGCCTGCCTTGTTTGGTGCAGACAAGTACAGATGTCCTTCAATCTTGAGAGTCAGTCATTGTAACTAAACTGTTGTTTCGGTTGGACTTTCAACTGCACAGTGTATTCTAGTTTGACAGGGCATGCCATTTGCTGTTAAACACCTGTGGCCATTTTGATTGCCATCCTCTTGGACACTCTTGTGATTCCAGTGATGCTGCAAACCTTGCCGAGAGCTTGACCTGCGGATCCTATTTACATGATCTCAGTCGACACAGACTGCACATGCCATTTCTATCAGTGGCATCTACGGTTTCCAACTCCTGACTTTTTCCTTGAAAACAACTAAAGAATGATCCCTTGACTTTTTGTTTCAGACAGTGGCAAAACATCTGGCATAAAGAGTCAGCTTATCACAATCACACAAAAGCATTTTATCCGTCGGTCCTTGTGGTGTCTAGCCATGCCGGTCATTTCAGTTTATGCAGCAGAGTTTTCAGATATCCCCCTCTAATATTTCAGACATCACCCCAACACAATGTGGATAAATACGTATTTTTTGTGCTGATAAAAAAGTGAAAAATTTCATCTGAAAAATTCAGCTGCAGTGTCCCAGTTACTCAGGATAATCCTCAGACGTCACTGTCAACAGTTTCCATAGGGTCAGCTCCGTCAGTCGAAAGTACAGTATTTCCAGTGACAATTGCTCACAGCAAGGTCTGTAGATTATCCAGAGTGACCGGAGTATTGTTCCTGGAAAGTCATGTTGCTTTTTAATTTTTCTACATAAATTTTCATAACCTATATATACACCTCATTGTATTGGAATTCCAGTAGAAATATCAGCTGCCCTAAATACTGTGTAGCTGTTGTCTGCTGAGGCCTTTGGTTTGCTGTAGCATTTCTGAGTGTATTACTTTCTCACATCCTTTAAGGAACGTCTCACGTACCGGTTTATGGTTCCTCTGTTCAAGAACAAGGAGCCTAACTCAGTCTTAACAGTTGCCTAGTGAGACCATGTGCACTATATCATGAACTTGCACTAATGCATGGCTTTTACATGCATTCAGACCATTCCTTCACTGTATGCTCATATCCTACTGGTTAATTCTTGAACCATAGGAGATTTCTATTCTGGCCAGTCTGGGCCTTTAACTCTTTAAAAGCAGTCCTGATTTGGTCACCAGCTTAAGCCACTTTTACAAGCCTCTAATAACTTGTAAGGATGTCCTGACCTTAAGTCTCTGGCTCAAGTGTCTCTATAGAAGAGATCTGTGTGTAACTACAGTGAAAGAATTAAACGATGAAAGAAAAGTAGATGTTGGCAGTTTTTGTGCATCTTTGTTGCTGATGACTATTAGACTTGTTTTTGCTCCAGTGTTTTGCCCAACTTCTATATTTGTACTTTTGGAACATCTAGTCTGTCTCGTCTCATTCTTCTGCGTCATGTTGCCAAGAGAACAAGAAATAGCTTTTTCTGATCTGTTAGCCATACATGAGCTCCCTTCAACCATTTGTACGGTCTATGATTCATGAGTAAAATCACAACATATTTGTCCACAGTTTTGCGTGATGTAGCCACATTTTCAACTGTTTATCTGCATGTACTGGCTGTCATGTCTACAGATAATGTCAGATGTTGTCTATGTGATTCAGTTACGTTTAGTGGTTGTGCTGCTTGTGCATATTTTGCATCTTATTCAGTTCAGTTTATAATTTTCCCCGTCCAGAGAGACACAGAAAACAGGCAGAGGAGGGAAGTAGGACATTCAACTATCGCCACCACCCATGCCAGACACTGAATCATTGCATTTATATGGTATGCCTTAAAGACCCCCCTCTGGTTAAAATTGAGCGTTTTACCTTGTTAATATGTCAACATTGTGTTTTAATTAAGCTAGAAGACATATGAGCAAAATAAGCATGGGGTAAGCATTTCCACCATGAAACTGCAGTGAAAACACACAAATTCAGACTTCAGCAGCAACAGACCTGGAATCATTCCTGTCACCTTGCAGGGTGGAGCTTTATAGCTTTCTGTATCATTATTGTTCTTCAGAATTGGTATCACCTGTATGGAGAGTAGTTCAACTGTGTTTGATTAGAGTCATAGGTAAGCTGATGTGCTCGAGCTGCAGGGAGAGGCGGAGACTTCATTTATCTGTTTATTCTAAAGGAGCAACAGTGTAGAGTAACATCTAAGCCACCTTTGGGTGTGAAAGGATGACCTTTCCAAGGAAAACATTTATAAATGTACAGCTCTGATTCGCAGAGATGAGTTCTTAGGGGTTTATTCAATGACCATATAGAGAATTTAATCATTAGGCCACCAGATCGCCCAACATTGCGCAGATCAAACATAACTCTTAGGTGCTGCTGTTATTTTAAAACTGCATGTGAACTTCAGTATTTTATTGACACAGGAAATAATGGCTGTCCAGCTCATGTCCAAAGCTTCCTGCTACAGCAAATTCGCACTGACACCCCTCCTCAAAAGTATTCTTGAAAAGGCTATACAACACTACACAAATTATATGAACTATAGCCCAACCTATACAGGATTAGTGAGGCAGGTGCTTATTTTTTGATATAACTCTTAATATGCAAAACCATTTCAATAAGTTGTTAGACAAACTATATCGTGACACTGTTTTAAAACATACACAACATTTCTTCAGTATTATCAGCTGACTGAGCGTACATTTGAGCTATATATAGAAATCCACCATTAGAAACAGATGCATGTTATATTTTCATGAACACAGCTTAATCCCTGTGTCAAATATTCTGTTTGCAAACTGTTTTATCAATTATAATGTAGGTTACGGATAGGTAAATGTTCAACACTGAGAGAGCATTAGTGGCAAAAAAAGACAATGCTGTGCCATCCAGCTCTTTGATTTTTCTAACAAAAAAGTTGGAAACTTATTTACTCTTTGATGGCCCCTGAATATTTGCATTCTCCAGCCATGATAAGAAAATATGAAACCCTGTTGTCTAAGACTTGAACAAAGCAGTGTGTGTGTGTCTGCCAGTTGTTGGACACTGGTTTATATTGTTATTTTTAAAAAATCATGGGTATCTGCAATGACCTGTATGGCCTCGTTAGAGATGGAATCAGAGTGTGCAGCTTGCCATGATTAATTGGCTGAACTGGACTGTGTGGACGCTAAATGGCAAAAGAAGAAGCGCTTTCAGCGTCAGACCATTATTATATTGTTAAAGTAATGCGTGGTGAGTGTAATTGAATTTGAAGCCAAGCTTATTCAAAATTTATTTCACACTTCTCTTTTTTTAAGTGCCTCCCTCCCAAGCAGAGCATGTAAATCTGCTCTGGAAGCACTGTATGTCTGACTCCAGCAAAGTAGCCTGCAATTAAAGATTCAAGCCCACCGAGCAGCAGCCTGTTTGTTATTCACCTGTAGGGCTTTACCCGGCGCTAGGACCCAGGGTGCGCGATTTTCATCTCCAGCTGCTGCAGACCGAAAACTGGCAATAAGGGAAGATCGCGAGGACAAGCCAAAATTGCATACTGTATTCAATCTACTTCAAAATCACATCCCTGGCCCCGCAGCGAAGCCTCTGTGCAGACAACAATAGCTTGTTGCGCTGTGTGCAGGCTTTGTGGCTGTAGACAGCTCGGAGCGCAAGGTAAGACGGTGCAATACCATGCGATTACTAATAACAAAGGCGTTACGGGCGAGCAGGGGGCATTAAAGGGGGCATTGCACAACGCTATTGAGGGCGAGTAAAACTCTGCCAAACTTTGACCTGGATATTTGCATTTTCTTGTTGTCGGTGTCTTGCAAGAGCCACAGTAGTTGCGGTGATGTTTCGCTGTTATCCCACGGCATTATGTAGGATCGTGTCACATGTATGGACAGCCAAGTTGTGTGTCGAGATGACATCCGTGAGTCTGGTGTCCATGCGTGCCGGCTGTGGATGCAGTCGGCGATCCGAACGCTGACACAGTAACTAAATATGAAGTGGTGGGTTTCAATTTCGGGCACATATTTACCGTCATGTGGACGGCGCATCGGGCCATCCATTAACCTGGAAAACAAGAACATCACCCTTGACTGTTTCTGTGATCGGCTGCCATCCTCCCCTCGTTTACTGTAGAATAATTCATTACTTGGACCAAGATGGAAGAATAATGCGCTTGATTTTTACTCAGCGTTCACCCCCCGCCGCCTTCCCAACCTCGACATTCAGTATTGACCAGGTGAACCACGAACTTAGACGGGACATCCTCGTCGCTGTGAAGCATGGCGGCCTAAATAGGGTCGATAATCTCCGATATGACTCACAGATAGATGACCACTTTGAAGACGACATACTTCAAAAAATCAGGCCTTCGAAATAAACAACGTGCCTTCATCTGTGCTATCGCAGTTGTCATAGTGCATGTGCGGAATACCACATCCCTGCTCGACAGCTTTATAATTGCACGCATAACAAGTTTTTTTGAACCCCACAGCTTCAAACATGCGATGTGGAGCCTGTGAACCAAACTCGGCTATAATTGGTGAAGCCCCGAGCAGCCGGTCACTACCGGGATAGCTCTTGCGCGGTCGTTGAGGTCTCCGGGTTACCCCGGCTCAGACACAATGCGATGTGTCAGCTGCCGACTTTGTGATACTCCTGCTTCACGCCGACACGGTTCTCTACGGCGTCCCTCTTTCTACTGATCGGCGTTTTTTGTTTCCCAATTTCACATTTGGCCATCTGTCAACGATTTGGCTGCTTGCACGCAGCCATTACTGAGCGAATGGCGAAGGGCATGTTGGAGGCTCTCACACTGCGATCCGCTCCGCGACAGGAAAGCAGCGAAATAGTTTGTGCTCGCTGTGCTCTCGGCGGATGGACCGGATCGTTGTCCTGCACCGCCGTGCTGGTCACGGACGACACGGATCATGCATGGTAGTAAACAAACTCTCTGAGTCACACGACGATGTCAGGCTCGCTGCGTGTGCACGGTTATTTCCTCACCACCGCAAGTGTTGAGAAAAGTAGGAAATTTGTTGGCCTAGAGGAGTGGATACCCTTGTAAACAGCAGGCCTGCACTGCTCTCAGGATTCAGGTAAGACAAGTGGCCTAATTACAGCAGGGTAACCTGTGCTGCTTAACTGCTGGGCCAAAATGTGATTATGGAGTAAGAGAGCTAAATATCCTGTGGTTGTTTATCTTTGGGGGAGAATCAAGCGAGACTAAGAGGGAACCCTCTGCTGCACAGAGGGATCTGAAACTTTTGTTTGCCAGGCTGGAAGTTGCAGATGTGTTGTCATTCACCTCATCACTGCAAACATGAGCTGCCTGCTGTCTGTGCTGGGAAGCGTTTAGGTCGGTTAAGGAGAGCTGACCCCATGTTCCAGAGTGAACTTGTCCAAGCTGAAGCTGAAACTGAGTTTTTTGGATTATAAATGAGACATCCTGAGGAAAGGCTCCACTGTACATCACATTGCATGTAGAGCTGTCTCACTGTTTGTGTCTTGTATTTATAAAGTGTCATGACAATGTTTGGCTGTGCTGAGCTCAGTGGAGCTGCTGTGTTAAGCATGTTTGGATTGTTTCTGTAAGTTGAAGCCTCTTGTTCTTATGAGTTGGCTCAGCTGTCTGAATTTAGATTATTTTTTTACAGAATATGTGAAATGTGTGATATATGAAAACTGACAGCTAATAATCAAATTCCAACCATACTTACTTGCTGTAAACCTTAAAACCACTTCTCTGTAGAAGATCCAGTTTAAAACCCGACTTGACCTGATAGCAACAGGAAATGTGATTTTGACACACAGCACTGCAAGAGGTGAATGACGGGGAAATGAAGGCTCACTGCAGAGGATATGGCTCTGACTTTGTTCATATATTCATTATAAATGTTTACTAGCAGTCTTCTTGGCAAAATGTCTTCACACCATCAAACTGAGGCAAATTGGAAAAATGACACGGTTCAGTTGGGAAGTATTAAGTCCACATTGTTGCCAGGCATAATGAAAGAGGGGAGAGTAAAGTGAAGGAAGTCACGTTGCCTTATTGAAGCTGGCATTGTCTTTGTAGTTATTTTGGAATAAGTGTATGTTTAAAAGATCTCAGTGAAATGCAGTAAGGATTTTTGAGGCTTTGTGTTGATGAGAACAATAATTCTGGCTCTATGGGTTAATAATATCACTTCTGGATTGCAAAGGCGTGTGGAAATATTTATACAGCTCTCCTAGGAACTTCAGTAAATCACCTTATCAAGTTTCACATCTTGGAGGAGAGGTGAAACCCCTTTAGGAACCTCAAAGAGAAGTCCAGTTGAAGCTCACCATGACTTGGAGGACTGAGAATCTCCACTGATAGTTATAGAGGTCATTTAATATTAGCCAGAGTGGACACAGAGAAGAGACAAGTGGAAATGTGCAAGACGGATCTCTGTCAACTTGTAGGCAAAAGTTGTTTCCAGGGATTTTTATTTAACAGAACCGATGGAGGTCAGTGCTGGAAGCTCTGTATTTAAAGCCAAACCTCATTAGACGAGTGAAGTGGGATCCATCCGTCATCACAAATGACCGAAACTTCTTTACAGATAAAACGCCTCACACGTTTTTTTCCCCCCACAATCCTACAGTAGAAACTGCTTTACCGTGTCTCCCCTCATCTCCTCGGAGCTCGTCCATCAGCGTGCAGCCTCCATCCCCCGGAGTCCTGCTTCCTCGTGTTAATTCCCCTGCAACAGACCCAAACCTCTCCCACACTCTCTCTCTCTTTCTCTCTCTGCTTTTTTAAAATATATTTTTGTGATTCTGTTTAGAAACCATCACCCACAGCTGCTTGTTAATTGACCTGACTGACACTGAAGCGCTCACTGACTCTCAGCCTCCTCTTTTTTCTTTTCTATTTTTTTTTTTAATTTCAGTTTATGACTTCGTTACCCCGATAAGCCTTTTTCAGTTTAGCGCACCGTTACACTCTTTGGTCGCGATCCCCCCCACCTCCATTCCCCTTGAGCGGCTGGAGCTCGCGTTGCATGCCGGTACCTGCAGTCCTCACCCCTCCCAGCCTCTCCAGCGTCTAATCCTGGGCGTGGATAGCCGAGCACTACATCTCCCATGCTGTCACCGTGCACCCTTCTGCCCCTCTCTCTCCTCTCTCTCTCTCCCACCAGACTGGAGACTGGAGATACGGAACGGACTGTCTTGACGACCCCCCCTACCCTCCCCTCCTCCTCCCTCCCTCCCGCCCCCCCCGGACTTTTTAGAACCGAAAACCGTCGAGATTAGTGAGGAGCCACGGAACGGCGGCGGCGGGAGGCTGGACGCGGCCGTATCACAGTCGTGCCTGCGCGTCGTTCACATGCCATCTGGACGAGCGGGTTCGTAACTGTTTGTGTCATTAGACATCTTTTATGTGAGGCTGCTGATTAGCGGAGGAATTATTCAATATTTGGGAGAGAGAGGGAGGGAGGGAGGGGAGGGGGGAGTCTTAAATGGGGCCGGAGAGGAGAGCAGAGGAGAGGCTCGGTGGGTCCGGGGGCTCGACGCCGAAGTGGCTCAGTCAGTCCGGCACAAAAAGGGGCCGATAAGAGACTGGAGCACTTCACAGTAGGTCGGCCGGGGATAAATAACAGTAGCCTGCCTCAACATGTAACAGCGCCGGGAGTAGTGGGGCTTCGCGGAGACTCCGCTGCGCAGGGAGCTGGAACCTACCCGTGCTGGAGGTGGTGTTGGTGGAGGAGGAGGTGGTGGTGGTGGTGTTGGTGGTCAGCCTTTTCGCTCCAGTCCGTGTACTAAGTTGTGTCTCCCACCCCTCTGGTCGCTCTCCAGCTGGCTACTTTTTCCACCTATTCGCCAGCAACTCCAGTTTCTGTGTTATCAGCGGGGCGAGATGGGTTATTTGTGTTACTTTGCGGCGCTGATGAAACCACCGATGGTAGTTGAGTTTGTTTCCCTTCCTCCTCTTCTTCCTCCTCCTCCTCTTCCTCGCTTTGACTTACCTTATCAGGAGGAGATGTGACACATTGTGCTCCCTATACGTCGCAGGCAGCCGCTCGGTGGAGGGAAATCTCTCCTGTCACTTGCTCTAATTCCCCCCCACAAACATCTGTCTTTCATCTCGAAACATTTCAATCCCTCCTCATTCGGAGATGAAGGCAGCCAGTCCGCTCAGTTAGTCTGCAGATGGACCGATCACCTGAGAGCCAGTTGCCATTCTCTCATTATGATGACTGCTCGCCATCTCCAGCGAGACACAGACCCGGAGCTCTCCAGAGTTTTTCCGTGCTGATATTTTTATCAGAGGGGAAACGTGGTGTTTTGTGAGCGCCCCGGTGTCACAGCATGCATGTGCACTTTTCAGATGTGACATTGGGACGTGTGTTTGTCCCGTGGGCTGGACTGCGAGCTGCCCGGGTGGAAGTGGGAGAATGTGCTTCCTTCGAGGCTGTGTGTGTGTTTTTTTTTCTTTCTGAAAGGTATTTCCAGGCTCGACTTTGTTTGGTCTGAGCGGCGTTGCCCACTGGCGTGTGCGCGGACTGCTGCATACATTTGCTGGCCTACATCAGAGCGGATGAATTCAAATGTTGTGGCGGAGCAGAGCGCGATCGCAGCACAAAGACGAAACTAGCTGTAAGCAACTGTTGTACGGTCTAATGTATGCAGACCCTCCTTGCACACGGAGCCGTACATCTGCATCGCTGGATCCCTTTCAGTCCGCTGCTCGCAGAATCCAGCAGAGATCGGCGTGTCAGTCATTATGTGCATCATCTTCGTTATGTTTCACTGACTCCAGGGTGCAACATTTCCATTCCCCTAAAGCTTTGACTTAGATTTTTATTATTATTTTTATTTTGCACAGTCCCCTTTGTAGTCGTCTCATTTACTTGCAGATGCGCTCGTCTGCGCTCACCTCTACCTACATACGAGGGTCTGTTCTGGCGTGTGTCCCCGGTGTATGGGAGTATTTCAGCTGTTTGTTTTCAGATGACATAAAGCTATTTGGTTATTATTCACAATGGTGTGCATGGCTGTCTGGTTTGTGTATCCTGTTGTGAGTTTTCAAAGCAATAGATGAGGTTTCATGTCTCATTTTAGACTGATGAACGTCTAACTCCACATGACCCTCACCTTAAAATCATGAATATTAGCCATCCAGTCATACATAATCAACTATATAAGCAAGCGGCAAAACTTTTGCCCATTTTCAGTCATCAGCTAGTGTGCATGACTTAATCGGCACAAAACACGCTCACTAATAAGAGATCATTTGAGCAGTCACAGCTGATTGCCTCATGGATGGATTACTGAATGAGCCTACTAGGGACGGCTCCCAGGGTCTGAGGGGTCACGGACCGCCTACGCAAGAGCCTCTGTTTGAAGTGATTGTTAAAAGCATTGTACACTGAAAAATCACAAGGCTCACACAGTAAAAACTAGGGGCGTCCCAATTATGTTTTTTATCATGACCCTTTAATATTGAGAAACTGCTGACACTAATTTTATATAACAGTGAGTGCTCCAGTGGAAGGCAGCTGGACTGATTTTTGGTTCTTGAAAATGTGTCACCTCTCACACAAGAGGTTTCCTCAGTTTAGAACGGAGGTATTGACGACCTGGATGACTGATAACCTACACAGGCGAGTCTCATGTAGTATTTAGTTGATTATATTGTAGTTGTTTCCCCTAATACAGGTGGACAGCGCATAGTTAGGCTACAGAAAAGTTAGTAAAGCAATTTGACGTCCCTTTCTGCTCAACAATGTGCTTTGCCTTTTGTTGCTTGACTTGAGTGTTTGATCTTCAGTGATGTATGTGTTGACACTAGAAGGTTGCTTTTACATTCATTTGCTGAACGTGGAAAATTTCTCTGTGCTCAACAAGCGTGATTTTAATCGATAGTGTGGAAGCCAAGTGGTTGTTTGATATGTTACTTAAACAAGTGTGATGTGGAAACATGAAGCCTTTAGTGATCACAGCTGAGAGTTTTTGCTGAATTCGGAGTGACTGTGTCCCAAATAATTTAGGGAATTATTAAATTATTTCAAAGTAATTGAACTTATTGGTGAAAAAAACATATTGGCACAAAGAGTATTGTTGTATCTACAAGGTTTTCTGCGCATCTTCCATCAAAATGCCACAGGTGCATCTCAGCTCAAGGACAGCAGATTTCCAGGGTAGAGAAAGAGGTCTGAAAGTAAAATATTTCTGTGTGCCTCTAGTGGATGTCTAATTATGCTTGACTGTGGCTCTGCTTTAAAAAAAAGTTTTTTCTTTAACGTTTTCCTATAATGTTCTTTTTCCAATGCCAAAGTATTTTGTATGATATCGGAGCCGAGTGTCATTGTGGATCCCCTGTGGCAGGAAGGGACTTGGACAGTCTCTTTTCATTTCCAACATAAACAAAATAGTTTCAGCAGAACATTATCGGGTTAACTGGCAAAATAACACGGAAAAATGTGCAAAACGGTAGCAAACAATGTGAAAGGGGTGATCATGCTGTTGGGGGCTTTTACCAGGGGTTCACTGGCTCGTAATCCCTCCGTGTTGCGACTAATGCATTAGCTCTCTTGCCACTCACTAAGTAAAGAATTTCTAGTATTGACAGGTCACATTCTGGATAAATGGGCACTGGCAAATTTTCAGTAATCACTGTGTGCATCCAAATACAACCAAAGGGAACAGCATGACAAATATGTTCCATCAGTTTACCACATTTCTCTCTGCTACCCTAAATTGTTTTCCTGCTCAGAGGAAATTCTAACATATCTGACCTCTAAGCCTGCCTCTGTGAAAGGAAGTTTTCAATTGCTCAGTGTTGGCTACCTTGAATGAAACGAGTGCTTCATGGGATACTCTTTGTTCCTGCATGATGCCATAAATGAACTTCTTTTCTGTAACTGAAATGAGAACACCATGAGCAGTGATCACATCAAGTGTCTTTTCTCTCTGGTATATTCTGCAGCGTATCACTGTATTTCAAGGGAAACTCTCACCTGACTGACACCCCCTGAGGCATGCTGTGCTAAAGAAACACCTATGCAGGTAATTGTTTTTTTTCTGTTGAAGTTAGATCACTTGATTAGAGCATTCTGTTCTCTTATCTAATTAACACTGGCCTCATGAACTTCTCTTATTACTCAGGTGGATCCCACACTAATGAATGTAGGGGATGGAGGCACGGTGAGCAGAGAGATCAGTGCTCCAAATAAAGCGTCTGCGAGTATGGTGGGAAATCCCCCCCAGACGCTTCCCCCTGAGTTTAGAGGAGATGTTACCCTCAGTCAGCAAAACAAGACCACTCCAACAAAAGACTGTAAGACAGTAAAAGCCTGCCTGGACACGAGCAATTACAACCACAGCCCTGAACTTTCTCCACCTCAACAGCCCAACAATGCACCAATGTCCAGCCCAGTCGTCGCCAGCTCAGAGAAGAGAACAGAAAAAAGGGCAGAAGCCCCTAAACTCAAAGCTGATGGTGCTGGGGTCTTCCCCACACCTCAGTGGTCAAGCGGTTTAAAAAATAACCGGGAGGACTCACTCAACCCGTGTCACAGTAATGTGACGTCCAGTAAGAAATCACAGCCGCAAACACAATCTGTGCAAAGTGTTCCACCTGGGTTTCAGTGCTCTGCCATGTTTAAACCAGCCCAGCCTGTTGCCTTCCTTCCTTCTACTAATTTTTCCTCTCCGCTTTGTAAAATAACTCTTCCACCAGCATTGGGTCAGATTGCAGCATTGAGAGAAGCCACAGCCAGTCAGTTTCAGAAAGAAAGTCAGCCTCAAAGCTCAGGTGTCGGAGGGACACCTCTCATGCGGACCTATCCCTATTCTTTGTCTGTGGGTCGGACTCCAGCTGCAGACAAAAAAGCCGGCACATCAACTTCAAAACTCAAATCTAACCACTCATCAAGTAAGAATGCCAAATCTGTAGGAGAACATAAATCTTTAGCCTCAGTGGTAGCCTCACCAGCCATTGCCCTACCATTGCAACACCCATCATTAACTTCAGGAGCAGCCACCCACTACACCTTGTCTCCCACTGCTGCCATTTGCTGTGGTTCTGCACTAGCCAGCATCACCTCTCAAAGCAGACTGCTGAACCATGTGGAGAAAGGCAACAGCATAGACAAGACAGTCATGGGGTCCCTAAAAACAACACCTCCCTCTGCTGCAGAGGACCACACAACTTGTTCAGTTGAACCAAGGGATGTACCTCTCGATTTGTCTGCTAAATCAAAACGCCCAAAATGCATAAATGACCCTCCACTTACTATGATGGAGCCTCACAATAATGAGTCAAATCAGAGAGATTTTCTGAATTCAAAGAGGACTCATTCTACTAGTTATAGCTCTGCTGTGCAATACCCTGTCTTACCAAATACACACAGAAATGGATCCCATCAAAAGCAAATAAATAGGCCTCAGAATCACCAGGTCCCAGAGCCCAAATCCACCTGGGGTAAGGGATCTTCACAGGACTCAATCAAAAACATCCCAGGCACATATGTAGGCGTGGCTAGCCCCATCCTGGCTTCTACTCTAAGGGGCAAAGATGGAAAAGGGACCTTTGCAGATGAATTTCAGAGTTTTGCAAAGCAGGAGTTTATATCCATAATTGACCAAGGAGAACATCTGGCCTCAGGAGGAAAGAAGCCATCCTGTCTGATGAAGGGTAACCAACATGCTCACAGTGTCAAGCATGTTAAAAGCACCAGCACAGCCATAACTAAGAACTGTCCCCCTAAAGGAGCCCTAACTACTGCCCTGTTAAGCTCTGCCAACGCTCAGATTCATCAGAAATCTGGACCTGGTAAACCAGGGGTGCCATACTCTACCACAGTTGTAAATCCAGTGTGGCAACAGCCATCGCATCTTCCACAGCAAGCCTCGTCTGTTCATAGAAAAATCACACAGGGATCTCCAAAGACCAAGGGCCTCCCAGTTACAGAAGCATCTAAATTGAGTGCCCATCACAGCCCGTCCAAACCTGAGGATGATACGTGGGAGAGAATGAAGTCTCCTCTGTCTAACCTTGCGTCCATTGTAAAGCAGCAGGCTCTGGAAACAACGGCACTGACAGGTGAGAGCAATGCTCAAGCCTCTCCTGTTGCATCAAGAAAAGTCGACGTCCCAAATCCACTCACTGGTAGCCAAGACATCCAATCTAAACATACTCCTGCTTTTGAATACCCACCATACTGGTCTGTGGAAAAATGGCCTGGTGTGCCACCTCAAGGGGATTTGACTCAAGCTATGAAAAGACATGAGAAGCCGAACACCACTGAGCCTTTGGAGAATAATACTGACATACACACCAGTCAGGGAGAGCACATGGGACTGCAAGCGAAGCAGGGCTCCTCCAAGCCTGCTGGCCAGTCTCATCTCTTTGGGAGCAATGCATCAACAAATGGGAACAGGATGGAGAGTAAACTAGCCCAGGTGTTGGAGGGGGAGATTTTGAGGAAAGAAAGTGGGACGTCAGACAGTCCTCCCAGTGAAATATTGGAGGGCATGGTTGCATCTATTCTTACAGGCCAGTGTGCGGGGGGAGGCGACAAGTTCGAGAAGAAAACAAACGGAACCAAAGAGGAGTCGCCAACCAAAGCAAAAGCTGCTGCCATCAAACAAAAGAAGACGAGTCCTAAGAAGCCAGCAAAGGAGAAATCACCAGCAGACCCATTAAAGAAGGCTGCAGGAAAGAAAAAGCAGCAAGACACAGAAAATACTCCAACCAAAGTGTCTTGCAATAAGAAGGTAAATTATTAAGTGCTTCTATGTGCTTCTTTTATTTTCTCTCTTTAGTTGAAGTGTGTGGAAATATTTAAGGTAGCAGTCATCTTTTACGATTTTAACCACTGAACTGTCCGTTCAGAATTCCCTTTCATAATAATAATCTAAGATTTCCCTTTCGAGGGTTCATTGCGAGTCTGTTACTTGCTCTCCATCATCATGAAAGGTTTGTGATCAATAGCGTCCAATACAGTGCGCTCACTCTGTCCCTTGTGTATTTCAGCGGAAGAAACAATGTGCACCTGTGCTGGAGCAGAGTCCGTCTGTGGGAAAACTTTCCCCACAGAGTAAAGAGCCGATTCCAAGGGACAACATCAGTCCAAGCAAGGATGAGCAACCAACCCGCAACAAAGCAGGTAGAGTCTTTGTTTCTTATTGTCCTGTGACATTTACAGCCCTTAAAAGTTTTCCCAGTGTGCACAAATTTCTGATATGTATCACAAATTAAATGATGCTTTCAATTGTATCAGACATGTAGTTTTTCTATTGAGCTCATGGCTAGATTACTCTGGGCTCACAGTTTCAGTTCTCGAGATAAATAGCCTGCAGTCAGTTTTCTGTAGTATGGTAGTTTGCGTGTGCAGACAGAAAATGTCTCACATATCATCTGGTATGTTTTTTTGATGTCTCAGTCATATTCCAGGCATAGAATCTGGTGTGAATGTGACAATCAGATGTGATTTAATCAGTTACAGATCGCGGCAGCAGTCCTCAGAGTGTAGAGACTCCAGTGTCCCTCAATAGCTCTGCCGTATCCAGTAAGGAGGCCGAAACTACAGAGAGCTCCTTCCCAAGACTGAGGAGAGGACGACGGCGAGCTGACGATGCTCGACTTGACCTCTGGGGCTTTGCAACACCTTCCCCTCCACCACCACCACCAATGCCTCCTACCGCAGTTTCCCTGTCAGCCCCTCTGTCTCCTGCCCAACCCGCCCGCCGCCCCAGAGGGAGGCCTCGATCAAACCCCCTGCCAGAGCGTATGTTACAGGGCAAAGGCAAGACGACCAGCGCAGAGGGTGACACACCCGCTCAAAAGAAACGCCGGCGATGTCGTAACAAGAAGTATCAGACTGGTGATTACATTACTGAGAAAGACAAACTGGAAGATGGAGAGCATCTCCAAGAGTCGGACTCCCTGAGACAGGACACTGAAATCCCAGCAGGTACGTAGTTTCTCTCCGGAGATCAGTAAAGTTTTCATTTATCTGTTTCCAGGTCAAGTTTAATCACAGCTTTGGCTTATATGATAAGAACCATTTGTAACACTATAGAGTGGATCTTAAAAGACTGAGTGCAGCAGCTTCTTTGCATTTTTCTACAATTGAGAAATGAAAAGTTAATTGACTCCATAATCACCATAAAGTGTGATTGGAGTTACGGTGATCAATCATTTAATCAATCAATTCATTGACAGAAAATTAAACCGCAGCTATTTTGATAATTGCTTAATTGATTTTTATTAATTTATTAAGAAAATAATATATGTGAAGATAATCGTTAGTTATTATTAGCGGTTATTTTAGTCCTTCAAACACAAACATTAGTTGGTAACAGCCTCACAAATTAGCATGAATCATTCTGTTTTAATACCATTATACATTAATCCTTTTTTTTGGCTGCTGACCATACTTAGTGACAAAACATTTGGCTGTGCTGGCTCATGAGGGGTGTTTGTCATCATCGAGCAATTATTTATTCTTTTAAAAAGATATCTGATGAATGAATCAGTACCAACAATAGCTGAAGCCCTGCTGTACTCTGTGGGATAATTGTGAAATCACTGTACAATTATCTACATGAATTCTTAGCATTTCTCTGTAATGTCTCTGTAAAATGTCCGTCAGCAGCATTTCATGATTTAATCACCTCAGTCTACCTGATGGTTGGTTTCAATAAGCAAACACAAAATGACATGACAAATTTAAGTATTATAAATTTGTTTTTTAGACCTTATTTCTTTCTTATGGTGCACACCAAATATGACTTACTAAAGACTGTTTAGAACATTAGAACATTAGATAAAGTACATATATTAATGCTAGATTTTGCATGTTTATGTTTTACCATTGAAAACAGAACTGTCACTGGCTCCTGAACCATACAGGCCAGAGATGGCGATGTTGGATGTCTGTGAGTCATAAAAATGTCTGTTTAGATTGTCAGTAACTGGGGGACTTAAAAATACAGGATTCAGAACTGACCATGGAATTGCTGAGTTGGAGACTTCTGTATTTGAAACATATTGAACAGACAGGGGCAAATTAATTATATGAGGATGTACATCTTCATAACAGATATGCTGGAAAACCATTAACTTTATGAACCCCAAAAAGTTTCTGGGTGTCTTTTGCGCCTGTGACATTTTTACTCACTGTGGGCTCATTTTTCACTGAAATAAGTCCTGCACCTCTCTAAAAGTAGAGAAACCAGGAAAATGCCTTCTGTGCAGTAAAGCAAAGTTAAATTGTCATATATTAAAAAAATAAAAAACTTAAGTTGATTTTCTTTGACCATTTTATTTTACAAAATCTGAAAAGAATGCAACTGGAGTCAGCATGTACTACGCTTTGAAAATGATTGTAACTGTAAAACTGTAGTTTTACTACTTAGATATTTAATTTGTTTCTATATTTGTCTCCCATTTGCCCTGAGTAAAAACAGCCCATAGTTCAGCCCAGTTCAGCTGAAAAGTCCCTGATTTTGTCACGTGACTGTTGGCCACAGCTGAGTCACTAATGGCTTCATGGAGTGTTTTACAGAATCTGGTTAAAACAAACTGTTTGTTGTTAGTTTGGCAAATTTTTAAATGAGATGTGTAGAATGCAATAATACAGTGAATCTGATGAATTATCATGATTTTAAACTTAGATTTGGTTAAGTTTGCCAGCAGGCTATTGTTTCTGTTTTTAAAGTTTCTGGTTCTGATAAATGGTGTAACTCCGGCGATTTTTCTTTTCTAAGAAAACCTACAAATATATGTGATAACAGGCAAGTACAAAACACTGAGATACATTTATCATCTGACAAACAATAACATTTATAAGGACAGCACATATATGCAGTTTGCGGCTGATATTCTTGTGATCATATCGGCATCAGGACATCCACATAATGTACGTGGTAGTGTGGATATGACACGCATCATAAGACATGTATGGAGAGAATTAACAGACATTTGGCAGACTTGAGCTCATGGTTGCAAAAGCAGAGCGGAGTAACTCATAGACAGCAGTTACGCTGTTCCAACAGATAACATGAGTTAGCCAAGGCACATTAGTTCAGGACGTACCAGCCTGTGCGGTGTCGACACAAAACGGAACCTAATATATTCCATGCTCCATGTTAGGCTTGGCAGATGGGCATGAGCATGAGGCTTCTGAACTACTGCAACAGTGCAACACTGATAGAGCAGGTGTTTAAAGTCTAAATAGTAAGATTATTGGCTCATCTGTTTGGTACCGCTCAGCAAACCTCCTCTCTAATTTGTCATTGCAGATCCACATGCAAACCAGTGTCCGAGTCCCACCGCCTGCAGTCCAGAGCCTCCTCCAAGGAGACCCTCATTCACTCGCTCAGGATCGGTCCGCTACCAGGAGAGCGAGGACTCTCCGGAGTGCAATGATAAGCCTTCAGGGAAGAGGAAGTTCAAAAGCAAACACTTGTGTGACAGCGATGAACCGAAGGTAAGTGGCTGATTCCGTTTGCTGGATTATAGTACGTTTCAAATCATACAGTGCCGCTTAGAGCAGGGGACCATAAATATATATAAGCTTACAGCTCCCCCCTGTGGCCTGATGAAATGCTATATTTGTCACATTTATGATAGCAGCTGGGATTATATAGCGCAGGTTCTTGATAAGTGAAACCAAGGGCCCTAACTTGGCATTGCATTACAAAAGATTACATTTCACACGGTATTCTAATCAGTAAATGTGTGTTTTAGAGCAAGACCAAACGCAGCAGTTCGGGCAAGCGTGGGGCCTCCCTTGCTGTGGAAGATGAAGGTGCTGGTGTAAAAAGACCAGTTAGCCCACCACCCACTCCAAAAAGTTTGCCGTCTTCTCCATCCAATAAGAAAAGCTCATCAGGACGAAGCAGTGGTTCAGATTCTCCACCCAAAAGACCTATTCCTCCGGAGGTTCGTCGATTGATTGTCAATAAAAATGCAGGGGAGACCTTGCTGCAGCGTGCTGCCCGCTTGGGCTATCAGGTAAAATCCCACCTGTCTACTTGTATAGTCCTATTAACAGGAATTTAACTCCAGTAAACGGTGTGCTTCTTTGAAACATAATAGTGTGACATCTGTCCTGACTCTGTTCTGCAGGATGTAGTCCAGTATTGTCTTGAAAAGGACATCAGGGAGGTCAATCGGCGTGATAACGCCGGTTACACAGCTCTCCATGAGGCGTCCTCTCGAGGGTGGACCCAGATTGTCCAGATGCTGCTGAAACATGGTGCAGATGTCAACTGTAGCGCCCAGGATGGGACACGGTGAGGCTTCATGCTGCATGAATATGATGGTTTTAATTAATTGAACTCAAGTGTTGTTGTGTGTAACCTTTGTAATAAATTTAAGCATGAAGGTTAGTTCTTGACCTTTGTAAGCTTCCACAGCCTCGTCTTAACTTTTTGGAGCGTTAGTCTCATCTCACAGTCTTTACTGACAAATGGAACTTTGCACTTGTAAATGTCATACTCATGTATGGTTCTAAATCATTTGTAAAGGAGGAATGCATATTTTTGTGCCATCTCTTGTGTATCTTATACAATTCCTAAATGTCGTTGGTGTTTTGTTTCTTCTTCCCTTAGGCCACTTCACGATGCAGTAGCGAGTGATAACCTACCGATAGTCTGGCTGCTTCTGAACCACGGCGCCGACCCGACTCTGGCAACCTACTCTGGACACACACCGGTCAAACTGGCACATAGCCCGAGCATGAAGACCTTCCTCACAGGTAGTTCATGTTTTTATTTACTTTTGTTTCCATTTGAATCATTTTGGTTTAATAGACAATGTGTGAACATTTTACTGCAGGTTAAATTCAGTTTTTCAATCATCAGCAAACACTTCACACACGATAAACAGCCCGGCACAAAGGCTTTCATATAGCTAATTGAAACGAGACATGAAAACAAATAATTAAACGCTGATTTGCCAACTTTACAGTCACCCATCAAGCAATGTGTCAACACACTAATAAACTCTTTGCCCACTCCCACCACATCACATTTAGCGCAGTGAACAATAAACAGTACTGGTTACATGCAGCACAGATGAGAAGTACAAAGCTAAATCTTCATCTATCAACACAGAATTTGACAGTAACTGACTCACTTCTTGTCAGACGTGTGACTCAAATTGTTTTGTTGTCTTGCAGCTGTATTTGGTTGTCAAAAACTGAAAATGTTGTCCTAGTAAAAGGAAACATTTAGACACCATGTTGAAGTTGAGATAGCCAAGTACACATATTATTGATTAAGCAATGATTGAATTATTGTAGTTTCTAAGAATATAATCGGTCATATTAATTGACAATGCTCAAAGCTGACATGATGTATCACAGTGCTGTTTGTTCTTGATTTTACTCCCATCGATTTGAGATTTGGACCTGGAGTTTTATACACTTGAAACAACTTTAGGTAATTCTATAAATACTATAGACACTAAAAGGTGAATTTCACCTTGACGTGTTTGGAAGCTTGGCTTTACACAATTTAAATCCCTTGCAGCGTTATCCTTTAAAAATAACCAGCTGAATTTTAATCAGCAAATGATCAGATGACTCACCCGTGGATCCATCAATATGCTCGCTCCAGTTATTGACTGAACCCCTGAAAACTCATCTGTGGGTATCAAAGTTACATATTTAGACTTTTTTCCCCATGAAAATAATCCCTTCTTGCACTAAAATGGCTTAGATGTAACTGTACACTCTGGATACAGTGCATTAAGTCTCTGCCTTTCTTTACACACACCCCTCCCCCTCACTGCCGCTCGAGCACACCAGCTCAGACCCTGAAAAACTACTCTGCACTACACAATGGCAAGTTTTTATATCAGTGTAATTCATGTTCCAATCAGAAACTGATTCTGGAGAAGAATAGTGATGCAGAAAGCTCCACCCTGCAGACAGACAGCATTGGTTCCTGGGGTTTGTTACATATGAAACTGTTTTTGAGAGTTTCAAGGTGGAAATGTTTAGCCATTGCATTGACTGTTTATTTCCCTCACAATTTGTCTACCAGCATATAAAAGACACATTAACAAGTGGTACAAAAATATATACAATAAATAATCAAATTATCATTGTGGAAAAACATGGATTTTGTGTTGCAGAAGCTTTTAACGACTTCTCAATTATTGATCATTAAGAAGGCCAGTGAATGATTCAGGAAAATGCTGTAAATTTCCCTCCCTGTGGTCACTGAGTAAGTAATTGCTTAAAATCTGCTTCCTGGCAAACCTTCGCCATGTATTGCTTATCATAGGTAACCCAAAGCCACTGTTACAGACATGACCTCTCTGCTTTGTAATTCACTCTTAGACCAATCTTGATGGTTTTCCCAGCACTTTGCCACGTTGAAACATGAGTCATTCATTTGACTGCTGACGTTGGTGCAGTATCAGTGTTTTTCATCTCATATAAACACAACGAT
The DNA here is from genome assembly GCA_024666655.1 of Dascyllus trimaculatus. NCBI lineage: Eukaryota > Metazoa > Chordata > Actinopteri > Pomacentridae > Dascyllus > Dascyllus trimaculatus. The sequence continues at coordinate 24,642,960 of CM045457.1, forward strand.
GGAGGCTCCGTAGTTGATACAGCAGCACACGCATGCAGCTCCGGCGCCCCTGTTTTCCCTTTCCTTTCCTTTGGTACGCTGCTCTCAGCTGAAAAGTGGACCATATCAAGTAAAGCTGCAACTTTAGTTACTTTGCTGATATTTAGCAGTGATTTTTATGTGGTCCAGTGTGCTTTTCATCTAATAGTCATAATATGTGACCTGCCACAAAAATAATGCAAGACATTCTTTTCTTTTTTCTCCAGAATATTTCACAGACCTCGAAGGCCGCAATGAACAGGATCCCACTTTACCCTGGGAGTTCTACAGTAGCTCCCTGTTTGGTAAGAAACCTCAGTGCTGGATCTGTCTGTCAATTATCCTGTTTTAATCTGCAAATATGGTGACAGAAAAGTGGTTTAAATCTCCCTCCTCCACTGGCCTTGAGGCAAACGCATTAAGGCTTGTTGGAGCAGTGACCAGGTCGCTGCAGGGAAGGGAAGCTAGTTTGTAGGCTGGGCTCACTGGGACGTGGAGGGGTGTTAGCTCTGAGTACTAGCATCCGTGTTGTGTTGTAAACAGCCACAGGGAGCCAGTTACCCAGCAGAGGGAGAGGAGGATTAGAGTTGCATGGAAGAACTGAGGAAGACTAAAGAGAATGTGGAATGCAGCTTTCTCAATGTACTGGGAGACAAAAGATGATGCATTTTTAATTACAATTTTACTAAATTTCTTTTGTGCGCACAGCAAGGACAAATATTTATCTATTCCTTATGGCAGCCATTCTGAAAATAATCTTTTCCTCCTTCAAATACTTCAAATCCTAAAGCTACGTCTGAATAATTAAAATAGAGGACAAGTATTGAAAGTACATTCAATTATTTCAGCTGATTCAGTCAGTCTGTTATTTCTTGCAATCTAAATATTTCTCCTCCAGCCGTATGTATCTTATCACTGGTTTATGCACTTAATGTTTCCTTTGTAGACTGATGTACAATGGCAGGTTTAAATCACTCAGTTTCTAAAATTTCTTAATGTTAGCATTGAAAATATGTTTTCTTCCAAAGAGGTTGATCAAGTTCGCTTTATATTACCACTTATATTACAGTCTCTCTTTCCTTCTTATATCATTTTAATTACGGAGGCCCCAGTCGCAGCATTTATCTCATTTTTAATATTACACACATTTCTGTAAAATACAGTAATCCCTCATCTATTGCGGGGGTTAGGTCCCAGAACCCCCTCCAATAGACAAAATCTGCGAAGTAGCAACCTTATATATTTATTATTTATATATATTTCAAGGCTTTATAATTCCTCCCCACTCTTATAAACACTTCCTATGCTCTTAAACACTTTCTGTGTCTGATAATGGAACTAGCAACGCAGCGATCCGCTTGAAACGCCCAGTTGGGAAAAACTTTGCCGTATTTTAAACACACCGACACCGAGGACGTCCGGCTGCCTACCGGGAAACAGATGACGATGTTCTGTGTAATCCTACGGACTGTGTGGGTCTGCAGGTTCTGGTTGGCTTCAATCGAGCTAGTCAATCAGCGACCGACTAGCTCGAGCGGAAGCGGCCGTAGCTGAGTTTTCCATACTTGTGTCTGCTCATCTGCTGTACGCTACGTATTTTATATACAATTTAAAAATCTGCAATACAGTGAACGCGATAAACGTGAACCGCGATATGGCGAGGGACTACTATATATACAGAAATGTACAGAGCAGGAAACATTGAGCTTTAACTGTGTGTAGTTCAAGCATTTTCTGGGTGTTCTTTGCCCCTGTTACATTTTCATTCACTTTAAGTACGATATATAAAGATCTGCACCTTTATAAAAACAGCACAGCAGTGACTAGAAGTAGAGACAACTCAAAAGATCTTCTGTGTAGTAGTATAAGAAAGTTACAGTGCCATGAATCATTAAAAAGAAAAAAAAGATTATTTAATTTATGTGATTATTTATTTTTTTAAAACTGGAATCAACAATCAGCAAATTTTTTCCAAGTAGCTACTGGTGTTACCAAGACCAGCTCCTCATACTAGAGGCATTTTCACTCCCTAAGTTTTTATTATTTTTGTCATACTTGTGTCCTGTCTGCTCTGTGTAAACACAGCCTGCAGTTCAGCCCAGAAGAGTTCGAAAAGCCCTAAATTTTACTTTATTTTTTGCATTTTTTTTATCATTGTATATACAAAAAAATGACCAAAAAACAAACAAACAGGAAGGCAAAAACTAAAACTAAAACTAAACAACCCCACCCACCCCAAAACCACAAAACTAACCCCACTGGAAGACACTGAGTTATTACATTATGAAGCCAGAGTCAAAATTTCTGTAGAAAAGTGAGCAGAGGTGCAAAAGCCCCTAAATTTTGACACGACTGTTGGTCTTAGCAGCGTCACTCATTGCTCCATCGTTACGCTGAGGAGTGCATTTCTTTTTGTGGTTGGTGTGAAGGCTTCATCTGTTTTGGAATAAAATTTTAAAATAAAATAAAATTTGGGTATGTGATAAGTCGGTTTGGGACCGTTAGAAAGAGATCTGGCGATTCTTCCTGTGTTAGCAGTTTTGTTCTCTGATAAATGGTGTAATTTTGGTGATTTTCATGATAACATGCCTTTTAAACCCTCCAGCAGGGTTTAGGATTCAGAGGGTTAATCTGGTTTTGTTGAATTTTCTGTTTGACTGTGTTCAGGCTTTCACATCAGGAAAAAATAGCAAGTACACCAGTAAAAAAAATCTCTAAAATATATTGCTTGTTAACATTATTTTCATGCCCATGCATTCCTATGTGGAAAGCACTTAACTCAATACCATGAAATGTGTATTCCTCTAAACCAGAGGTGCCCAATCCTGGTCCTCGAGGGCCACTATCCTGCATGTTTTAGATGTTTCCCTCTTTCAACACACCTGATTCAAATGATCCGCTCATCATCAAGCTCTGCAGAAGCCTGATAACGATCCTGATCATTTGAATCAGGTGTTTCAGAAGAGGGAAACATCTAAAACATGCAGGATAGTGGCCCTCGAGGACCAGGATTGGACAACCCAGCTCTAAATGATCAGTGTTACCCATCCCTCGTATACGTGTGTGGATAAACTGCCCACTAGAGGGCGTCCAGACCTCGTGAATGTTAAAGTAGCTCAGTGGCAGCGCAGATTCAGCCAGTCTGTCTTCCTCTTCTCACCTCTGTGAACCTCCCTTCCCTTCACAGAGACTGACCAGGAGCCATGCTGGGACTTCCTGCTGTCCGAGCAGAACCAGGAGCTGGAGGACGACGTTGCAGGGAACACTGAGCGGGACTCGGACAAAGACTGCCTTCTGTTCGAGTTCTCCTCCGAGCCTCTCTTACCCTGCTATCATGTTCAGGTGTCGTTAACACAGGGGTGAGTTAACAAAATGAGACAGTGTTGGCAAGAATTAATGGGGAAATCCATCGCAGAAAATAGGTGGTAGCCTTTAGGCAGCATCTGGATCCATGCACAAAAAACCAAACACAATAATAGCTGTTGTTGAAGAATAATATTAGGCCTGTAAACAAGCATGAATTGTGCAAAATTGACCACTTTGACTAAAGTTAAGGCTATTTATATTCATCATAATGCTCCACAGCCGCAAATACGTGAACATCATCTAAAATTGGTTGCAGTTACACAGCATGTTTAAGAATTACAGCAATTTAGGTCAGATAGTCTATGATGACTCGGTATATGGCAGTTGTTCCAACGCGTCCAGAGTTTGCATTTTTTACTGCTTCTAGTAATTCACAAAACACACCACGGAAATATACTGTTTATATCTGCAGAACATTCTTCACTGATCAGTCTACCTGTTTGCTGTGCACAGCTGTACGTTGTCAGAGAACAAATGTGGCCTGGCAAACCATAGATCTGCCTTTTCTATGTAAACAAATGCTGCATGTAGGCCAGGGATAGACCGATTATCAACCCGGCCGAGTATCATGGCCAGTATTATCATCAACATTATCGCTATCAGTATTTTTATTGGCCGCTTATCAGTCAGTTTAATACACTACTTTATGTCGGATGCAGCCTCCTCTCTTTGCTTGTCGTCACTCCGTGGTCTCAGAAATGTCTATCAAGCCGAGGCCGCAAACGCTGAGCAATGTATGTGATCTCCTGTGTGAACTTCATGCGACCCAAAAGTGTCCTACATGCGCAGCGAGCCTTTAGCCTCCTTATATTTGGCTCGGAGACTCTTTATTTTTCTTTGGCATTGGAGCCAGGACCGTTTATACCCACGCTCAGCCATTTCTTTGGAAATATTTTCCAAAGAAATGGCCGGTTTCGATAAGACCCCTAAAGTTTGGCCTGAATAGAACTGCCCCCCCCAAGTATTAATTAACTCCAAAACCTCGCTTTCCCTCCATTGACTGGACTCCACATTATCATCCGCCGTGGTTTTTGTTTTTGTTCCTACTTGAACGCAGAAGAGAGACGTTTGTCGTGTATCAGTGACGTGTAGGTCGGATAAATGCGACCTGGCCGTCCAGACAGAAGTCACATGGCAAAAGATCAGATACCTGTCGGATTTAGGACCTCATATCCAAGTGGCCTGGGTCGCATTTGTTAAAAATCGGATCTGTGTTGTTCAGACTGTCATGAAAAGATCAGATACAGGTCGCATGGGGGCAAAAAATTGGATTTGGGTTCACTTTAGCCTGCAGTCTGAACGTAGCCTATTTGAGTGTTTAAGTAGGTACGTTAAATACACTGAGAGGACAACAGTCTGTGACAGTAATGAAGAAGAATCTGAAGTATTATTCAACATTATTTCCACAAACACTATTAAATAAGGTCTGCCGTCGTAATAGAATGAAGATAAAATGTTGTTGTCTGAGCAGTTAAAACATATTCTGTTGAGTGTTTTTCTTGCAATAACTAGATGTTTTAACTGTGTATTGGTAGTGGTCAGTAATTAGGTTCCAGCAAGGGCCAGTTTGTTCAGTTTTATTCAGTGGAGACTAAGATAGTCTGCAGGCGCTAAGGCACAAGATTATGTTTTTGTGGTGATCAGACAATGTTGGATGGTTGGTTTTCCCACCGTGAGGCTGACAGCAGCTGATGTTTCTGCTCTGTGACACTTTAAATTTAAATGACATGATTCCATAATGTGTTATTAAGCACCTTATGAAGTATCACATTAAGAAACAGTTTTGTGTTTGAAAGACAATGCAGTGAAATAATTGGGCCAGTTGTTCACGTCCCTTTTAAACATGGAAATTTAAATTTTTTTTCATTCACAAAGCAACATCTAATGTCACGTTTCTCTCTTGTAGCTTTTGCAACTGGTTCCTCCTGACAGACGTGCTGAAGCGTCTGAAGATGTCAGCGCGGATCTTCCGGGCGCGTTACCCGCACTTCGAGGTGGTGAATTTGTCGCGCACTGAGCTCTGGAAGCAGGTGTCAGTCAGCCAGGTGAGCGCCGCTTTAGCTTCTCCATACAGAGGCAAAAACAAGGAGGAAGACAATGAAGAGGAGGAGGAGGGACTTGTGGATCTGGTGCGTTGTGTACCGGAGCTCCAGAGACTATTGGGCTCTTGCATTCACATCCTGCAAGACGACGAGGAGGAGGAAGAGACGCTGGCAAACACAGGGAAGCCTTGCAGCCGATAGCCTCTCTGGCTACGCAGTCCTCCACCGTGCAGACACTCTGTTTGTGTCAGCCAGAGTCCTTCCCTGCAAGGAGCAGCTCCAAGGAAACCTCTCCGTCCGTTGTAACGAGGGTCATGGGTTTTGACTCCAGCCACAGTAATGACTCGACACTCCACAGATAACCTTTGACCTCAGACAGACGTGATCTGAAGGACCTGCACACGGGAGTGGTCAGTGCTGGAAAGCAGCTTTCAGGTTCCTATCTATAGGTATATTTGAATACACGAGAACTCTTGAGCAAACCTTTTTTATTGATTATGTATGTACATGGTAGTGTATATGTATATCTTGCCATCAGGGTTAACACATTTGGTTATATAAATGTATTCTTGTGGCAAGGGACGGACAACATTTAGGACTTTTTGTTTGAGTTTGTTCCTGAGGGAAAGCGATATTTTTCGACGGGAGATAATCCAAGGCTTTTATCTTGGTGAACTCTTGCGTAAAGCTAAGACGCTTAAGTCAGGGAGGCCATTGGCCCAGATGGTTTCTCTGGCAACCTGGAGATCTGGAGACCTGCAGAGAAGAGACCATGGCACATAATACTCAGACATAATCACCGGCCCAGCTCGGAGCCTCGTTTCCATTTCCTCTCTTTCATTTCTCACTTTATCTCCCTCAGTAGATCAGTACTGGACGGACCTAAGAGCTCACAGTGTTTCTTTCTCCTGCACATTTCACAAAGTAAGCCTGGACCTCACTAAGATGTCCCAGTCCCTGCTCACAGTATAAAATAATGCTGTTTTGGACCTTGAGATTGAGAGTTTGTTTACAGAGTTGGACAGATCGTAGTGTTCTCCGCTCCTCCTGAACTGATACAGAATCCTGTGGATCTCTCTCAGAGGAAAAGCTGAACCATCTGTGGAGTCCAGAGGAGCCGAGACGCCCTCTTAACTGCAGCCACGACTGTCCCCCACGTCCTGATATGGTGTTTCCAGATCCCAGAGTGCTTTGTGTTGCAGTGTTTTATTTACACTGATTGTTGTGCTTAATTTAATAGTCATTAATATATTTGACCTCTTGTGTATCTGACAACCCTATCTATGAAAAATGCTTTCTATGGTTGGTGCTTCATTCTGAAATGTACTTATTAGGATCCCTTTATTCTGAGATTTTCCTCCCTCGTTCAAAAACAGTATTTCAAAAAAGCAAAAGTACAGTTTTATTGTACTGGTGCTATGATAGATTTTGTGTTGACAATCAATGAAGTTTTGGTTTGAAGTCACAAACTAATAAAAAGATATTTAAGAAGAAGAGACTTAAGGTGTAAAGAAAGGTATAGTTTAGTTAAAGTAAATGGGTTACAACAAGACTGAAAGACGAAGACGTGTGTGAGATCTTGAGAGAGCCTTTTATTTGATTCTTTTATAAGAAATCAACAAGAATAAAGCATGATTGTGAATCATACTTTTTATCTTTGCTTTTTCGGCTTATTATGATAAATTACATGTTCGGGGTGTTTCTCGGGCGTATTTCAAATGATCGCTTTGTTTGGTGCAAACTCCTACTGAACTTTTTTTTCCCTCTCCATAATAATTTGCAAAACAGAAATAAAAGCAGGATTGTTTCTGCTTGTCCTGAAGCGTTTGACTCAGAGTCACTTCTCAGTTAGCCGTTAGCTGTTCTGCACTTGTGTGTTGCGTCTGTTTTTGAGGTCAAAGGAAGGAATAACAAACGTTGAGTTCATAAATGACAACGGCAGCATTCCTCAGTTGCACTCAGTTTGCCACTGCAGCATTAGTTTGTTTTTGTCTGATAGCGACATATAAAGCCTACAATTAGCTCAAAATGGCTGCAGCTCTGGTTTGCCTGTAGCTAGGCCTTTTTACATTTGATGAGGAAGGTTTTATGTCTGTAATTAATTTGATTTAAGTTGGCAACGTGTCCCAGAGTTGACAGCTGATTGTTCAAATTTAGATTTATGAGGTGGTGTTTCACAGCTGCCTTTGACTGTGCTCTTAGCTACTCTTTCCCTCATCTGGGGCTCAGACGTTTGAGAAAACAACTGAATGAATTGTGTGTGTTTTTGGGATGTGACTGGGATGCCATCGGCGGTGCTTTGTGTTCGTTACGTTTAGGGATGTTAATGTGTCTGTTGCTGCCGATGTTTGAGCCCGTTCTGCTGCACAATGTGAGAAGTGAGAGAAAATCCAGAAAACACTTGGGCTGCCTGAGCGAGCACACACTACCTCATTCATGTAGAAACAATCAAGCTTTCTGAAATCCCCAAAGGTTTACAAATTTGAGTTGTGGATCTAAGATTATGCCTAAGAACTGGAAATGTACGTGTAGAACATGATCCTCCTTTAAGCCGGCGTAAAGTAAAGAGCTGCTCGGATACATGGGAAGTCCACACTTTAATGTTGCAGCGGGAAGTTTTAAAGTTCAGGCAAGCTTAATTTGAGTTTGTTCTGGCTGCTGCTGTTTCCAAGGTCAAGAATATACTGCCAGGTTACAAAGGTTCATGCTTTTTAATGTGGTTTGGCTTTGAATTATCCACTAGAGGGAACCAGTGACAGCAACTTTGTCAGTATGAAAGCTGAACGGAGAATCTGCTGCCCACTGTTGCATCAATCTGTCCCCAGTCTTTGTAAATGTACGTTACCCGGGGTTTTATTGGCACCACTGATTCATGTCACTATAGATGTTTGGTTTTTTGATGATTACGTTTGAGTTAACACAGCTAGAAACCCATGTGAAAGTGACTTACTTGAGTGTTAACGCCCTCTTCGACACACTCCTGATCTGAGCGTGCCAGCCTCTTTTAACTGCAGCTCGTCGACGTCATAACGCTGCTCTTCAAGACCTCGTGGAAACTCATGCAGGGGCATTGCAGAGCCAAATGCCAGGTGGTGGCATCATGCGAGACGTGTTAGAACTTCGGCCCGACCCGCGGGGCAGCTGTTCGTGTTGGGAGTCGAGTCTGCTTACAGTGACTAAACCCACAAAAATGTGATATTCCCATGCAGCAAGTTTAACTAACAGTGCTGCTCATTAAACTAAATGAGCAGACATTTGTTTCTAGTATCAGTCTTTCTCTACAGTAGCAGCATAAATGCCTTAAACGGGCATAAAAGGTCCATTAAATCACACTTATTGAAGCTCTGACTGCTCGTGATAAAATTAGAGCTGCGATTTCAGTCTTGGATAAAACTAAGGAATGGAAATCAAAGCTTAGCTAAGAAGGAGCAGATTTATCCTTGTTGTACCACTGATGAAGAATATCAGAGCCGCTATAACGCACAGTATTTCAGGGTTTTCCTGGGGGCACATGGGCTCTGTTTGATGTCTCGGTGTAAAGCGCCGAGCCGGTTCATTGTAGTGAGACGTGACATACCAGTCGCAGCCCTTCACAGGGCCTCCTGGTACAGATGGTCTCAGTAACCTGTACAGTCCCCACGAGGTTACTTTAGTTCACTGACTGCTGCGACCAGACTTTATCTCCCAGCAGTGGCGGCATGTGGCTGCTGCCAGATCGTGTGGATTCATATCTGATCAAAATGCTTCACAATGTACTTTTTAGGAAGAGTGGATTCTACAATACAAAAAAGAATGCTTTGAAGTTTGAAGTTAAAGCTTCACAGTTTGTTGTTTTAAGCTTTTTGTTCTTGTCAGATGGCGTAAACTTCATCTGGGTGATTCACTGAGGGAGTGTTTCTGAGGGTTTTGGGGGAGTCATTGGGGAAATTTTGACTCTCCTATAAATCGAGCTCTCTTACTTCATACATGGAGCTGAGCCCTGCGGTCCGCCCTCCTCACCAAGCCCCTGCCGTGCCTCGCTGCTCATTGGCCTCCCGTTGTGGGGCAGCCGGCTCTGATTGGATAAAAACGAGGGCAAGTCTGCACAAGACCTACTGACAGACTGACATGGAAAGAGGAAGGAGAGGAAGCCTGTTGGAGACTGAGAGACACAAAGGGATATGATTGAAAGACGCGTCCAGGACAAAAGTACACGATGCACTTACATCAAGGGGGATGGGTGGTCTTTGTGTTTCACTTAGCTCAAACTTACAGCACATTAAAATGAACTAAATCCTCCAACAAAACAAACTCCAGTTGAAGCAAAAAACCTGCCAACATGCTCGTGAAAAGGCTTTTCAGGCTGTTAATGATTATTTTGGGCCTGTCTGTATTGTATTTGTTATGAAAATGAGCTCCTCTGAAAGCGTCTTGGTTCGCTCTGGGTTCGCTGAGTGCATCTGTTGTCTGTTTTAACGGCGCTCAGATTGGGTTATGTAACAGCCCTCTGTGGAAAAAAAAAGAAAAGCAGAATGGGGAAGTCCTGCACACTCAGCTTGCATTTAGAGCTCAGCCTAGATACTTCCCTTTTCTCTCTCAGAAACCAGCCCTCTTTGTTGTTTTGTCGGCCGCTGACCAGAATCTTAAAGGTCCAAGGAGACATACTTTAATTTGGCTGAGCGTTCCTTGAACGTTTGGGGGATGTTTTAGTGCTTCAGACAGATCAGTCCTGGTTTCTTCCCATGAGACTGCACAGCCGGTTCTTTTGTTATCATCAGCAGGATAGAGATGAATGTGTTATCTCTCTGCAGCCTGGGACGTCTGCTGTGCGTCTGTGTATGACGTTGCTGAGGCATATTAATGAATCATGCGAGCCAAAGTCCGGCTTAAAAATAACCCTCTAAGGACTGGTGTTGAATGCCCTTTGTGCGTGTTGATATGAAGACATCTAATGGGGTTTGATCCTTTGCAATCTCTGACCCGATGCTTCACCCCTGCAGCTCTAAATATAACCCTAAGGGGAAAATAGCACTGTCACTGTGCTATTTTGCAAAGGAGCTGACCTTGTCCTGATGCCGTAGTTGCTTCTGCATGCAGCCTGCACATGCCAGACAGACCCAGACGCCCAGACATAATAATGAAATCTGATTAACTTTGCACTTTGGATTTTTAGCTACATAAAGGTCAAAGTCAAGTAAATAAGAGGCTAAAGTGCAGTTATTTACACTGGATATTGCAGGAGGTTAAAATGTCTTTGCACGTGATGTGTTGCGTGATATTTGTGGCTGAAGTTGAAGCACTGAAAGGAGTTAAGGTTTAAGTGTTGCAGCTGGAAGGGTCATCACCAGAAGAGTGCAGGAAGTTGATTTGCCAGCTTATCGTGCTATCAAGCAGTTAAAGGTGCAAAATGCAAGAGTAATGCCATCTTCAGCAGAGAGTGACGTCTGCCAGTGTTGTAACCCGAGCTTGTAAATTCTGCGTTTTGGCAGCTGGACCGACCACACATGCATGTCAGCACATAATAGTGCGTGTGAGTCCCTCCCGTTGAAACTGTTGGCCCTAATCGTAAGGGCAGTTTTTCAGCTGACGCTCCAAAAAGCGAGAATTTTGGACAAAGTCACTTATGTCACTTATCATGTCACATAGATAAGTGACATGAATATTTTATTCATGTCACTTATCTAATTTAGATAAGTAACATAATTTGGAGCATCTAACCCTAAACTTTTGTTATCTAGCCCGTCCACAACAACTCGCTACAGTCGTTATATGAATTTACAATGCTAGCATGGGTAAATGCTTGTAGCTGGATTATTTTTTGTTGCCTCTCTTGCACACAGCTTTTCTGGATGTAAATGAAAGTTAAGGAGGGTAAAGTTGTGACCGATGTACCCGTTATTTTATTTGTATATTTATTTATTTTAGTCTGAGATGCCGGTGCTCAAACAACATTAATGGTTGCACTCAGAAGCCTTAAAATTCAAGCTTAATTTGAAAGTCTGAGAGCAGATGATATAACAGACGATTTAAAATAATATGTTACAAGTTCATTTATTAGTCATATATTTAGCTTTTTAATTGCTATGAAAATGCCAGACTGCTCATTATACAGAATGAACCCTTATATATTATACTTTGATATCATTTTTATAGCTTATAGATTATATTTTGGATTATTAATCAACCAAAGTGTCATTCTGGTAAAATGGTCAGGCCGCACTTTGTATTTTTAGCTGCATGAAGGTGAGTAAATCAGTTACCATGAATATGTAAAGCAGCACAACAGCACAAAAGCACCTCCCTGTTCTTTGTTTCACATCATGTTTGAGGACATGTTGTTTCTGTCCAGCGAACAAAAAACCCTCAGCACATCCCCGAAGGATTCACGTTAAAAGATAAAAGCCAGAGCTTCACGTGGCAAACAAACACCGATGTTGGAAATGTGATCTCTGTGTTTTCTGAGGATTGTATGGGTTTCCAATAACTCTGACAATAGGGGCCTTCATGTCAGCAAACACATGAACAGTTGTGCTGTTGTGTCCCATCTTTGTCTTTAGCAGATTAGATTGAATGCAGCAGGAGACTGGAGATGGACACTGAATGGACCAGATTATTGTCGCCTACCTACCTGATAATTAGAGTAAACTGAGGATCTGAGGAACAGAAGGCCATTGCTTAATACATGTGAGTCAGGCACTAGATACTTTTACTTAAGTATTTTCATTTTACCCCAGTTTACTTGGGCACATCTCAGTGGCAAATACAGAATGTTTTCATCCTCCTACCATCAGCTGACATACAAACAACCTCTGAGATATGATGCATTATTACATATTAATCTACCTAATATAACACAGGGACATTCAGTCTAATGAACACGTTTACTTTTGAGGCTTTATTCTGTCTGATATTGCAGCTTTTAATCATTTTATCTAAAATAAAAGCTCTGTGTTTCCACCAGCGCACAAGTTTTGCTGGAAACTTAGATGAAGCACACGTCAAAGAAGATATAAACTAACATACAAAACGTCTTGACCCTGCTGATATTGCCTGCATGTGTGCTTGACAGGAGCTTATATTGGCCTACATAGGCAGCACAGAAAGTGACATGGTTCTAAGTGAGCAGCAGACAAGACCGGGCTGAGAGGATTGTTCGCTCTCAGAGACACTCTGTGTCAGGCTGTAAGCTGCTCCAGCTGGACTCCACACCCACCCACTCGCCTCTTGCATAACATCATATGGTCTTCACTGTATTTTCTGCATGGAGCGGGCACATACCGATCTTGGTGTGGCATTCAGCCACACTGGCAGAATGCTCTTTGGTTTACAAGCATGTCCTAACCCGTATCCTGACATGACCGTAACCTATGGACAAGTAGAACAGCCCTTATTGTGCTCTAAGGAAGTCAGGATTTTCTCCTGTTTCAACAGCAAGGAAGGTCTTTGCAACGCAAACAACACACATGTTGATTGTTTGTTTAACCAAAAACAAGGAACACACATTACCAGTCAGTCCCAGGTCTTATCATAAAGACAGGAACAAGCAGGGAGGGGCGGTGCCTCTGGGTTCAGTGGGAAAGCCTCCTAAAGGAGAACATGGTGTTCCCGGCTCCACAGCTGTGTCTCCATCCAGACAAGACAAAGAGCCGAGACTCAAAGACTGGACAGCAGCTTTTATCTGAAGCCAGACTCTAAGACTTAGCGCACAGGGTTTACATGTGCAATAGACTGGATTTTATTAAACCAAAAAATTACCAAATGTTCAAATGGCAAAATACTAATAAGGAAATAATAAACCCCAAAACATTCAGCTCATGACTGTTGTTCTGCAGTGACAGTGGTGGAAGAAGTTCTTTACTCAAGTACAAGTACCAAATGCAACATGTACTTAAAGTGTCACAAGATAATTACTAGTATTAGCATTATATTATTGATGCATTGACATGAAAGCTGCATTTATGATGCCAATGAAAAGCTAGTTTACCTACTTTATATATCATCGTCTGGTTCAACTGATCATGCAAAGAAAACATGAAGCCCATGAACCATTCACTTGTCACCTTCTGATTCAAACCTGGCTGATTTAAAAGTGACTGTTTTAGTGCAAGTCAGAACAACCAGGAAGAGACATAAAACGACCACAAAGAGACCTCAAAGTGATACAAACCAACGCCAAAGGAACACAAAATTACATTTAAGACAGAAATTGTCTACGAAGAGTCCAAAAATGGCCACAATGGAACTCAAATGTACCACAAAGTCACTAAATGACCACAGAGAAACTCAAAACAAGTATGATGAGATGCAAATCTCTTAAAAAGACACAGATAGACTCTAAAGAGTCAGAAAGTGACCATACAGATTGTAAATTACCACAAGTAGACAGAAAATGACCACAAAATGATGCGAACAACCACAAAAAGTCATAAAATGACCTCAAAGTAAGACCAAACAACCACAAACAGACATACAATGAATAGAAAAACATGCACGGAGATACATATTGAACTCAGAGAGAAAACCACCACAAAATGGTGCAAAACAAACACAGAGACATAAAAAGACACAAAGACTGAAAACTAGCACGAAGAGACATTAAACAATCACAAACAATAACTACAAAGAGACACAAATCTACCTCCAATAGCACAAAATGACCACAAAATGGCCACAAAGAGACACAAACTTAGCTTTAAAAGCCTCACAGAGACATAATGCAACCAGAAAGGGACATAAAACATATTTAAATGGACCAAAAAGGACCTTAAAATGATGCAAAACAACCACAAAGAGACCAGAAAAAGTTCTTTATTTCTCAATAGCTACAAAACGACCACAAAGAGACACAAACTTATCTTAAAAAACCATAAAACAGCCTCAAAAGATACAAAAAATGACACCAAATCGATGCAAAACAACCAAAAATTGACAAAAACAGTTTTTATTTGGCATTTGGATTTCCCGATTCTTCGCATCCATTCATTTTACCCTCTACTTTTACAAGCCTTCCAGGTCCTGCTGACAAGATGCATCCCCACATCATGATGCTGCCACCACCATGCTTCATGGTAGGGATGGTGTTTTTTTGCTTGTGAAGCTTGTACCTCCGTCATAGGAGTCATAGGAGTCATAGGAGTCATAGTAGTCATAGTAGTCATAGGAGTCATAGTAGTCATAGTAGTCATAGGAGTCATAGGAGTCATAGGAGTCATAGGAGTCATAGTAGTCATATGTGTCTTGGTGGCCTTCCTCACTAGTCTCTTTCTTGCACAGTCACTCAGTTTTTAAAGATGGCCTGCTCTAGGCAGATTTATGCATGTGCCATATTCCTCATGATGGATTTACCTGTACTCTAAGGGACATTCAATGACTTGGAAATTTCTTGTATCCATCCCCTGATTTATGCTTTTCAGTAACCTTTTCATGGAGTTGCTTGGAGTTTTCTGTTGTGTTCATGGTGTAGTTTTAGACAGGAGCACTAGTTCACCAGTGACTGGACCTTCCACATGCAGGAGTCTTTATACTACAATCACTTGGGACACACTCACATAATCTCATTAGGATAACTGGCAGCACCTATTGAATTAGGTGAGTCACTTTAAAGCAGGTGAATACTTACGCAATCGCCTAAATAACTGGCGTCACTTTGTAAAAATCTGTTTTCACTTTGACATGAAAGAGTCTTCAAATGAAACTAACCATGATTCAATGCTAAAAGGCAATAAAAAGGAAGAAACCTT
The DNA here is from genome assembly GCA_024666655.1 of Dascyllus trimaculatus. Taxonomy (NCBI): domain Eukaryota; kingdom Metazoa; phylum Chordata; class Actinopteri; family Pomacentridae; genus Dascyllus; species Dascyllus trimaculatus. The sequence goes on from CM045457.1 coordinate 24,658,105, forward strand.
TTCATTACTTTATTGCTAGGGGGTGAGTGTGTTTTATAGGCGCTGTAGGTGACAGTACAAAGTTAACATGGAGGTAAACATCAGGAGACATTTCTGTTCCAGTGTGATATCTGACTGTGGCACAATCGAAACGCTGCATGTTGTTTATATTTTCCATGAACATCTGTGAATGACTTTGCTGACAGTGTAACTTTCCTATCATTTCACAACATGCAAAGCTGGAGCAAAGACGTCATTAGCTGTAAACATAATCCTCCCAGTAATCATTTTCCAAAGGAGCCTGTTGTCTTCATGGAGGTTTTCTCCAACCACGCTGATCTTGTGCAGTCAGGGAGTCACACAGAAGGTTAATGACATCAGTGAGCACGATGCTTCACATTAGGTCTGCAGCACAAGGCAGCATATTGTAAGTCCGGGCTGTGCACAATAATGTGGGCTTCACATGAGGCAACTTTGCGCCATGGCGATGCCTAGCAACGCTAACTGCTGCACACAGGCATCATGCATCACATTACATAACGACAAACTTGTTTTAATCGCGAGCAAATGTTTGTGGCCTTGGGACTGAGTTAAAAACCTGTTGGTGGGCTTGTTCAAGTTCAGTTCTGTTGAGACACGCAAATCAGCACAGTTTGTACTTCTACATTTTAGAGGAACATATTGTACTTTCTGCTCTGCTTCGTTTATTTATAGTAACAGCTTCACTGAACACCAATATTTTTCACATTAAACTCCCACTCGGTTAAGTGAAGTGTTAATTCAGCTGTGTGTTTATCAGGAAATTTGCCACCAGTGTTACGTAATTCTCATTTCCTGAGTTTTTTAATATCTAGAAAAAAAGATCACGTTTACTGGAAATAAGTCTGAGTTTTGTTAGGACAAGGCAGCGAAAACACCTGGTAACGATAAGGAACTCAGCATAATTACTGTTAATAAAAGGGCACGTGTTAATTGCACATGTGACGGATACAGCAAGAAACCCTTGAGTCTACAGTGTAATCTCACCGATAGGTTTAATATTCGGGTCAGTGGTGTTGTTGTGCTGCACTGCATCAGACGGAGAGGTTCGGTCCTTGAATGACTGACCTGTGCAGATTGCATTGCGTCGCACATGTGCATCTAATCAGGGGTATAAATAACTATAAAACGTGATATCTGATAAACTGCTGTAAAGTCTATAAAGGGGAGGAGGAGGTGCAATCATCCAAAGATAAAATAAAACACTGGGCAATGTGTTGAGTGAATGTATTTGTACTTCTACTAGTGTTAAATATTGATTCTAGGAGTCTTCTGCAGAGTGTGGTACTGCTACCTTTACTTTAATGTCCTTCATTCAACTTTACTTACTTTGGTAATTAGTATTACATGCAAAATTAACTTATGAAAGCTGAGCTGCAACCATTAATTGATTAAACAATGATTTTTTCTGACTGCATGTTCATAAAGGTGAATATTTTCTCTTTTCTTTACTCCTCTGTGACAGTAAAATGTGTATCTTTATGGACAAAACTAGGTGTTTGTGGATGTTGTCTTGGGTTTTAACAACTAATTAATTAACTTACAGATTAGTTGACAGTGACAATAATCAATAGTTGCACCCCTACATGACAGTAAATGTATAGTTTTTTGTGTGACTAGATCTCAATGCTTCTTCCATCAGTGACAGTAAATTTAATGCCCGCTTGAGCAAATGTTTTCTTAGTTCTACCCAGATTTGCTGAAGGTTTAAAGTTTCTTTCTTTTGTTAGACTTTAACCCAGGTTTACTAAAACGTGTCTGCGTATTAAAGCAAACACTGCAGCGAATGCACCCATGTGTTTGCTCAGGGAGCAGCGCTGTTACCACTGGAAAGTTCGATTTCAGGGTGGCCAAGTGATAAGAGCAAGCAGGGAGGAGGCGTGGCGGTTTTTATTTGGAATTATTAACCTTTAGACATCATCCTCCAGCACCTGCATGAGGCTGACGTGACCTGCCTCATGAAGTGATCATACTTTGCTCTGCCTGGTTGTCTGGGTTTTTGCCCTCCTGTTGTGTTGGAGTTTTAGTGCCGTTGAGCAACAGAAGGCGAAGCAGGGCAAAGCAGGGCAAAGCAGGGCACCTCCAGCAGCCAGCGTTGCTACGACCGCAGTCACGCAGCCTCCTGCTGGCAGACGGGGCGGAGCAAAGGCCTGTCATGACACAGACCTCCAGTTCCTTTCAACATCCAGTAACTCCCATGTCCCAAGATCTGCTGGTCACATTGCACTGAACACAAATCACGTTGCAACACCCGAGCCGTGCCAAAAATATCAGACATCTGAACGACACCATAAACCGGAGTTCCCATTTTAATGATGAATAAATCGAATGAAACTGATTTCATTACACAAATAATCATCTAACATTTTGCAGTAAAACCCAGTCAGGTGAGCTTTGAAGCTTCCAGACATGATGAAACAGCATTTCCTCCTCACTGCTCTGGAGCCAAATGTACTGAGCGGTTGCAGCCATTTGCTCTCAGGTTTCTCAAGACACTTGGGAGACTTGTGTACATCTGCGGTCGGAGCTGTGTTACAGAATATCAGCGCCATGGTTCAAGTCCTGGGAGGTTTGTTCGGTTCTGGTGTGCAACGTAAACAACAACTTTAAAGCAATCTCACTCCTTTACTGCAAGAAATGTCTGTCTTTAGTCTGGTATACAACTGTTTTTTACAAGATTTTTTTCTGAAAACTAGAAGAACATTGCTAGTGAGACAGTTCCTGACTTTTTAATCATACAAATATATCAATAAAATTGTAAGAATATACTCTGATCTGTAAAAATAACATTAAAAACAACATTTTGGAGAGCCATACAGCTTTTTAATGGAAAAGGACTGTAATACATGTGCAAATTTGATGTAATTTCACAAATAGTGCCGTTTTATTTAGTTGAATTCAAATTTTAAATTATAAACATATTTCTAAAATTAGATACTATAGGTGACAATAAACAGAAAAGTACTAACTCTGTAGTTTGACATAGATTTGCTTGTTAAGTAAGAGATATCGCACAGAATTATAGAAGTTTTCACTACAAAGATGTTAAATGAATGGATATATTTTAGTGTAGAACATCTACAAGCATAGTAATCTATCAAAATATTGTTTTTCTCATTTTGTATATCACCTAGCCAGCTAGAATCTGCACCAACTGCAAGCAGTGTCACATTTCACCTCCTCTGTAAATCAAGCTTCTTAGCAAACAGTTGCCTTTTCACACACCCAGCACTTAGTGAGCAACATTAACATTCATTTCCAGTTATTTATAATGATCACACAATTCTGTGTAAAATAACAATTGCACCACAAATTACCTCCTACACAAACACGAAGGCCCTGTGATAATATTGGTCCCATGTCAATCAGTGTTTTGGAGATTTTATGTCATTTTTTCTATGGTTGTTTTGCTTTCTTTTGTCTGTTTCCTGCATGAGAATTATAGATGCTGCCCTGGCAATTATAAATAAAAGTTTGAACTGTATTCTGGGTGAAAATTCACGACTCTCATGTTGCCACACAGTATGAAGGCCCAGTGAAATCCATCAGAGGAGCAAAAATCATGAATTAGATGTAGATGTAGTTGAGATCATTTAGCTGTATTTAAGCAGGCTGATCAGTTATTACCTTGCACCAGGGAGGTCATGTTTTCGCCTACGTCTCTCTGTTTGTTTGTCTTGTCTGTTAGCAACTTTACGTAAAAGGTTCATGACATTTTCAGGAAAGGGGGATGATGGGACGAGGAACAGATGATTAGATTTTGGTGATCTGGATCACCATCTGGATCCAGGAGTTTTTTGCAGGATTCTTTAGCATTGGGAGATAGGGCAATGTGGATGTATACGTGCATGTAACTCCACAATAAATGTTCAGGCTGCTTGACAAAAAATACAAGATAAGTTCCCGATAATTTCTACAACATGTCAACATTTGATGCGGATTCAGGCAAAATTCAGGAAACTACCATCCAGAACAGGAAAAACTAGAGGGCCTGTGGAATGGTCATCACTGTAAGGTAACAGATGAAGATACAGACATGCAGCCAACACTCACCTGTTCAGGACTGCTTACTCCCTCTCATCCTAACTTCTCTGTTTCGCACATCTTTGTTGTTCTTTGTTTTATTCTTGTTATTGTTGTTTTTATTGTATAGTTTTTAATCATTGTCATTGATTTTTATTCCCTTGTTAAGTGTCCTTGGGTTTCGTGAAAGGCGGTTTGAAATAAAATGTATTATTATTATTATTATTATTATCATTACATGTAGCTGAGACTCTGCTGAATCAGGAGGAAGCCAACAGATCTGTTGTAGAATCAACAACCATGAAACCACCATTACCCAGAAAGTGATTTTGGTGAATAACTATTGAACTAATAATGACATCAGTGTGAATCCAAATGCTAAGGGTAGGTTTTCTGGGTCAAGGAATCTAATAATGTAGATAAAACAATCCTGGGTCTGTTATTTCTGGGTGTAAATCCCAATATGGGGTTAAAATGAGCTGCTTGGCAGAGGTCTGCGCTCTCTGCTTTTCTAGTTATGTATAATTTCAATACATTCTAACACTGGTTTTGTTAATGCCGTGCAAATTTGTGACACCAAACACAGACTGAACCTAATCACTAAATCACACGAGGTCCTCGGGTTATAAATGTGAATAGGGCTCGGTAGTCACTCTGTTTTAGCTCTGTTTTTGGTCTCCACCACCTCACAAGGAAAACGCCTGGCTCTCTAACGTCTAAATTCTCCGCTGTGTTCACCGGCTAGTAGCTAAGTGTGTGTCGCTGCTGTCTGGTGACGTTTTAGAGCTTTCTCTATGTAAACAGCCGCCTGCCTGAAGTTAAAAATGTGGACATGAAAGCAGTGAAAGCGAAACTCTGAACTTGAAACTCACTATAAAGCTTTGGGAGACGACTTAAGCAACACATTTGATTCTTGAAACATCAGTTACAGCCACAGACTCGATAACAAATGAAATGGCTGGTAAATATGCGGATTTGTTGCCGTTTGTCTGTAGATTTCCGCCGGCTTAGTGTGAAAACCACATTAGTGTTTATGTTGCCTGTGAGGCCAGCTGTCACCAGTTCAGTTGACCCAGTTTATCTGAGTGGGCTGAGGCTCACTGACCAGCACAGCCATTTTGATTTGCAGCCATTTGTGAGGCCCATTGTGAGTGGAAACAGAGGCGAGCTGCAGCCTCTCACCACGCAGCTCATGCAGCACTTTTTCTCTTTTTTTTTTAATGCAAACTCTCTGCCCTCGGAGTGCTCGCTGCTGCCGGTCGGAGGCGCGCAGGCCTGTTTGACCACGTCGCTTCCTGGATGCCCTTCATCACGCTGCAATCTCTTAATCACTGCTGTGCCTTTGAGAGAGAGAGAGAGAAGAGCGAGGGGGGGGGAAAAAAAAACCTTTTGCCACTGGATTGGCTGCTCTCGGTGGAGCTGTTGCTAAGGAAGGGTTTCCCCTCAGTGATGGATGGATGTGGCACCAACCACTCTGAGCAACACATATATCAACTTAACGTCTCGTTGATGCACTGCTGCCATCGTGTCCAGTGTGACACAGCTGCAGAAATGTGTGATCGATGTGGCCTAAATCTCCTCCAGAGGGTTTAAAGATCATGTTTTCGTTGCCACCAGGGTGCCGTTTGTTGTTTATCAAATTTATTGTCTCACCCAAATAAAGCCTTATCAGCACTGATGGCTGCAGTTTTTATGGCCGTCTGCAGCAGCTAATGCCTCCGTTTGACATGATTAGTGGACTTTGCAGATTAGCTTAGGATTGGAGGTCACCACAAAATGATGGTGGACTTATTAGCTTCAAACTTTGCAGTGTGTGATGATATATACACAGGAAGGACATTTTAAGCTTCAGGAATACTATAGCTAATCCACATGTGAAAAAATACTTTATTGCATTTACATTACGAGTGGAAAATATTTGATTTGGAGCCTCACTGCAGCCTAAAGGGGAAGCCAAGCTGCACGGTTTCCTACTAAAGAGCTACAAAAGACATTACTGCAGGACATTTGCCTGAGCGCAACCGTCAATTTGCATAAACAGCGATGCTATGAAACGATGTGGACAGCAAATTCTCCCGGAGGACAGCCGTGACCTCTTTCGCAACGCCGCTTTACATCCTCTCCTTTAGGTAAATCCTCAAGTGGAGCACTTAAATCCGTCAACAGCAACATTGCATAAGGTGCTAAACTTGCCCTACAAAGTCAAATGAGGTTCACATGCTTTGGCTTGTTCGGTAGGCACCACATACTCCTGCACAGCATCAGCAGAAGAAAGAAAGAAAGAAAGCACCCAAGTTTCTGGCTGAGCGGCAACATCCTTCCTGTTTTCTTAGCAGTGACAAACACCAGAAGCAGACGTCAAGTTTACAGTTATTTATTTCAGTTTTACTGCATCAATATAAAATTGGTTTTTGAAATATCCATGGACAAACAGAATGAGCCATTTCATCATGAACACCTTTGATGATCCGTTTAAGCAGCCAGACAATGGGGAGGCAACTGAACAGGGCATGAGGGGGGGTATACAAAAAGAATAAAGTCAAGGCACACCATGTTACAGTAATACCAAGTGGAAAGTTTTAAAACCTCTGCAGGTAAGAGCCCTTTAGCTCGGCGTTAAAATCTTTTACATTTAAGAAAGAAAAAAAAAAAAGGAGGGACAGAATAACCAGCATTCAATATCTCCTACAGGCAGAAACATTTTATTCACAACCAAACACTCTGGTGACAAATTCATGTTGAAATCTTTTGAAATGGAGAGACGACGTGAGATTCTGAAAGAACCAGAGCTGTGCTTCATCTGGACTTTTTTTCTTTTTTGGGTAAAACCTCCACCGAGCACAAAGCGACCACCTCTTGCACACAGGAAGTGGACGCTGCAGGTTTCACTGGTTTCCATTTGGTGGGAGAAGCTGGAGTGTCACGATTCAGGAGTGTTTGCCCTGGTCAGTTCACTGTCCATTGAGATCCTTTAGAAGAGATGTGGGCCCCTTCACAAAACATCCCATTGTTTGCGAGTCAAGCAGTGGGGAGGGAGGAGGAGGAGGAAGACAGGAGCAGTGACTTCTATCTCATGAAGTTTCCTCCTCCGATCTCTCTCTTGTACCGGTTGGTGAGGTGGTCTGCCTGCAGCGTGAGCTTGGACAGAACCCCAAACAGTCCTCTGAGGTGATAGTGGAACTGGTGCTCCAGGTCCGAGTTGTCCTCCACCAGCAGGTCTCCGGTCACCGGCTTCTGCTCCTCCTGCTTCACGGCCAGCTCCAGGAAGCTGGCGCCGCTGCTCATCTCCCTCTTCAGCAGGCCCCACTCCATGTCGTTCTTTATGGACTTGAGCAGCAGGTAGTGCTCGTACATGTCCCTCTGCTTGTTGGGACACAGCGGTTCATTGTTGTTGTTGGCCTCCACCTGGCTGGCGGCCTGCTCCTCCAGCGGCAGGTCTCGCAGCAGGCTGGGCACCATGATGGTCTCATCCATGTTGTTGGCAGCTGCTATGAAGCGGTGCATGACATTGATGAGGGAGTGCTTGTTGCTGGCGGAGTCGCTGCTGATCTGCATCATGTTGAAAGGCTCTTTGGGTGGTGCTTGGTTACAGCGGGCAGGTGGCTGGTGTTTCTTTAAGGCTTGGTGTTCTAGGAGGTGGCTGATCTGCAGGACGAGAGGCAGGAAGAGATTGATCAGTCTGCAGAAATGCACTTTAAAAGGCAGCTTTACATAATCAGCATGGACAATTAACCCGAGCACACAGAGTCTGCAGGGACACCGTGTTCCACAGCTCATCCACTCATCAAGATTAAGTCGCAGGAAACACCTCGACACATCACACCACAGGAACAATCGCGTTCATTTTTGCCGCATTGAAAAACCCCACACCGACATGACCTTGATTTGCTGCCGCTGAAACCCTGATGACTATCTGAGGGAAAAGGCTTTGAGTAAAAGACGCGGACTGACCTGAACCACGAGGTACCCTGAGGAAAGTCTTAGTTGGAGTGCCGGGTGGATAAACCAAGTCTTCGCAGGTACCGAACACCACCCACCAGGAAGGAAAGTGAAAATTTCCCCAACTGTGCAGCGGCTAAGCTCTGCTTTTATATCGAACACGCCGGGTTGGGGCGGTGGAGGACTACAAAGTCCACCTTCTTTGTATGCTCCAGCCGAGCTGATTTGGCTGCACATAGGATGTAGGCGGATCTCTACAGCATCTGATCCGAAACCGACCAATCAAACCACAAGCTACCAGTCAGACGTATTTTGTCCAGGGCTTGTCTACAATTCTCTGCATCCTGGTTACCGCTCTTCGTCTCTGGGCGGTTTGCAGCCTTGAGGCGACACCAATGCAAGCTGTGCGTCTGGTTCGTCAAGTGTGTGGTTTACAAAACATCCGATTCAGAAATATTGATGCAAAGTTTGTTCAAATAAAGTTGAGAGCAGTTTAGAGTTCATTCTGGTCACTTCCTCCTCCCGTCTGCTCTCTTTTGTAGCGCTGCGCCGCCACCTGCTGCTCGGACTGTGTCGGTTCAACTGGAGCTTTTACGCAGGTGCGTAATTGTGCCAAAAAGTTGCCAAAAAGCTGATTGCGCTCTTCTTGTTAAAACGGGATCACCCAGTTTGTGCTTTTAACTTTATCAAACCGTCCTAAACTGCATGTAAAGAAATTATCCTTTTTCAGTCATACTATGAGCTACATTTTGAAGATTTAACCCCCTTAAATGAAAGCAAGTCATTCTGATGCATTAATAATATTTCAGTCCCAATAAAGGGGCTGCAGTCATTTTTTTGGCAGGTCAAAAACTGCATTATACAAGTTAAACTGGTCCTTCAAAGCTTTTTGAACTGGTTTGTTACAATCTAGGGCTCAGAGCAGGTAAAGTAATGCAGACACATGAGGATAATTGCTCCCAACACTGGTGCCAAAACATAATCATCTGTCAAAAACTGATTATTGAAGCGGTTAATGTACATCTCCGGCTGCTTTCATCCAATCGAGCCGCGTTAATGTGCAAATACATAAACTTTATATCTGTGGTGACAGCTTAAGTGTGCGTTTGTGAAATAACTGTTACTAAAAACATGCTTGTAGTTTAATCAGGTCTTATATTTAAGACGAACAGAGGCCATATTATAGTATCGTTTCCAATGTTTAGGCCGTTTTGGTTTGGCTTTTCTAATATCCTTGTTTGGACTGTTACCAACATAATTTACAGATGGGCTTTTGTGCACAAATAGAACTTCTTTTTCCAATTATGCTATGAGCAATTAAAAAAATGTAACCCTCTTGAACAACATTTCAGTCACAATAAAAACGAGAGGACTGTTATGATCTACGGCACAAAGCAGAGGCATGAGGATAAATCCTCCCAATCAAAGCACAACACTGGAGTCAAAAATACTGGTTTGTCCTCGTGTGTCTGCATTATTTTTAACCTGCTCTTTGTCCCAAATCATTATCGAATACAGTTTTATTCAATATTAACTATAAAAATAAATAACAGCCATGAAATAAGTCCTGAATAAATAAATGTGTCGCTATAAAAAAGTCTCCTAAAATAAATGAAAGTGGTCCACTGGCACATCAATCACATTTATATTGTTTCATTTTCTATACAAGGAAAACAAAGATTTTAGAATTTATTTCACAGCTACAGCCATTTCATAGATTTTTCAAAGGTTAATAATTTAGAATTTATTTCTAGTTACTTTAGAGTATTCCTAGGATTTTCTTTTAAAAGAAATTTAATTTTAATTTTTTTTTTTTTATAATTATTTAATAGGAAAATGTATTAAACACTTCATGGGTAATATTTGTTGTATAGTTTTTACCAGTTGAAGTGTCTTTAAAAGACCAGTTTAACTAATATAATGCAGTTTTTCACTTTATATTTTACAATTACCGCCCACAGGATAAGCTTCATTTTTCATATTAAACTTATCTGCTATCATGTTAATCACAGTCTAGATTCCAACCATATCAAACCCGTAGAGCCTAAATATGGCAAATAATACTAATAGGACACTACTGGAGCTGTAAACATTTCTTCAGGCAAAATTATTCAGTTAAAAGGAACATTAGAGTTTTAATAAAGACGTTCCTCTGTTTCACCATAGGCACCTAGCTCTTGTATGTTGTGACTGTTTGAGCAGATAAAGCTGTATACAAACTGTGTGATGACGCTTTAATACCTCACCTTATGGCACAGCACCTGAACTTCCTCTGAACAGGAACCATCAGCCATCATTTTACACCAATTAATCTGCCAGGTACAGCGAGGATAACACACTCTAATTACACTGAGAGAGACGTTAGTCTTACCAGATGCCTTAAGTGTCAGTTGAAAATGCTCCAAGAGGAGACGCTGAGGTGTGAACCCTGAAGGTTTGTCTGCAAATGTGGAGCATGCAGCAGCGACGGCGCAGGTGAGTTAAATAAAGTTCACTGATGATCAGCTGCTGGAGCTTTAATGAGATCAGTTACAGCTGTGATTGAAAGCCGACTCATCGTTTGATCTGAGGACAACAGTTGAACAGGTTGAGTCAAACATGGTTGTTTTCTCAGATTGAATATTCTTAGAAGCTTGTGGATGTAGAATCATTGATTTACTGAAAACAGTCTAGAAAAAATGCCAGAACTAGATTTTTACATCTTGATATAATCCTCTGGGCCCAAGTTGTTTGAAAGTAATGATCAGATTTCAGCTATCTGGTGGAAACTAAACTCTACAACGGGTTGTTCATTAGAAAAAAGGGTTCTAAAACTTGATTAGATCTAGTAAGTTAGGTCTAGGTTTTGATTTGGATCTAACATTCAGTAGGTGTTGGTCAGAATGTTTTATTAGGTTTGGAATACAAAAAGATCTGGATTGTCCTGTGCCAGCAGGAGGCTGGATTCAGGTAATAAAATTCAATAAAACTTTAAAATTACTGATAAATTAAAGCATTTGAATCATAAAGTATAAATATATTTACTTGTACATTTACTAATATTTTGCATTTGATTCCTGAACCATCACAGTCATAAAGCAGACTTTAGGTTACTTATTCAAAAATGCGTCAAAAATAAAGCTTCTGTATAAAACATTCCTCTAAATGATCTAAAAAATATATGTAACTGTCATTTATCAATGTATATAATGATTACAAAAACACAATCATCTAATTCTTTGTTCTTTCATAGCTAATATCCTGCACTTATACATCGATCAGCCACAACATCATGACCACTGACAGGTGAAGTTGATCATAACATTGATCAAGATAACAAGATAACATTGATCATATTGGTTCTATGTGGTGTTCTGCTGGAAAACCTTGGATTTTAACATCCGTGTTGATGAAACTTAGACACCCAAATAAACATTGTCCCACAACAAGCACACTCCCTCATGCTAATGGAAATCCCAAATGTCACTGGCCTACCCCCACAGGAAAATGCACCCCACCACATGGAAAAAACATCAAACAATCAGGAACATGTTGAGGAACATGACAATGGTCCAACATGTTGATTTGACCTCCAAACTGCCTACACCCCATTCTGATCAAGCATCAACAGGATACAGTGGAACAAGTTTGATTGACAGAGGCCCCACTGCACAAGCCAGAGTAACCAAAGGATCCACTGCCAACATCCTGGTTCCAGACCCCAAAGGACACCCTGAGAGGTCCTCTTGTTCATGTCCAATGGTTCAGAGCATTTTTGAGGACATAAGGGGGACCAACATAATATTAGGCAGGCGGTCATAATGTTATGCTATGATCGGTGTTTCTAGTCCCATTTCGATCGCTGGTCATCGGAATTAGTTTATCTTGAAAACTTTGTATCTTATCAGGGTAAAATGAATATGGATTACATGATCCTGGATCACAAAAGTCAAGATTTTAAATTCCAAGTTATTCTGATTCAACTTTTTAGTCAGCTGAGATTTCCTTTGCGACCTTTTGGTGGCTCCCTATCCAGGCTGAAAAGCCATATGTGGCTTTATAAATCTACAATATTTTCCCAAAATCCCAAACTGCTATCATGTTAAAGATGTTAACATAATTTCTTATCACTAAATGTCTACCATTAAAATAAACCTTCTTCACTGTGATCAACACAAGCTGCGTTCTGTTTCAGTGACGTGTGCCTAAATCAGGTCACTGGATCAAACAATTCTAACATTAAGTTGGTCATCAGGCAACTTCCTCTGACACAATGCAAATGAGCAACAAAACTGAGGCCTGTGTAGGAGTTGAGTTTCATGTAGCTGTTATTGTGTTCAGATATCTTGTCTCAACTTACGCAGTCATATTATTAGCACTGAGGTACTTTTGGTGCTTTTAAGAGGAAGTAGAACTCGAAGGGTTTGCACACTTCATGTAAACTGACCTCGGATGTTCCCGTCGGTATGCAAACAGTATGCGACACGAAACCTGCAATCAGAAACTGCGACTGCTGACCAAAAACTAAATGCCAGGCTCGAGCAAATGTGCTCCACAGCAGCTCAAAAACTAAAACAAAAAGTATACTTATCCTGCTTTATTGAGAGGTTTTGAGCTTGAGCCTGTGGACAATAAATAAATTGATCAGACAATAGTTCACATCCTCTGAAACATTTTGACATGTTTAAAAGAGTGTTTATGTAGTCATTTTATCAAATAACTCCAATAATGAAATGCACAACTACTACTATAACTGCCATATTCTTAAATGCTCTGCTGATATCAGAAATTCTCCTTCACCCTGCAAATCTAAAAGCCTTTCACATCCTGCATTCTGTATGGATCCCTCACAAGGCCCCAGATAAGTCAGCCATGTTTGTCTGCCAAGGTGTCCGCTTGTGCCAGAACATTTTCAGATGGCCATAGAAGCAAACAGCTGCAGGACAGACGCGTCCCGAGCAGCCGAGAACACACACACAAACACACAAACACACACACACACACACACACACACACACACACACACACACACACACACACACACACACACACACACACACACACACACACACACACACACCGTTACAGATTTCATCTTTATTTTTTCAAGTATTTCACATGCATCCACAAAAGAGTAACAATTTAACACTGGAAACCGTCTTATAAAGTTGGCTGGCTGCTGTAATTGGCACACATGAACGCTGGCTGTCGACAGTACTGGCCCACACACATCCGTAAGGCTCGTTTTCCACACAACTCATAAATCGCCAAGTCTTGATTTCGGGGTGGCGACCTCTCGTCCGCCTCTCGGGCTTGTAAGAGTTTAACACATAGAAATACACATGATTTTCTCAGCTTATTGTCTAGACTTCATCTGCTCAGCTACAGACTAATTTTCTAGCAAAATTACAAAATAAGGCAGCTGCAAGACAAGACATGAAATTAACTCAAATGAAGAAGTGACAACTATGTATCGGCATCTACGCCTAATGGAAATTCCCTAATTAGATCCCAGGAGTGACAAATGACCTCCGACGTTTCTGGGTCCCTTTTCGTTTCGGTCAAACTAAGCCGCGGGTACTGTCCCTCGTGAGTTCCCTTTCCTGTGTTTCCCTTCTGCTCGTTTGTCATCGGCGAGATCGAATAAAAAGAAGAAGCAGCGAGTGTTTTCCCTCTCTAAAATGATATCGACTAACGCACATACACAATAATAAAACGTGGACTCGGTTCGCACCAGGAGCTGCCCGTCAGTGACCTGCAGACACAGACAGAAAACAGAGCGAGTAAAACAACTCATCCGAACTCATTCAAGGCCGCAGGTTATTGAACAATTCAGCCTTACCTGTGGAAGGCGACTGTTAGACCATCTCATACTGGTTGTTGGTTATGTATCGAGACAAGCAGCAGGCCAGGAATATCCCAATGAGCTGAAACAAACACACATTTCCAATCAAAACACAATAAATTAATCTCTGTCCTTCTTGTACAAATGAAAACTATGGATTTAGTTTTTCAACCATTTCCAGTTACGAGTGCACAGAGATAACATGTTAGTGCTCAGACAGGCTACAAATAACTATTCATAAACTGACATTCAGTGTTGTCATGTCAAAATCTCGGCTGTGAGAACCAATCTCCCGCTCACCGCTACACGTATAATAGAAACGTAAAAGATGATTCCAGTTTATTTCAGTATTTCCCATTAACGAGTCTTCTGTGGCTCTCTGGGTCACACTAACTTTGCACTCTCCACTTTTGTTGCAGAGGAACAAGGAGCTGCAAAAAATGGTGTGCGTCTGGACAACCAGACTGAAATGAAACATGAAAATTGGCCGTCTGGAAAGGCTTTTATGCTAAACTACATAAGTGATCTCCAACCAGGATGCTCTCTCTGACCTAAACACCTGCATATTCATCCGCACATCGCTTTGTTTGGAAGTGAGGCCGACTTTCTGGAAACCCAACAGGTAAATGCAATGATAGTTTAGCCTGTGGACCCTGGTCAGATTGGAAAACAAACATTTGTAATGATTCATATATACACTGATCAGGCATTACGTTATGACCACCTGTCTAATATTGTGTTGGTCCTCTTTATGTGGTCAGAAATGCTCTGAACTATTGGACAAGAGGACCTCTCAGGGTGTCCTATGGGGTCTGGAACCAGGATGTTGGCACTGGATCCTTTGGGTACTCTGGCTTGTGCAGTGGGGCCTCTGTCAATCCAACTTGTTCTTCTCCATCCTGTTGATGCTTGATCAAAATGGGGTGTAGGAAGTTTGGAGGTCAAATCAACATGTTGGGCCATTGTCATGTTCCTCAACATGTTCCTGATTGTTTGATGTTTTTTCCATGTGGTGGGGTGCATTTTCCTGTGGGGGTAGGCCAGTGACATTTGGGATTTCCATTAGCATGAGGGAGTGTGCTTGTTGTAGGACAATGTTTATTTGGGTGTCTAAGTCTCATCAACACGGATGTTAAAATCCAAGGTTTTCCATCAGAACAGCACATAGTACCAATATGATCAATGTTATTCACTTCACCTGTCAGTGGTCATAATGTTGTGGCTGATCGGTGGATATAGAATAAAGGAAATGTTTCTGCTTGTTTCCCCAAATCTGACCCATTGAGCCATTATAATGAAGAAGCTGAATACATGGAATTATCCTTCAAAAGCTGACTCTATAGTGAGCAGTAAATTCAGATAACTATTGATCCACAACATAAGGGCACCATGTTGTGTAGAAATTTTAGACTTACTAGACATTCAAAGCATAAGATGCTCTAGTTTTTGACCAAAATACATTTTTTGGAAAATAGCGAGTAAAAGCAGCGAGGAAAATAACTGCCAGCATGGGTGTAAACAAGTTTGGTTTCACTTTTATCAAACACCTCAAAGGTATCTACGCCTACAGATTCTGTTTGAAGCCTCAAAAACATGACAGGAGTGACGGAGCGACACGTGTACGAGGCGTGACCTTGTGTTGACATATTGTGCAAAGTGTCGGCTACACTAACCGGTCGCTGCTCAGAGTACCGTGGACAGCGACACGGTCAGAGTGAACCAGGGATGAGCAGCTACTGTCAGACTCTCAGTGCCACTGCTGGAAATACGTGAAGCCTGACGGAGCTTTGACAGTCACTTGAAGCACAATTATGCTCCTTTGGGACTGTTTCTGTGTCGGCCATTGTTGTGCTGGAGCTCATGGCTCTCTGGTGTGTGTCTCTGAGAGTGTCAGTATATAGCCATGGTGTTTATTGTGCTTAACCTGCTGTTATTTAGTTCAAAGTATCTTGTCAAGCTCTGAATATACCAGTTATAGGCGGGTATATGTGGCATTTACAGCTAGAGGAGAGGAGTTTCCATATCACTGTCAAGCAAATTTGTAGCTAACTTTTAAAGTGTTGCAAAAAATTGTGAAAAAGAAAAAGCTGGTTTCTATAAGTGCCTTGAAGTAAATAGAAAGCTACAGAACGTAGCAGAAGCTGGTGATACAGGCATCATTACACATGGCTGTAACAAACAACAAAGAAGAAGTAAACTTTGAGAACCAGGAACAAAACCATTCCATCGTTTGCCAATTGATGATGATTGATTGATTAAAAAACTCAAAGAAGAAGACGACACAAACAGAATTTTGACGAGGTATGACTGAAAAATGGAGCTAAGTGTTCAGGTGTTGTTTTCAGTTGGGCAAGTTGTAATTGGTCAGCTTTCATTGGACATGTTTCATGCGGTCAGGTGACAAAAACAATAAAAAGAAGCTGAAACATCTGATCGGACCTGTAAATTAAAAGTACATCTCCCATATGTGCGTCAACTCCTTTGTGAAAAAGTTGCTTTTTGCACTAGTAATTGTCGTTTTGCACTACTGTGTATATATATTCTTTTCTAGATGTGTCAGTATCTATATCTATTTCTTTTTCTATTGTTATTGTATTATTCTCTTTTCTTTATTCCTAGAATGACACCAACAGCCAAAACCAAATTCCTTCTGTGTTGTGTGCGTACTTGGCCATTAAAGCTGATTCTGATTACAAACCATCTCAAGCGAGCAAAAAAACTGTTCATGTAACTGTTTTTTCACTTTTTGCCGTTTCCATTAAGTTTTTATCTGATGCCACACATAAAAACACCTGAACATATGTTAATTTGTCCCGGCTTGCTAATGCTGCCTGCTGCTCTGTGTGTACATGCCACTATAACGGCACCCACAGCCTATAAGTTGACCTTCAAGCTAATTTTGAGCAGAACATGTGTCGCACCTGGAAGAATGCGATCCCAAAAGAGATCCCAGCGATGATTCCCAGGTTTCCCTCCATCACGGTGGTCACCAGTGCAAAGCAGCCCTACACAGAAGAAGAACACAGACTTGTAGAGCGACTTTTAAAGTTTTCTGCAAACCCCGCCGGGCGGTTTGCCTGATCCACACTCACCGTCGTGTACACTTCCTTCCCAGCCTTGTCGAGGTCTTTCAGGGTCTCAGGTGAGCAGTTGGCGCTGGGCTTACAGCAGCTGGCAGGGATTCCATTATCTTTAAAGTAAGCCGTCTCAACCCAGTCAGTGTAATTTTTCACTCCGCAGCAGTGCAACTAGATGGGAAAAAAAAAACCCAAAACGCACACAAACTTGTAGCTTCTTTCTATATGCAAGAAGAAAGAGGTTGTTTTTCAGAAAGAGGAGAAAAAACAGCTGGATGATGGGTATTTCTTTCACCACCACACAACGAGTGATGTCACTGCAGATGTGTTGGATCCCCTGTTTGGAGAACAGCTGCAGCGATGACAGCAACATGCCTGAAAGAGAGCGGTGCTGCACGGTGTGGAGTTTAACCCTCAGAAGCCCAAAACCCACCGGCAGGTTTCAAAAGTGTGCAATTATAAAAAAAAAACCCCTCAAAATTACAGATTGAATCACTGATCATCAAACTATTCATCTGTGTTGTGTCCTCTCGCTGGAAAACTTCAGCTAATCTAGGCTTGAAATCATGGTATTTCATCCAAATCGCTTTATTCTATGTCTCTCGATAAAAAAACAATAAAACCCCACTAAAAATAAACCAGTTGCATTAGCCACATTCTGTAAAAAACAAAAAATTCTGCCCCCCTTGGAGTGACTGTGAAGCCATGAGGGACTTAACTGTGACAAACAGCCACATGACAAAAATTCAGGGACTTTTTGGCCGAACCTCAGGCTGAACTTAGACAGAGCAGATAGAAGAGAAGTAATAAAACAACCTAAAAATCTAAGCACCAAATCATCTACAGTATGTAAAGTTTTTTTCAGGATCGGTAACACCTTTTGGCACTTGGAAAATAAATGCTGATAGAATGCTAATGCCACACGAGCATCATGCTGCACAAAAGACATCTTTGAGTTCAATTAAAATATTCCTATGTAAACAAGAGTCCCTTGGTTTACTACAGTTAGACACAACAAAGCCAGACAGCAGTAACACCACTAGTATAACAGAAAACCTCCCACTCACAGTCCTCTGGATGGCGTCGACTGCATTGCTGGTGTTGCTGTCGGTGCCGTTGTAGGACTTCACAGCGTTCTTATAGGCACTGCCTAGTTTGGCCTTGATCTGGAGAATTGAAAACAAAGTTGATTATGTCTTTTCATAATCTAATGTGACTCTGTTTTTTTTAAATATTTAATGCTCTGAACCCGTGCCTCACCTCATGCCTGAAGATGAAGCCTGAGACTCCGGCCACGAGTTCAGCCAGGAACACCAAGGTCAAAAACATGGCATACTGAAGGAACAAGTAAAGATCACAGTTAGACAAGGTCACATCTGAGAGGGGATTATTCCCGACCGCTCCTCCACCGACCAGCTTCAGCATCCATGGGCTGCCGCGGCATGTAGCGAAGCATCCGAACAGTCCGAAAATAACGATGGTGGCTCCGGTCCCGATGAGGACATATGGCGCATTGGTGCTCTCCTCAGAAGCCAGGGCGATGAAGGCCTCCAGGCTCACCTTCCCCCACACCCCGACGGCCAGCAGGATCACGCCTGTGAACTGAACACGACAGCAGGGCGAGTCAGCGAGCAGCATCGAAGAGCCACAGAGAGAGACGGCGAGG
Source organism: Dascyllus trimaculatus (assembly GCA_024666655.1). Classification (NCBI taxonomy): domain Eukaryota; kingdom Metazoa; phylum Chordata; class Actinopteri; family Pomacentridae; genus Dascyllus; species Dascyllus trimaculatus. The sequence continues at coordinate 24,676,652 of CM045457.1, forward strand.
CTTCTAAGGGCTGAGACTGTCACCAAACCCACAATTAGAGGGTCAGAATCATCAGGTCAGTTCGTCACTGGTACGGTTAGCGTTCAGCCATTTATTTTGTTATTGAATCTACAGGAAGTCTTTAGAAATGTTGTCACGTTAACAGCTGCAATTTGACGATATATATGAAGACAAGGCAAATGAAGGTTCGCCTCACAGTTTAATAATATGCCATTTAGCTTCATTTCTACTTTATCTGATAAAAAGTAAGAGTGGCCTTTAAAAATCTGATATTTTCAGAGTAAATGTGCAAAATAAATTTAATCAGCAGCAATTTTAATAATGTCCTTTATAAAGTAAACACGCTTCATAAGACGATTTTCTGCTTTTCTTTGTCAGATTTCATATCAAATCGAAACAGTTTTCTTAGTTTTATACAACCAGAAACACATTTTGAAAACAATCAGCAGATTTATCAATAATTAAATGTTGTCGTTTGCTGATTTATGCATGCCAGAAAATTAGCCAGAGACCGTTGTGATTATTAAGTCTTTTTTTTCCCCAAGCAGACCATTCATTTTAAGCTTTCAGACGCTCTTCTCCGCTTCATCACACTTGATAATAAAACTGAATATTTTGTGACTTTTGAACACATTTCTGACTGCTCTCTGAGAATTTGGAGCCCCACAATCGAATAAATTAGAAAAGTAATTGTCTGATTAATGCAAACCCAACTGCTGACACCAGCTGACATCTTCCATCACGTTTGAGGGGAAAAGACTCCGCAGGCATCATTATTGTTGCTCTGGAGATACTTAGTTTTATATCTGCTCAGCCACACCAAAGACCTACATCGAATCTGGAAAACATCACAGACTTTTACTTAAGATCCACGACGGGCTTAATCCAGGAAAAACACAATGTCCCTTATTGATTTCCTTTATTACATCTCGACTGTTCCCAGGGGAGCAAATGCAGATGAGTTAGACGAGACAAACAGGATATAACCTCCCTACATTTCAAAAACCCTCGTTCCACTTGTGTCAGTCACAAGACACACGATTAATATTCTGCATATAACTTATTTACCAATCGGTGTTTTCGTAAAAACACACCAGGGATGCGGCTCTAGCTTCAGCCTGCGGTTCAATTATCTCAGTATCTTTTCCTTTAACTCTCCCCACACAAGTCATTACCCTGCAGGGAGGCATCAGCTCAACCAGCCAGCAGCAATAAATTGCCAGATAAAAGCACAGACCTGAACTTTACGTTAGCAGCAGGCTGAGATGGCTGTTTGCTCGGTACAAAGATTAACAGGAAGAGCCACGATAAGGGTCCATTTTCTTCTGAGGACAGTGTTTTTTCTCTCCGTAAATGAGCTTATGTGTAAATGAGGTTGCAACTAGCCGTTTGTTTTTCTCAGCTTTTCTAATGATTGTTTTCCTCCATTAATCGTTTTGTGAATAACATCAGAAAACAGTGAAATGTTTCCTACAGCCCGAGGTCGTGGATTCAAATCATTTGTTTCATCAGAACAACAGTGGAGACTCCAAAATATATTGAGTTTACTGGTATAAATAACGAAAAAACCTACGAACTGATTGATGAGTTGACTGCACTGAATGAAAGTAATAAAACAATCCTCGTTTTTCCTTCTGAAATGTGAGGATTTGTGACTTTCTCTTACGTGATAATAAACCTGAATATTTTAGGGGTTTGAAGTTTCGTCCAACAGAACAATACATCTGAATATTTTTTAAATTTTGCTTCATATTTTACCCAGTATTATACTTTGTAGTCTTGCCCAGCTTGTTCGACTGCTTTAGGGTCTTAATTTAATGTTGTGTCAATGGTTTTACAAAATCACGCCATCATCTTGACAGTCATGTATGTCGTGGTGTCTTATGTGCTCACGCTCCATCCCATCTTTCACGTCTATTAAATGGTAAATACTGAGAAATACCGAGTCAACTGGAGCTTGACTTTAAAGAAATCAAGTCACAATATCATGCAGACAAATCACAATAAGACGTTCTCCCAATTCTTAGGTTGAAATCGTTCAACCTCATTTAAATTCACTTCGTCAAAAAGAAAATTCCCTAAAACTGGTACATTAAAAATTAAAAAAACAATCAAATTAGAAAATGTATTTTATACCAACATTTCCTCATTGTAAGTTCTTATTTTATGTTTTTTTTTAAATCTATTATCAGTCATTTGAATGTAGTCTTTGATCTTTGGTTGCTGTTTGTATTATTAAGTGACTAAATGATTAATCAGGGACAGAAAATATATATTCAATAATTTAGTTGTTGGATGCAGTCAGAGCCGGCCCTACCCAATGTAACCCAGATTTTATATGTCGCCCCCCTCCATCGGCGATTAACAGACACATGCAAAAGAAATCAAATAGCATTGTTTTGTACTAATGTTAATTGGGCGTTGCTTAACATTTGAATCAATGTGAGCTTTTCCCTTTTAAGAGTTAATAGTAATAACTAGTAACAACAAGATTTAATATAATTATATTGAAGGGGAATTTTTCCCCGATTTTTGGCGCCCCCTGGAGGCCACGGTGCCCTTAGCATTTGCCTATATTGCCCAATAGACCAGCCGGCTCTGGATGCAGGGCTGAAGTGAAGCTTAATCAGTCGATTAGTTCATCAAGTTATCGATCAGTTGTTTGGTCTATAAAATTTCCATTTATTGTTATAGAAAAAACAGAAAATACTCCAATTATGAAGCTGGAATCAGAGAAATGATACAGTTCACGATTAAATTAACCGATTAATTGTCACAACAACTGCAGATCAACTAATCGATTAATTGATTAGTTGTCAACTAATTGGTGGATAAAATTGACAAGATCGTGAAATGTGAATTAGAGTTACAAATCAGTCCACGGTGACATCCTCCAATCTTTTGTTTTGTTCACAACCCAAATATATTCAGTTTATTGTCTTAAAGGAGGAAAAAACACAGAAAAATATTAACATTTTAAAAACTATAATCAGAGAGATAAATAACCCCAGAGCTGCGTGCACAGATTATTTTTTCATTAATCAGTGTATCGACCGCTTGATGCAACCTTAAAGTATTATATCACTCAAACTATCTATTCGATTATCAAAATAGTTGGTGATTAATTTATTGCTACACACCTAACTTAGCCACGTAACAACCCATTTTTTTCTCGATTAATCAATTAAGAAAAATGCCCGGGTGTTGTTTTAATAACAGACAAATAATGAAGTAAATATTGCAGATCTGATGATAAATAACTTGATAACCGCCATCTTGTTTTGTCCACAACTCTAAGATATTCGGTTTAGTGTCACAGCAGAGTAAAGATACCAGAAAACAATCACATTTTAGAAGCTGGAATAAGCGACTTTAGGCTTTTTCTTTATAAACTTAGTATGAAACTAACTATGATAGCTGCCTGCACGGGTTATTTTTGTCATTTATTGTATAATCAATTGCTCGTTGCACCTTTAAGTAATCAATAATAACTGATTAATCGACTAAATAATTATTTAATAATAAATAATTAATGGATTAACTGGTGGAGCTCTAGAAATAAATGACTCGATTACAAAAATAGCCACCATCTTGTTTGCACACATGCATATTATCTGTTTACCACTGGTAAACACTCGTCTATATTGTTTTTATTGCTTGTATTTCACTTGTCTTTCTTTATTTTTCCTATTTATTAATATTTTTGGACTTGTAACCAGTAATCGTGCCATCTCATGTGTACGTGTGTGCTGGTATGACAATAAAGAACCTTGAGTCCTTGAATCTGGTTTTGTCTACAGCTAAAAGAGACTTAGTTTAGTCATAGAGGAGTAAAGAAACCAGAAAAGTCACATTTTAGAAGCTGGAATCTGAGATTTTAGAATTGATTATCAAAATAGGTGGTGATTAATTCAATAACAGGCAACTAATGGTTAACTCAGTAGTTTGCACTGGTGACTCAGGTGATAAATAACTTGATTATAAAGATAACCACCATCTTGTTTTGTCCACAACTCAAAGATAATCAGTTTACTGTCATAAAAAAAGTAAAGAAACTAGAAAACAGTCACATTTTAGAAGCTGGAATAAGAGATTTTAACCTTTTCTTTAAAAAAAAACTACTCACACCAATTAACTGATTGTTGCAGCTCGAGAGATAAATAACTTTAGTACAAAACTAACCATAGTAGCTGCCTGCATGGGTTATTTTTGTTATTTATCAAACAACCAATTTTTACTTATCAAAACAGTTGGTGATTAATTCAATAACAACTAATGGTGGACTCAGTAATTTGCACTGGTGGCTCAGGTGGTAAATAACTTGATTATAAAGACAACCACAATCTTGTTTTGTCCACAACTCTAAAAAATTCAGTTTACAGTCACAGAGCAGTAAAGAAACAAGAAAACAATCACATTTTAAAGCTGGAATAAGAGATTTTTTTTCCACAGATTAATCGATTATCAAAATAGTTGGTGATTTATTTAAAGGTAGACAAGTAATAAACTAATCGTCGCAGTTATAGAGATAAATAACTGTGTATAATAAGTGTAAAAACATCGATTAATCGACTGCTCGTTGCAGCTGGATGTATATTAATAGAGCTGGAATGAGATGCAGCCTTTACTGTTAGCTTGTTGTTTAAATTAAGTGTATATTGGTGGTGTTAGCTTGTTAAACGTCCATCAGTCGGTGACATTAGCCGCTAACAGCAGACTCGGGGATAAACTCAACAACAGTCCGCCTCAACGTCTCCAACGGTCGCTGCCTTGTCAACAAGTGGTCGTCGCTGTTAAAAACGCATTAAAACCGGCTCCAGTTCCACCTACGGACGTTTTATCCGACATATTTTAACTCCTGCCGTGATTTAACACAGCGACGTGCTTCGCCTCGTTGGCAGCGGCGCCGCTTTGAGCCCATTGTTGCTGCTTTATTAGCCTGTTGTCCCCCATTACGGTCCGGAGACTCACCCAGAAAATGAGGCTGTAGGAGATGAGGAAGGTCTTCAGGCAGGTGATCACTGGCTTCGTCTGAAGCCGTCGAGACGGCGGCGACATGCTGGAGTCCCACTTCAGAGCCCGAAACACGGAGAAAAGTTCACTTGGCGGCGTCCCGGAGCGCAGAGAGGAGAGAAAAATCCAGGGATAAACCGAGCGGAGAGGGGAAGTGTCGTCACCGACCCAAATTCACTTTCCTGGAGGATCAACAGCCTCCGGAGCGTCAAGTCCGCAGCAACATCTGCGTCAAGTCCGCAGCAGCAGCGGCACTCCGCCACAGGAACCGCAGGTGGAGCTGCCACAATAAACACACTCACAACAACAATAAACACACTCACAACAACAACAATAAACACACTCACAACAACAATAAACACACTCACAACAACAACAATAAACACACTCACACCGAAAACAGCGTTTGCAGTTGGGGACTGTAGTTTTTACCACAGTTTAGTCATTATGTAGTAGTTAGAAATATGATTTAAAAAAAAAATATTTTAAAAATTATTATTATTATTATTTCACAATTATTTGAGCACAATTTCAGCCAGGAAAGGTAATGTAAAAGTTAGAAGTATGGTATGAAAAATAAATAAATAAATAAAATTGAACTTGTTCTTCTTATTATTTTTATTATTATTATTATCAGCTAGGAAGTCATGTAAAAATTAGAAATGTTGTTTAAAAAAAGTCGAAGTTATTATTATTATTATTATTTGAACACAACTTATATAAAAGTTAAAGATATGGTTAAAGTAAAATGAAGTCAAACCTGCTTATATTATCATTTTTATTATTATTTTACAATTATTGACTAGAAAGCTAAAACTCAAAAGTGAGTCAAAAGTATATTAAATATGTAAAATACTGAGTTCAAATCACAAAAACTGAAGTTAAAATGGAACCGATGACACAAAGTTGACTTTAAACTCAGACTCACACGAATCGTCTCTTACTTTGTAAACGGTCTTTTATCATAACTTACAATGTTTGTATCATAAGACTTATTATTCTTAACGTTTAATGTTTCTTATTCCTCAGTGGTCACCTATTATATGATAATACATTTTAAGAAATACAAAATCAAAGCCAACAGGTCATCTGCTGGTCCAAATCTGTGCTTTTATTTTGGCGGCAGCGTTGCTGCTTTCTGCCTCATTCAGTCTGTCTTTGTGCTCTGCTGATGTGACACAGTTGTGAGTTTGGTCTGAATTAGATCAGCTGCATAAAATAAAACTGTCACAACATGGTGTTTATTTAAAGAGAAGCATCAACAGTGCTGATGTTTTACTACAAAGTTAGTTTCTGTTTAATGGTTTACAGCATTAGGACTTCTTGTGGGACATTTTCCAACCAGATACATGTGAAAACTCTTTCAAAACAACAACAGCAAGTTGTATTAAATGCTGTTAGTAGGAATTAGAAATACTGCAACCAACTGTTGGCCTCTGTTTTGTATTTACAGCACTTTGTCAACTTGTTTTTGATGCTGTAAAAGAGAAAGATGTGATATTATTACAGTCTAATAACGTCATCTGACTAAAAACATGTATGAAATAATGACTTGCTGCTGAGAAGCAAGAATTCATTGTAGTGTTTCATTTGTAGATTGTAATAACTTTCACTCTCCAGGTCTTATGTTACAGGGTGGAGTTTATATGATCATGTTTAATGCAGCAGTGGGAGGAAACACTTAAACAGCAGAAGTCCGTTGGTGCCACCAAGTGGTTTTGTGTCTCGATGATGAACTAGAAAAGATCCTCACTTCACAAAAAGCTGCGGACACTCTGGTGGGACGGCAGAGCTTGTCCTCAGTGAGGATTATTCAGTCCAGGTTTTTAAAAGCGGTTTGGACACATTTGCTGTGGACTTATCTTGGGTTGTGGTACTTTGTCCGTGGGTGTTGGACTCTGGAACCATCCGGCACAGGAAACTTTTCTTCTTCTCCTTTGTTTTGAATCCAGGAGTCTCATCTTTGTGTTTCTGACATGCTGCTGAGCTGCTCTGCTGCTGTGTTCATCTTATTCCTCACAGGTGAGTTCAGTTTCTTTAGCAGTGTGTGAACTCTGAGTGGCATTTTATTTAATCAGACTGGATTCCACTGGGTAAAAAAAACGATTGTTGTGAAGGTGAAAGTAGCTCCTTAGACCAGAAAGTAAAAGTCCTGGATTACAAGTCAAAGCTTTAAAGTTCTCAATGCAGATAAATTGTTATAATGTTATATGACAAAACACTACTGGCTTTTTGTAATGGGTGAGGACATTTAAGCAGCATTTAATACTGATGCTTGTTTAAAGTCAAGCAGAGCCTGAGACTAACAGTATATTTGTATTTTGCTGATCAGTCTGCTGATTTAGTTTGACAAGTGAAAAGCCAGAACATAATGAGAAGTGCCATCATGGAGGGATGTCTTCCAACCATTAAATTACTCAGTTTACTGCAAGAAAAGCAGCAAATTCTCAGTTCCAAAACGGTGGAACCATGAAATATTTGACAAAAATAGGTGCAGATTAATATGATTAATATTCTGTCAGCTCTAGTTTGATATTTGGTAGTTTAATCTACAATAATGCATCATATTCCATAAGCTCCTGAAGTAAAATCTTAATTTGTGATAGCTGTCAGATGAATGTAGGAAAAATGCACTATTTTCCTTCTTTATATGTAGTAGAGTAAAAGTGTAGAGATAGAAAAAGACAAGTAAAGTATAAATATCTCCTATTTGTAATGCACTTTATTACTTTTGCTGCGGTTTGATTGTTTGTAAGTCTGAATGAAAATGATTTGTAAAGATGTGTGTCATGTTTGCTTCAAGTGACTCAACCGTTCGTCTTCCATCCCTGCAGCTGGGAAATACCTTCATCTCGGCAGTAAAAACATTCGTATTAGACGCAGATGTGTGCTGAATTTTTGAGGTGACTGGATGAATGCAAATGGAGCCCGCTCCTCCACAACATCTCCCAGCATGCAACTGGGACAAAATCCAGTGGAGATGAATTTAGAATGAGCCGAGCCGCCTCTCCTCCTCTTCAGGTGCTCCTCTCCGCTCGCTGACCAGGCAGTTTAATTACAGCTCGGCTGCAATCACGGCCAGTTAATTACTGAGGAGGCCCCCTCTGGGCCCAGTGTGCTGAAGCCTTCGTTTAATCCTGCCAGATAATAACGTGACCTGGGATCCGCCCAGCGCACACACGAGCTGAGGCGATGAGGTGGAGTGATTGAAGGGACGGTGGTCGTTATCTGAGCCTTTGTCATTAGAGACAAATGAAACCTCAAACAGGCTTCTTGTTGTGTGACTCATCCCTGCTGCATGGACTCGCTTTGCCTGCAGTGTGCATGTCTCTGCGGTAAAGCTTGCTTTGTGAGTGGTGTGTGATGCACAGTGTGTGTCAGTGTCGAGGTATTCTGTAACCTCAGTTGGCAAGTGTCATTGGTTTAACAGTGCAACCTGCAACTATTTCTTCTTTTAAATCCTCAATCCCTCTTTTTTAAGCTCACAATGCCAAACAATTGCTAGTTCTGTGTATTTGACCTTTTATTTTGGTCACACATGATAGGAAACTGAGTATATTTGGGTTTTATATCATACAAATTATAACTATTTTCTTACATTTTAACACAAAACTGTTAGCCAAGCAAGTAATTAGCATATTAACTGATGAATCCACTTGTTTTATAGATTTAAAAAATCACTAGTACAGCTGTCAGATGAATGGAGCGAAGTAGAAGTCGAACATAACATGGAAATATTCAAGTAAAATACAAGGACTGCAAAATTGCACTCAAGTATAGCATGTACTTTTCGGCACTGCAGTAGTTTCACCGGTCTGTAATTAAAAATACATCATGTTAATTGCCATATGCATGACGGTGCATGTCACCTGAAGTCAGGTCTGTCTCTGCTGGAGCCCCGCAGGGCCTTTAGCTTCGCTTGTTTATTCGCTGTCTGACTAATTCTCAGTGAGGGGGATGTATTAGTCTGGGGAAGCGTCGCTGAGTGGAACATTGAGCTCATTATGAGAAAAATGCTGACGGTTTAATCCAAACACCTCTGGAACAATGTGAGGCAACGTCCAGAGTGGAGAAGCTGGATGTGATGCGTCATTATTACTAGGTTAAAGTGAATTTTGTTTTGACTGAGGCAAAGTGTGCCAGAAAACAGAGAAAACTGAAGCAAAGGAGCAGAGTTGAGATGGGGGGGGGGTTGGAGGCTGGAAAGTTTGGCACTCAGTTCTAAACACGGAGTCATTTTCGGGATTTCAGACGGGATCATTTGCCCCGAACAGCAACTGCAGAGAAAGAAGGATAACGGTGAAACTGATTTATTGCGCAAAAAATACACTACATGAGCCATGCTGCTTATAACGTGGCGAGGGATGAGTAAGAGTAATGAGAACATGCTGCTTGTCCTAATGTGTGGCCTTCATTGTGTAATAAAAGTTTCAGAACATAATGAGGACCAGAAGCCCTACAGTACAAACTCCACCATGTGCATCTCTGTACTCATACTTACAACATGATCTTTAAACTGTTTGCAAAACAGTTTCCACTAGGGTCCCTGATTGCAAATCCAGGTGTTTTATAGACTGGAATGTTATTGGACTTCTGTTAAAGGAAGCCTGTGAGGAAGCTGAGGAAATGGGCCTGAGTGAGGAGAATCATCTCATGTGTGCCTGCCTCTGTTTGACCCACATACTGTGCTTTAATCATAATATTTTACCCTCAGTGAACCCGTGTTGTGCCGATATAAAACATGTAAAAGGGCTTGTTTGCTCTTTCCACATGTCTGGTTGTTTTTTTTCCTCCAGCTGGCTCGGGGACAACAGTGTACGACAGCTACAATGACTTTGTAGAGGAAGATGACACTCCGCAGCTGGACTACAAAAGTGCGTATGGAAAACACACTCACTGAGGGTGGGCCACATGACAAAATATACCCTCAGACTGTCCGCAGTTATAGATTTAGCCTTCTTACTCATACTCATAGTAGCTTTGAAAGAGTTTTTGCAATAATGCTTCTATTTGTTTTCATGGAAAGACGATAGATGAGAGATGTGTTTGTGTATCTGTATCATACTGTTTGAACATTTGTTGTTTAAATGTCTGTGTAGATTCTCAGTCATGTAGGTCATGTTAATCCTAGGTGCTTCAGTTCTTGAAATGTTTCACGTCTCATCCAAGAGGCTTCCTCATGCAATGCAACGAGGAGTCCACAGACCTATATATAGGGGAGACTAAACAACCACTCCACAAATGCTTGGCAACACAGGAGACTTTGAATACAGCAAAATCAACAATCTGGACAGAGAAGACAGATGCTTTAGGGAAAGTGAAGGTCAGTCTATGTTAAACTGGAAGAGCCATCTCTAAACAGAGCATGACACCACTTACCAAGTACATACACCAATCAGGCATAACATTATGACTACTTGCCTAATATTGTGTTGGTCCTCCTTATGTACTCAAAAATGCTCTTGGGCATGGACAAGAGGACCTCTCAGGGTGTCCTATGGGGTCTGGAACCAGGACGTTGGCACTGGATCCTTTGGGTGCTCTGGCTTGTGCAGTGAGGCCTCTGTCAATCCAACTTGTTCCACTGCATCCTGTTGATGCTTGATCACAATGGGGTGTAGGAAGTTTGGAGGTCAAATCAACATGTTGGACCATTGTCATGTTCCTCAACATGTTCCTGATTGTTTGATGTTTTTTCCATGTGGTGGGGTGCATTTTCCTGCGGGGGTAGGCCAGTGACATTTGGGATTTCCATTTGCATGAGGGAGTGTGCTTGTTGTGGGACAATGTTTATTTGGGTGTCTAAGTCTCATCAACATGAATGTCAAAATCCAAGGTTTTCCATCAGAACACCACATAGTACCAATATGATCAATGTTATTCACTTCACCTGCCAGTGGTCATAATTTTGTGGCTTATCAGTGTATAATGCAGACCTGAGATCCCCATTAGAACGTTTCACCACCCTGATTCATGTCTCGCCTTGTAATTTAACAATGATTTACACCTCGAGGCATGTGAGTCTTAAGGTTGTTAATGGGCCATTAGACGTGTGCTTTGGTGGTGAGAATAAATTCCTGGGAATCCCAGTGAGTCAGGAAGGCTCTTGGATGAGAGGTGTAACATCTTCAATAACAAAAAAGACCATTGTTTAAAATCCATTCTGCAGTTTTATTGGTCTATGGTTTGGTTTATCTATGGTTTGTAAGTGTGACAGTATGTTTAACCTAAAACCTTTAAATCTACCAACAAAGTCAATGTAACAGCATAAATACTAGGGGTTGACTGAGCCAGTACCAATTATTAGTAATTACTGAGACCAATAACTGATATTTAGAACAGATGCATTTGCAGTACAATGGAAATCTTGGCATCAAAAATTTAGGATAGCACAAACTCCAACATAAAACTTAATTGGAATGTGTTTATTTATGTTTTGCTACTTTCCACCAATAATGCTTCACACAGTTTTCCTTCCTCTTTAAAAATAGACCCCTACTGGTGTCACTCTCCGGGTCTGACCAATGGCGAGGTGACCTGCCACTCCCCTCGAGGTGGGGCCCACAGGAGCACCTTGGGCACCCGCTGTGAGATGAGCTGCGATCGAGGATACCGGCTGATTGGAAGAAGCTCTATTCAGTGCCTGGCCAGCCGCCGCTGGTCTGGGACCGCTTACTGCCGCAGTATGTGGAGATTTTAAGCGCCTATATGAGGATGTAATAGGCGATACTGAAGTTTTCCAAGCCCGATATGGCCTGTTTACACTTTCATTGTTGCTCATAAACTATAAAAACACAACAGTTAGTGCATATTTACTCTGAATCACATGTTCCCTTATTAACATAAACACTGGAATAGTTTATTTTACCTGCGTGTGCAACAAATCTGTTAATCTGCTGCTGAAAATAGTCCCCAACAACTGCACTGTTTTTAATTATAAAAAGATATTAATTCAAGAGCAGCTTGAGTGTGAAAAAACGAGTTTGCAAAGTAATGGTGCAGACTAACAGTGCTAGATTTGTTGGTGCAAATATAAAGACAAAGCAGCACTATCTTCATTCTTAAACTGCCTCTATAGGCTGTGTTATTGCCTCTCTGAATGTGCTGAAAAGTGCTGAACTGCTGTGTGGGATTGTTTCCCCGGTTGTAGTTACTCTTAAAGACAAACTGTGCATATAGTCTGTGACTGTTTCGACCGTCTGTTTCTCCAGGGATGCGCTGCCATGTGCTGCCCCTCATTCCTCACGGCAGATACAGCTGCTCTCAAGGCTTTATGGTCGACTCCAGGTGCGACTTCACCTGTGACCCCGGCTATCGCATCGAGGGGGAACACTCACGCACCTGCCAGCACGGCGGCTCATGGAGCGGAGTGCAGCCGGAGTGTTCAGGTAAGTAAGGCTAACCAGATGTCCGGACTCAAAACTTTCTTTCTGCAGCTTTAACTCACTGCAACAGCATGAGGTTAAATTCAGTCCATCTGCACTGGTGTCTAGATTTCCATCATTCTTTCGCAAGACCGCCTCCCCATGTGTCCACTCACTCAGTCTCACAATAACAAGCATATTTCCTGCCCTTATGCTCTTTGGACTGAATCCAAACCGTGCTCTTTTGTCTTCCAGAATTCTGCTCTTTATAATTATAGCAGTGAAACTATCCTTAAAAGATGTTTCCCCTTTGTGCCAGTTTCCTTCCTCTAATGCCGCCAGTATTGTTTTTGAGTTTCCATCTGTTTATTTCAGATACTGATCCGCCAAAGATCAAATGTCCCCCGTCCAGACTCAAGGTCGCCGATCCTGGAAAGCTCACTGCCAGGGTCACCTGGGACCCACCAACTGCCACCGATACCGCTGACAAATCACTTGAGTATGCCACTCTTTTCCTCTGCTGCCCTTCCCTGTTCACTTTGAAATTAAATTAAACATTTGGCCTTTACTCGTCTCCGCAGTGTGATATTAGTGGGCGAGCAGCCAGGCACCGACTTTAAAGAGGGAGCAAACATTATCCGATACAAAGTGTACGATCAAGCCAGGAACAGAGCAGCCTGCAAGTTTATAGTACGTGTCGAGGGTAAGCTGCCAGTCGTCGAGTTCTGAGTTATGATGGAGACAGATTAGGACACGCTGGATTTTCTTCATTTCCACTGTGTTCTCTGTCCAGTGAGAAGATGTCCAGAACTGCCTCCACCTCTGCATGGGTACCTCAGCTGCTCCTCCGATGGGAATAACTATGGTGCAGTGTGTGAATACCACTGTGACGGAGGACATGAACTAAAGGGGATGTCCAGCCGAGTCTGCCAGTTCAACCGCAACTGGGGCGGAAGTCCTGCCGAGTGTGTTCGTGAGTACTTCATCTGTATACACATCAGAACCCCTTTTAGAAGTGGTAGAAGTACAAGAATCAATACAAGATGAAGGGAAGGCGGAAATATCCACTATTAACAAATCAACATCAAGTCTGCACAATAGTTTTTCAGGGGCGGTCAGAAGTCCCAGCCCTGGAGGAGGTACTATTTCCTTTCCTTTACCTCAGTAAACATGTTATGAGTTTAGTTTCAAGTCTTCTTCAATAGAACATGAAGTTAATTTAATTAATTATGGTCCCATTTATTAAGTAAAACAGACGATAAAGGTCACTTTCATATGGGTTTGCATGGCGTCCTCAAGTTCTCATGGTCACTTCTGGTTTCAAAATGGCTAAATCAAGGCTTCAAAACTGAAGTCCACAAACTAATGGGTGACGTCACGGTGTTTACGTCCATTTCTGTTGTACAGTCAGTTGTTGCACTCAAAAACTGTACATTCACAAGTTTAAATGATCAAAACTCATTTGCCTTCTGTGGCTGATTATTCTGTATATTCAGATATTTACCGTTGGAGCTGGTTGAAGTGGAACAGCTTCTCTCCATGCTGAGGTAGTTTAGTCATGTGATTCCCAACCCACAGATCAAACCCCCCAAAGGGTCACAAGATAAATGTGAGGAGTTGCGAGATAATTCACAGAGCAAGAGTAAATAACCCTCTTCTCTGTGGTGTTTACTTTTCCTGTGAAGAATTGGAGAATTTTACCTCTTTGGGACTCAGTAAGTCTTTTAAATGAAACTATGTGGGAAGTTTAGAGAGATAATCTCTGCTTGGTGTCATTTAAAACCTCTGATAAGGAGCCCCAGTTGCACAATTTATTACAAGCGGTCGCAAAAAGCTGGAAACCACTGGATTAATCTCCACAAACATCTTCATTGTAATTTATAAACCTGTTGTGTTTTATTAGGAATGTTTTAAATCACAAAGTAAAGGTAGAAAGTAGCACAAAATAAAACAAAGTACCTCAAAACTGTAGAGACATAGTACTTAGCTACCACTGGCATACTGCTTGTGTAGCAGTCTGCATATGTACGTGTAAAGGAATATAAATGCAGGATGTAGCTTTGACCTTGTGTTTGCAGCAATGGAGATTAAATCTGATGTGAAGACGGCCTCTGCTCTCCTGGATCAGTTCTATGAAAAGAGGAGGCTGCTGATCATGTCTGCACCCAACATATCTGACCCAGACTACCAGCTGCAGAACATCATGATACAAGTAAGAGACACTTCACATGATCTCCCTCAAAAGACATTAAATGAACAAGAATCTCAAACACTGTTTTTCTACCAGAAGTCAGACTGTGGATTAGACCTGCGACATGTAACGGTCATCGAGCTGCTGGGCTCCCCGCCTCGCGAGACGGGTCGCATTAAAGAACGTCTGCTTCAGTCTGAAGTCATTGAGGGCTTGAGGTAAGAGATACTTCATCATGTAGTCATTCAGCAGTTTTATGGCTCATTCTTGGAAAGAAAACGCTCACTGACTTGAAAAATTCCATCCTTAGGTGGCTTTATATAACTCCCGTTCTCATTAACAGTAAAGAGTTGTTTCTCGTCACTCTTTAAATGTCAGGACTCTGCTAATAAAAACAAGCCTCTATTAGTTTGACTTTAAAAGGAAAAATCCTCTCCATAGACTAAATCTGATAAAAAATAGCAACAGAATCATTGCAAAGGGGCAGCAGTGGGATTGCAACAGGATCAATGACAACATCTGCCTTGAGAATCAGTGAGATTCTTTTCAAGTCCACCATTTTGCACCAAAACAGACTTGAACATATAGAGAGCAATTCATCTGACAAGAGGCACAGATAAAGACTTCTTTTTCTTTCCAGTGACTCTGCAATTTGAGGAAGGGGCACTGCTCAGATTTTCCAGACTGGAAAATCTCCTCCTTCAGCCTCTGCACTGACACACAAATCCCACAGCTAAACGAGTGCTGCATACTGAGGCACATTGTGTGAGAGCAGCACAAAGCACTCTGGGAAATCAGAGAGTAGAAGCCGAGGAGGGACGAAGGCTTATTGTCTAAAGGATATCCACATAACTGTGAACACAAGAAGTTTAGCTCCTTGTGGAAAACCAGAAAAAAACCTGATTACAGTTGCAGTCATCAATATTCTAATATTAATGGATAAACTTGTAGTAATAAACACACAGAACCATCCCCTGACCCTGCAGCTGTCCTCAGATTTACAGGTGTTTTACTCTAAGTCCTTGTTTTAGTTCACTTTCACAGCGTTGTTTCCCGTCACTGCCTGTTCAACACCAAACAACAGAGATAGTGATGAACACAGTGAAGAATTCCCAGCTGTTAAAAGCTAAAAAGAGAGTAGATACTGGACTTAAGTTGGTCAGCTGTCCCAAAATATGAGTCCAAATAAATGCTTGTGCCAACACTTTGCCATAACAACTTCTTAAGATGATGTCTGCCATCAAGTGGCTAAAATATATTCATACATGCTACTTTAAACTTGCAATATCTGTTTTTTTTCCACTCAGAGACAAAACTGAAACAGTGACGCATCATCCCATTTTAAGTTATCATGACAAGCTTTCTAGCAAACAGGTGTTAATTTTTAGCAACTTTAGCATGAAGTTGCTCTTGTGTTTCTGTCCAAGTGTTGAATGCAAGTCCAATATTTACTTTTAGCTCCATTTTTGATCTCTACCAACTCTTGAAGGAAACTTTAGCTGCTAAATGTTCCTCCATGTGCACCAGACAGTTCAACAGCATTGTCTCTCTATTGTTTGGTAGAAGGCCCAGTGGTATCGTTCTAAGCTACCCCTGCAGTCATATTATCCTTTCTTATAAAAATATTCATTACAACCACTTCAACAGTATCCAAGCATGATAAGAGACTGGCGCTTTAAGAATCTAATTGCTTGTATTGCATTTCTCTGTAGGCAAGCATTCAGAATCTCCAGATATTACTTCAGCATGGTGCTGCTGGATGAGCTCGGACTGGACCGAGAGCGATTCATTACCCCGATATCTTCGGATGAGCTGTTCTCCTACATAGACAGCTCCATGCTGGATGAAGAGGAACGAGAGAAACTGGAGCTCCGCAGAGATTTCTGTGACTAATTCAATAAACCTCTCTGGTTGCCACAGCAAAAAACTCATCAGTATTACAAACACAAGATAAGGAAGGACAAACAACCAGAAACCAGGTCCCGAGGAACATTTGAGGGGAAAAGACGAAGGGATGGCAGTTCCTCCTGTTCAAATGTGATCACTATACAACACTGAAGTGCTGGCACTGTTTGCTCTATATCAGCTCATCAGCCGAGTGGCCAGGAGGACAGAAAATGGAGCCTATTAGATTGGGGAATAACGCAGAGCATCCAATATACGCACACAGAGTGAACCATGAATACAAAGCGGCTGGTGTGATGCAAGATGTGGATTTGTATTTTCTTTCCAACCTCTATTTGGAAATCTGAAATTAAATGAGAGCTAAGACTACCCAGTTCATACACTAATAACTTGAGTGGCTGTAAAATCACCAGCTGGATTCAGATATTAGGTTCAATGCAGAGCTGAGACAATCGAGCATGTCTGGGTTTAGTTAGATTTTTATTTGGTGAACAGAATATTCAAGGCAACCTTGAGGTCAACGTGACTCTGATCACACTTCAGTGAGAGGTTAAAAGTTAAAATCTTAAAATTTAAAAAACACAAATTTAATTACTTCATATAAAGGCTTGTAATATAAATACAATTGTATATTATAATATTAATATTCTGTATAATAACAGTTTAAAATGTGCTGTTTCCCCATGTATAAGTGTACACAACTACAAAGAAAAGGGTGACAAAGTAAGACACTGCTTCTGTGCTAAGTTCTGTGCATAAATTTCAATTGCAATAATATATACATTCTACATTTTAAAAATATAAAGTGGCTGTGTCAATGCTCTTAAAATAAATTTAGCGTTGCGACACTTTGGCACATTTTTAACAGCAGTCTGCAGTCGAGGGGGGCGTGTTAAAAGATGAGCCGATGTTTAGTGTTCAGTAGGTCAATAAACCGTTTCTACTCACTTCAAGCTTTTGCTCTGATAAAATTTAAAAACAAAATGAATCCACAATCTCATGTTTGTCTCAGAGGCCACAGCTTCTCCCTGCTTCAGCCCCTGGAATATTTTTGAGGGTTCGGGCCTGTGCTGTCCTTACTTGCCCTTGGCCTTCCCCATTGTGGAACGCAGTGGAAGAGCGCCCTCTGCCCACGAGTCCGGGTACTGCATCATCTTCTGCCACAGACTGACCTCCTCTCCAACTGAGTCCAACTCCATTTCCTCTTTTCCTATTTTTACAGTGCCTGCAGGGGTGAAGATTACACAGTGAACACACAGTCAGGGCTGTTTTCACTAATGATGGCAAACTCCTTTTACTTACTTACATTTCTCACCAGGGAAAAAGACACAGAAGCCTCATGGGTGCTTCAGCAATAATCTAAATTTGTCAGTGACAAAATTAGATTATTGCTGAAACTACACAAAGATATCTTTGGTACTACAATCTCTTTTTGTGAATAGTTATTTAATTCACCTTCAATTTGGTGCTACACCCATTTGTCCCTGCCAAGTGCTCAAACCAAGACCTCACCATCGAGCTACATTTAAGGATAGGTTTTCATTTTCAAGTCTATCTTAAAACAACAGTGAGGTGCCCGTATGAACAGTGAAACAGGTTTTGGCCGCTGTAATCATTCTTCTTGTTTATGCTGGCTGAGATCTCTTCCCACTGAGTTTTCTGTGGACAAATTATGCAGCTCTTGTTCTGCTTCAGCAAAGTTCTGTGCTAGTCAAATCATGTCAATATATTCCAAAGGTGCACTCGTTTTTCTATTTGTGTTTCCTTGCTGAGCTGCAGTAGATTGATGGAAACACAAAGAGGAGATTTTTGTCATAAAAGCTGGAACTCTGAAAAACATGTGCTTGATTTGACTAACAAACAAGAAAGATATGAATAAAACATAACCCCCTATGATAAGGCCAAAAAACAAGAAAAATGTTAAAAAGAAAAAGGCAGCTGACCCCCACAACTTTACAGCCATTTACTAAAGGGTAGATTATTCTATTTAACCTATTCTATTCAACCTACTAGGGCAATAAGGTTCACATAATCTCACTCTGAATAACGCAACACAACTACAAAGAGGTATGGGAGAAATATCTGATTTGTTTTGACACATCTCGTGTAAAGCCAGGTGAAAACAAAGAAAAAAAAGGATCTCCTGAATTTTGTCTTTTACCTCTTCCAGAGCTGAGGCGGACTCCTCCCAAGAATTCATTGCTCAGCATGGCCTCTCTGTCCCACACCGTCAGCTCCAGACACATCCCCTTCAGCTGCTCCAGAGCCAAATCCTTATACACAAACGTCTGGTCGTAGTGAGGGTTCAGGTTCTTCCTCACAACCGAAGTCTTCCTCTTTGTGGTCTTTGCCTTAGCTGGGAACAAGTACCTGCAGAGCAACAAACACCACGTCAGCTTAGAAAGAGAGATGCTCATTGAAAACTGTGATTTTTAGAGTCAACGGTTCATCACTAACCCTTTTACGAAGCTGTCTGATGTGCCTCCTGGCTTCATTGCCATCAAATTCTTTGCCTCCTTAATTACAACATGCAGCTCTCCCCCTTCTTCAGGCACTGCTTTCTTGCCTGGAGATGAGAAGACGGGTAATTTCAGAAATTTGAGGCAAAGTGTTTAAGATTACCAGAGCTAAAAACCGTTTCCGTATCGTACTCTTACCTTTGATTTTCTCAGTTTTCGGTTTTTTAGGCGGGATATACTTCAATGAGATCACCAACTCTCCTTTGTACTGAGCAAAAGCTGAAGCCGGCACAACAGAAGCTGCCTGTTAAAGAAAAGTCCATCAATATTGGAGACGCACAAGAAACCTGAACCCAGGAAACATGTCTCCATTCTAAAATACTGGATGGCTGAGCCTGATATAGATGTTAGTGTTTCAAGAAATAAAATAATTAACAACTCGTATGATAGCCAAGCCTCAGAGCCAATCAATAGCTTCACCCTGTTTTGATTTTCTTGACATTTAAGCCACTCCGATCTTTAAATACATTACTTTTGTACTGCTGTAAAAACATACTTGCACTGTGTTAACTGCCATAGGATTCAACATAGGATTAAAAATGTTCATAGCAACTTTTATCTTGAAAGTTACTTTATAGTATAAAAGGTAACCTGTGGAGTTTTTGATCTCTAATAGCTCTGAAGAGATATATTGCATGTGTGGGTCCATATTTACGTCATATTACTCCACTGATCTACAGGGGTCATTATTGGACTACACAGAGGAGCAATGCACCACTAAAGGCAAGGAACAGAACTACTGGCAGGTAACCATAAGAGTAAGCAGGTCTCATATTTTCAGGGTTCAATGAAAGTGTGAGAAACACTGTATGGAAACAGAAACTTTGACACTGCGGCTGCAATTTAGTACAGCTAAACCAGTAGTTAGCCACAAGCTTAACTAGGCCTGATTTCTCAACTCCAACTGAGGACAGCTTCATCTGAACATTAGCTTCATTATAGGAAAAACTGAAAGGAAACAACTTTAATCACAAAAAAAGAATATAACTTTGCCAATTTATATAAGTTGCATCTTTTTAACAGCCTTGTCAGTAGGTTGTTATAAAGTAGAGCTATATAAATAAACATTTATTACAATAAAAAGTGTTACCGCAAATGATGCAAGAGAGGAGAGATGGTAGAAAACTGTTAATCATAAAGGTTAATGTGTTTATTTTACAGGATATCGAATAAGTGCATTTAGATCTGACAGTTCCATAATGAAGGATATGTGGAAGCCACTTTGGTTTTTCGCCAAATTCTGTAATTCAATACATACAGTATGAGATACTGCAACTGCATGACTTCGTTCTGTGGGATTATTAACAGCTCTACAGGTTTGCAGATGCAACATATTCCCTCAGCTGAGAATCTGTATTGTATGTTAGAGAATCGTCAGGAAACTAACTGGTGAAAGGGAGACGTTTCTTACAGCTGATTTAAATCAAAAAGTCTAAACAGAACCACCTCCTGAGCAGGTTAGTCCTTCAATGGTTACCATGGTGATCTAGAGAGATTAAAAGAGAGCCACCAGACAAGAGTGAAACTCTGGCTTTCGGCTCAACATACCTCACTAACTAATTCATCTTGCTTCGTAGGATACCCCTCAGGCTGTGTATGAATAACGCACACATGGAGCGGAGAGCCAGTGGACCATGAGGATGTTTTCACAGAATTTGATAGAAAATATAGTAAGTTAGAATCTCATATTCCACCTTTAAATCCTTTTCCTTGAGATGTTGGCATTATTCACTTACACATAATGGAAACAAACAATTCCATCCTCCTTATAGGAATCCTGTGTAGTTTCTGACCTCTACTAGCATCATGGAGCACTAAATCCAGAAGAGGGCCCTCCATTTTCTTTGTCTTATTCAAATACACACACAAGTGGTGTAATATATATTCCTGCCACACTATTCCTCTAATCCACAGGTGTGAGAAATGAGAAGAAAGTATTCATGTCAAGATAAGCATGAATAAGCAAACAAAAGCAGAAAGAAGACTGTGTGCTAGTAAACTTAGAAGTAAACACTGCAAGTTTCCAACTTAAAAAAATCTGCTTTTTAAGTCATTTATGAGGAAAGAATTGCATCTTCATAACACTTTAAAGATATACATGAAGCATTCTGTTAAGTGCAAATATTGCAAGAAAACTCCACACAACCCCTTTAAAGGAGAACATCTCAGTTTGGTAAAGAAAAATTAGCCCAGTTTCTCTGATCTACCTTCGGCATGAGAGCCATACAGTCTTCCTGCGTGGAGTCAAGGTCTCTGCAGTCCAGAGGGATCTCCACCTCTCCCAGGAAGGTGTTGCGGCTGAGGCGACCATGATGCCAGACCGATATCAACATGGAGCGAGTGAACAGCTTTGAACGGCTGATGGAGTACTGGCAATGGAAGAGAGAAAATGTGATGATCAAAGGCCTATCTCACTGCTGAAACAGTGATGGACAGGTCTTATGTAATTTTAATGGTCTGGTGCTGAGGGAGTTTTAAATAAATCATGGAACATAGTTTAAAGTAGAGCATGAGTTGAGGTTTCATTAGCAGTTGCATTTAAAACCTTCTAAATAATTACCTTCTTTCTAACGTTTTAATAAATTTAAACTTACAGAACAACCATCTTGTATAAGTGGATTCATCCAGCTAATTCCCCTTTCAGCAGTTTTGTTGGTCACTATATTTAAGCTGACTCCACACTGGAACCAGGACCAAAATCAATATTTGACAACGACTATTCTAATCTGCAAAGTCAATATCAATTTTAAGGTCTCTGCAGGTGTGGTCATTATTTGCAGCAGTCATGGCGCAAGGTCACTAATCAGGGAGTG
The DNA here is from genome assembly GCA_024666655.1 of Dascyllus trimaculatus. Classification (NCBI taxonomy): domain Eukaryota; kingdom Metazoa; phylum Chordata; class Actinopteri; family Pomacentridae; genus Dascyllus; species Dascyllus trimaculatus. The sequence goes on from CM045457.1 coordinate 24,698,457, forward strand.
TCATTTAGTTAACACGATGAGGTCAACAGTTGCGGTCCAGTAAGAAAGGAGCCAGTTATAAAAATAGAAACTACCTTCAATGTTTCATTGTAGACAGGGTTGATTGTGTTTTTCTTGATGCTGGTCTTCCTTTTGCTCTGGCGAGATTTGTCAGGGAGTAGATAACATTTGACATAACTGAAACACAGAAACAGTAAAGTATGTCAAATAGTGTTCCTTCCGGCCCCAAATAGCTGCTTTCTGCTGCATTTCCTGACTAGATGCAGAGAAAAAAATATCTGTTGACATTCAATTTCCTGTGAAGCTCGACTAATCACCTCTGGGATGTGATTATCAAGACTCTGTAAACACAGAAACCTCTAATCTGCACTGATCAAAGCTGTGTTAACATCACTGAGGGTGTGTGTGCAGTACAAACATGTATCCTTTTCAGTGCCAGTCAGCACTGCACCACTGTGAAGGCCAAAGTTTGAGGAAACTTTACTTCAAATATTATGCTTTGCTTCACATAACAGCTATGCTTGGTAAAAGTGAACGATTTGAATATTTACGGGTTGGAGAGCTGCCGAGAGGCATCGCCAAAAGCCAGCTTATGGCACTCCTTGATGAAGACCTGGAGACTTTGGGTGTGTTCCTCGTAGTTCATAGAGAAGATGATATCTCCGCTCACCTCGACGCTGTCATAGTCTCCTGCCTCACTGTAGATACTCATCAGGCTACCCAGTGTGCTCTGCACAAACAGACATGAATAAATAATCATTAACAATTCCTGCATTTGTTCAAAGTTTCATTCATGTAAAATATCGACATTTAGATAATAATTGGACAGACATTTCCTCGAGGCTTATTTCTGCAGATCACACTTTTAAAAGGGTAGAAAACAAACAAGGGGGAAAAACACATGTAAAGAAAATGCTACAAGGTAAACAGAAAGCAGCCCAGGGATAAACAAAGTAATTAAAAATGATCAGGATGCTCAGTCAATATCCTAATCCAGAGTGACAGCATGAAATTCGTGTTAGCCTAAGCTTTGCATTCCCCTCAGGTTTTGGTAACTATAGAAACACTTTGGTAGACTTTACACATTAATTTAGCACTTCCGAACTTGCCAGAGGATATCCTGAGGTTATAGATGCTTGTTCAGATTAGTTAACATCAGCTCTGTTATGAGACATAATGAATGCACTTCAGAAGGCACATTACAGAGCTAATGCCAGCTGTGAGAAATGTCAGCACTTTACCTTTGAGCTACGCAGGCTGGAGGAACTCGAGGCCATTGTCCTTCTATGAAAGCTCACCAATCTGTCAATATCTTCCTCCTCCTCCGCCTCCTCATCATCTTCCTGTGGCACCATATTAAACATTTAGCAGGCTCATAATACACACACAGAGGGATTTTTACACCAATCAGATTTTTGTAGTTTTAAAAGTCTGTTGTATTTGACAAAAATAAAACAACAATTCATTAGATAATGGACACTTGAGCACCTTTCATTTAATAAATACACATGATGACTGGAATCTGAGACAGTCACTGTCTTTTTCATTTGTTGCTCAAGTAGTTCTGTCACCTGTCATTGTAAACATGAGTGAAAACCTGTTTAAAAATGTTTGCTCTTATTTCTGTTTTCAAATAATATCACATATCTCCTCTTTATGACAGTCAGATTTTCACTTGATTTCTGGTAGTAATGATTAATTCGGCCCTGTCGCTTTTTTTTGCTAGAAAACCTTTTGCTTTTAACTTCACTGCTGCTCAAAAGCATAAGAATCAATAACGGCAGTCTTGGATGTGGTTTAAGATCCTGAAATGGTCATATTGGGGGTTCTTAAAAGTGAAACATTAAAAAAAATGGCAGCAGGATCCCTTGCAGTGTTTCCTACACACAGGGCCATACTGGTGTTCTCCGGAGAGGAACAACACAGGTCCATTAGACAGATAAAATCAATGCAATAAAGTTGATGGAGTCAGTGACGGTAAAGAGAATGAGTAGTTTATTTTTCCTAAGCACTGCTTACCTGTAGATCTAAGCCTGGTACAGAACGGCTCCTGTTGCCCATTGAGGCCCCTGAAGTGTCGCGTCCATCACGCAGATCCAGTGTTGAGACAGACTCTGTAATAATCATACAGACCAGCAATTAAACACACACATCTTTCCTTCAACAACAGCAATGCACATACAAGTATAAAAGGTACTCACCAGGAGGTTTTGGGTCTCGTCTGATGCTCTTCTTGAAGAGTCTGTCAACTTCGACCTCTGGGTTTGGATTGACTGGTTTTACTTCTGGGACCTATAGGGACAGAAAATTGAAGAGGCAGTCAGATAAGACAAACATAATATAATTTAAGACAATAGGAAAGCATCTTACAGTGTTAGCGTTTGAGTTGACACTTTCAACTTTGACAGTATCTGCTCTGACTGCACCAGTCATACTGGAAACACAGGATCCTGCTGGGCTGGTCCGAACCGGGTGGTTTTCTGTCCTGGTTGACAAAATAAATTAACAATAAATACAGATAAAACATGTATTTTTTTGCTTTTCTCATACACACAAAGAAACTTAGAACATTTCATTTGTCCACTGTATAGACATCTATCCTTCATCTCCATCTCTGTGATTTTTTATGAGTTTTGTGACTTTGATTTTAAAAGTACAATTCATGAAAAGGACAGCACTTTAAATAAATTACTTAGAAGGACATTCTAGGCTTCTGACCTTCCCCATCATGTACTCTGAAAACTGTGTTATAACCAAGCCCAAAACTAGCAGAAAGCACTAATTTAACTGGAGTTCATGGCTCTGCTTCAGGATTCTGCACTTATCTACATATAATGAGTCCAACAGCAATCACTTTTTAGGTTTCTCACTTTTAACAGCAATTGCAAAGTATGAGTGAAAACATGTCTTGCCCTTCAAGTTACCACAGGTTTTCATGCTGTTGCATGTTAATTACCAACAGACCTTAGCAATGGACTGCGTCACTTTTATGCAGCATCACATTATGCTGCATTGTTTGACTGCAAAATATTTTTTGATTGCAAATTACAGACATGTGAAAAACCAAAGGCAAAACCAGAACCCTTGACTCCTACAGTGAGGTGACCTGTGGATGGTCATTTTGCAGGAATGGTTTGTGTCCACTTGTCTTTTCAGAGGGAAGGATCACTAGAAATCAATGTAAAGTTGGCCTGTGTGATCACTATGCTGAAAAGTTTTTGTCCTGGTCTCCTCCAGGATGGCAATGTCTCCATCCACAGGGCATAAGAGGTCACTGAATGCCTTGACGAGAATCAAATGTAATGTTATTACTTCATAGTCTCTACATCTTAACCCAGTTGAGACACCTATTGGAGAATTTGGCTCTGCACCACCATCATCACAACACCAAAAGAGGAAATATCTTGTAAAAATGGTTCCAACATAATCCCAGAGTCAATGCCAAGACACAATGAGGCTGTTCTGGTGGCACATGCTGGCATCTTTTTAAAACATTTCATTATTATTTCCCTAACTTTGTCATGGATCTGTAGGTCTCCACTATAACATGTTTGTCATGTTTTAGTGGAAACCATGAAGTTTAGTATTTCAGGGCAACTAAAACTCTTGTTATCATTGTACTTTATCATTATCATGCCACTATTATTAACTGACAGTTTATAGAATTATGTTTAGTTTTTATTTATCACCTGTGCCTGTGCAAAAATGGTCTGACTTAGCTTCGTTCATTACACCCTTAGACAAGATTTCATGACAATTTACTTGACTAGTCTTCACTAACTATGAAGTTAGTGTTAATGATATCTGTTAGAGAGACTACAGGTGAATTTACCTCGGTTGCTCAGGGGTCACACGGCCAGACTCAGTCTCAGTCTTGCTGCTCGTTATACTGGCATTTTCTGCAGACTCTGTGTCGCTGCGGATAGGCCTTGACCAGACCTCGTCCCTTGATTCAGTTGATTCTCTTGAAGTGAGGGATCCTGATTTATCACTTGAAAGAATGTTAATAAAAATATGACAAAAGGTTAAGATACTTTTCATCTGTGTTCTGAAAATAACGTCCACTACTTTTTCAAAGAGAGACAAAACAAGGTGAATAATGATGACACACCTTAGGTGAAATGTGAGATTTTTCTGCTGGGGCACAGCACTGGCAAGATGTGGGTTTATTTCAGCATTTTTCAACAGTGTTTGTCCTGCTGTCTCATGTTTCTTCACTATAACACAGAGCAAAAAAGTTCAATCATACTTCCATACAAGTTTAACTACATATTACAATGTTGTGGCAGTTTTGAACATTTCTCTCCTTCTGCTGTTGAACTTGGACAACACTGCAGTGACTGTGGAGAGGCACAGAGCTGTTTACATTCCTAGTGGAACAGTTGATATCCACTTCCTGTTCTGGTACTCACATGCCGGCCTCTTTTTCAGGGACACCCTCACTAGGTCATGTCCAGGAGTTGTAGAAAAACGGTTGAACCTTTGGTCATAGAACCAGTCACCTGTCCTTTTCTTCAGCTCCCTAGAATCCCAAACAAACACTTAAGTTAGAGTTTACAGTTAATGGTTACACAACACGCTGTTTCAGTACTTTAGTCCTTGCAACATATTAATTACAATATTATCACTATAAATCATTCAATTGCTTAAACAACAGTTAAGGCTTCTCATAGATATATCCATTAGTGTCATAACAAAATGCTATGATTGGTAATTGCTAAAGAACAATGAGAAGAGGTTAAATGAATAGAAAAATATATTGCACCCTGGGTTGCTGATAAAATGTGTTTCATTGCATACTTATATCTACTAAAATAGCCTGTGAGACAAACACAGATTTTTTTTCCCATTTAAGTAATAACTAACAGTTGTTCAAAGGAAGATATATCAAACTGTTAACATTTCAGAATTACAAATATAGGCTCCAAATACTACATAATGACTTCGGTGTAAATATTTTCTTCTCAGCATGTGTTTTCAAACACCTTAAATGGACAAGGACTTTTTTCGCTGGCTGAAATGCTCCTTTATTACCATGAATATAGCCACTGTAGATTATTTTGAGTCACTCCTTCACACATCCTCCTGGTGCCAAAAATATTCATTTGTGCGCCAAATGTGAGCAAATCTACAGTTAGAAATTGTGTCCAACAGATAATACACCGTTTACACTCGTTTTAAAAATGGCTGTTTAAAACTACAGTCTCCATCTTTATCAGGAAACTATTAAGCCTTTGTGAAAAATGAAAACATGTGCTTGTGACTTGTTTGTAAAGATTTACATGTTCAGAGGGGTTTGATCCACATGCAAATTGGATAAATAAACAAAAACATCTCTCACGATTCTTTGGCACACACGCTGCACACCCAGGAACCATTGGGCAGGACTCTTCGGCAGTTGCGGCAGACATAGTGATTGCACACGCTACACTGGCTATTGAAAACAGCCAGTCGAGTCAGAGGCTCCAGGCATCGGCCACAAACACGCTGACTGTATCTTCCACTGCCACGTTTTGCCCCTTTCCTCTTCACTTCCATTAACTCTGTCTTCAACTTCCTGAAACAACATGAACGACAAACATCACACGCAGAGTTTTACATAAACAGTTGCGTGCAGAAGTGGGAATATTACTTATTTTGTTGATTTCTGAAGTGAAGAGAAGTACATAGAATAGGCATTTATGTATATATACAAGGACACTTTCTAATCAGAATCATCACCCAGCACTAATACACACTGCAAAACAAAAACATATATTAACTATATTAACACAACATACACAAGAAGCTCTGATAAGTTTAGTTATATTTATTGTTTCATTTGAGCAGCATATCTCAGAGTGGACGTTTACAGTTGAATGACAGGCTTGTGACATCCCTCATGTGGATCAATTATGCAAAGCAACTCATTTTTTTTAAAGGCATTTTGGCTTTTACTAGACACAAAGTGTGGGGAAAGAGCATTGGTGTAAGATATGCAAGGATTCAACTGGCCAGGAATCGAACTAGGGATTCGGCCGCTAAGGACATTTTACCCAGTGTGGTCCATGACTTTGACAACTTGACTAACCTGGTCGCTCCAAATCTCTCACAACATTTCCTGGCTGACATTATCCAATATCCAACAATCCCTGCTGGTGTATTAGTCAGATCCTAGCAATAATAAATAACAAATGCCTTCAAGGCTTTAATGGTAACTTGCAACATCTTACATATCTCGGTACTGCTATAACTGGTAAGCGTGGAAAAAGAGCAGAAGCTGGTCTCCTCTTACCGCACACGCTGCTCCTCAGCCAGCCTCAGCTCCTCATCCCGTCGCAGCACCTCCAGGATCAGCTCCCGCTCGGAGTCGGACAGGAACCCCAGGTTAATCACATCAGCAGCCTCCGGCATTGTGCCTTCACCGAGTACCCCTAGTGCAGGTGAACTGGTTCAACACGGTCGGTGCTGCATTGAGAAGAAGTGCCTGAAGACGAAGCAGAACATAAAGAGCTCACTGAAAGGGTGATGAACTCAAATAAAGTCTGTGTTTAAAAGTGGCAGATTTAACATGAGAAAAGCCCACACAGGGGAGGGGGATGCTTGGGTTTACTACTGGACAGTCTGTTCTTCTATGATCTCCTGTAAAGCAAACTAAGCAGAGCTCTGCAGTAAAAACAGGAACTTCGTAACTTGATGCCCTGAGGTGATGGTGCAGGCAGACAGAAACAGTTGTGTGGTCCTAATCAAATAACTGGTAGATGATTGAATGACCTTTCCTTCTTCCTGTTTGGCCTCCATGCAGAGAAGCCTTTTCTGCCAGTATACCAGAGTCCTCATGGATAACTCAGCCGGAAATCCTTCAATAATAAAGAATCAGGCAAACAAAGTACTTACTGCTCCATCTGATTACCTAAATCTCATAGCAGACAATCTGTAGCAACTTTGTGATGCATAGCTTTGGAATACAACTGTAAAAATTGTTCATGTTTTCCCATTTCATGAGAAGACATACTTTCGTGTGCAACTTTGGAACATGCATCTGGGCAAGCTGAGCTTTTCAAAAATGACAAATGACTAATGAGAACCAGGATGCAGGAGGATTTAAAAATCCCACAGAAAGCCTCTGCCCGGGTGAAAGGTTGTTTTGAGTGGTGCAGGCAAAAACAACATGAACTTGGCCACCATGTAAGCCTCCCCACCCTCTAAGGAGACAGAGAGCCGGGTGGAGTTCAGCAGCTTAACCATTTGTTTAAGCCCGACAACGTCAAGCTTGTCATCTGTCACGATCTCCTTCTGCTCCCAAGGAAATTAAAGTGATTCTGCCTGTCTGCCAAACTGTGGGAAAGCTGCAATTCTGAAAGGCGCATGCAAAACCTGACACCTTTTTCCTCATTGTTCAAATGCCTGAGGCCACCTAACACTAGCAGGAGTTTAAGAATACCTGCAGGGCAAGTTCCAGTTAATCTTCAAGGAAATGGCGTGTGTCTGTGCACTAGATGATAGAGATAACACTGCACCTTAAATGTACATTTCAGGGGGGATACAGGGGATATGCTCCCTTTAACAATAAGGAAATCTGCATTGGGGCCCCCTTCAAAAGCACAACAGCTTCACTTTTAGCCACTGTGCTTGACTTTTAGCATAAATAATGACATTTCCACCCTAAACTGATGCATGAAAGGCACAAACAGGTGCATAAGATTGCAGGAAATTAACAATTTGATGCCCAAACTAGCTGGAGGGCCAAACCTTTGTTCCTTAATGTGTCCCCCCTCAACATTAAAACTAAATGTACGTCCTTGTTAACTGCACCAAGGAGGGGAAATTGCCTAAAGCTGAATAAAAGTGAAGTAGCACTGCGTTGTGTAGGCAAATAACACAGATTACCAATGCCGTGATAGTTTTTTTTTACAGCCTTTAACGGCTCATTAGTTGTCAAAATGTCAGATTTGAGGAATTTAAACCGTTGAGCTGCTAACGGCTTAACGGTCGAACGTTAACGGCTGGAAATTTAAATTAACGTTACGTGAAATAAAACCGCTCCAGGCTGATTTAACTCCGCTTTTGAGAGTCGACGCCCTTAATTTACGGTTTAAATAAGTTTAAACGGAGTTATTGAGCTAACTGAACAAAACTAACACACACCTGTTGCTGAAAAGTCGACGACACCCCGACGGTTTGTTGCTCCGCAGCGAGATTTAACCGACAGAAAACGGCTAAAACGGTAAGTCAAGCTAGCCGAGCATCTTAACTCTGCTGTCGTGCAGCTTAAAAACAACTTTACTCACTCTCTCCCTCTCGGTTTTTACTGAGCCTCCTCCTCCTCTTCTTCTTCTCGCCTCCCAAACTGCAGCAGGAGTACCGGAAGATCAGGAAAGTTTGACATGCAGGAGCGCCTCTCCACATTTTCCACGACAGGTGCATTTCCTTTGCTCCGTTTACCGCAGCAGGGCCACACGTGGAAAATCTGACCCACTGAAAATAATTCATGCTCCCCTTATTAAACCCCCAACACCTGTTTATTTATTGAATAATGGGCTTGTGCCTGTTTTCTCACCAAAGTGGACACAAAGTTGACCTTATCAGACAGTAAATGTGAGAATTATAGATGTATATATGCTGCATATGTGTATATATTCTGTATATAAAGGTATGTAGTGGGCATTTTATAGCTACAGTCACAGCAGGTGGTGTCTCTGCATAGATATTTATAATACTGTGCCATTATTTGTCTTCAGGGCGTATGCAAAGTCATGGAACACATTGTAAAACAAATGATCAGTGGGTCTATAACAACTACCTGCAGAGTAAAGACAGTTTCAAAGTCTCACCAAGGCTGCTGTCATTCCCATTTACAACAAATCACAAGGAATATAAGAGATGTGGGATAGTCAGTCAGTTTTTTCCATATTTTTTCACGTCTTATTTCAGTGAGAAGGTTGGAAAATGTGCCAAGTATTAATAAAAAACTAATTAAATACAAAAATAAATACAGTTTGGTACTGAATAAAAAGACATGTCTTGAATTTGTTTCTACATTTCCAGATGTCCACTCTTATTTAGGCCATTTCTATAGTTCTACATTCATTTATTTGTGTCTTTATGTTAATTAGTTGCCCTAAAAAAATCTACATAACACTAAATTGCTGTGCTAATTGTAAGTACACAGAATGAGGTGACCTTAAGTGAGGGTTAGGACCAGACACAGAAATACATAAACAAAGAAAGAAATGTAGAAATAGAGGAATAAATAAAATACATTAAGAACAAGAAAAACACTCGGAGAGCACAGATCTCCGCCAAGCAGCTCATTTCCATTCAATATTAGAGTCCTGCATTTATTTTATATACACTATTAGATTCACTGATAATCAAAACATACCTTTAGCATGTGGAATAACCCTGATATCATTGATGTTATTGTTGTTGTTAGTTTAATAGTCATTCATGAAAATCGATATTTTTCTGTAATGGCTGTATTCTTCTGGATCTAACTCCATAACTACGGAAGCTACAACACATCTGTTTGCACGACACTGACTCATCAGACTCTCAGCTACTATTTGGAGCTAACTGGATGTTTGTGTCTTCATTTGTTACCACCGTGTTCAAAAATGTACAAGCTCTGTAACCTTTTCTGTTCTGGATCATATTATCCAGAATTTTGCCAGGATCCAGATCAAATTTGTGTATTTTATATAACCTACTGTGAAGGCAACCTGTATTATTTCGCCAAGCAATCTGGCCTTTTGTTGTGAAGTTATACACACATCTGCTGAAAATAGTCCTATCTAATAATAATGATAGAGAATCCTTCAAAAAAAAAAATCCCAGATCCAGATGCTAGTCCAGAACATCACCAAAATTTAATCATCTGTTCCTTGTCCCATTATCAGCATTTCCTGAAAATGTCATTAAAATCTGATCGTAACTTTTCAGGTCATCTTGCAAACAGACAAACAAACAAACAGATAAATGCAAAAAACCAAAAACATAACCTCCTGGCGGAGGTAATAAATAAATAAATGTTGAAATATACAAATAGCATAAACAAGAGTTGAAAAATAGACTTTTGATGAATAAAAACTAGTTTATTTATGCCTGCATTTCTTTATTTATACTTGACTGATGTTTCTAGTGTCTGTGTTGATTTAAATATACTAATATTGATGACTGATTGGCTGACGATCAGTACTAGGCTGATATTGATAACCCCTCTCCATCTGTAGTACCAACTAATTAAATGAGCGTGTCGGCAAAAGCTGCTATCAGGTAAGAATGGAGCGAAAACTCATCATTGACTGAACATCCAACTGTGTGTCTGTAGAATACGGTTCTTTTGTGTTTTTTACCCCTGTTACCTCCGCAGCAGATACTAGATGGATTAAAAAGGAAAAAATAACATGCTGGGCCTCAACAAGCTGCCAGAACCGCTTCATTAGTCCTTGGCATCGATTTGTACTGGGAGGATGAACACCACTCATCCAGAAGATATTCCCTTATTTGGGTACAAATCCCCCGAAACTACTCAACTGAGTTCAGACCTGATGAGTGTGAAGGTCAGATCATGTGATTCACATGATGTCCACACTCATGGATCCAGTCAGTCACTCCTCTTTATGGAAGCATCTGCATTCTGCCTCTCCAGTCTTTTATTCAGGCTTTGCATCTCCGTCAATGGGTCAGAAGTTTAAAAAAAGTCATGTCTCAAATAAGCTTGATACGATTTATTGTCAGTGTAGAGCAGTTTATGTTTCTACGATGTCTTATTTAGATTTCTTGGAGAGGTAAACCTTTGCAGTCACTAATACTGTAATACTCTGCACTTTGGTGTGAGTCATATCTCAGCCAAGTACAAGGGGTCTAGTGATCAAACACTTGAGGGCAATTCAGTTACTATAACGAAACAATGAGCTGCCACTGAGCAAGGCACTTAATGCTAAGATGGGGCTGTGGTTGTTGCATGTCTGGGCAGCTGCCAGATGTGATTAGGACAGCATGAGTGCATTTACACTCAATCAACCTACACTGTGTAAATAAAAGCTTATAAAAACAGTACAGAGCCTGATTTCACAATCTGTCAAATAATCAAACCAGCTGTTTGGTTGGACCATAAACCTATTCTCTGGAATCAAGCATCTTAAAATGTTCAGTGGCACAGTACCGATCTGTGTTTATGTTCTTAAATCAGGACGGTCTGCACTCCAAGTCCAGCACAACATGGTGAACATGAGGCGCGTATGACTTAACATGCTCTATGTGCCGGATGTTTGTTATCCACAGAGCACCAGTGATGTCTCTTAAAAGAGAAGCGATGTGGTTTGATGTGTCATCAGCCCAGGCTTGCCACACCTCTCTGTCAGCTTCCTTCCCAGAAACCCTGTGGGTGGCATCATCAGCTGCAGCGTTGTGTAACGGTGAGGTAACGTTCTGGTGGATGTGCAAGATGCCACCAGTTGTTCTCTTCAGCAGTCGACAGGCGACAGGCCAGCCGTCCTCAGAGCTCGGTATGAGACCCAGGTTTACACGGTCAGCAACATCACAGAGCTGGAGCTGGAAAAGAAAGTCTTTTAAATAAAGAAAACTAAATTCCAGTAACGCAGACTAGATTTTACAGCTACAAAGTACAAAGAATCTAGGAGCATATGCTTTTGAGTTCTGATGGAAGCCACATTTCCCAATGATTTCCTGTCAGATTTGATTTCCTTTTTTGAAAAGCAGATGAAAAATAAATGACTGATAGTGGGGAAACAGAGTGATGAGGTGCCTGTGATGTTTTGTACTCAGTGGACATTTTAAAAAAAGACCATTACACATGTTTCACTTCCACTATGATGCCAGAAATGTGCTTGCAATTATACTGGAATTAGTGGAGAAAAAGCAAAACCAAGACAAAAAAAACCAGAATGGAATAAGGGAATAAACTCTCTGTAGAAACCAGACAACACTGCAAGCACTTTTATGTAATGTACGTTTACATGAACTATTCTTTTGAGATTTCAGTTTGAGATGAAGCCACTCTCTGTTACATTCGTAGTTGTAACACCAGCAAAACTGTGATCTGTTGTTGTTTTATTGATTTAGTCTAAGTTTCAAAACAATTAAGAAATTTAAATGCAACTCTTGGATGATGTTAGAATTGGGACATATGAGAATAAAAGATAGGCTGGCTTTGAGCTGCAAAAATCACATTAAATATTCCTTTTGTTTATTTGGAACATTTATTATGTGCAACATCTGTCCAACCTTCATTGGGGATATAATGAATGTAAATCTGTAAATATTCCAGCAGTAAGCCAGACATTGTGTGAGTTTTCTCATTTTTAAACTTCTTCATTATAACAATAGAAAGAAACTCTTCAAATCACAAAAAAATGTGATTCCAATTATGCTCTAGAGTTCTATAAGCTTCATTTCATCAGTCAGTAGAGACAGGAGGAGGTAAATATACAGTCTATGGATGGGAGTCATCTGTGGTACTTATGCTACCACTAGGGGGGGTAAATCAACCCTGCAGTGAAGTGGTAAGCTGCTGGGAGATGGATCTAATAATTTGTGTGTAATCAACCCATGTAGCACAAAAAGTAAAGATCGGATGTAAAATTTTATTACCTGACGATTGTCTCCTTGGTGAATCGTGCAGCGGTCTGACACTCTGTTTGCCTCGAGGTTTTTCTGTAAAGCTTCGACAGCATCAGGGTTCCACTCACAAGCGTGAACATGACTGGCCTTCGCATGAACCAAATAAGGGAGAGTGAAGTATCCAATACCTGAGATGAGAACCAGACGTGACAGTAAGACAACAATATACATCATTATTTAGATTATGTGATATTGTAAATATGTTTATTATTATGATCATTATCAACAGTGAGATATTTGGGTACAAAGAATTATATAGTTCCTCTGTTCTCATAATACATGACACAGTTTTGCTACCTGCATATAAATCCACCACAGTCTCTCCTCTGCAGTCAAATGCCGCCACTCGGAGCTTCTCTGTTATGTTTCCAGCTGAGAACATGCATCTGGTGACATCAAACTCATAACTGAGAAAAATGTGACAAAGACATCATAAGTTTCAGACACGTTAAATCACGTCAGATCTAATAAGTCAGCAAATTAACTGCAAATAAAAGACTCTGATTGGTTGTGACTGACGCCTACCTAATACCATTGTCCACATGTTTGACCCAGCTGTGCTCTCCCAACAGCATTGTCACCTCAGGAGACCTAAATCCATCCCTGGATATGCGACTCATCTTTGCCAGACGTTTTACCCCCAGTCCTCTGGCTACTGCACTCCATAGCTGATGATCTAAAGTAGTCAAAAGCAATCCCTTACTATCCTAATAAATTATTTTTACAGTCAGTACTAAAGAGAAGTGTTGTCAAATGGAGAACAGTACCAATTTTCTTCCATACTGGCAGGGCAAAAGAGTTGTCTCCCAGCAGGATGAGGTCTCCATGCCGCTGGAAGCTGCGAGGGAGGTCCCCCCTCAGCTCCTCCGTCCATCTTTCACCATGAGACTCCAACAGCTCATGCAGGATTTTCTCCAGTTTATTACCACTCGCCCTTCCTTTCCCCTTCTTTGACTGGAGAGGAGACTGGTGCCAACAGGACAGACAAAGGGAGACACAAAAAACTTAAAAGCTGCAGTACAACACAAGCTGGTACTAATAGTATTTATCTAATGTTTAAATTACCTGACTCCAAACTAATTCACAAGCACCGTCTGAAGCCACCATGGTTCTGAAAGACTGAAGATCAAGTTCTGACAGACAGGATGGTAAAATGGGAAGGAGGATCGTCCCTTCTGAGTCCTTCACTAAACACAAACTCAGGTCAAGAGCTCCTTTGGACTGTAGAAATCTCCTGTGAGATAAGATGTTGAATCTGAGTATATGTTACAGTCAAAATAACATCTGTTCAAACAAGAAAAATAGTTTCTCATTTTATTTGCACTTGAGATCTAACTATTTTTGCCTTACATATTGTACAGTATATTTGCTTTACCCATGAAAACTAGTCTTATTTAATTCAGATGTAAAATCATAATGTCTAAAGCTAATGTGTGAAACCTGCATGTACTTTACAGTGTGGTTGTTTATATTTTTAAATAATAGAAGGAGCTTATGATATTATAACAGATATCCAGAGCTGAGTATCTTGGCTGACTTACAAAATTCAGATGCAATCATTTTCTTGGTCAAGTTATCAAATTGTATTGCTTTAGTTCTATCTATTTCCTTACAGCATGCCTTTGTCACTTCATAAACAACTTGTTTGAGCTCAGGTCAGGTCAGTGAGTTACACAGACCAGTCATAGCAAATAGAAATTAGAAACTTGTAATGTTCACATAAACTTCAATTGACAGAAACATCTGGTTGATAACAAATGCATTAAAAGGAACACAACACGACACAAATATAACGTCAAAATATTCCCAACAGCCAAAAAAAACATATTCAACTTTTGCTCCGACTTCCCATCGTTCTTTGGTTCCTATGCTAACTGCTAGCTAACTTAGCATACGCAGATATTTCCTTAACTGACTGACGGTTACCTGAACTGCTGCGCATGACAGCGAGACACACGAAGGCAGGGCACACCGTCCATCTACAAGCAAACAAATAAATTTATATTTGGTGGTTTAAGAGCGCTAATTTAGTTAACAACGAGTGCTAAGAGTGTCATCAAGTAGCTGCTCCACCACAACACACAGCGCGTGTTTCCAGTCGGATCATAATGCAGGACGGACGGGAGGTTTCAAAATACAAAACTTTATTTAGTGGGCAAACGGCTGATTAATGCAACGGTTTATGTTTTTCTGGCTCCGAAGAACAAAACTTTACCTTTAAAGTTGGTATTTGCGACTTTACTTAAGCTACATCTTTGTGAGAGAACGAAAACTGTTGCTAAATTGCAAGAAGACACAGATTATTAAATGTTTATGAGTATGGACAAGTTGCTCGCAGATGCCGATAGATGGAGACAAAAGGACAAAACTCAGGAGATGAGTTGTGTTAGCTAAAATAAAGCAACGTTAATGTGAATTAAAGAAAACGTGCCTCTTAGCCATCTAGCTTTATCAGTTGAGCTGCCAAATAATCAGTCTGTGGTAAGTGGTGTTACAGATTGTCAAAAGTCCACACAAAACATTTGGAAATAGTGTCATATAGGAAAAATTAATTTATGTAGCAGTGTAAGGATGATCTCTTACAAGGAACACGATTTGTTTTGTTTTGTATGTATCTGTATTTCCTCATTTACTGCTATTGCATCAGTGTTTTCCCAACATGCTGTTCCCTTTTTGTGCCAGGAATCTGATAAAAGGGTAATGATTTGGTATCGCGTGTGTGACATTAGGGAACTTTGGAGAGGCTTTTATTTTGTCAAAATGTATGTTACAGAGGCCAAAATTCTCCAAACTTTTATTCTCTGTGAGTTTATGTGTCCAAAAATGCTGGATCCTACAATCCTTTTAATGCCACTTTATAACCTCATAGTCACTTCTCTTTAGACTATTGATCAGAAGTGGGTTGTATCACTAGGCCTCTGAAATAATCCCCATGGCCATTATGACATCCTCTTGGTTATTTTCTTAGACCTGACAAAACCCCCACCAGAGTCACACAAGACACACTGCATATGACTGTTTTCATGGGATAAGGATCACTCCTCAACTGATGATCAACAAAATTGGTAGCGCACCAATTTAAACAGGTTTTTGATTCATTTAATTTAATATAAAGATGCAGCAGAACTAAAATACAAAACATTCAATATGATTATGAATCTCACATTTCAGGTTGTGCTGTAGATAAAATATTCATACTTTTTTGTGAGATTCCAAGTTATATTTGAATGTGCTGGTGGTTTCATGTTGATATGAACTTAAAATGAGGGTACTTGATAGGTTTTTTTACCTGTTGTATTTTTGATACCACTTTAAAGGTCTTGTCATTTTGGACTATGTCTTAGTGTCAGAATTGTTGGTAGAGGTGGTTTTGATATGTCTTTTATATGTCGAATATATTTCCTTTTTGGGTAAGAAATTATCTAACTATCATTTTTAAAAAACACATTCGACCAGTCATTCCACTTTTAGGCTTTCTGCTTGCAGAGAGATGAAACAAACTCGTCCTCTTAGATCTTTCATTATGTAATGAAGTGTGGCATTTGAAATTAAATTCAGACTTTGCCTGTCTGCAGCCATGATCCATTTGAACTGGAGTTGGCAGGTTTGGTCAAAGCAACATCCGACAGCTCATGTATTAATAATGTCCACCTCTAGAGTAGATAAAAAGAACAGGGATCCTGACTGATGGATACATACAGGAGTTTTTCTGCCTGTGGTGAATAACGTCAGGACAGGCTAAGAGTGAAGAATGTTTGGTTCGTTGTCAGGGACATTTATGTTCCAGTTGTCCTCTGTGTGTCTGAGAGAGTCATCTTCTTTCCTCTGTGTGGCAACAGGGAGGTTGGAATAGCTGTATGACTCAGCGGAGCCAATATTGAACCATCTTAATATCACTTTTTATGTCATTACTTACTGTGACTTAGCATGGGGCTACTGTACACCATGTACTGCCAGCAAAAATGCCATTATTATTACACAGCTACAAACATGAAACCACACTGACTTTATATCAAAAAGGCTGAGGTTGAGATAAATACCAGTTGTTTATGACTCTAATTTGGCTTTCTAAAAGACAGACTGGTGCTCTCTGAATGAGAAACAGTAAGGTATACTATACAAAATTAAAATGATAACCTAACTAATATTTAATGACTGCAACAAGCTTATCCGTCTACTCATGACATCTTTATAAAGCAAACTAGGATCAAGCTCTGTGTCATTTAGTCAAAGACTTTGCACCAGTGCATTCATTTCAATTGTAACATCAAGATAATGGTTAGGATTCAACATATCCAGGATTTTTCCCACATAGTGGAATTTTTGTCACTACCTGAGGAGGTTTTAGCAGCACCAAAGGAAAATCACTAGTGGCAAAATGATAAGTAAATAAATATATATATTTATGTGTTTTTTAACCAGTTTTATCAATTGGGATTTTATATACTCACCCATAGTAGACATTTTTGTTTATTGAATAGTTCAAAATAACTGGAAAATACACAGATTTCTGTCAACCAAGGTAATAAAGACTCATTGCTTCACTAATGAAAATTGATTCTAGTAAACCTGTGCCTCCTCAACAGCATAGATCATCTAATCATCACTCTGAAAAAGGCGACCACTCAAGTAGGATTTCTGTTTTGGAAGCAGATAGAAGTTGTGGAAAAAAAGGTGGATGGAGCAACAGCCTAAAGCTCCACTTGGCTGCTTTTGTCAGCTGTACTTTGTGGACGGGTGCATTTTCCTGGAGCACCAACAGCCAGCTCGAAGCTTTCCTCCCTTTTTACCTTGATTGCTTCAAGCATTTGAGCTTTTGTGGACAGAGAGGCTTACAACAATCAGAAATAACATTATGACCACCTGCCTAATATTGTGTTGGCCCCCCTTGTGTGCTCAAAAATGCTCTGAACCATTGGACATGGACAAGAGGACCTCTCAGGGTGTCCTATGGGGTCTGGAACCAGGACGTTGCCACTGGATCCTTTGGGTGCTCTGGCTTGTCCAGTGGGGCCTCTGTCAATCAAACTTGTTCCACTGCATCTTGTTGATGCTTGATCACAATGGGGTGTAGGAAGTTTGGAGGTCAAATCAACATGTTGGGCCATTGTCATGTTCCTCAACATGTTCCTGATTGTTTGATGTTTTTTCCATGTGGTGGGGTGCTGTGGGGGTAGGCCAGTGACATTTGGGATTTCCATTTGCATGAGGGAGTGTGTTTGTTGTGGGACAATGTTTCACAAAATCCAAGGTTTTCCATCAGAACAGCACATAGTACCAATATGATCAATGTTATTCACTTCACCTGTCATTGGTCATAATGTTGTGGTTGATCAGTTTAAGTAAACTTCATCTGAAAATAGGAAAAACACAGAGTTGAGTATTCTGGCTGATATTCAGTATTCATGTGCAATAATTTTTGATCAGATTTTCAAAACTATGTGGCTGTAGTTCTGCTTTTCTTGCATTTATTTAGATATTTACTGGCTCTAACACAAAGGAAAGGGTGCAGGTTGTGCATGTGCAAATACAAATACAACACTGCACCATAAATAACCTGAAACACAAACAATATGTCAAGCATGAGGTCGAAGCCTGCTGCAGAATAAGGAATAACAGGACCCCTGCAGTGTTTACACTTGCTCTCTCTAGGGACTAAAGCCTCTGGTGTCTATTACCAATTAACTCCATTAATGCACCTCTTCACGCTCTCCTCCCTCCGGGGCAACAGGACAGAACAAGGGGGGCAATCTGGCGTATTAATGTGATGTGATCGGGACCGTGTGTGCGTCCTTTGTTCCTTTCTGTTTCACCTGTCCTGCCCCTTTAAGATTAGACATTTCAATCTAGGCGTGTTTCCTGCTGCCATTGACTAAAAAACCGAGAGCTGGCATCCTGCGGGAAAAAGCACACCCAACAGCTTTCCATATTCCTCTGCATACAAGCGGTTATTTCTCATTTTTTTTAAACGGGATTTTGTTTTTTTTTTCTTTAAATGAAGGATCGGAGGACACGTCCGGCTGCTCGGCCACAGTCCGGCTGCTCAATCGTTTTCTGATTTACCGAGATGATATGAATGTCAACCGGTCAAGGTCCGACGTCCCGATGCCACGGCTGGATTGTCGAGCCTCTGCTGGGAAACATCTGCCGCAAGCGTTCGGATGAATTTCGGTGAATTTCGCAGCAAAAAAAAGGGGGATCGAGGTTTGGAGAATGACCTGCTGCAGAAATACTATGGATGAGAAAGCAGTGATGATGTGACTGCGACACTTTAACCGTCTCTCCGCGATCAGGGTTGTTTTTTTTAATAAGAATAAACTGAATCCATCTGCACCATCGGTCTTATTGTCTGAGGCGTGCTTTTTTTTGTGCAGCAGAATAACTCGCACTAAGATCTGAAAAACAGGACACCATGTCGGCGGTGATGATAACGCGAAAGGTGCGAAAATGGGAGAAGCTGCCGGGGAAGAACACTTTCTGCTGCGACGGCCGGGTGATGATGGCCCGGCAGAAGGGAGTCTTCTACCTGACCCTGTTCCTCATCATCGGGACCTGCTCGCTCTTCTTCGCTTTCGAGTAAGTCCTGATCAGCCTCACATCCCGTCAGAAATCATTCATTAAGTGTGCGCAAGTCACTTTAAGGCCCATGTGCCTCTTCCCAGTGTTTTTTCTACACTAGCTGTCACCTTGTCCAACGTTTTCCAACTTTAAAAGCTGCAAGGACTAATCGATTAATCGATAGAGATTCAATCTGCATCTATTTTAATAGCAGTTTATCCATTATCCATAAGTTTCAAGTGTTCATAATCTTCTAAGACATCATCTCAGGCTCTGGAGGCTCCTAAAAAAGCGTACTAATTATCATTTTCATTATCGATTAGTTGATTAGTTGATTAGTTGTTTGGTCGATGAAATGTCAATCACTGCCCTCAAATGTCCAAATGTGTCCAAAACCCAGAGATTTTCAGTTTACTGTCACACAGAAACAACAAAACCGGAAATTAGTAAATGTAAGAAGCTGGAATTGAATCATTTTGACTTTTCTTTCTTAAAAGAAATCGATCAATTGGTTATCAAAATAGCCAGGGATTAATTTAGTCGTTGACGACTAATTGATTAATCAGTAGAGATTCAATCTGCATCTGTTTTAATAATAGATTATCCATTTACAGTTTGAAGTGTCAGTAATCTTCTATAAGTAAACATTTGAAGACATCACTTTAGGCTCTGGAGGCTCCTAAACAAGCCAACTAATGATCACTTCCATTATCGATTAGTTGATTAGTTGTTTGGTCGATGAAATGCCAATCACTGCCCAATGTGACACCTTCAAATGTCCTATGTGTCCAAAAGCCGAAGATATTCAGTTTACTATCACAGAGAAGTAAAGAAACTGGAAACTATTCTCATGTAAGAAGCTGGAATTTAAACCGATTAATTGGTTATCGAAAATACTTGACCGTTAATTTCATGGTTGGCGACTAATCGATTAATCGTTGCAGATCTACACCGTGGTGGACATTTTTCCGATCCAACTCTTAACTGTGTCCTTTAAGAAAGTATAGATTTAATACAAAAAGTAGTTGTTGCAGAAGGATTACAAAAGCCAACAATTGTTTCGTTATTGATCGATCTGGAGAATGTTTTCTTGATTGAAATGTCGCTGGTCTGCTTCCCCAGAACGTGAGCCAGTGTGTCTAAATTGCTTGTTTCATCCAACCAACTATGCTGAACTCAAATATCTTCAGGTTACTGGTTTATCACAAGGAGATCTGTGAAAATACTTGGTATTTTCATATGTAAGTTTGACTGAAATGATAAATAAATGATGAAAATAGCTGTTTGCAGATGTTTAACTCTGGTTTTTAGCCTCTTTTGAACCATTTCTTTGGTCCACCTGATATGTGTCCAGTCATGAAGGAATACTGGATGTTGGTTTTTAAACTGTACTTGAGTATTTGGATCAGTGTTTTTTGGTGGAAGCTCGTCTGTAACCTCCTGTACGACCTGGATTTGTAACAAGCAAGGATTTCTGTTTGATAGTTGTGGATCCGTGTTTTGTTTGTCAGAATCCACCCCCTGACAGCGAACTGGTTTATGACTGACCACATACTGAGGTGTTTAATATTTAATGACCCGAGCTGTCCAGCCCTGCGTCGGGTTTAAGAAAAGGAAAGCTGCCTTCTTTTTGTCGTCTCAGCAGTTCAGTCTCCATCCACTACTCCGACAACCCAGTGGACTCATTATCTCTGCGAACAACCTGCTCAGATGCAGCATGTGAACCCAGATCCTGTCAGCTCAGGCTGCACAGTGTTTTTAAAATGAAGAACATGAGCTGGAATGAGGCTCATAAAGCAGTGCTGCTTCCATTTTCTGTGCTTTTAATTTCCTCTTTTTCTTTCTTTTGCCGCTTTTTAACGGACTCTTCAGGCGCGATGATTTAGCACAAAATCCTGCGGTGTAACTCAGTAACCCCTCTTGACTGTGGGCGTGTATGCAGCTACCAGGCCAAATGGATTTGGAGCGCAGCATAGCAGAGAGGAGAAGTAGCTGCTCTCAGAGTGCCAGGCCCTTCCCGTCTCTCTATGCCCTGCCAGTTAATGCCTCCTGCTACCCTTTGAGTCTGGACAGAAGGCGTAGTTGTCCACAGCAAAGGGAGAGAGATGATACTGCTCCCAGTGAACATCCAGAGCTGGGAGGAGGCATCGTGGTGACTAATGGCTGGAGGGTCATTAGCTGGCTATGTTCATATTACAGCCCAACATAATTATCTCACGCGGGGGGATGATACTGAAGTTGAGATTGGGCCCAGACAGCATGGGGGTAATTGTCAAACTCACCATTACATGGCAAGTGGATACATATCTGATTTAAACCTCTGCCAGAGTAAAAGCCTGCTGCAGAAACGTTCAGAGGGTTAATGCTTTCACAACCTGACCATTTGCAACTACCTTTAATAGCAGCATTAAACACTAAGTCCAGGCTTTTATGGTTTTGTATCATCACATATCTTCAGCTGGTTTTATGGCTGCAGCTAACAGTTATTTTCATAACTGATTAAATCTGCTAAATATTATCTCAGTTGGTTAATAAATCATTATTCTAATTTCAGAAGAGCGTAAGATGCCTGTATAGTAAAACCCAAATGTGTTTAGTTAACCACAAAAAGCTCTGCAAATACTCATGTACAATGAAAAAACGGAGAATGTTTTGCATTATTAGCGTCTTTATGTTGGTTGATCCCTCACTGAGGTTCACAAATAAGGGATGACTGCATAAAATAATATGACATTTGTTATAGACATGTTTATGCCCCCCTGCAGAATTTATTAGCATCACTTTGGTGAACCCCTGATATTTTCTTTAACTCCATGTTTCTGCAAAAATTATTATTGTCCAGTACTTTGGTTTATGGCTAAGTATTTGTAAAGCTAATTACAGCCTTTACAGCCTCTGCTTTCTTTTGAAATGTCAGCATGTTGACACACTGTGCTAAGATGCAAAACATGATAAACATGCCAGCCACTCTCTGCTTCTTCTTTTTAACATATGAGGGTTTGCTGCTTGTGAGGATCGTCATTAAGTGTATGTTAGCGTGCCGATGTTAGCTCAAGTACAAGCCTGCACTAATGAGACACAGAGGAGATTGTTTCAGTCATTTGAATTAAATAAAATTGTGGAAAATCTAAATTTCTGTCAGTCAACTGATGATAAAATCTACTAATCGTTTCAGCTCACAAATATCTTCACTGCCTCAGTGTTGATTTAAAGCTGCGGGATAGTCAACTTAACAGAATTATGTCAGTGTAATCTAAGTTTAAAAGGCAAATTCTTGATGTTTCCTTGCCTTTGAGAATTCCTTCCTCCCATGTGGGCTTGAGGTTGAGCTGTGTGCTGCACCGTGGTGTTGATGGGAGAACAGAGAGGGCAGTGTCCTGCCGCCGGCTGGCTCATGTCCAACACCAGCCGAGCAGACATCTCACTTTTATCACCAGCCATCGGCACCCTGTGCGGGGAGACCTCTCTTTGCTTTAATTTGTGCTAAATTGCGGAAATGAGTGGCCGAACACACAAATGGAAAGACTCATTAGGAGCAAGTAAACAAATTAGTCACTAAAGAGGTGGGACCGGCCTGTTTTTTCCTTGCTGGGCAGAATTAATTTTAGGACTGGATGTTCTTACTTTTTTTTGGCATCTAATATGTACTGATCTTTTTAAATGGGATTTTATATGTGTATTAAACTGGCTGCTTTAATACTGAGGTTGGCTGGATGCACAGAGGGCTTTGACATATATGTAGCAGCTAAAGGCTTTGTCACAGTTCACTGGTTTGGTTTCCATTTGCCTGTTTTTGAGTATATAGCCTATGTGTGACTGTGTGTGTGTGTGCATATGTGCATACGGATAACCACCTATGGAGCTTGGATGAAGGAACTGGAACACAAGGACAGTGTCATCTGTGTGTCCACCGCAGGACACTCAGCCATGTGGCCAGAGAAGCATATGTGTGTGTAATACATGAAAGGAGACGGATCTTTCCTGCTTGTGTTGGTGCTGCACCGTCTTCCACAAATACACTGCTGTTGTTCAGTGCGTCCGGCTGACCGCTCATCCTCTAGTCCTGACATGTCAAGGTGTAATAAAGGAGTAGTGTAAGTGCACAGCTGAGCCTGCAGAGCAAGCGGCTGCAGATCTGGTAACCGACCCCTGGCTCTCCCTCTGCGTCTAACCCCACCCTGTCTCCCCGTGAGCCAATCAGAAAGCAGCTCCCAGCCGAGGCTAAATGAGCAATAATGTGATTTACGCCCTATTCAGAGTAAATGCTCCATTTACAGTAACAGTGATCTACAGGCTTTGTTCTCTGGAAGCTTCTCTGCTACGAGGAGAGTGTTGCTTTTCTGTGGGGGATGAAGTGATATATTTTTGCCCACGCAGGGAGGGAAGTTTTTATGTTTCCTTTCCATTTATTTGGATTGAAGTAGATGCTCTCCTAGAAGAGATGTTACAGAGACGGATGCCTCTTCAGTCGTGCTGTTAAATCACTGGTAGTGTTTTTTTAATGTGGCTCAAAGTGAATAATCAGATTTTTTTTCTCATTAGTCTTGATTTTACTTACTGAATATTCTATGATGCAACAGCTGTGATCCTAGCTTTAATCCTAGTAAAAGGGTCATGACCTTCGCTCTAATGTTTTAAATGTTGCATAACAAGGAGGAGTGATTTAAGCTCTGGAGGTCCTGGTCCAGAGGGCTCAGTCTGCCACTCCTTTAAGGCAGGGATGAGTATAATTTCTGGCTACTTGGATATTAGAAGTTCAGCCACAGCTGCTTTTCATGCAGAATGTTTTTTATCCGGATGGTTAAAAGAATTTTAAAGGATTTTAGAAATGTCCTTAGATGAGCAGGAAAGATTGTTTGAAATGTTATGTATGAAAGCCATGTGAACATCGAGCTGTTTTCTGTCTGTGTCCTGCAGAAGAGTGGGAGCAAGCAGAGTTTGTCAGCTTTAGTGTTTTTTTTTTCAGCAGTGCCCTAGAAACAGGCAGAGTCACAGTCTACAGATGTTCGTATGACAGAGGGCTGTTACCGAGGCCCACTGCACAGCGAGTGCATAATTCATCTGTAGTATGATTCACGCGGCGCTGCAACAGCTTACAACTGTTAAGTATTAATAAAGGAAGGGCATGACATGTTCAACAAAGGTAAAATGTCACGAGGCACCATGCACGGTATGGTGACATATTAATCCGGGGTTCTGCGTTGTTGGTGCTCAGACTCTGAAGTGATTTTAATTCAATGATATCCCCACTTTAGAGGCCTCTCATCTCTGAGCTCGCGTCATCCCGAGTTAAGAGGGGGAATCCTCTGGATCAAAGTCTGCAGGAGACACACCCTAAAGCAGCTGAAGCCCACCCCATGCACACACATGCAGGAGTATCTCTTATATAATGAGATGTTATTGTTTTATGTCTGTAATATTATTGTTATACTTTATATATCCTATGCTCAGCCGGAGGTACACTTAAGTATAATAAAAATCTATTTTTGTGTTATGGTTTTGACTTTATGGTCTAATCAAGGTTCATTTAAAAGTGACCTGAGCACAGTTTTAGTCATTCAGTAACCGGTTTGACCTGCAGCTGGTGTGATAGTTAAGTGATAACTGGATTTAGTTTTGAGAATGTAGAAAAGCAGGAGTCCAGTTAGCAAACTTTGTCCCAGTTTCCTTGTGTGTAGGAGTTGATCCATTGCTCCAGCTTCAACTAATCACAGACAGAAGATTTATTAACATCGTTCACTTCAGTAAAAATAGCAACACCACAGTGTATTAACACGTGATCACAGGGAAAAGAGTGCATTCAAAAGTATCTGTCAGTGTAATTTATGTATACAAGTACAGATTATTTGGGCAAAATGGCCTCTGTCAGTGTTTTTGTGATAATAGAACTTATAATGTATCATTTATGTAATGAATGTATTAGTTAGGAGTTAAACGTTAGGTGGTTAGGCTAACATTCTGACAAACATGCTTCCATGCTGTGCCTTCCTGCTCAAAGTTAAATTGGTTATTTAATCTCAAATCATCAGGGGCCTCTGCTCGACCATCTCCGATTAGATTGATTTTTTTTTTTTACAAGAAGCTATGGGTATTTGAAATAGTTTCTTTGACATTTTAGATTGAAACATCAAGTAGTTTCTGAAATATATATATAGGTTTTAGTAAAACATTGCCTGACCCACTTTCAGCATGCTGCTATGAAATTGAAGCTTTGTTTGAATGACAATATCTGAAGATACATTAAAGTTAAAAGTCTGAAAGTTTCACTCATATCTCTCATCATGTAAACTTTAACAAAACAATTGATAATGCAAAGGTCAGTTAGAGATATTTTCTGATCCCTATGTAGTTAAATGTCACAATAATGTCATGCAGTCGAATCAATAGTATGATGAGAAATCACAGTGAAAACTTCAGGCTTTTATCTGCAACGGTTCCTGAAATATTGTCTTTCATAGTCTGAAAGTGGGTCGATGGGCAATTTAAAGAAAAAATGTTATTTTATAAGGTTTTTGATTTATCAAGCTGAAATTTCACAAAGACATTCATAAATATCCATGTTTTACATTACAAAAGTTTCAGGCAAGTCAGAGATGGTGCAGCAGGAGTTGTTCTGGAGTTGGAGATGGAATGACCCCAAAGAGCAGATTGAAGTATGAATCTATGGAAAACAGCAAGTTAGCTTAGCTTAGCATGAAGACTAGAAACTGCTCACCTGACTCTGTCCAAAGGTAGCAAAATCTACCTAACAGCCCCTTTAAAGCTCATGAAATAACTCCAGGATGTCATTGCACCAATCCACAACAAGAAAACTCCTGTTTTATACTTTCACACAAACAAACTAGTTGTGTTTAGAAGTGCTGGTGGGCAGATTGAGTACAAAGAGGCAAAAAGTTGAGTAAGTGTGTAAGTGGCATGTGAGTGCTATTTGGTGGTTTGATCGATGATTCTGCTGATGAAAACATTTCGCCCTCACGGACGCGGACCCTGATTAAATCCAGTTTTCCTGCTGCCTGTGTGGTGACTGATGAACACGGTGTCACTGTGCCGCCGCCACCCTGCTCCCCAGCAGCAGAGGAAACGGTCACATCTAGGAAGGACGTGGGGGCTTTGATGGGAAGCGATGATGGAGTGTGCCACGAATACCTACCAGTCATCATTACGGGAATTACACTGCATCGACAGGCTGCTCTCTGCACTAACAAATGGGACAAACATACTTCAGAGGCCTGCACCACTGGAAGTTTCTATTGATTCGATCTCTGCTCCTCGTTTCCATTAGTGTGAAAAAGACACTGCAGGAAAAACTGCTCAGACTGGTCTGGCAGGTGTTGTGTGTTGTTTGTGTGCTCAGGTATGCTGTCGTACCTGTTTCATCTACACAGCGCGACCAAGCAGGTGGACTTTGTTCTTTGCTATGCTGTGGTGACTTGCAGGTTTTTTTTTTATTTGGCCACATTCCTTACCTTTCAAACCTCCTTTCAGCTTTGTGCAAGAATGTAAATGCCACCCAGACAAGACAAATTGAAATAGTGGTTGTCACTGTAGTAGATAAGCAGATGACAGATCACTTGTCTTGTCCAAAAACCTCAAAAAAATTATTGGAAATCATAAAACAGAAGAAAGTAGGAAATTCAATATTCTCAACTTGAGTAATTTCAGCTCTAATTATGAGATGTGCAGTGATGTCCAAACGTATTTGGACAGCACTTGTCTTATTGCTGTCAGCTCTGTACGCATTGACACTGAAATCAAACAACAGCCACAGTGATAAAAGTGCAAATTTGATCAATCAAACCCCAACTAAACCAGGAACTGTCACGCAGTGTTAAAAGTATCATCATCCGTCTGCTCTAGTTTGATGCAGTTTTGGCCGCACAAAATTATTTATAGGTCATACTCATTTATGTAACTGTATGTGCAGCGTTTTGCCTGACGTGATACAGAAAACTGGCAGGTGTCCATATGAGGTGCTATATACTAATACAAAATTGCACATTGCATGTAGAAAAATACTAATAAAATCCTAGTTAGTTATGTATAAGATGGCATCTATTCAATATTTTTTGTGTCTATGAGGCTGATTATCTTCTTAAACAATCGATGAATCATTTGCTCGATAAAAAGTCAAGCACAAGAGAGCCCCAAGAGATACTGAGCTTATTGCCATTTAAAGCCCCTCTCTGCTCATTGATTAAACCCCTAAAAACTCATCTTTATGTATCAAAGGTACATATATAGATTTTTCCCCCTTCATGCCTTAAAGTGTCTTACATGTGTGAAACCGTGGAAGCCTTAACTCATGCTTTTTGGTATTCACTGCTTATTACACTCATAATGTGTCTTCCGGCATATGGACATGTTACCAAGATACAAAAATCTATTTTTATTGGAGTAAAACCAAAGTACAGCATGAAATCTTTGGGGTTTTTGCTGAAAAAGGTGACTTAACCTGTCAAAATAGATGCAGATTTATCTTTCACCAATCGACTAATTGATTGATCTCGTGTTTCAGCCAATGGTATATAAATATAATGTAGCCAGATGACTTTGCTTTTACAGTAGTAATGTGTGTCTCTTCAGATGATGGTTTTTAAATATAAAGCCACATAAAGCTTCAGTTGTCCAGTTTTCTGTCTCCCGTGTGATGAAGCGCAGTGTGTGGGCGGCTTAATGCTCGACGTGCAGCGCAAAACTTGCTGTTGTTCAGGACATGTCCCAGTCCTTCACAGTCCTGCAGCGCAACAATAGCATTGTGAATATATGATCTCAGCCTCATAGGAGGGAGATGAGGCCACACAGTTTATAAAGTCAGTTTTTTGGGGGGAGGTTTTTCCAGTTTTATTATAGAGGAAGAGACGGAGTGAAACAGGGTAGAGAGGAGAGAGACACGCAGCAAAGGGTTGTGACTAGGACTCGAACTCATGACCGCTGCTGGCGACCTGTGCCCATGTGGTAACGCCTTAACTCAGCGAGCTATACGGCAATCCGGCCACACAGTTTAACTATTAATAAGTTCATGTTGAAGCCTTTGTTGTTGCTGCCGTTGCTGCTGCTGCTCTGCTCTGTCGCAGCACTTTGCACTGCAGCTCACATCTGTTATCGCGCTGAGCAGCAGGCCTCTTTTGGAGGAGCTCTGCTGGCTGTAATCTCAATGGCCTGGCAAATGGAGCTATGCTAATGTTGCTGCACTCTTCCAGAAGGCAAGGGGACCGCGGCGTGGTGTTGTTTATTCATGGCCACGACTTCGGCACGGTCCAGAGAAAGGACAGTGCTCACAGTTCATGACCTTATGCTCAGAACACCAGTTCAGAATATGTATTGTTCTGTCATGTCGTGCCCTCTGTACTGGCTCTTTGTGAGAGGGCTTTCCCTTTTCTGTTGAGGGTGTCTGCAGCTATTATGTGTTGCTGTGATGCAAAAACATGAAGTGTTTCAAATTATAGTTTCATTATTGATCTTTCTGATCTATAGAATGTCGGGAAAATGACTTTCCTCCTGATCTTAAGTGATGTCTAATATGTTGTTTCTGCCAACCTAAAGGCCCAAACTGCATAATAATTTATAATCCCTTTTCCTTCCACAGATGTCCGTACCTGGCTGTCCATCTGTCTCCTGCCATCCCAGTTTTTGCTGCCGTCCTCTTCCTCTTTGTCATGGCCATGCTGCTGAGGACCAGCTTCAGTGACCCCGGGGTGCTGCCTCGAGCCCTTCCAGAGGAGGCCACGTTCATCGAGATGGAAATCGGTGAGTTATAGGATCCCAGAAGTATTTGTCTTTATTCTCAGTGGACTTTTGAGGTTGAATTATTATTTTCAATATGACATCTTTAGCTGTTATTTATTAAGAGTTTAGTACTGAAAAGCTCAGTTAATGTGCTGTTTGCACTGTATGGGTGTGGTTTGATCAGATTACAGCAACTGTGACGAAACGACCAGCCATCATCAGGGTGTGATTTAGATGTTGCTCAATCCTGATTGATGAAAAAAAGCATTTGTCACCTGTTTCCAACTGAGCCTCGCCCACAGAGAAAAACACAAGATAATAGCGTTTACATATAGAATGTCAACACTCCTAGTCAAAGCAGATTGAGGAAGTAAGTGGTCAGGGCTTTAAATGCTAGTTTGAATTACAAATGTTTTTATATTTTCCACTGTCAGACAAGATTACAAACATAATATAATGTGTTACATTTTTATTATACATAACACAGCATTAAATTACAATGTAAAAATTAAAAGCTGAATCTGCTCTGTTTTACTGAGCTATGTGATGTCTCAGCTCAGTCTCTAGCTGTCCAGCCTGCAGCTTTGCTGTTAAGGTTCATTGTCCCCAATCTGACAGGATGGTTTTCGGTTGCAGCCGGCAGCTGTACACTGCTGGCTCACCAACAAACAGCAGACTAGCTGTGGAGCATTTAGCGACTAACGAGCCTGATATTTCCCTCAGGAGTTGCTAGAAACCAAAAGCTGAGCCAAAAAGAGAGCGAGTATATGACCTACATTTATCAGGTGAATGCAAATGTGATTCAAAATGAATAATAATGTTGCTCCATCGCTGCTGGATGTGCAACTAGACTAACAATTTTGCTATATATCAATTTTTTAATGTGATTATTACAACTTAAGCAAATTTTGTGAAAGTTTTAGTGTGAAAAATGAAACTTGAGTATACAATGGGGCTGTGCATAATTACAACATGTGTATATGTTTTTCATGATGCATCTGCAAAAACAGTCGGTGCATTGCTCGTAATAACAACAAAAATACAATAAAAGAATAAAGCTGCTTCATTAGTGTCCCTGTTTAGTCATGCACCTTTCAGTGATAACGCTGAGAGCCAGTACAGGTTGTTATCAGGTTTGAAGCAGCCTGTGGCCTCACCTCTCCTGGTGTGACAGTCCACTACCTGTCCTTGAAGAGTGCAGAGCTGTTCACAGTAGTGCTGATAAGGCCACTGGCTCAAATCCTTTATCTAGCTCCATTCAAATGTTAAGTTGGGACAAATGGTTATTACGGATGTTACGTCATCATCATCTGGGGTTTTGTGGACAAGCCTGTCCGTTAAAAATGACATCCAGAGTTGTGGACTGCGAATTAAGTGGAAGTAGTTCAAGTGAAACTATTTCAGAGGTATAAATGTTTCAGTGTATAGGTTGGCTAAGCAGCAGGCAGACAGCCTCAGTGCTGCTGGTTTATTCATGTTTGTTATGCTTTATGTTGCTACAGGTTGGGTGTGCTCATCCGTGGATGTAGAGCTCAGTCTAAAGCACACTTTCATTTCATTACGAGGACTCTGTTTGTCTCATTAGCCAAAACACACTGCACACTGTATGTTAGGAATTACAAATCATCAGCAAACAAAGCTAAACAAGCATCGTTCTCCTGTGAGCTTTTGTGTTTGCATTCTGCCACATTTCTGCAGAATCCTCTCTTACCTCCCCCCCGCCTCCTTACCTCCCTCCCTGTCTCCTTGCCTCCCTCCCTGTGTGGCGGCTCAGTGTTCTTTGTCTCTGTTGAAGACTCACTGTGTCCTTCAGCCATCACTCGTGCTCTCTGTCTCCAGACATGAGGCCTGAGTGGAGGGTGGTCTGTGCTCATGACAGAGGACGGCTGTAAAAGCGAGGCTAAGATGCTCTCTGAGAATGAGTTAGCTGGCTGCCAGCGCTGCTCTCATGATGTCTGTGACTCAGTCTGCGCCCTGGATGACAATAGCTCAGTATTCTAACTGTCCAGCTTTGCACTGAATGACCCTGATGGAGAACCTACATCTACTTAATGTGGCCTAAATGAGCAAGTCCCATTAAAGATGGAACAGTTAGTTACTGATTGTTTAGTCAAATGACAGGAAATGTATTGACCATTTTTATAATCCATTATTTGTTTGAGCAAAAATATTGTTTCTGGCTTCTCAGTTGTGATCCTTTGCTGCTTTCTGTTGCCTTATGTGATAGTAAACTCCCACTTTTGGGGTTTTTGGACCGTCTCTGAGAAACTGTGATGGAGTTTCTGCAGTATTTTCTGACTTAATGGATCAACACATTAATACGAAGGAGAGTCAAAGTAATTTTGCCTGGTACTGCTGAGATTTCTGACATTTAGGCCACAGGTGTTCAGTAACTCATTCTCATTCTCATCATTAGTTCTTGTTAGCCGAAACATTTTTACATTTTATAGAAGCTGCCTTAACAAAAAAAATTGCTGAACTATATTGACGTGAACAAATCTAATATTTCTTTCATTATTAGTCTCTAAAATATTATTGATGTAATATTGAAAAAGTCTTCAAGTTTTCATTTTTTTTAAGTTAGTGAAGTTTTAAAATATTTTTCCATTTAAAAGCTCCATTTATTATACTGCAAACACTGTATAAACACCCATTTATGTCAGGATTGCAGCTTTAGTTAAAGGCATAGGTTGAGATAGAGATCACTCAACAAATCTAAAACTGCAGGCGCCAAGTCTGTTATCTGTCTGTTATTGATTTATAGGGAGTTTCATACACAAACAACATGTAAATCTAACTTCTGGACACTGTTTTCTTTCCATCAGTAATGTCTGTAAGCATAGAAACGGATGAACATATGACATCTTATTAAATCAAGATCTTAACTACATACTTTATAGTGCCTTTGTTACCGGTGGTGACTGCAGGTGGTCCGAATCAAACAGTTTGCCACATGATGCCTTGTAAAAGAGGTAAAAAAAAGGTGAACTGTAAAATGTACACTTCAGTTTTTGTGCAAATTAAACAGACACGGTATGTGACATGTTAATTAGTGCTCTTTAGAGATGCAGACTGGTAGATTCTGACTTTGGACAGAGCTAGGCTAGCTGCTACCCTGTCAGATTTGATAGTTGCATCCATACGTAACATAACACTGGGTATGAAAGCAAATCAGTTTACATACCAAAATGTCAAACTACGCCTTTAAAATCACATCACTCACATCCTCTCCAAGTCTCTTAGTCTCAAGAGTTTTTAAGTCCTGGTTCCTGTTACAGACAGCTTGTAGCCTTTCAAACCTTTCGCTGACAGATGGTTTCTTTTCTGTATTATACTTCCTCTTTTCCTCTTTTCATAACATTGTTGCATTCCACGTATCAGTTCTCAGCAAATCTGCTAAAAAAAGCAAGATATTCACGATTCGAAAGCTAAAATGGCTCACATGACCGCATCATGCCAGCTTAAATGAAGCACGTAGTTTAACAACTTTCATCCCACACTTGTAGATATTATGCAGTATGGTTTTTTTAAGTGTGAGGGTAGCTGTTTGCTGTTTCAAGCGTGGGCGTGCTAAAAGCCAGTCCAAGAGCCAGGCAGGCATGTTGATGAAGCCACTGCAGTCTCGGTGCTCTGTCCCCTCAGCCTGTTAGCGGCTGTCCCGAGGGGGAGGAGATGCTAATATGAGGAGAAGCATCCTTTTGGAATATAAAATGCTTCCAGCAGATCGAGCCTTCCCACCCGAGGGAGTGGCATCACTTCCCCATGGGTGATGACTTCATTAATTCATTCTCTAGCGGTTCTTCCTGAAAGCTACTAATCTTACATTGTGTACACGAGTAATGCTGAGAATTTTATGCCGTCAGAAAAAAATAATTTCACCACATTTATTCCTTTTGGATGGTTTTGATGGAAGCTTGTAAACGAGTTGGCTTCACAGATTTATTTGTGCATAAACAGTTTAGTTTAACATAGCAGAGAAGCGTCATTGAGGACTCTATAAAAATGTTAAATACGCAATTTAGTTAATGTAAAATTTTTCCCCTACTCATCTCTGAACACTTCCTCCAGTCCAGGTAATTTGATTTCTGCAAATCCTACATTCTTTATCTTAATGTACCCCCTGCAAGTGAAATGAGGGTGCCAGCTCTATTCCATTAACTCCACATTCGCTCCGGCCCACTGCAGCATGTTAATGGTAGATTCTCCCAGCAGTTACTCTCCTGAGAGATTCCAGCCAGCAGCCTCGTGATCAATAGCCTGCCTCTCTGGCCTCCCAGCTCCTGCAGTGTAACATAATCAGAAAAATCCGAATTGTCGAGACTAACGACTGCATGAGAGTTTCATTTGGTTGCTGAGTGCTGTGCAAGAAACAAGACTCCCACGTAAAAGATGCGGCTGTGAAATACCATCATTCCAGTGTTAGCTGCAGTCCAAACAGCGCGGCTCTGTTCATTATAGTGCTGCAAATAAATAATATTAACAGCTCAGCAGTGATTACACATAAATCCACCTTCATCAATACTGTATCGAGCCGGTGTTGTCATTCGCTGACGTCCTCAAGGTTTAGCTGTCGAGATTTACAGCAGACATTGTTCTTGTCCTTGTCACTGAATCTCACATTGCTCACTGCCAGGTTAAGAAATACGCAGCAGGTGAAGACAACATTGTGAGCTCCTGTCCAGTCCAATGCAATCCACTGAAACACTGCAACCTTTTAGTGTAATATATTACGTGACTGAGATTGCCACGACTGATGAGTGCTTTTTGCTTTCCACAGAGGCTGCCAATGGGAACGTCCCCGCGGGGCAGCGACCTCCACCTCGAATCCGCAACGTTCAGATCAACAACCAGATCGTGAAGCTCAAGTACTGCTACACCTGCAAGATCTTCCGACCACCCCGAGCATCACACTGCAGCATCTGCGACAACTGCGTCGGTGAGAAACCTCTGCTGAAGTGCTGTCAGTTGTTAAAATGTTCAAACAAAGCCTTTACAAAGTGGAAAGATGAGATGGCTTTACTTCAGATATGCAGAAATAGAAAGGTGAGTGAAGTTTGGTGAGAAAAATAGCTCGCTGACATCATGATTATTACTGAAGCCGCAGCTTTAATTACATCTCTGCATGTCATAGTGATGATTTAAAGATCTTTAAAGCTTATAAATAAATGTTGAACCAAGCAGACGGGGTGCAAAAGTTTTAGAAAACTGAAACAAATGGACCACAAACTTCACCAAAGCCTTTTTTTATTTAGAACGTGCTTTGAGTTTTGAAGGCGGTTTAAACGATGAATGTGTGAGTGTGTTGTGTTGTGGTGTGTAGTGCAGCTGTGTCATCTCTCAGCCCCGCAGAATAACCGTGATTTGGTTGCTGATGATTGAGGAATGTGTTTGAAGGGAGCGTGGACTCATAGGCGATATGAGAGGAGACAGTGGAGGCTCAGTGAGGGAATAAGCGCTCAGTCATTGTGAACACTGGTTCATCTGTGTGCACCTGCTGTAGAAACACACACACACACACACTGGCCTAACATTACACAGCAGCATGCTTCAGTCGCTTTCTGACTGCAGTGAAATCTTTTTCTCCCAAACTTCGCTTGTGTTTGCAGCAGTGAAAGTCTCTGAGAGAATAAAAAACAACCAAGGCCACTGCGCTATTATGAAAAATGTACAAATTACAGTTGAATGTACAGTTTACCTCGACGAATTGTTACAGAGGTAATTAAAGCCAGTTTTGCAGTCAAGCACATTCAATTTGAAATGAAATAACTCTGTGGTTAAAGTGCTAATTTGCCTCCAGACGTCTGAATAACTGCACATAGAAGGAATAGCAATTTGCTTTTATTATTAGGCAAGTAAAGTGCTTCCAGCTTTAATATTCAGTGAACGTTGCAGAGGTTCATTGTCCCTCTGCACACTGTGTGAAATTTAAAAGTCTGAAGGAACTCCACAGAGCATCTAAAGCCATGCTAGCAGCTCTGTAGGGCTGTGCTTTTTGTGGCCTGAGCTTAATGTTTAATCCATTTAGGCTGTTAAAATACTTGCGGTGACAATGCTGGCATTTTACCATATTCCCCATCTTAGTTTAGCATCTTACATTTACTAATTAGCACTTACCAGTAGAAGTAAAAGTAGAGGCCAACAGAAAAGTCATTGTTTTGGCAGTTATTTAATTATAAATCAAAGTAATTTCAACCAGATGATGGGGAGCACGAATGTCAGAACCAAATTACATGATAATCCCTGCAGTAGTATTTGAGATATTCAGTCAGGACCAAAGCAGTGGAACCATGCACTTTAACAAGGGTTACAATTCCTTTACATTCTAGTTGTTATGGATGTGAACATCTTCAGACACATTTATACCTGAAATACTGAATCTCTGGTCTTTACTTCCTACCAAACCCATGTGTGTTGGAATACAAACTGAGAACAACAGAAAAAGGCGAATTCTTTCCTGTAAATATAAAAAGGATCCATTCATTTTGACCTTATACCTACAAACTGCTTCTCGTCTTGTGTTTCTGCCTCGATGTTTACTGTATAATGTTGTGAAACTCCATCTGGGGAGCGCAGCGATGTCTGCTGCAGAGGAAAGTGTAAAGTAAGATGTTTACCTCCGCTGTCCGTTTGACCCTGCCCTGCTTTCGTGTGGCTCTGCTGCAAATGATAGAAGAGGAGAGGCAAAGAGGAAGCGATCACTATATTTAGACTCCAGGTTTACTGAAGCTGATGCACAAAGCTGCCTTTGACTAAAAGACTGCAGCCAAAACGGGTGTATTTTTAACACTCATTTGATTTCCAAAATTGTCTGCTCTCCAAGAATACCGGCTCTGCTACATTTTACATATTTATAGGTCACCCTTTTCTTCTTCTTCTTCTTCTTCCTCGCAGACCGTTTTGATCACCACTGTCCATGGGTGGGCAACTGTGTGGGCAAGAGGAACTACCGATACTTCTACCTGTTCACCCTGTCCCTCTCTCTGCTCACCATTTATATCTTCACCTTTGACATCGTCCACGTGGTCATGCGTGAGTATCCTGGTGCATCATGTTGAAGAGTGACACATTTCTAGCTACAACAATGACAAAACAAACAGGAAGGACGACCTGAAACAAGCTGCTTCTAGTCGATATGTAAATGCATGAATGCGTGCTGAAGCTATGGCTTATTTCAGACCAGGCCTTTTCCTGGAGCATGACATGACGCACAACAGCAACCGACAGCTTGACATAATTCTCTTTTATCCTGGTGTAACTCGAGACATGTAGCAAGAAGGCAGAGGAATGAGAGACAAGAGTGTTTCTTGTCAGGATTATTAGCTCTGGCCTTGCTATCTCAATCCTGTGTAACATGCAAGAACTGTGTCGTTTCAGTGGAGTCGAATCAAAAAGAGGAAGTCTGAGAAAATCCTTTCTTAACGTCTCTCCATGTGTTTCCCTTTTCACAGGCTCGGTGGATAATGGCTTTTTGAACACTTTGAAGGAAACACCTGGGACATATCCTTTTAAGCTCTGACCGCACTCTAAAAACTTCTGTGTGTGTCACATGTGCAGGATTTTATTGAAAAAATGAGTAAACTCTCCACTTCTCCGCTGAAGTGCTACTGTCCAATCTTAGCTTTTTTTTATAACTACTGTGGACATGACTGGATGTTAAGCTCTGGCTTCCATCAAACATTGAACCTGCGCTGAGCTGTAGTCATACTTAGCTAGCCTTTCAGAAACCAGTCAACACAATAACAACAGTGTGAGGAATGGCCTAAACAAGGTGATCGTCTACTCTAATGTGAGTAGCAATGACACTGTGCAGTATTTCCTTACTGTGAGTAAACCAGGTTAGGTGAGGTTAGCAGCTCGGTCCTCCTTTCTTTATTAGATGTGAGAAAGTTTACATGCCAACAGCCCCACCTAACATTGACCCAGAGAGAGAGGCATACATTGGCATTGGTTAGTCCCATCGACTGTTTATAAAATAAGGAAGTAGTGACTTAAACCAGCATTTTTTATCATGGCCAGTAGGTGGCGACTTAGAAGAGGTCTAATTGTTTACAGATCAATGCGAAAACGACCCTGCTCCTCACTTGATTTGTTTCCTCACTAAACATGTTCCTAGTGAGTTTATAGTATCCGACGCTAACTCCAAGGCCTCCTTTAATTAAACCTGTTGTTCATTTTGTAAATTATGTTCCCATTTAGGGTAAAATGGACGATAAACGAGGGTGCGCTTTAGGCCAGAGCTACCTTGTGATTGACAAGTCACTACCATATAAGAGAACATAGTGTAGTCGTGTTCTCCGGCCAGATCCACCCCTTTCTCATCACATCTGGTTTCAATAGGCCAACTAGAGGCTTCTAAACAAGTCCACAAACTAATGGATGAGATCAAGGTGGTTACATCCATCTTTTATACACATTCTATGGTTAGTTTCATTTGCTAAAAGTAAAGTTAAACATCCAAACAGGGTTATTTCAGAACAAAAAAACAGCCTGATCATACAGTTTGTTTTTATTATACTGCATTGCAATACAAGGACAATGCTGTTTCTTTATTTTTAGTTTCTTACATGGATATTAGGCTGTTGAGGGAGCTGATTTTTGTATCATATTTTGTATGATGAATGCACTGAATCTGTAAAATCAGTGATGGTGGACACAAGATCTAATAAATGTGTTTTCCTACCAGCAATGTCTGAAATCAAGGACCCATTTGACAAAATGATAAGATTCAAAGACTGACATTTTATGGATTTACTGCAAGTAAATTCTAGGGGTCATGTTGTTGTTTGTTAAGAGTTAAAAGCGTAAAGTCTCTGCCTTTATCCCTGCAGTCTTCTTTGTTCTTCCGCTGACGGTCACTGGCTTTAATCATGTTGCATAACTCTCGGGTTGCCTGCTGTCCACTGTTTAATCAGCGGCTGTGAGTGAGGCGGGAAACATCTGTTGCTGTTTTCTTGACTTGAGTTTACTGTGCTGGAGGTGCTGGTGTGCTTCTTCACCCTGTGGTCAGTGGTGGGACTGACTGGCTTCCACACCTACCTGATCTCTCTCAACCAGACCACCAACGAGGATGTAAGTGCGTCTCACTGCATGTTCACTCTTAGCAAGTTTGGTTTCGAAGCCACTTTGTTATTTTGTTTAGGTGACACTCTGTCTTTATTGAAAGCGTCAGTTCCACCAGGCTCTGTAACTCAGAGCTTGGTTGACTTTCAAGACACTGCAGCAGTCGCTATAAGAAACTGAAAGCAACTGAAAACTTTTTAACAGATTTAAGATACTTTGTGAGCACCGAAAATACCTACAGCTTCCATGAGAAAGGTCCTTTCATAACCATGAAACTCATCAACACAGCTTTCACTCTTCTCCATCCTGCACATACAAACATGTCTAAGTTAACCTTCAACTCACTTGAATGACCAAAGCTGATGGAAAATGGCGTTTGTTTAAACTCATAAATTACCTAATATATCACTTAGATTGTGCTTCAGTTTTTCACATAGTTGTAAATATCAGTGAGAATTTAAATGATTTTTTTCTTCCCTCTGGTGCGGAACCTATAATAAATGCTTTCACTTTGGCTCTCAATATAAATGAACCATGAGTGTTGAACACCAAGAGTTCAGGCACTTTACTGACTGTCATTTAGAAATTATTCTTTGACAGTCAATAAACGCAACTGAACGAAAATAATATATGAATTCTAACATCACTATTATTTAGAAATGTCTATAAGTGTGAAATAATTCTCCACTTGAGTGCACTCACAACATCTAAATTTGCCTTGGTCTTTACAAAAAAAATAAAAGCTCTCTAAGTTAGGTGCTTTAGTTAAAACTTAAATTGGACTTTATACTCTTATGTTAATCCATTTGATTGCACCTCAGATCCATTTACGTTTCAAGTACCTCCATTTTAATTCCAATGCGGATACGATTTAAAGGACCAGTGTGCAGCATTTCCAAGCATGTAGGAGAACCTACAGCATCTGAGACTACAACGTAAAAACACAGAAGACCCTCTGTAGAGCCACTGTTTGGTTTGTGTGATGGACTAATGTAGAAACACAGCAGCACAACATGACTTCGTTCTGGCTTTGTGACACACTCCCTTTATGTAGTGTTGGGGTTTTTGCTTATAAAAACGTAATGTGTTACACATTAGTTGTTACGTTTTAATAAAGTAATACTTTACTTATTTAGTTCCTGTAGAGAGTAATTCATCAAACCACTTGATTTTAGTCTTATATCTCAATTGGAAAGCATTTGGGGTGAACTTCTGTTGTTTTAAATCTCCTATATAACTAACAACAGCTTGACTTGACATTACTTTTGCATTTCACAGCAACATCTCCTGAGAAGCATTGTCATGTAATTGCCAGTCAACAATATGATATGAAACCTTTCATGTGCCCACGTATCAGCACAAATCCCTATTCTAATAAAGAGAACACACACAACATCTTCCCTTTATACTCATTATTATAATACTGCCACAGAACCAACGGCAGAATGGGAACAAAGCTTAGATTTGTGTCGGGGGAAGTGGAGTAACACTGCTATACTGCCTCAAAATAACTATTACCTGTGGTGTGATTACTGAATTTGGAATCGGTAATGTCTCAAATGGTTGTGTTCCAGCCAAATGTAATATGGTTGCTGTATGCATTACCCTCAACACTGCCTATGTAGGACATTCTAAGCTAACAAAAACACAATGTAGAGTTGTTTCAGATGATGATACATTAATTAAAACATAATTAAAATGGTGATATTCCATTCTTGCTAATGGATCCCACCAAATGTGATACATTGGTCCTTTAACACCCTATTGTTTACAAATCATTTAGTGTTTCTGTTGGCTGGACTACAAATGTAATTGCAGGCATGTTGGTTTTCCTGGGTCATATGTAAATCAGGTAGCTCCTTCTACAGCGCAGAGGGTGATAATAATGCACTCAAATCTGTTTATCTTCCATAAACACCACAAGACACACATCTGGTGCACTTCAGCATTTTTTTAAAAAGTTTTGCAAGGTAGCAAGCAGCAACTGCATTTGCTCTTCTTCCAAATCCACTTAGAAACACTCAAATGTTTCTTGGGTGCATTTAAACTTTGTTTTGGCAACGCAATCAAGTGTAAATGGGGAAGGAACGCCGACCTTCATATTCAGACACTGCTGATTAGTGCTCATCTGTGTTTTTACTATTATTTCACCAGTCCAAACTTGAGATGTGAGTAATAGTTCAGTCCTGATAGAACTGCACAGACCGCTTGTGAGGAACCATAAATGTCACCTTAGAGCAAAGTCTGACCGCACTGATCAATGACTGAGGTAAAAAGGTAGAGAAAATCTAAACGCACTTTTTATTCTACGTAGTGAGGAGTTTAAATGAAGACATTTGTTTAAGGTGAAGGCTTGCATTAGTTTTAGTTGAAGTCAAAGTTAGGTGCGTAATGAAGATTTAAGAATATGTCTGTAAATAATGTGACCATGCAGCCCGGCTTCACGTGGTTGGAAAGATAAACATACATCACCGCGGAGTAAACACTACAATTTCTAAGACCAGAGAGCCGTTTCCTTGACAACGCCACCGCCTCGTTCAGCACTGAAGGACAGAGGGCTGATAAACTGTAGCTTGTTAAACAAGGTTATTATATCGTAAACCAAAGAAAGCAAATACGGAAAGTGTTGTGAACTTAAGTAAAAAGAAACTGGAGACCTCAAGCCTGAACAACAAACACAGACTGTATGTTACATGTCTTTATAGCAGCTCTTACATGAAGCAGCACTCTCCAACCTGTCCGCCTATTTTTTTAAGCTTAATGCCTTTTTTATGCAGTTCAGACACACCAACACCAACAGTCTGCAGCAGGAGCGGTTTAATTCTGCTCAATCTGAACCGTACAACAAATTGTCTGGTTAATATGCTGAATGCTAAAAGCAGCACTTGGATTCCTCCTCTTTGCTCACCAGCAAACTGATGTCATTTAATGGTCTAAAAATACGTATGAATAGCTGCTATTCTTCATAAAAGTGGCGACAGAACTGAGCCGAAATAAGAACAAAACAGACCTGCTGGCTTCTGCCTCTTGAGTTGCCGGCTACATTTAGAAGAAGCTTCTGAGGCTAAATGAAGAGAAAAGTATTGATTGCTGAAGCACTGAGTCATTATTCAGTCACCGCACACACAAACAGACACACGCTCACACTCGGGCTGATGTAAAGCAGATGATAAGTGGTGGAGATGCAGGTGGATGAATCCACACAGGGAGTAATTTGTGCTCTGTCTGTGTATGTATATACTGGTGTTAACGCATGCATGCTTTATTGGAGGCTTTGTTAGCCCAGATCTGACTGCAGAGGCTCTGATGAGAAGCAGCAGCAGCAGCAGCGATGGTGATGGTGGGAGGTTCTAGATGGCTGAAAGCAAGAGAGTGCACTCATACTTTGTTGTAATGATTAATTTATAATTCTCCTTTTTTTCTTTCCTGTGGGATGGCTGGCCTCATTTTTTTTCATTTAATCAGTAATGAAGCTCTGCAATGTGCACCTACAGTGTAATGTTTGCTCCAGGAGTTGAAACAATGGCTGTCAGCCCGGCCGCTTCAATATCTGTGATTGGCCTAATAATAGATGCATCGATACCTGCAGGGGCCTGGCACGCTGCCAGATATACTGCTGTGGCAGAGAGAAGAGGGAGAGGCGAAGGAGAGAGGGAGAGAGAGAGGAAGAGAGAAACGGTGGAATAAGGACGAACAGTGGAAGGCACCTTGAGTGGTATAGCTGCTCCGGTCTGCCATAGGATGTCAGCTGTGTCACGAACACATTTACTGAGACATGCAGACACACGGAGGAATGCAGCAGTGAGGCGCCTTATGTCCAGGCTGTTGACCCACATCTAAAGCGCCTGAAATAAAGCTTTTTTTCTGTCTTGCAGGAGGGTCAGTGAGTGCAAACTGTGCTGTGACAGTAGATAGGAGTCATTCTGTTAATTATAAATGCACTTAAATCTGTCTTTCATTCTGGTTTATCATCTGCCGCCTCTTTTTTTGGTAAATATAGATATTATATAACCTGTATTTTTACAGTAAAACTGAAATCAGTCTAACCCTTAGGACATTATGAGTAATTTCTGTGATTTCCACAGCAATGCTAATATAGCAGAAACTAAATTTAATGGAAATTCTGCAATAACCTCAGCTGCCTTGGGAAACCTTTTAACCTCCAGTATTTTCTATGTGTTTTCACATTTACTCATATTTTTACTGCAGTAAAAAAGTCCTGCACCTCTATGGTAACGGCAAAACCATGGCTAGAAGTAGAGAGAACTTTAGTGTCTTTTGTGCAGTGTTATACAGTTAAATCAAAGATAATAAAAAAATAAATGCTTTAATTATCCATTTCACAAAAACTTAAAAAAAAAACCCATCATGCACAACATTTTCGAGGTGTCCCCAGGTCAGTACTGGATAAAAAAGGTGACTCTACATACGGTGCATATTTTTCTTGTATTTGCTCTGTGTGAACACAGCCTGAAGTTCAGCTGAAAATTCTGTGAATATTTGTGGTTTGGTTGCTGGTTGAGCTACAAAGGGCTTCTTGGTTGCGCAGAGGAGTTTTTTATTTAACAGAATCTGGTTACTACAAACTATTTACTTTATTTTTTTAATTAGACATGTAGAATGAAGTGATTCTGATTAAATATATCAATTTTTAGCTGAGATTTGGTTAAGTTTCCCAATAGAATGGCATGTTACAGATGATTAGTTTAAGGACCCCTGGAAAGTTGTAAATCTGACTATTCTGCTTCTATAGTTTCTGATAAATGTAATTTTACCAATTCTTTTAAAAAATGTCTTCAAAGCTGCCAGTGGGTTTTGAGGATCAGAGGGATAATGCAATGACCTTTTATCGCTAAGTTTTAACAAACCCAGAACACAATTAAAAAAAAGGATAAGACCTTTAAATCATGT
The DNA here is from genome assembly GCA_024666655.1 of Dascyllus trimaculatus. Classification (NCBI taxonomy): domain Eukaryota; kingdom Metazoa; phylum Chordata; class Actinopteri; family Pomacentridae; genus Dascyllus; species Dascyllus trimaculatus. The sequence continues at coordinate 24,741,336 of CM045457.1, forward strand.
CTAGTTTCCTTAGTAGAAATGATAAAGTTGGATTTGCTTCCTTACAAAGAGCTCTGTGCTGTACTGTCTTTGTATTGTAATATCTTGTAGGAGATTATATATATATATTTGTTGGAATATTTTTGTCTTTATTTGATGGCTGAAGGTAGGGCTGGACCCAAATATCCGAATATCCGAATATTGGGTCGTTGTGGCGGTATCCAGATAATAATTTTGAGATCCGAATACTCTTGCGCACCCTCGCCAGCCGCTGATGCCGCCTCAACTCCACTTTACTGTCGTGAAGCATTGGTATACCTCAGTCACTTACTGTGTTAAGAAATAAAGAAACAAATAATTTTATTCCAAGTCATTACACCCCACACCCTACCCTCACAGCCACCGCCACAGGCACAGCCACCGCACAAGCCGAATATTCGGACATTCGGAGCACAGAAATTGCTATTCAGACCAGCCCTAGTTGAAGGTAAAGAAGCAGACAGAAAGTACGGAGCCAAACAGCGAGGTCTGACATGCACCGTTGGTCTTTGGTTACAATGAAACCAGGGGCGGTGCAGTCATGTGGCAGTCAATCAGACATCATGACTCTCCAGTCTTTTATGGGTATATAAGCCTTTAAATCATGTTTAAACCTAAGAAATACGCAGAGAAAGTGAAGCGTCTGCAGGTATTTGTTTCCTTCTTGCTGCACACAGGCCATGCATCCATCTCCACCAACAAGTTAGAGCAGCCTATATGTAGCTTGAGAGCCAAACGTGAAGGAAAAACAGTTTGCAAAGCACATACAGGTCCACTCACTGCTGCAAAGCTCACTGCTGAACTGAAGGTTCTCAAATCACATCATAAAATCAAATATGAACACACATAAAAGCATCTTACCAAACATAAACCAAGGGTAATACCAACATCGGCATCGTCATTCAAGGCGCAATAAACCAAGAGCAGCAGTCATCCAAACTCCTCGTGCCATATAGTGGAGATAGGTTGTGTTTTTGTGCGTCCCTGTTAGATGGAGAAGCTTCTTTTTTGTTTCATTTGGATGATGCTCTAAAAATATCAATTTTTAAGTGTTTTTAAATTGTACTTACAGGAGAAACACAAATAAGAGCATCAACTCATCTCTAGGTTTCTAAAGATACCAAATACTACAAACTGAATTTTGAGGAAATATGTGTAAAATTATACAGAAGATATCTGCCATGTTTGCATTTGATGTACAGTAATTGTGCAATTACAAGAAGGATACGGTTTATACTATAAACTCAATGAGGATTAAGATGATTTTTTCCAGCCTTAAATCTTCTTAAAATGAAGCAGAAGTAAAACCGAATGTTCAGGGTTGAAACTGTCCTCCTGTCTCCTCCTTTTCTACAGTACAGAAAGACTTGACTGCGAGGGGAATCCTTCGTATGAATTCTCAGATTTTTCAATGAATTATTAAAGTGGCTTTAATCTCTGGTTGCTCTGCCCATTCGTACCCGTTGGCACACAGAGTACCCATTAAACCAGGAATCATTAAATCCTGACAAGATAGATTTTAGTGGGTCAACCCCAAGCCTGTGGGGATAACATCTAAAAATGGAACTGTGCTTTTGAATAAGGTATAAGCTGGGGGAAAATCTTCTTGAAAGAGCAGCATTGTAGGCAAGTCAGGATGTGTTTGGTGTGGGCTTTTTTTTTTTTTTTGGGAAGGTTTTGTTTCTCCATTAATGGCTGTTGTGATTTATTTTTTTTTCTGCCCAGATTAAAGGATCCTGGTCGGGAAAGAACAGAGTCCAGAACCCTTACAGCCACAAGAACATCATCAAAAACTGCTGTGAGGTTCTGTGTGGGCCGGCGTACCCGAGGTAAAGTAGCTCTGCTGTGTAGCATACAGGGCTGGTTAATCGATTAGTCTTCAATCTTTTCAGCCTTGTTTTTTTTTTGTGTGTTAAGTTTTATGTCTCCGGCTTTTCTTCCTGCTCGGCGAGTTCTGTGTCAGTGCCTGTGACAGATTAGACTTTTAGATTTGTCCCTCTCCGTCGTCTTGTTCTGTTGAGTAACAAGCAGGATGCAGTTAGTGACTGATTGCCTCGTCTTCCCCTCCAGCGTCTTGGACAGAAGAGGACTGATGCAGGAGGATTTGCATGTTTCTGCGACCTGTCCTGCTCCCCCCTCCTCCAGCAACCCAACGCCACAAACCACGGTGAGCACAAGCACCGTATCCTCCTCATTCACACACACTGACTGTAAAGTGGATCAAGGCTGCGAAACACAGAATAATGAATACAGAGCAGACGTAAAACAGAGGTGTACCCAGTTGTATAGAAGGCTGGAGAGAAGAAAGACTGAAGAAAGGGGCCTTTTTGTGCATCTCCACATGCAGTAGTTGTCTGTATTCATTTTTAAATGTCCAACTTGCTTTTATAGGAAGCATTGACATCTACATCATTAACCCTTTGTGATCAAAGCCAAGAAATATTTGCACATTTTGAACAATACAGTCTTCACCCTCAGTGCTGCTAACAATAATGCTGACATTACAAGTGCTCAGTGTGATATTATTACGATTACCATAGCAGTAATATGAATCTTAAAGAGCCCATGCCATGAATATTTATGGATTTAGTATTTTATTATTTAGGGTCTATTACAATATGTTTGCATGTTTTATCCCTCTGATCCCCCTAAGCAGTTTCTGAGGGGTTTTTTTTTTGTTCCTGTGATAATTTACTCACTGCAGGGAACAGCACAACTGTGGGTACAAGCAGAGAGAACTGAGAAGAGATTTGCTTTTCCGCCATAAATCATAAAAACACAAAAACAAAAGCTGAATGTATATCTATGATGATTTGTTCGACAAAAACAATGCAGAAACCCATAATCAACATGTACAACATTTTTCTGAATGCTCTCAGGTGTTACCAATACTGGACAATGTGGTTACTGTACTTACTATGGACATTTTAATACTTAGATTTTTAAAATTGGTTTCCACACAGCCTGCAGTTCATCCCAGTTGAGCCAAAAAAAATGCCTGAATTTTTCCCATGTAACTGTTGGTTTCAACTGGTTTAGTCATGACACAAAGGAGTGCCAAATGTATTTATTTATTTAACAGTTATTTTTTCCCAAACTTTAAATGACACATGTAGAATAAGGATTTTTTTTATGTCATAATTATAAGCTTAGGCTTGGTTGACTTTCCTGACTGAAAGAAAGTCACAGCTTTTAAACCTTCCAACTGGTTTTCTGATTAAAGGGGTTCATGTTCTTAAACAAAGAGTACCTCGGTTATTATTTACTCATTAGAGTGGCTTCTGCTACAGCTAGAAGCAGAGATCTGGGGTTCGGAGGATGTAACCAAGGTTACTGACCAATCACAACTGGCTATATAAAATACAATGTTTTAGAACAGGGGTGTCCAATCCTGGTCCTCGAGGGCCACTGTCCTGCATGTTCTAGATGTTTCCCTCTTCCAGCACACCTGATTCAAATGATCAGCTCATCATCAAGCTCTGCAGAAGCCTGATAACAATCCTAATAATTTAATCAGGCGTGTCGGAAGAGGGAAACATCTAAAACATGCAGGATAGGGGCCCTCGAGGACCGGGATTGGACACCCCTGTTCTAAAACATTGTATTTTATATAGCCAGTTGTGATTGGTCAGTAACCTTGGTTACATCCTCCAAACCCCAGATCTCTGCTTCTAGCTGTAGCAGAAGCCACTCTAATGAGTAAATAATAACCGAGGTACTCTTTGTTTGAAGGCCAAACCAAACAACTAGCCGGTGGGCAGGTGTTATGCAAGTGTGTTACATGGTGTTGTAAATAAGTCTCGGGCTTTAAACGAGGTGTTTGAGGCAGGTGAGGATTAGTGTTTTCTTTGAGAGAGTAACTACATTTGGCACAGACTTTGAGCTTTGAAAGCTTGCAGACCTTTTACATGAAATAAAGCCGCGATATAACACACTAAAGGAACAGGGGGGAGAAATCCAGACAGGCTCTTTAAAAATTTTACATAATATGATGATGAAAATCCAGCCCCTGTTGCTGTATCCAGAGGTGGAAGTAAAATAGTTTCCTCTTCTTCTGAAATCCTGTGTTGGTCTTCTGAGAGCATTGTAAACTAGACAATGAAACATATTTTTTAAAGCAATTTTAGTGGCGAAAGAGAAGTATAACTAGAAAAAGGAGAGGGAGACTCTGGTGCTGTTTTTCAACTCTATCATTTTAAAAGTGGCACGACTAAGGTTGAAATCTATTCAGTTTGAAGTCTCTGTTTGAAATGAACATGAAAAGATTAAGTAATTCTTAGAAGTAACTTTCAGTCCAAGGCCTTAGAGGTATATTGTCAATCACATTTTTCACATGAACGATTTCAGCATGTCTTTGCTTTTCTGTGTCCTTCTTACTGGTTTTGAGAAAAGTTTTAGCATAGCCAGAGATATCTGATGAGCCACAGTTTGTTCATCACTCAGCATTCATCAACTTTACAATCAGTCAATTAAAACTGATCACAACATCTTTTGAGTGTTAAATTCCTAATATGTAAACATGTATTCTCTGCTTCAATTGTGGCTTATTTCGTTGTGAAGACTTAGAAGAGAGATTTAAGTCAGACTTTTCTGGGTTTTCTGTCAAAAATAAACGAATGACCTTGTAGCACCCTGTCATCGCCATGCTGAATGGCAGTTTTGGCTTGTTCCCATTAAAACTAAGTGGCACTTCACAGATTGGGCCACTTCATCGATTGGGTGTCTCTCCACAGTTGCTGCTTCATTTTTATGTTGTTCATTATTTTAGCTTCATCCAGTGGCTTTTTAAGTCTCTCTTGTTTAATCAGCTTTGCCCAGTCAGATATCAGTTACAGCAGCACCGTTCAGCTTGTCATAAATTAACCGTCAGAACTGGTCCGAATTTAGTTCCACTTGATTCATTATAGCTGCAGTATTTGAATCTCTGAGATGCAGGGAGCGATTCTGTGGTCGGGAACAAAGGACTGTTAAGTGCATTCGTTCAGGTGAAGCTTCTGATTCCTGCCAGTTGGTCGTCGGTGGCTCTTTACTGCTTCTGCGTCTTTTCAGCATGCTGTCCTCTGCCTACAGAAAACCACGGCTCCACTCATCCCCAATGAGCACACACCTGACGACGCCAAGCCGAGCATTGCTGCCTCAGCAGAGAAGAGCCCCTCCCCCAAAGAGGAGCTCCCTCCGGCTGCGAAGGTTCCGCCCCTGGCTTCACCCGAGACTGATGCAGAGACATCCATCGCCAAGGACAAGACCCATTAGCTGCATTAGGGGGCGGCTCCCGTCAGAGCTGCTCCTCCAGCATCCTGCCTGGTCAGGAACTGAAACATTAATAATCAATGTCTGATTACTGTGCGGGTGACTCAGTTATTCTCTGACTTCCGCCCCTCATTCCCCCCTGAAGAGAGGAGTTTCTGCTGCAGCTCCTCCTCTTCCCTCCTCTTCGCTCCTCTTCTCACCAGTAGCTGCAGAGCTGTGTGATTGACACTTAAAGTCCTGCAGGAGGAGGAGTGATTAAATGGAAAGTCAGCAGCTTCCCGTCTCCTGAACACTGCATGGAAAAGACACGCAGGGGAGAAGCTGCATGGGGACCTGCAGAAAAACAAACTCTCCAAGTGTTCGACATCCCCACGAGTTCACCTGTGGGCTTGCTCTGATTGTCAATACTACATTTGTTCTTTATTTAAAATTGCATAATGACATTTATTGTGTGAGAAGCCAGTTCAGATATACTCCTTGCAAGTCTCTGGCTACGACAGAAGGCGTCACTTCTGGACATGTGTAAAACATACTTACAGTCCGTTTATGTTGTGCATACATTACATGCCCTATGCAAACCACGAGAAGGCTGGACAAGCAGCTTTGTGAAGAGTGTGGATGAAAGGGTTTCACCTGTAATCTGTGAGTACACATGATGTCCAGGAAGGAGGAGGACATGCAAATCCTTAGCTGAGAAATCCTAAAGGCTCCTTCCAGGCAAAGTCTACCTTGTATTCTGATACTGCTGCATTCAGTACTGTTGTCACTTACGTGCATCTTTTTTTATTTAAAGTGATCTCATCCAGACCAACGCCTGTCCTTCCATTTTTATATAATCAAGGATGTAGTGCGACGTCGGCGTTTTGAAACAGATGAAATTGCTGTACGCACAGTTAAAGTCTTGTATCCAGGTGACGTTTGGCCTCAGTGTGTGTGAGAAAAGGCCTGATGAGCGTAAACACTCGCAGTAACAGTGCCTTATCGCAACAGTTGCACCATCTATAGCAACTGAGGTCCACCAACAGAGAAGCCCCTCAAACCGTTATGATAGTGTTAAATGAGAAATGACGTTCAGACGCAGATTCTTCCAGTGGTTCCCAACCAGGTGGTTACAAGATAAAGGCAATGGATCTTTAGATGATTAAAGGGATAGATTAATATTACAGGAAACATTTGTTAACCTTCTTGCTCAGAGTTGAATGAGTGGATTGATACCACTCTCTTGTCTGCCTATTAAATGTGATGCTACAGCCAGCAGCTACTTAGCTTAGCATAAGGCTAGATACAGGAAACAGCCGTATCTGACTGGCTCAGTCTAAGGGCAGCAATCCGCCTACAAGGACCTAAAAGATGTATTATATTATTTGTATGAATTAAACAGTCAAGATATTACCTTATTTGTGAGCTTTGTAGCTGCTGCTTGACATTTCAGCAGAACTGTCAAAGCTTTTTTTCCCGTCTTACTGCTAAGCTAAGCTGGAGTGCTGCTAGCTTTAGCTTCATGTTTTCATTAACATGTATTTGTCTGTCTAACTGTAAGCAGGATTATGCAAAAACTACCATCCTGATTTTCATGAAACTTGATTCAGAGGTGGATTATGGGCAAAGTAAGACCCTATTAAATTTTGATGTGGATCTGATTTAGGTTAGTGGACTGTTTGCCTCAGAGAAGGTCGGCAGTCTTTTAGTAATTATCTTACTATCAGTAGAGTTGTAGTGATCTTCTCATCTAACTCTCCGCAAGAAAGCAAACAAACGTATGTCCAAGTATTACTTTTAAACAGAAGAGGGAAGTAGAAGAAGTACATTTCTGCTACAAAACACCACACGTTTTTGCTTTTTTCTTATGAAAAGCTGTGAAGTTTCCTCAAGACGTCAGGAATCCAATCTGAGAAGGAATAATCACTCTTTTGTTGAAGCTGTCAAAGCTGATAGAAACCTGTGGTGAGTAGACGCTGCTGCGTTTGAAGGCGTCGCATGTCTTAAAGGTTCGGAACCACTGAAATAAACCTTGTGAAGCAAAAAAACGAAGCAAAGCCATTATTTAATTGTGCATTGTCTCAGCAGGTGTAGATGTACTGAAAACCTCTCAGCTGTCGAGTGAGGATGAAAGACGGAAGCAAGTGTCATGTGCAGCCAGAGTTAATTATTCAGCCTGTGAGCTCAAGCATCTCCTCCTGATCTTCCTTAGAGTCCTCTCTCTTCCTGCAGTCTTCTGCCTCTATAGAAGGCCCTCTCATATCCAGCTCTCCTCCTTCTTTCACTTGTCTCTTTGCTGTGACAGTCCGCCCACGGCTGAGGCGGCTTCCACCACAGCCGGCTGTGGCAGGCTCATTATCGCGGCGCATAGAGGAAGACGTTCAGTCCTTTTCTTTTCACGCGTCTTTAATGTGGCTTGAGATGTTATTTTGTTTTGTAACAGAGATCGCCCGAGGAAGGGGTGGCGTCCACACAAAGAGAAACGAGAGAAAGTCGAGCTAATCCTTAGTATTTAAAATGACGTTAGCTGATAGAGAGAGTTTGTGCTAGTGACTGTGTTGTATGCAAGACAGAGTTCGTGTTTGTGAAATATACTTGTGTAGAAATTCTAGCATTGCGTCAGACTCTGAAATCTGCCCAAGATGACAAGACTCAGAATAGTCCTAAAAAATATTTCACAATCAAGGGTAGAGAACATGTTTTAGGACGCTGGACTTCAGGCAGCTGTGCCAGGATTTTTGTGGAGCAGCTTGAAACTCAATACTGCTATCAGACATTCTCAGGCCAAGAAAAATCATTAATTGATCAGTGGAGGATTTGTGTGGTCAGAAAATATTGAAAAGTTAATTAATTCAAGAGAAAAATCAACTTCAATTCGGCAAACGTCTACATTTAAACAGCTGGAAATCCCAAACAACAGTCAGTAAAATAGTTGCCAGTCATTTTTGTTAATATGTCAATCAACTAATTGTTTCAAACCAAGATGAATCCTTTACCTGTGTTCACTTCTCGAGAGAAAACCGACACACCTCTGTTGGAAGAAGCTGTAAAGTGTGTGGCAGTATTGTTTCTGTGTAATTACTGAATATTCGTTGGGAAACCTCTCCAAGAAAAATGTTAAAATTCCAGTTTGAAGTACTAAACCCAGAACTTAATGGGCTTCCACTGTGGAAAGTATTTGAAGACGGTTTGGGGTGTTTGATGCTTTGCGTCATCATCGTCACCGAGAAGCAAGAATGTACGTTGATCCTCGAGAAAAAGGGACGTTTGTGTTTCAAAGCGGATTTTAAAAAGGACGGATGAAGTTTTCATTTTTAGCTGAAGGTTGGCGACCAAGCTGAGCTCTTGTATTTATGATTCCTGTGTTGAAACCATGATCAGATCTGAATGCTCTGATCAATCTATTACATTGCATTATGTATACAAATACAGTACTATACCATTAATAGAACGCTTATTTATGTTCACTTTGTTTAGTATCAACACTGTGATTATATGTATTTCATTCAATTTACTTCACTTCTTTTTACATGATCAATGTGTCTGGTAAATAAATAATGTCTTATTATAACTTGTCCTTTAATAGGAGTTTTATTATTATATATATAATATTATATGTATTATTATTATTTAAAATTAGAAACTGAATCTGTATTTTTTTACTCCAGAGGTCATCTTTCAGAACTGGTGTGTTACAACTTTTTGCAGACATATTCTAGGAGAGAAACAAAACGATTCCTGACTGAACAGGAAGCTGCTTCTAAACTGTTTTTTACTGTATTAAGACTTAAGATCATGTTATTGTTTTAATTAGTTTTTGTAGTTTTTTTTAGCTCTGCTAGCAGTGTGGCAACAGTAGGCTGTTGTTTGGTTCATCACCTCGCTCCACACTAAAATATCCCAACAACTATGCATTGGATTGCCATAAAACCTTGTGCAGACATTTCGCTTCAGTACACACCGATCAGAAATAACATTATGACCACCTGCCTAATATTGTGTTGGTCCCCTTTTGTGCTCCAAAATGCTCTGAACCATTGGACCTGGACAAGAGGACCTCTCAGGGGGTCCTATGGGGTCTGGAACCAGGACGTTGGCACTGGATCCTTTGGGTTCTCTGGCTTGTGCAGTGGGGCCTCTGTCAATCAAACTTGTTCCACTGTTGATGCTTGATCACAATGGGGTGTAGGAAGTTTGGAGGTCAAATCAACATGTTGGGCCATTGTCATGTTCCTCTACATGTTCCTGATTGTTTGATGTTGTTTCCATGTGGTGGGGTGCATTTTCCTGCAGGGGTAGGCCAGTGACATTTGGGATTTCTATTTGTATGAGGGAGTGTGTTTGTTGTGGGACGATGTTTATTTGGGTGTCTAAGTCTGATCAACATGGATGTTAAAATCCAAGGTTTTCCATAAGAACAGCACATAGTACCAATAAGATCAATGTTATTCACTTCACCTGTCAGTGGTCATAATGTTGCGGCTGATCGATCTATCTCATGCTGTATTTATACTGCCACCATCAAGACATATGACCAAATTCAGTCTCGGCTGTACTTCTGTTTCATGCTAAATTGTCATGAATTGGGAAATTAGCTGTAGGGACAAAAACCTTTTTTTTTTTATACCAGGCTATAAACAAGTTTATTCTGCTGTAAAGTTTGACATTTTAACATGGGGGGTCTATGGGGATTGATTCACTTTGTATTCAGCCTCAAGTGGCCATTTGAGGAACTGCACCTTTCGGCACTTTTTGAGCCCCAGATGTTGCTGAATGTCGTGAACAAGCTAAACATCCTGTTTCTTTTGATGAAGTTGAAGACACTCTAAATGCTAGCTGGAAGCACTGCTGAGAGGAACAGAGCAAATTCGTCAATTCGCTGCTATTCATATAGAACATATATATATTTTTATCAGCTGTTTCCAGTTGATAAATAAGTATGAAAATTTACATAACAAGTTTACATATTAAGGTTGAGACTAATTTAAATATTAGAGTTAAAATTGTGTGAAACTGTACATAATATAGATTTTCCAGATTAAGTATTAAGGTGAAGACCCTGCAATAATATATACTATAACTAATTATTTGGCTAATTTAAAATTAAAGTTGAGACCCTGCAAAAAATATACATGGAAAACCCAATGTACCTGAAGACTCCCTGTTAACAAGCAGGTTTGCAACATTCTTATAAATTAAATCAAAAGAAACCCCCAGCTAAGGAAACCCACTGCTACACAACCTCTTCTTCATCTGTATTTTGTTGCATTCCTAAGGAATCTTCTGGGGCCTTTTGCAAATACATTAATACATTTTAAAATTGTCCATTATCTGTTCAGTGCTGCTTTGCCGGCCACAATTTCTTGATTCGCTTGAGTCCCATAGAAAGGCATTGGGCTATGATGGAACAGGCACCAGAGCTCAAGGGTCCAGGTTGCCCAAAACCAGGGCATCTTTATGACCTGAATTATTATATGTTCATGTGAAAGTTTGTCCTGGTGGCCACAAAGAAGCTGTGGTGTTTGTGTGGACGTGTTTGCTTGTAGCTGTTATTACTCAACATGCTCATCCCACCTTCTGTCAAGCCCCAAAGTCAAACTAAACCAACAAAACTCACCACAGCAGACATAACCCCACACTAAGTCACTAATAAACCCACTAGAGGAGTGTACAGAGATGGGATTATACTACTGGAGAAAAGTAATCTTAATTAAAATTCCACTTACCTAATTTTTATTGGACTTTTCAACCCCATCCCACAGTTTACGTCTCCATTTGGAAGCTGCTATGTTGTCATGGAAATGATGTGGACTCCGCCATCGCCATGACAACTGCTCAAGCTTCCACTGCTAATGAGATGTTGATGAAACCTCTGTAAACAGCTGGTGAGCTGGCCTTAAGTTGAGGTTATGTAGTCAAAACACCTGCCATTAATTATCCAGGGCTCACACGATTCTTAATGTTGAATTAAATGTGTTCTTTTTTATCATCTTGGTAAAAACGTGTGAAACTAATGATGCAATAATTAACAGTCTGCATCATGCACATCACACTGAAGTATTTTTTATTTAAATTCTATTTACAGCACTTCCTCATTATACACATCACAGAAATAGGAGTTAAACAACTGTAATCAAGTTGCATGGAAAATGTGGAAACCTTTTACATTCTTGTAGTTTTGAGACTACATGAAAACACAGGAGACACTGTTAAATGTTTAGTTTGCACCATCAAAATCAGACACTTTACATAATCTAACCTAACATTTATTGATCCCCTTGAGGAAATTCCTTCTCTGCATTTGACCCATCCTATTCATAGTTAACCTTAACTATACATACAACCCCCTGACTGCTCCCCAGGCGGTGCAGCACCCGGGGAGCTGTCAGGGGGTTAAGGACCTTAATCAAGGGCTTGCAATGGTGGTGACTGAGACAAGCAGTCGCCCTCACTTTCCCACCTCAACCTCTTACCAGTCCAGGAACTCGAACCAACGACTGACTGGTTACAAGTTAATTTTACAAACCAGAAGGCCACCACTGCCCCATGACACTTACATGACACTTACTTGAAACAACAGCAAACAACAACACAATTCAGACAATATGACATCATGTTCTTTCAAAACCATGGAACCAGCTTCCTGAACAGTCCAAGCAAACCGTGGAAAATGGAAACCAGCAAGTTCATACAGTATTCTAGTTTGTCAACAGTCCACTCTCTTACCGTGAAGAGACACTGAAATGGAGAACCATTAGTTAAAGAGTATTTTTCCGTCCCTTCTCAAGAGCCTTCATCCACTGTGAGCTCCTGCAGCTGCTCCTGCACGGCCTCCAGCTGCTCCGTCTGGGTCTCCTCCGGCTCCTCCGGCTCCGGCTCTTGTCCCTCCGTTTCTTGGTTCGTCTCCTCCTCCTCTATCTTCGGCTCCTCGCGTCCGTTCTCCAGGTTCTCCGAGCTCTCGAAGCAGCCCGAATCCCTCGGCTCCTTGGCGTCTTCCCCGGATCTGTCCTCCTCCTCTGGCTCCAGCTCGTCTTCAGCTGCACGAGGCAAAAACAACCACATTTGTCACAGAGAGTCTCAGCAGAATCACTTTTTGACAGGTTCTTTTATCCTGTTCAGCCTCAGAGACAGAAACTTTAAACCTGCAGTGACTGAATGTTTTCACATCCAACACTCATGGAACAACTTTATCATTTAGCTGAAGTCATGTTTCTGTCCAGCTGGTGACTGTAAATCCAAAAACCTTTATTTATCACTACTATATTTTTACAGCATTGTGAAATGTTGTTTTCACATATCCCAGTTGGGGTCAGAGTGCAGGGTCAGGAATGGTACAGCACTCCTGGAGCAGGAAGGCTTAAGAGCCTGATTAAAGGCCCAACAATGGCCGCATTGGGGTTGATCCTCTGACCTTCTGATTAGTCGCCCAGAGACTTAACCGTTGGACCACCACTGCCCCTAATTTAATCAATTTTAGCTGTTTTTAGACTCTAAAACATCAAATCTGTAGCTGCTAACTGTATCTGTCTGACTCCTCTCACATGTTTATGTTATCTTCATATCATTATTTGATGCATTTTTTATCATAGCTTCTTTGAAATTCACCTGAATGAGATTAAAAACAATTACAAAAGCAGCAATTCTTGAAAACTACTTTATATCTATTTTGTGTTTGTGGACTTATTATGTCTTAAATTCCTTCTGGTCAAGGAAACACGGAGATTGACTGAATACAGATGCTGGTTGTTACATTCACACTAGGGGGCGCTGTAATATATTCTTCCCATCAAATCTGCACTTGGTTGGGTTTTAATCCTCCCCCATATCTTTTGTTTTTCATTTCTAAAAAGTAAAATTTCCTTTCTGTGGGAATTTCATCAATTAATTCAGTCATTATTTTGGCGAAGGAACAGTGCAGAAGGAACTTAATTTTTTTTTACATTCCAGAATAAATAGTAAACTTGCAATTTGCTGTTATGTTTTGCATTAGTTGGGTTTTTAAATCAGTTCCAGCTCCAAATATAGTTTGCAAGAGAGAAACCGTAAAATGTTACTTTAGTTGGGACTGAAATACTAAAATGAAAATAAAAAAATCCAATGAAAGAAATCCATTTTTAATTCATTAAAACTAAACAATCAGGTTGTTTTATAGTTTCCTCGGGCCTCAAAGAAGCTTTCTCTTAGTGTTAATTTGGACTCAGCTGATACGTTCAGATTTGAGAGAATCAACAAGAGAACAGATTTCCAGTCAGCAAAGAACATTACATTGCTGAAGATGATGCAAATTAAAATCTATAAACCGTCTTTCTGGAGCACAGAAGAGCCAAGATGTCAACATGAAGTAGGATTTCGTCGGAGTTACTGAGCCTTACTGCAAACTGTGAGTGTAATGTGCAGCGAGTGAGCCATAAAATATACCTAATTACAAAGCTGAGGCAGAGAAAGCTCAGCCTGATACCATCAGAGAGGTACAAAGTGACTCTGAGATCACCAACCGTCTTTAATTAGGACACTTTTCTCTGATGTCAGGATTAGAGTTTATTTTCCTATCACTAGCTGAGGAGCAGCATCATTATGGGGCATTATGGGCTCTGCAGTGTGTAAACCTACAGTCTCTGAGCAGCTCAGTGGTGTTCAGGATCTTGAAGCGCTGCTCTGGGTCGGTGATGTTCAGCTCGTTCAGGTGAGACTCCTTCAGTCCTGCAAAGTCCTCTAGACTCTGGAAACCGTGCATGGACAGCAAAGAACTCAGCTCCTGGAACACAAGAATGCAAGTCTTTACACATCTGTACTTCTTGGACAGTGGAGAGCAGCTCAGCAGGGTCCTGTTTGTCTCACCGTCAGGCCGATGCTGTCCAGGACCTCCTCCAGGGTTCTGGGTTTGGATTTGGCTCGGTTGGTTTTGCTGTTGCAGCGTCTCCTCCTGGTCGGGGGGCTCTCGTCGGGCAGGAGGTTGACGTAGATGAACTTAAAGGAGCCCACCCTGTTGTTGAGCTTCCCGGTCCAGGTGCCCACAGGGGGCTTCTCAATGATGTGAATGATGTCTCCTTTCTGCGAGAGAGACGATGCATGAATGATGAGGTGATTAACACCGGCTGGCAGGAGGAACAAGTATTCATTATCACTTTATATTTAACTCTGAGAGTGTAAAATCAACACCATCTCCGTGTTTGTACCGATCTGACTGATGAATAAACCTCTGTCCAATTATTCTGAATAATTATCACTTGTGTGGAAGAACTGAAAATGGAATATGTCAACAGTTTAAACTAACAGACTTGTCTTATGCTGCGTTACTGTATAATTTGACCTGCAGTGACTGAAATTATGTTACTTTGTCAAACAGGCAGCCGGTAATAGGCCTTGTAGATTAAACTCTGCCTTCAAGGATGATAATCAAAACGGCCCGTCTTGTTTCACACGGTTAACAAGCTCCCTGGAGGACGGCTTGTCGAGACAGCAGACGAGGCCGAGGGCCAAAAGACGGAGAACGAGGAGGACTTCTCCCCCCCGAGACTCACTTGGAGTTTCAGTGACTCCACGTCGTAGGGACTGGGAGTGAAGTCGGTGTGGACCAGAGCTCGACCACAGAACGGTCCGTTGTAGGAGACGCCGTTCTCCTCCAGCCTCATGCTGTCCCTCTGGCAGTAACCGGAGTCCAAGCTCTGTCGGTCGCTGCCTGAGGAGGGCAGATAAGAAACAGGGTCAGATTCAGATACCCCGCTTACACACTGTAAATACCTCTATATGAATCTGGGGATACTACAGTCATGTTGAGGGACACTCCAAGCTTTTACACAGTCAAAAATATCTATTTTTTCATGCTGCACTTTCTAAATAAATGGATTTCGTCACTCCTGTTATTTCTTTGTCTTGGTTTTGGAACCCCAGATCATATAACACTTTGGTGGCGGTAAAAGGGGTTAGTTGTTTGAGCAATTTAGGTCCAATTTTGTAGCTTTTTAAAAACAACATCACGACCAATTACCTTCAGTGTTATTGTTAGAAATGTGTTTAATCATCGATAAGCACTATAAGGAGTCCCAAGCATCAGTCTAATACTGAGGAAAACATCAAAATGTGATGATTCTCTAGCAAATTTTCCAAAAAGATTACAAACATAGACATAAACTAGATATGATTCAACAGTCAGACATGTAAATGTATCTCTTGTACAAAGTTATTCAGCTCTTGACTATCTTAAGTAGGACTGATAAGCTATAAATCGTGGATAATTTAAACATGGCCGACCAAACAGCCACATTGAACCGCTTTGACTTCCTTCAATCCAGCAGAAAACATTAACAACTGTGAGTTTGTTTTACTTGGATGATTCAGCAAAGAAGTCCCCTCTGGTTGTTTTGTAATGTTAGATGTAAACCACAAATGACGACCCATGTTTCCTCTTTCTGTCAGCAGGTGTCAGCGACTGTTGCCATGGAAACACACTTGGCTTTAAATCAGCCTGGTGGTTTGACGGCTAATTTTGTGAAGCTGTCTAAGTTGCATGAAACTATATATAAATACACATGTATGTATAATATATATGTGTGTGTAAGTGTGTGTATAGTATCTGTCTGTGCAGTCAGATTTGCCTCCAGTATCTCCCTCACAGTTTGGAGAGCTGTGGTTTACAGATGCCCACTTACTGCCAGAGAGCTGGCGGCTGACGGGGCTGGGCGTCGCGTCCTCCGAGCCCGTGGAGCAAACAGACGTCCGCTGTCCTGCGCTCAGATCTGGAAGCCAGTCGGAGGAGACGGGGGACAGCTCCTCACCGCTCTCCCCCTGGAGACACAGAGGACAAGAGTGCAGGTCAGAGGTCAAGTCGCCATCAGTTCACTTAAATATTACACAGTCAAACGGAAATTAAAAATATTGAAAACTGAAAAACAGTTTTCTGACAAACCAGAAATATAACTAACATGAACCTAACTTCCCCTCAAAAAAACAAAGAAAGAAAGAAAGAAATGGGTTTAAAACAAAATACAGTATACTAAAGAAATATAGAAGAGAAAAATAAATAATGAATAAATTATTGATAAAATTAGCTTTATGCTTCTATTTACCAGCTAACTAAGGATAAAATACAAACCAGCATGTTTCTTTTAACACTATTCCATTATACTTCTGACTTGCCTGATTTTTTTTCTATATTTCTGGGGCTCAATAATATTTCCATGCAAAGTAAAATCTTAAAATAAGGTCAGAAGTCAATATGAGCCTCAAGAACATCAGGACAGCAAACAGCAATATAGAACCAAGTGTGGATAGACTTTGAGTTAACATACGGGAACCCTGTCATGACAAATCACTTGCAGTTTTGTCATTTTAGAGCACTGAGCTGAGCTTAAAGATCAACGATGTGCAGGAGGAGCTCACGTTCTTCACATAAATAACAATTAGAATACCTACACAGTAGAAATATTTGATTAAAAGTAAAAGTTACGGCAAAGGAAATGGTATCTTAGTATTTCATTTCATTTGAGACATGCCACAGTATCATTAAAAAAAGGAAAATGAATACACAACAAAAACAAACGAAACAACCACACCAAATCCAAAACCTAAATTAACGTCTGAAAACGAGCAGGATGAAGGAAAACTTATTAGTTCCTACCAGCTACATATCTGTACATCTCATATCTTATTATTTCCTGGTTACATAAAACCTTCTACTTTTCTAACTCTTTAGAAACTCTAGGACACGTTTACTTTTCTAAGTAAAGTATTATCAGTAAATTGTACTTAAATTATCAAACTATAATCATATATATAAAATGATTTGTCCCTGTGAGTCCTAAACTTCTACATATTCTTAAATAATGCCGATGTATTACTGTGCACATTGCATTTTACTGCTGCAGCTGGTTGAGTGTTAACTTTGAATTCTTGTATTCTGCCGTTTAGTTTAATCTATACCACAATAATATAATTGTATGTTAGATAGCAGTGCAACAATGCAATGCAATCAGTATCGCTACTATCCAGTGCAATAATTCTGCGAAACATGGTAAAAATATAATCTAGCTTCAAATGGAAATATTCAAATAAACATGCCCTTAGTTACACTCAACTACTAAAAATGAAACTGACATTCTGCCATTTATTTTTTATTATTTTTAAAGTGCAGTTCATATGTTTGTCCACAAGGGGGAGACAGTTCCAACTGTTTGTGTGAGACCGTTTCAGGTTTGTAAATGTCTTACTCATTAGCCTTCATATGCCAGTCAGATAACTGTAACTGTAACCGTCTTTACCCCTTCCTCGGCGAGAGCCTTCTGCACCATCTTGGATGTTTTGCGGGTCATCGTGCGTGAGATGACGTTGCGCCACTTCTTTCCCAGCTTGCTGCCACTTTTCGCTGCTTCTTCTGCTGTCACGCCATCTGCCACCTGAGACGAGAGAGAGAGAGAAAGAAATCTGCTGTTTTAACACTATGTATTGTCTGAAGATGAGAAGACAGATCATACAGTATTATCTGAATATTCCGAAGTGAAGGAAAAGTTTCTGAGTATTTGAAAAGGTCTCTGACATATATCAGCTCCCACGGTGGCATCGCTGTGAAGTAGAAAACCAACAGACTTTGTGGTAATGGGGTTTGCATACACACATGTTGCTGATGCCCACAAAGTCTCTCTCTCTCTCTCTCACACACACACACACACACACACACACACACACACACACACCTGCACTGTGTTGTGGCCAGAAAAGCTCAGTTTCTCAGTGTTGTGCTGCTGTGAGCTCATTTATGAAAGCTAATGATGTTTCTAGTGTTTTTATGAGGCGGTTAGTTGCAGCAGATGAGCCAGGAGACTTTATTAGAATTTCTAATCATCGTCCTGTGGCTCTGCTTCATTCTTGTGCGACTTTCAAACAATACTTAAATTGCATTTCAGAGCTTTTCGTGCACTTGTGGACATTCTTAACTGAGTTGTAGCTTTTCTTAATTAGGCCCTGCAGCGGATGTGCCATGCAAAGCACACAGCAACGACAGAGCTGCTGCAGAGACAGAGAGTTGAATTCTCAGAAAAAAAAAAGTTTGACGTTTGAGTGGATGCATAGAAACGAAAATGGATAACATCAAATTTATATTGTGTGAACTCTCTGGGGGAGGCCTCCTGGTTAGACGCTCGCCTGTCTGACGCAGAGGCTCTCTGCTCGACTAGTTTGCACCAGAGGACATCCTGTCTGCACGCTGCTGTCATCTGAGCTCTGTGTAATGCTTCTCGTTCTTACTTCCCCTCTCCGCTTCTGCGCTCATTTGTCCTCCAACTTCCACCCAGCGCTGCCGACTGCTGCTGGGAAGTGATCGATGTGTTCTGTGAATTTTTAAAAGTGTTAGCATCTGCTCACACGTGCAGCTGGGTGTTAAATCAGGAAGCACGAAGCGGCCACTTCTGCAACAGCCGTAACCGAACGCGGCCTCCGCTCGGCCTCTGCTGGATGCAGAGTCATGTAGAGGCCACATGCGATTGGTCACAGCATGACGAAGGAGGAACAGTGTGATAACGTATCTGCTGGGAAGTGTCATTTAGGAACTTTACAGACAAAGATCGCACGAAAAGTCAACTTCTACTTTTCCAAACCGTGTCTGCTTGTTTCTTTGAACATCTGAGAGGAGCCACTTACGTTCTCCTCCAGGGTAAACTCCTTCTCTGACACAACAGGAGAGGTGGGTTTGTGCTTCATGAAGTCCTTGAAGCTGCTGGACCTCTGCAGGGTGAGCTGCGAACACATGATGAAATGTGTCAAAGCAGAAAGCGGAAAAGCAGCAAACACTGGGTTAAAAAGAACTTCAAGCGGTGTAAAACAGAAAAAAGCATGGGGTCGGGGTTTTTTGGTGGTTTTTGGTGCAACACTGATAACGCTGATCTCACGGCTGATCTCTCACACACACAACATGTTCTTATCTCTGCGAATGTGTAAAGAGACTGAAGCTGCGGGGGGAGCTCTCAGATTAAAATGACTGGCCTTGTTTCTCCTATCTAACATACAGCAGTGAATGTGGGTCATTAAATGTCTGCATTCTGTAAACGGTGCTGTGGCTGCGTCTGAGCAGGAAACATGAAGGAGATGATGTGTGGTGATTAATGAGAGCTGCATAAAACTGCATTTTAATATGAACAGAAAACCAAAAGGCCCAAAGTGTGAATCAATGCAATACAAATTCATCTTTTGGTATTTGCTCAGTTCCAGCACGAAAATGCACACTTCTAGTCTGAATGCGTTTAAAAAGGATGTTGAAATGAAGTTTTTATAGTCTAGCATGATTTTTTCCTTTAGTTTAGATTATATTTTGGAAATAATTTTGCTTTTAAATCAACATTTCATTAACTTTTCAACTTTTTTTCCCCACAAAACAACTTTATTTTAGAGCTTCATTGTGATTAAAGCTCTAAAATACTGTTGTTTTGTCCCAAACCTGAATATACTCAGTTTATAAATCAGTTGAGGCACATCTGACTAATTTGGGTGCATTTCACTTTAACAGTTAATCAGCAATAACTCCTGATGAAGTTTGTGTTAATGGGCGAATCAGCTGATGTTCTTTAGCTCTAGTCCTGTGTGTAACATGTCATTTGCATATGCTAAAAATCAAAGCCTATTTTTAACAAAAAGAGCCAAAAATCTTCTGCATCTCCAGTTTCGTTTAGCTGTTATGGAAATTCTTCGTCTGATTTTTCCATATAACCACTTCACTGTGCAAATTCTTATCGCGACTCATCCTTCTCTCTCTCTCTCTTTCTCTCTCTCTCTCTCTGCTGAAACCACAGGAAACGGGCAAAGCTTTAGCAACTGCTGCCAGCCAATCATTGCAGTGCAGACATCCAGTAACTGATGCTGCGTGTCGAACCCGCTGAACTGAACCGCCAGGAGAACGAGTGACCTTTAAAATGGCAGGTTCTGCTGGTAAACATCTGCTTTCTCAAGCAGCGGCTCTTATTTAACAGCCAACACAGCTTTCAGGAAAATCGATCCTGTATTAAAAGCGGCGACAGAGATGTCCTCCGGCCTCGTTTACTGCCGGTGACACTAATGTGCTGGAAGATGATTGCAGAGAACAAAGACAATGAGATGTGTAATGACGAGGCGTAAACGAGACCACAGGAGAGGAGATGTGGATGGAAAATAAGGGCACTGGTGTTGAGTGTGGGAGGCTCGCTCTGTCAGTGTGGCAGCAGAAGCCGCAAAGCCTGATCTGACTCAAACTACATCTGCAGCAATGATTCACCCTGCCAGAATAGAGGAACTTTACTTTTCCAAAAGAGCACGATGCACAAGTTGTAGCCATAGGTAGTTAGAAAACTTAGAAACGGTTCTGCTTTAGACACAAAAACATCTCACTGAACTCTGGGTTTTGTGTGTGTCCTCATGTGTGTGGGTTTGTTCAGCTTCACCGCAAAAGGTTTGCGCTCTGAGCTGACATCCTGTGTTGAAAAGATGTGCACACAAAGACAGCTGTGTACGAAGTTGTAAAGCAAACAAGTGTGTGAGAACGTCTTTTCACAACACGACGGGAGTCTATAAGTTTTACACATATAAATGCTCGATTTGTGCACAGCAGCTTCATTCTTTTCACATCATCTTTCACGGCAAAGTAATAACCAAAGACTCTGCTCACCTTCTTCTTCTGCTGGCCCCCCTGCTCCTTCTCCGAGGCGTTTGAAGGCCTTCGCCTCAACATCTTCTTCCTTCAGTGATCCTGGGATCTATCTATCTGGACAAAAAGCCGTGAGAGAGCTGTACTGGTTTCAGTCACCGAGGGTTTCTGCCGCTGTGCTGTCACAGCCGAAGTCAGTTACAAAAAAACTAGAGGAAGGCTGAGGTGCACTCTGCTGCAGCCGAATGAAGTGCAGAAGCCAGGAAGTCACATGGCCACGCTGAAACTGAAAAGACAAACCCTGTTTTTGGTGCTCAGGACTACAGGGAGGGTAGTAGGTTTGTTACATGTATTGCTCATAATTGCGTGTTTCGAGCTCTGTGTGGCTAAAAGCTGAACTGACACACAAAAACAGTCCTTACAGTTCTGCTTTGCCCAACAAACATCAAATTGAAAGTGAATCCCGGTTACCACAAGTAGCTTTTTTTAAAAACAATCAGCCCCTTGACGGTCAAATTCAACATGTTTCATCAGATTAAAACTCTGTGGAGGATCAGCAGTTGTTTTAAAAGCATCTCATCTCTTGCTGCAGCTGTACTGGAGAGTGAGGACACTTTGACAGAATGCTGAAGTGGATCTGCTGGCAGGAAACACCTCGATCACGCACCTGAACATCTGTGTTGTCGGCCAGCTCTGTGCGTTCATGATGACAAAGGACAGTTCTTGATTTTTCAGGTGCTTGTTGCTGTTGTAGCTGCAGTTACAGTGGGGACGTATTCGTTATGGCCACTGAAGCGTGGAAGTGAAAGACGTCTAAGGATGACATATGTTAAAACTCTGTAGCGGCTTTGCAGGAGGCCGTATGAAAAGCACAAACCGGCGGTCCAACTCCTCCAGCTGGAGATATTTATACAGAAAGCGGTTGGTGAGACAAATGAGCTGCAAAGTCAGACACCGGCTGACACAGTGAAAACATCCGAAAACAGACAGTTAAGGCAAAAACAGCTCGAGTGACTCACAGAGATGTGCGTGCTTTTGAATGTACACTCAGCCAGAAGGACAAGGCCGACGCTTGGGCTAAATGCAGAGAGGGAAGTACAATGCAAGTCAGGTTTAGCTTGTTATTTTGGTGGGGAGCAAAACCACATGATGAGAAGATGCCCTACTTCAGCTTCCTGTCACTCGACTTAAGGTTGGCAGCAAGGTTTTAAAGGGACGTAAACAATAAGCAGCAGCTGAGGAAGAAACCTGCAAACTAAGAAGCGGTGGAGGAAGAAATGTTCAGACACTTTAATCAAGTGAATACCACAGTGTAGGACTGTCAAAATAAAAGTCTTGCATTCAGAATGTAACTGAAGTTAAAGGACAGATAATATTTTCACCTAATGTGTCATTTTTTTTTTACTATCTCCTCTGCATGTGCCTTTTTCAGTTTTACCTTCCTCAGTCTGGATGAGCAGATCTTCACTTCTTCTGCACCATAAATATTTCACATACTTTTTTTTTCACCGTTCTCGTACATTCATATGGGAGTGATGAGTGTGTCTGAATGAGTGTACTCTGTAAATAGGGTGATTGTGGCACCAGGCAGAGACACCACTCGTGAAGCAAAATAGAGCCTTTAAATCCTTTGAAGTATTAAAATATACTTCAAGTGCTAATGGTAAAAGTACTCATCGTGCATAATGGACCTTTTGAGAATAATAAAATACTATTCAGTAAGAACATATGTTATTATTATTCCATTTCACCTGATGTATTAATGGAATAATATGTAACATTTCTGCACTGAAATGTCTAAAAACAACTTTAAACCAGTGTTTTTAATATGTTTTGATGACTTGGCTACTAGATGAACACAACAATTACTGGACAGTACTGCTGTTTATTTAATTTAATGGCTTGTATTGACCAGAGATAACAGAACTGGGCTGCCCTATGATTTAATTCGCCACATAACATTAGACTGCAGTGGCTGTATTTCGAAACAAATCATCTCATAGTATGTTTGCAGTTAACATTTGCAACTACTTCATGAGAATGAAACAATATAGTGTGAACAAACACAACACGACTACAACTTTAATAATATATCTTGACCCTGAGCATGATTTCTGCCTGATAGATTTTCATTGTCAACAAAAGTGAAAACAACAACTCCCATGATCCCACACTTCTTCTTCATGACATCATGATGTTTTGTTGTTGTTTTGATTGATGGACCCCCAGCAGAAATGACACACTGTGTGTTAAATGTGTACGCAGCATTGAGTGGTGAGGTGAAATAAAGCTCAGCTAATTTGTATGAACTTATAAACTGTTTATTTAGATTTAATCTCTAAGTTTGAGTTTTTAAATCGATCATACATATTTAAATGCTCAATCATTGTCTGCAAAGTAACAAGAAAATGTTACTGTCAGAGAAAAGTAAAAGTCAAATAATGTATATAATGTAGTAAATTAGAAGAACAACAATAACTTAAAGGCAGTTAGTGGCGTTCACAAGCAGATTAGAAGACTGCTAGCTCGGTAACATGAATGTAATGTAAACAACACAGGATATTTAATGTGGATGCACTTTGGTGAGAAATAGTGACTATTTACAGCAACAATCCCCAGGTTCCCTTTGAATAAATATGAGTTACTTTGCACTGCTGCTGGAGGACACTAATAACTGCCAGTAACTAACACCATTCATGGCTACACGTGAATGTTTAACAGCACCAACATATCAAAAGTAGAAGAGACTTTGTTCACAGAGAACAGTGATCTCATACTTGCTGTTCCTCTTTACTGAACCGCTTCACCACAAACATGGATGTGGAGGAAAACGCCTTTTCTGAGAGCCGTTCGACTTTCTCTTCAGAGAGTTTCTTCATGTGCTTTTCGGTAATGCATGTGTTGGACCGAAGTGTGCAGATGCAGGGTGTGGAGAGATTCACACCTTCAAGACGCGCTGACAGACTAGTTGCCAGGCAACCAGCCGCCTCCAGGCAGGAGCTGCTGAAAGCTGCTGAATGATGAGTCTAATTATGTGAAGCTGCAGGTTGAGTTTAATTATGACTTGTTTGTTAAATGCAGTCAATTTATTGTTGTCAGAAAAAAACAGCAGTGAATTCAAAACAGCTAGACGAAGTGGATGACTTCTGCTGACATCAGGATAACTAAACAGCTGGGCATCTATCGCTGAAAAAAGAGCTAAGACATTTGGAAAAACAGGGTTTCAGTTCTATGCTGATTGTGCCACTCATTTGTTCCATGTTTGCAAAATTAACTACATAAAGGAAGTGAGTTCAGCATTTGGGGAAACATACTTGCTTTTTGTTGCAACAAGTTAGATAAAAATATTGAGACCAGGCTCTCAGCAACATTCAGAGCCCAGGAGGTCTCAAAGTAAAGCTCCAGGAATGTGCACAGCTCTTAAAGAAAGATGGTTTTACATATAAACGAACATCCATCTCAGTCAAGCCAAAAGAGTTCACTCTATCTGTTTCTACTTCACCGGATACCAGAGTTTCAATCTGATGTCTGATGTCGCAATGCAGTTTACAACCAGCAATGATTGGGTTGCCAGATCTGAGGAGGGAATCCACCACAGTAATGTTACATCAGCTAGGAGTAGGGCAGAAAAACCTAAGAAGGCCTCAAGGAAAGTTTCTGATATCGGACATATAAAAGAAACTGGGTGTTCAGAGCAGGGATTTGAATCTGAAAATCATACACCTCCCCGTTAGTAGTGTTTGTGTGTATGTAAGAGGTAGGGAGATACAGTTTGAAAACACTTTTGATAAAGCAAAAGCGTAACTTGCGCGAGTCGGTTTCCAGTGCAGCAGATTGTTTTTATGGCAACACCAGGTAATTTCCACACTTGCAAAGAAATGTCAACAAGAGACACAAAGGTGAGTTTTATGCTTTAAGTTTTTTCAAACAGATTGAAAAGACGTGGCCCCCTGGAGGCCACGCCGCCCTTAGCGTTTGCCTATATTGCCGTCTTTGGAGCAGAAGGTCATTTTTATTGGGATTTAAATGAGACTTTGAAATATCATTTGTCATTTTAATGTCGACTATGAAAGAGAAAGGCCAAATGTTTTTATGGAGGAACATAAGCTAAAGTTTCACAATGTAACAGCTGCTGTAGCTCAATTACCAGTTAAAGAAATAACATCTGATCCCAGGACAAAGAGTTTATTAGTCAATTTTATTCCAAAATTAATCAAACAAAGGCAAAAGCATTGATAAAACAAACCGCTGCACCTAGAAAACATTACCCCCACTAAACTGCCAGTGGATAAACAGCTTTTTGACTGACAGAAGGCAGCAGGTGAGGCTGGGGAGCATCACATCCAGCACTCCATCCTCTCCCCCACCGCTCTTCTCCCTCTACACCTGGGGTCTCAAACTCCGGTCCTCGAGGGCCACTGTCCTGCAGGTTTTAGATGTTTCCCTCTTTCAACACGCCTGATTTCAATGATCAGGATCGTTACCAGGCTTCTGCAGAGCTTGAAGATGAGCTGATCATTTGAATCAGGTGTGTCAGAAGAGGGAAACATCTAAAACATGCAGGATCGTGGCCCTCGAGGACCGGAGTTTGAGACCCCTGCTCTACACCAATGACCTCATGGGACTCTTCTGTAAAACTCCTGAAGTATGCGGACGACACCACTGTAATCGGCCTGATCCAGGACGGTGGCGAGTCTGCATACAGACGGGAGGCGGAACAGCTGGTCCACTGGTATAGTCAGAACCACCTGGAGCTGAACCCACTCAGGACTGTGGAGATGACAGTGGACTGTAGGAGAAATCCCCCAACACCCGTCCCCCTCAACATCCTCAACAACACAGTGTCTGGACACCTTCAGGTTTCTGGTATCCACAGTCTCGGGACCTGAAGTGGACTCCTCACATAGGCTCTGTCCAGAAAAAGGGCCCAGCAGAGGTTGTACTTCCTGCGACAGCTCAGGAAGCTTAACCCGCCACAGGAGCTGCTGATCACCTTTTACACCGCCATCATCCAGTCTGTCCTCTGCACCTCCATCACTGTCTGGTTTGGATCAGCCACAAACAGGACAGGCACAGACTGCAAAGGAAAATCAGGTCTGCAGAGAGGATAAATGGGGCCGACCTGCCCTCCATCCAGGACTTGTACCTGTCCAGAGTCAGGAAGCAGACAGGTGACATCTCTGCAGACCCTCAATCCCTGCACACAAACTCTTTAAACTCCTCCTGTGTTATAGACCACTGTACGCCAAAACCCCAGGCTGTTACCCTGATGAAAGAGGCTCAGGAACCACTGTACAAAAACAATACTTAAGCATATTTGCTCTACTTGTACCACACTACCTTCAGAACCCTGCCACTTTGCACACAAACTGTAAATACTGTAAATAATATCACTGATGGATGTTAATGTTTATATTTATATTGCTTTTATTTTATCTTTTTTTTACCTTATTTTTAGTATTAAGTTATTTATTTATTGTGTCCGTAGAGTACATCAAGAACAAATATACACCAGAGTCAAATTCCTTGTTTGTGTGTACAAGCTTGGCCAATAAACCTGATTCTGATTCCGATGAAATATGCTGAACAAAGTCGGCCCACAGACTACACACAAACGTAAAGTTTCGCTTTGGTGTCTAAAACCTAAAAATAGACGGTCACAGTTGTTTGTTTATGTTCCTGTCTGTAAGTAGGCCAGCTGATACGTAGAGCAAATTTCAGGGGAAGAAAAACCATCAGTCCATCTGTTTGTAAGTATAAAAGGCAAACTCAGTGTCACAATGATAAACATTTCTATGTTTCATCTCTTCCAAATGATGTTATATAAAACAAAAGTTGTTTTTCATATGAACAGATGAGCTTTTACAGACTCCGACAGAATAATAAAGAACTTTAATTTTCTGTTCGTTTAGTAGAAAATTACCATTCCCACTAAAACGGGGACTCATATTGCAATCATACCTGTCAAAAATAAGTGCAATATGATTTTTTTCTGCAATTCAATTCAACTCAATTCAATTTTTTCTTATATATCATTCTGCCCTAGTTTTGACTGAACCCCCTGAACTCTCTGGATTTGTGCCCAGATGAGAGGAGGAGCCACTTTACAGAGTAACAGCCTGAGTCTTAGTTTGTGGGAAGAGTCCAGGTACAAAAAGTGGCTTAAATATGACAACCTGCCCAAACAGTTTTTTTTTTATTTCAAACCTGTCAGTGGACCAGAAAACTGCGCAATTCGTCATCAGAGACCAAAACTCCCCACTTGTTGCCTAGCAACCCTGCCTGGCAACCAAGTCTCTGGCTAAGGTTAGCTCTTAGCTGGCTGGCAGGAACATCAACAATTGCCTCAATTTTTTATATTTTTTTAATGTATTAAAATTGATATTTTTTTCCTTTTTTATTGACAGAGAGACAGACTGAAACCAGGGGTAGACAGAGAAAAGTGACATGCTGCAAATGGTATTGAGTCGGGCTCAAGCGCATGATCGCTGCTAAGGGCCTGAGCCCATGTGGTATTGCCTTAATTCATTGAACTAAACAGTGGCCATTTTTAATAGATTTACCTGAGCCTGTTATTCAAACTGAAGCTAAGGGTGAAAATGTGGTTAATTTATTGGTCTGCTGGCGTAAGTTAATAAATCCACCTCTACTGCCTGATTGGTTGATGTCAAATTGATTCAAGGTGCACCTGTTGTACCTTTTGTCGGAAAATGTACACTTTGTGAACATAATTTGGCCATTTTGGTTTTGTAATAGTAGTAGTAGTTAACAATTTGATCATATGTTTTCATTTTAAAAACTCATCTGTAGCTGTCAAATAAATTCAGTGGAGTAAAAATTGTAATATTTCCTTTGAAATCCCTTGAAATATCCATCTACGTATCCATCCATCCATCCATCCATCCATCCATCCATCCATCCATCAATCTAAATTTCAATCCAAGAAAAGTATTTTATGTTTTTTTTAAGTCATAAGTCATCAGATTCATGACTCCCCACCTCAATTTTAAAGAGTGTTACTTTACTAAAATAGAAATTAGCATGTAGCATAGCTAAATGGTAGCATCGGCACTGGTCACTACCTGGAGCATCTCCTAAACAGGCCTGGGTCAGTTGAACGTGGCAGTGCTGGTTGAATTGTGTCGGAGCAGTGTGAACTGGCACTGGGGGGGGTGACTCTGGGACGCCAGAGTTTACCATCTAGCCTCCTGGAGGTGTCGTGAGACTAAGTAGGCAAAACACCGTTGAGGGGAAGTTTCCACCTGATGACCCCCAGAGACGTGTTAGGAATCACTGCTCACTGGTAGAGAGAGAGAATAGGGATCCTAGGTCCTTCATTGAGTATCAATCCTTTTTTGAGCACAAGTGTCTTGTGTTTAAATTATCTATCTTTCAATCCATCATCCATCCTTCCATCTATCCATTTATCTAAATTTCAGTCCAAGTGAAGTATTTTAAAGTTTTTTTTTAGTCATAAGTCATCAGATTCATGACTCCCCACCTCAGTTTTAAAGAGTGTTACTTTAATAAAATAGAAATTATATCAGCTGCTCATACACATGTCCAATTTAAAAACTCAAAAGCATCAAAAAATCACACAGGAGTATTATTATAAACTTTGAACACCACAGGATCATACTTTTATTCACATAATTAAATTATTAAATATATCTTTGAATTAAAAAAAAAGGCTAATCCGCAGTGCGTCTGTCAACCTGATGTAGCTGCTCGGGAGAGACTGCATAGGGGTAACATCGGTCTGCTGCGAGTGCAGTGGAGCTGGAGACGCTCAGAGGAGGTTGTGGAGCAGAGCGATGACCAGAGTGACGAGGGCCAGCGAGGAGGAGCAGACGGACGCGGAGGAGAAAGGCTCCGTGTGTTTGAGCATCCAGTCTTTCTCCTCTTTTAGTTTCTGTTTATCCAGCTCAGCACCCACCAGCTCCCTGATTGTCTTGTAGTAATTATTCAGCCACTGAAGCTGCAGAGAGAGAAGACCACTTTTACTAAGACTCATCAACATGCCCTGAAGATGTACAGTGTTGTAAAAACCGAATGACTTAGTCTAATATTCCTGCTAAATTGGATGAGCTTGATAAGAACAAGAGTAAGAACGTGCACAAAAATACACAGGTGTGATCAAATTGTATCTTCTTGTTTTAACGTGTTTTACAGGGAATATAGGAGGTATAATGTTAATTGTTATAACTTCAGGAACAACTTGGCTTCTTTTTAAGACATGAGCTCCCCTGAAAACATTATTTGCAAAGTTTGGGGGATGTCTATTATACTGACAAAATGCTGTTTTATTTTTTTGTATCATCATCATCATTATGCTGAAAAATGGGCTAATATTGCAGTAGGACTTATGCATTGGGGCAGTTCATTCAGTTATATAAAGACATTGTCACGAATGTTATCCTTGACATCGAAGCCTTTACTATTAAAGCATGACAGAATTCCTTGATGCCAACCATTGACTTTATATTAAAGATGGATGTAGCAATCCTGATATCATCCACTGGTTTGGAGACTACTGTTCTGAAGCCTCAAATTCGACATTTGGCCTTCACCATCCTGGTCTTTTGAAGATGTGATTAACGAGTCTCACAGTTGACTGGAGAATTCAGGAAAGTAAAGACTTGTCAATCACAAGACAGCCTGCCTTAAAACACAACTTGCTCTGTCGTCTATTTTACTCTAAATGGGACCATAATTTACAAAATGAATATCATGCTGTATTAAAGGAGTCTTGAAAGTATTGCTTGAGACTACACTGATCAGGCATGACATTATGACCACCTGCCTAGTATTGTGTTCGTCCCCCTTATGTGGTCTAAAATGCTCTGAACCATTGGACATGGACAAGAGGACCTCTCAGGGTGTCCTATGGGGTCTGGAACCAGGATGTTGGCAGTGGATCCTTTGGGTACTCTGACTTGTGCAGTGGGGCCTCTGTCAATCAAACTTGTTTCACTGCATCCTGTTGATGCTTGATCACAATGGGGTGTAGGAAGTTTGGAGGTCAAATCAACATGTTGGGCCATTGTCATGTTCCTCAACATGTTCCTGATTGTTTTTTCCATGTGGTGGGGTGCATTTTCCTGCAGGGGTAGACCAGTGACATTTGGGATTTCCATTTGTCGTGAGGGAGTGTGCTTGTTCTGGGACAATGTTTATTTGGGTGTCTAAGTTTCATCAACACGGACGTTAAAATCCAAGGTTTTCCAGTAGAACAGCACATAGTAGCAATATGATCAATGATATTCACTTCACCTGTCAGTGGTCAGAATGTTATGGCTGATGGGTGTATTGTAAAGTTCTGAGAGTTCAGAAACATACTAAGAATGATTTACCAGATTATCGGTTAGATTATAGGAATAATTTCAGCAGAAAAATGTATATGGAGGTAACAAATCAACTGATAAGTAGGATCATTTTCTCAAAGACTTCTAGTTAATCAAATTTCTGTTTGCAACCAGAGGAGTCGCCCCCTGCTGGCTTTTAGAAAGAATGCAGGTTTCACGTTGGCTTCATTTCTCTGACCCAGAAGCTACGTCCATCTTTTTTTTATCGTCTACTGGTTGCCGTAAAACAAAAGAGAAAAGCAAACCAAACCCTTTGTCGTGCTAAAAGGTGCACAGTAGGGGCTACTTTACTTCTATTTTCTTATTATGATGGTTGGTAATGATGATTATAATGGTCTTATTCACAGGAATTATAATAAATAAAAGCAAAATCTTCTGCTTTATAAATGTTGTATCTGTAGTTTCTGATCATCAAAAAGTAAACTGTCCCAGAAGCCCTGGTGTAGTTTGCACACTAACAATATTTACCATGTTCACTATCTTTGTTTGGTGCGCTGATACGTGATTACATCTAAACAAAAAGTACAGCTGAGGAAAATCATTAATTCTTGCATGTATTTGGTCAAAAAGCAACATATTTAAATTCTGACCTGGTGGTGGCACTAGAAAAAATTAATGGACTGACATGTTTCCCCAACCGTGTTACCATCAACAGAGCCACAACACTAACATGGATAAACAAGACGCACTAAACTGAGATTAAAAATTACTACACTGACATTTTTTTGTTTTTGAAAAAAAAAACTGAAGTGACACTTAAATTTCTTTTCCTCTTCAGATGAAAACAACCAAAACACAGAAGTGAATTTCACACGTGGTTTTGTTTTCTCTAAGACTGTTGTGATCTCTGAACT
Organism: Dascyllus trimaculatus; assembly: GCA_024666655.1. NCBI lineage: Eukaryota > Metazoa > Chordata > Actinopteri > Pomacentridae > Dascyllus > Dascyllus trimaculatus. The sequence continues at coordinate 24,772,406 of CM045457.1, forward strand.
GCGAAGAAGCATCAACTCGAACTGTAAAGGGGGATTTTAAGAGGAAACCAGCTCTCGTATAGCAGGAAAAAGAAAGACCCGGTTGATCTCACTTTCGTATACCCAAAGGTATTTACAGAGCATAGCAGGAAACCGATCGCACAGCTTTAGGGAAGTAAACCCACACTGCACCTTGGCGCTGGGCTCTTCTTTGATGTGTCAGATCAGCTTTTTTTAGGTATCTCTTTCAGTGAACACGATTTCTTCTAATGAGGAAAGTGATCATGCAGCCAGATGCTATTTCTCACCTGCTCTGAGCTGAGGAGCGACGTGTCGATCAGCTTTCTGTCATATGGAACCAGTGACACCGTGTCAAAGGCCAGGTAGCTGTGTCCATACTGAGGGGAAGAAAAGGAAAGAAGAAAAGATCTTTCATCATTTTTATTTAAATTCCTGACATCCTTGACTTAGTTATTCAATAAAGCGCTGTTTCGTTCCTACCTTTGTATTCACCGGTACGGTTACAGCAATGTCCTCGATCCGGATCCCGAAGTCATTGTCCTTATAATACCCGGGTTCTGTAAGAGAAACACTGTCAGTCTGGTATTTTTCTTCTCACATTTGGGGCTTAATTTCTCCTAACCACCTGAGGTCACTGCCTTGGTTTAACTGGTGCCTCTTACTATATAAAAAGAGGCATAAATTTGCAAAAGTTGCAGGACAAGTGACAGATTTTTTTTCCTGCAGAATGTGGACTATCTGATTATACACACCATATTATAAATAGCATAGAAAAATACTAGGTTTTACTCATTTGTCAACACAAACATTACGCAGGTGTGTTTGGTCTCCTGCAGCCCAAGGTCTTGCACACATATATATATATAAATAAAAGACCAGCTGAGTGCTTTCCCATCTGTTGAGGACTGCAGGGACCTTGGAGGGTTCAAATGATCGCCATGCGGTGCTGTTTGTGCTGGATGTGGATCTATCGTGAAGACGAAAATAGTCTCACCGATAGACGTGAACATGCCGGCTCTGAAGGGAACGTTGTTGCCCTGGAAGCCAACCGGCCCTGAGAAAATATTACAGGAGTATGTCATTAAGGTATAGACTGCCAGGTTTTACTGTACACCAATACAAGGTTAAACTTAAGACCTTTTAAGAACTTTTAAAGCAGTTTCAAGATGATAACGTCTAAAATATGAAGGACATCAATGCAAGCCTTACCAGGATGGTAAGGTGCATCAGTTTGTTGACCTTTACATCACTGAATTTGGTCAGGTCGTTCATATGGCATGTAAATAACTGCACTGACATCATTCATCAGTGAAGCTTATTAGTTGATAATATAATTATTTCTTGTCTTTCATGAGAGTATTTTCACATTTTTGCACTGTTGGTTAGACAAAACATCAACTTCTACTGTTTTCCGCTGTTGCATAGAGTAAAAAATTATTAGACGACGAAAACACTCATTAATCATAGTAATCCCTAGTATCACTAAGGAATTATTAACCATGGCCGTGACCTGGACAAGCAGCAAAATGGATGAAAGGACAGGAAAATATAACAGCAACTCCATTTATGATCCTCATATTAATTTTATAAAATATTAGAAGTGTGGGCAGATTGTACAGAGGAGTTTCTACTGTGTTGCTAAAACCAAACAGTGGAAACATTTTACTACAGCAGACAGGAAAACAAAATATTTAAGACATTTAATACATTCAAAGGCCTTTTTGAGGAATTTGAAATTATTGCTTTTAAGTCTGTGAAGATTGTCAGTGACCCAGGTCATGGTAATCGTAGGAGCTGCAGTAGAAATCAATTGGATTTTATTTGTTAAAGACTTGTCACCTCTCATCCAAGAGACATCTTCAGTTCAGATCTGAAGCTCCTACGATTGCTTTTAAGGTCTTCTCAGGGCCTGTCCTGCCTAAATGATGTAAGAGTCTAAGGAGGGTCGTGGTTTTAAATCCAACACTGTGGAACAAACCAGCACTTCCACATTTAAAAAGCTTTAAAGATCCACCTCTTTATAGTTTTTATACGTTTGTTTCATTTTTCCGTTTGATCATTCCCTGAAATTCTTGTCGTCCTTCTCAGTAATCTATCTTCACTCACTTAGATATTTATACGTATTTTCTGCAGCCTCGCATGACAAGGACTGGCATTTATATGGAAAATGTTTACTCACAGGAATACTCGGAGTGTAACGTTTGTTCAAGATTAAAAAATGCTTCAGATCCCAGGCGTCACCCAGCGGTTCATCCTCTTAACTGTCCTGGGTTTCTTAGGAATGTAGTCACATCACAAGCAGCTGTCTTGTGAAATCAAATGTGTGCTCACGCATGTACAAGGCCATCTTCTTAATTTTCTCAAGCTCAGTCAGCAGCACGACTGTGTAATCCAGTTCAGTGAAGAGGCTCTTGTGCATCTTTATCACGGTGCTTTCAGACCTCACAGATCACTGAAATCTGCATTTGATTTGTGTTTTAGCTGTTCTATCTGTATAAGAAAATATGGAACATAAAGGAGAAACGTACACTCATGAACTCCAAAGTAGTTTCCAACTCCGTGTCCCGTGCCGTGGCCGTAGTTCAGACCCACCTCCCACAACGCCCGGCGACCCAGCATCTCCATGTTCACACCTGTTGCCACACAAAGAGCTCGATTCAAACATCTGCAGACACATCGCTGCATCCAGTCACGAATGCTGTGGAGTAAGAGGGCGCTCTAGTGGCGACACAGGGAAAGATTTAAGAGAAGATAAACTGTAAATCTCATTTCAAATACACGTGAATGTTCTTCATTCATACCTCTTGTCCCTGAGGGGAAAATGGTTCGAGAAATCTCAATGTTTCCCATGAGCACTCGAGTGAAGGCCTCCTGTGTAGCAAGACATGAGGGGAACGACAGGGAATTAAACGGTTTATTAAAGAACCTTCACAGACAAACATTTCTGGTTCATGTAATAATGTCAGCAGAGGAGAGATGAGTGAACAAATGAGGAAACCCTAAACATCCCTCAGTGTTACCTTTTGCATGGCGGTGGGTGTTCCCCAGTGAACAGTCCGAGTGATGTCAGTGGTCCCGTCTCTGATGGCAGCGAGAGACAAGGTGACTCATTTCAAGCACACGTGACATGAAGCGAAACTGGAAGGAGTGAGCAAGAGGAGGGTTTTTACTCACAGATACTGGCCGCCTGAGTCGATCAGGTACATCTCATCAACTGTCAGCTTCCTGTTGCTTTCTTCTGTCGGGCTGCAGCACAGAAAAAGAGGAAATAACAACAACACTGCACCCCTTTGAGGGTAGGTAAAGGGTCAAGCTTTGGATATAAAAGACACATAATAAGTGACTATTTCCAAAGCATGCTCTAACTTTGTGGGTTAAAAACTCACAATTTTTAGTTAGTTAGTTCATACAGGCACGGAGCCAGGCTTCACAAGGTCTAGCCCAGGGTGTCCAATCCTGGTCCTCGAGGGCCACTATCCTGCATGTTTTAGATGTTTCCCTCTTCTGACACACCTGATTCAAGTGATCAGGATCGTTATGAGGCTTCTGCAGCGCTTGATGATGAGCTGATCACTTCAATCAGGTGTGTTGGAAGAGGGAAACATCTAAAACATGCAGGATAGTGGCCCCTTGAGGACCGGAGTTTGACACCTGTGATCTAAAAAATGCAGGATAGTGGCCCTCGAGGACCAGGATTGGACACCCCTGCTTTATGCAGAAGTTTACTAGAGGTTTTAATGTTTAACGAAGGATATTTACAGGTGTAGAAACATTGAATTATCTACAATATATAATGATAAATACTAATCATATGAAACACATGAAAATAAAGTTTTATCCTGTAATATTAAAATGTTGAAAACAACATTTTAATATTGCAGGATGAAAACTTCTTTTGTTAATTGGCATGAATTTTAGAAATATATTGACTAAATTTGTGAAATATTTGTAAAATTATGATACATTTTCACACTATTTTAACAGTTTTGTTAATATCAAACAATTAAATTAATAAATGATTATTCAAAGTTAAATTTTTATGTGATTTCATATTAGATATGTTCATTAACAGCTTATTTTTGTCATTTTATTGATATTTTAACTGGTTTGAATGTTATTCCAGTCAGATTTCCGAGGGACGATGCCAGCGTGGTTTCTGGTGTAACTACTCACACTGTACTTATCCATTCATCAGGGTAAATTCCACTGTGAGCTGACCAGAACTGTCGTTATGCCCCTTTTTATGAATAAAAGCAAAATCAGACGGTGGCAATGACAGATCAGTATCAGTTTTAAACACCAGGACGTGTCTGCATCGTATGCCTGAGCAGTCTGAGGAGTATCTAGTCAGACACAGTCATTTGTCTGAGTTTCAGTGTGGCACCAGAGCAGCACCGTCCACTGACACCTGTTCCAATCATCTGTTTGACGATGTTAAACAAAACCATCGATCTCTCCTGATTTGCAAACAGCCTTTGAAACTGTGAATCGTACGATATCAAAGCTACAGTGCACATGGTTTGGACGTTGTGCTGTAAAACGGTTTACTGCGGTTTACCTACAGAACCCAACCTCTTTTATTTCATATGTGTATAATGATGTGAAATGCAAACTCCTGCTGAAGACACGCAAACGTCTCTGCTTTATTAGTGTCAGGGAAAGATGTTTATAAGATTTAGTCTCAGCAATGAACTGGAGAGACGCTCAGAAGGTAAAAAGTAAAAGAAGACACTGTCAAGAACAATCACATGAAGTTCTTTGTGTTTGTAATGATGCTTAAACTGTGTGTAAAGTGCCTGTCACCCTCCTGTGAATCTATTGTTGCAACAATATAATAATAAAAAACTCAGCCAGAGTACACTTTTCCATCAAGAAATGTCATACAGTGGTGTGACAACGACATTAAAGAACAAAATGCAAAATATTACTAGATAATACTTCCTAAATACACCCCACCCAGCATCATGTTGGCTGTGAGGAGTTTAAAAGGCTCAGACTGCAGTCGATACACAAAAGAAAATCTGTAAATCTACAAAAGTTTTCTTCTTTTGTTCTTTTTTCTTTGCTTTTTTAACCCAAAAAAATCAATAAAATTACAACAACAGACTATCAACTTGCATGTCTAATGTAACATAACATAAATATGGTTTTTATATAAAGTTATGTGTAAAAAAATCTATATGATATGATAAAAATGTATAAAATTAAATGTTTAATGAATATCCTTCATGAAACATTAAAAAGTCTAAAAAGTACACATTGTTTATTGAGCTTAAAACTTTATTTTAAATATGATAAATGAAATAAATTATGAAAACAGTCATTTTACACTAGTTTTTGGCAGCAAACTGCTGAAATATATATAAAACTGGTGCTTTTTAATATCTCTTTTTACATATTTACTCTGCAGTGTAACACAATGACAGAAGCTACATGAAATTATTAATGTAGTAATGACGCAGAGTCACTAATGTAACCTTCTTTTTTTTTACAACCTACAATCACAAACCCAGATGTGTAGTTCAAGGCTTCTTCATGGAGCACAGATCTATAGTGAAATCTTCAATGACATTTTTACTTTAGCTTCTTGCTTTCTCGTCACTTTATTTATTTATTTTATTTTTATTTTTTTTGTTGTCGCAAAGGACAAACCTATCATCTCTTGGATTGAGTTTTATGTTTGTAATCAGTAGAATTAATAAATTAACTTAATGGACATTGAAGTCTTGGATACCTGAATACTTGATTCCTAGGACGTAACCTCATCCCACGCTTTAAAAAATACGCCAGTAAGAAGATGAAGAATATGAGATGATCTTACCTGTAATGGGCGAGAGCAGCATTGGGTCCACTTGCAGAGATGGTCTCAAAGCTCGGCCCTCTGCTGTCCTTCTGTTTGCTGTAAACATGTTCATATTAGCTGTTCGAAAATCTAAGAAGTGACTTTAACTGTAATTACGATAATTTTTCTGACATAACTGTTGTCCCAATCTAAAATGCCTGAGTTAATTATACATATAAAGATACTCTGTATACAGTATATATACACTGATCAATCACAATATTCTGACCACTGACAGGTGAAGTGAATAACATTGATCATATTGGTACTATGTGCTGTTCTGATGGAAAACCTTGGATTTTAACATCCGTGTTGATGAGACTTAGACACACAAATAAACATTGTCCCACAACAAACACACTCCCTCATGCAAATGGAAAATCCCAAATGTCACTGGCCTACCCCTGCAGGAAAATGCACCCCACCACATGAAAAAAACATGAACCAATCAGGAACATGTTGAGGAACATGACAATGGCCCAACATGTTGATTTGACCTCCAAACTTCCTACACCCCATTCTGATCAAGCATCAACAGGATGCAGTGGAACAAGTTTGATTGACAGAGGCCCCACTGCACAAGCCAGAGTACCCAAAGGATCTAGTGCCAACATCCTGGTTCCAGACCCCATAGGACACCCTGAGAGGTCCTCTTGTCCATGTCCAGTGGTTCACAGCATTTTGAGCATATAATGGGGACCAACACAATATTAGGCAGGTGGTCATAATATTATGCCTGATCGGTGTATATACGGTATATTTTGTAATTTCAATGTAACCACACACAAATACTGCATGTCAGTCCTCCACCACCTTGCATTTGCTCTCACCTGCGACACTCATTGACATATTCTGCAGCAGACAGCTCAGTCTCTGTCCCCTTTGGAACGGCCTCTTCCAGCCACATCAGCAGCTGGATGACGGCGACCGCATCCCTCACCTGCACGGCGCCACAATGACACACCAACCAGGAGAGTCTCAGTATCAATCACAACACCGCATGACAGATTTACAGGACATGTTCGGACATCTTTGGACAGACTAACAAATGTATGAAGGTGTGTTCACTGAAGTGTTCGACCTATCAGTGAAAACCATTAATAAATGTCCTGGTAGTCTGACAGTAGGAAGTTTTCTTTAGTGTTGCGCATAAATGTTTGTGTTTATGTACATGTGCACGGTGTTGTGTACAACCTGTGTATGTGTGTGTGTGGTTGACATACGTGAGCATCTCTCAGTATTCGCTGCTCGGTGTCATCTTTCACAGCTTTAGTTGTCAACACAGGAGAGTAGGAGCTCGTCATCAGTTTGTCCTACATGGGAAATAAAAGATTGTCAGTACAATTTGAAAAATATACTATAATGAAATAATTATTTCTGGAGACACCTCTTGTCCTGTACTTCTCCTTCACTTTCAAACACTACATGATTAATTGCTCTCATAAGGTAAGGAGCAGTTATTTATTTACTTGATGCTTGCTGAGTCTGCAGCCTAATGATCTGCAAATAAATGGTTGGTTCATTTTAAATAAACTGCATTTTTTTTTATTTATTACTGAACAGAAATTGACTTAGATCAACATTTACAGCCATAAAGAATAAAAGTCCAACTTTAATTCTCCTTTTAGCAGCTCCTGAAGAGAAGCATCTGCTTTTTTAAGCTTCAGTGATGTCCACAAGCTACAAGATAACTTGTCTGTCTTTTTGTTGTTGTTGCAAGAAACACCTGATGCATCAGGAAACAATGCTGCTGAAAGAAAGCACTCAGACGATGGGCATGAAGCCAAAACAATGAGCTTAAACGCTACATCTTTTATCTGCTTTCATGTGTCATATATCCATGTGAAACAAGATATGTCAGGATTGGAGAGATTTAAATCCTTTACGTGTGGTCGGATCTCTAACAAGCAGACATGTCTTAGCAGTACAGAGCTAAATTGGGTTGTTATACAAGGAGGAGGAGGTTTAGCTGGGTTTTATACTGAACAAATATAAACACAGCATGTAATGTTAAATTAAATTTCATCTAATCTTTTTAACAAAGGGAAATAAAATGTGTTATTCCAGCACACAGCACCTCTACAACACAATGGATGTCATGAAACAACCAAGTACGTACTAGAACTGTTAATGGGCAGAATGAGAGTGGAGTCATAGACTGATCAGCCACAGCATTGTGACCACTGACAGGTGAAGTGAATAACATTGATCATATTGGTACTATGTGGTGTTGTGATGGAAACCTTGGATTTTAACATCCGTGTTGATGAGACTTAGACACTCAAATAAACATTGTCCCACAACAAGCACACTCCATCATGTAAATGGAAATCACAAATGTCACTGGATGAAAATGCACCCCACCACATGGAAACAACATCAATCAATCAGGAACATGTTGAGGAACATGACAATGGCCCAACATGTTGATTTGACCTCCAAACTTCCTACACCCCATTCTGATCAAGCATCAACAGGATGCAGTGGAACAAGTTGGATTGACAGAGGCCCCACTGCACAAGCCAGAGCACCCAAAGGATCCAGTGCCAACGTCCTCTTGAGGTCCTCTTGAGCATTTTTGAGCACATAAGGGGGACCAACACAATACTAGGCAGGTGGTCATAATGTTATGCCTGATTGGTGTATATCAGATATCTGGTGCTGCTTGTGGAACATTGTCCCACTCTTGCTGAAAGACTTGGTGAAGTCAGTGAACATTTCAACAGGATCACACTGTTGGATGCATCCATCCACAGTTGTTTGAAATTATCTCTTAGACGACAAATGGTTGAGTTGTGGACATTCAAGTGTCAGCATCCTGCAACCTGTTCTCGTCTTTCCCTTGTCATCTGTGGCATCATGTCATTTGAATAAACATGCATTTTAAGGGCTTTTATGGTCAGTGGTCAAAGGAGAGTCTATGTACTGGTCGCTTTATCTGATTATTGTCCTTTAAAGCCACACCTTTTAAGGACTTTTGTCACCAGTTTGTGAACAGTTAAAAAACACAGTTGTTCTGTAAGTCGAAAAAGAAGACCATTTGTATGTTGCATTCATATTTTTTGTTTGGTGTAGCATGTATCAAGACATGGAAAGTGTTGTTTTTTCATTTCTTTGTGTCTTTAAAAGTTCTGAAACGCTTTGTAAAGTCAAGGGAAACTGAACTATGAGTCATTTCATCCACTGTTTGTTTACAAAGCATTGATTAGTGCAGCTTTAATAAAAAATATTGATCCAAGCAACTGCAGACAGGTATTGACTCTCTATAGCTGCATTCACTACGTACAGTGACAGTAAACGATGAACAAGAAATATCATGTAACACTAAGAGAGGACAAAATGGTCACATACAGTAACTAGATTGAGATAAAATGCATACCTGAGGTGTAATGATCTCATAAAGGGCATAGTTTGTGTACTCTGTTCCGATCCACACTTTAACTCTGGGCTGGGCCACATACGTCTTCAGATGGTCGAGGACGGTGTCGTAGTTTTTCAGCTGCACACACAGCGGCCCGGTACAGGAGGAGTTCAGATATACTTTTAATTCATCAGTCACCCGGTCCATGTGGAGAAAGACCCTGGCAGATGTGACAGGAAAGTACAAGAAATGCTACATGTCCTTATACATAATACAAAAGCACTGACAATAGGCTTGTGTCGAACATTTGTGCTGCGAGTTAAAGGAACAGAGAAGAATATAAAGGAATTCAATTCATTTACACGCAACCCATGCATGAAAAATGGACTTACCAGATCTCATCCATTGTGAGAAGTGTGTAGGAGTAGAAGAAGGGATTGAATGGGATGTCGTTGCCGCGCATATTGAAAAGCCCTGAAACACAAGACATACACAACATCCCTGACTGTCAGCAGCAGCTCACACATTCATTTACATCTTCTGAGAGATCCACTTAGGCCACGAAGCTGCTGTCTGCGTCTATTGTTTGCGCCTGATGTACGTGACTCTCTCTGTGTCCCTGTCATCTTAAACAGACTCGTTAATTCTGAAATCAGAAGTCGGTGTCAGGGATGGTTTGATGAACAGCACACCTCCTGCGTGGGTTTGAAGGAAGAGGCCTCGGAAGAATTCACTGTTCATTTACAAGATGCTGAACTAATAGTCAAAATCCTGCTTCGTACTCTGCTTATTAATGGTTCAGTGAATTCAGGGAAATAGGTTGCCACTGATAATAAAGGATTCTAGAGTTGCATTGACTGATAATACAAGTTACACCGATCAGGCATTACATTATAACCACTGACAGGTGAAGTGAATAACATGGATCATATTGGTACTATGTGGTGTTCTGATGGAAAACCTTGGATTTTAACATCCGTGTTGATGAGACTTAGACACCCAAATAAACATTGTCTCACAACAAACACACTCCCTCATGCAAATGGAAATCCCATATGTCACTGGTCTACCCCCGCAGGAAAATGCATCCCACTACATGGAAAAAAACTGTCAACGTCCTGGTTCCAGACCCCATAGGACACCCTGAGAGGTCCTCTTGTCCATGTCCAGTGGTTCAGAGCATTTTTGAGCATATAAGTGGGACCAACACAATATTAGGCAGGTGGTCATAATGTTATGCCTGATCTGTGCACAGTGACAAGTCATCTCTTATAGTCGCTATCAACCCTTGATTTAAAGTGTAGTGTTTGTGTATACTTTCCCCCTTCTATGTGTTTATATGGGTCGTTTTACCTCAATTCAGCAAATTTTTTTTAAAAAGTTCACATCTGACTATCTTATATTTGTTGGGATTTTTCTGTGTATATGTATGTTAGCAAGAAAAACATTAGTAAAAGATTTGGTTACACCTTTTGAGTTAAAAATCCTTATAGAGTGGTGGGTTCATGTTAATTTTTGCGTTGTTTTCTTTGCGCCAATCCACAGGACCATTTATATGTACATGTGGTCCTCAATGGTACAACCCTGCTTTGATAGAACAATACAAACCAGTTATATGATGGTGTAAATCCGGTGAAAAAATGTCATTGTTTCTGTCTATTCCACCAATCATAAAACTTTTATTCGTCACCCTAAGAGAAAGACTGTTTGTTCTTGTCATTGGCACCAATAGGAGCATTGAAATGTAGAACATGGTGTCAGTCAGAGGCATACTTTATGAGGAAAAAGTTGTTGAAATTGCCCTGATGAACAATATTTGAACATACATTGAGCAGGTATGATACATGAAACCACCAAATGCAATCCCAACTGGAAGAGTTATAACTGGCCTGAAAGAAATATCATGGTTCTCTAAATCATAGTGCTTCAAACGGTATTATCAAACAACTCTAAACCACTTTACAACACTTAAAAAAAAATTCAAGATGGTCAGGCCTTGGGCATTTGGTGAATTGCGACAGAATAACCCACATCCATATTTTTATATTTTTGAGGTGTCTGCAGGTATTTACAGTTTCTGTTTTTGTCCTTCACATCATACCTCATGTGACAACACTTGGCTTTGTGTTGTGTTTTTCTCTAATATTGTTTAGGTTCCCCCTTCATCATATACATGGACTCCACAAGACATCTGAAGGTGTTCTATGTCTTTTTGCTCCCACTCCATCATCCAGCCATCACATTTTGTCCTTTACCAAAGTCATTCAGATTCTTACGATGCCCATTTTTCCGGTTTCCACCATATAAACTTCAAGAACTGACTGTTGCTTGCTGTCTGAAAATCCCAACCCATCACTGCCATTGTAATGAGATAATCAATGCTATTCACTTTACTTGTTGTGGTTTTAATGCTGGGGCTAATCAGTGTATATCGAGAATCAGCCTGAAACTTAAGCAGCTATTTCGGGCCTGGAGCCACGAAGCAGCCTGCAAAGAGAATAAACCAACACACTTTTTGTTGAGACGACTTTTTACTCTAACTAGCAATCATCAGTCCGTGTCACTTTATACTACAAAAAATACTTTTGGTAGTCAAAAATAACACGGTGAGTTCATTTATGTATTGTTATTGCCAGAAATTCTATTTTTCCTCTCAGCCAGCCTGAGGGCGTATCTGTGTTTTACCGAGGGCAGCTGGCAGGCAGCCAAAGTGTCGCTGTTACACTTTAAATAACAAGAGACCGAGTAAACAAACATGCACTGTGGCTACATGTCGCTGAGACACAACGTGATGTTAGTGGTTCTAAAGAGGGAGACTACAACAGCATCTAACCACATCCTAATGACATTTGCAGGTAAGTTTACAAAAGCATAAAGACAACAGATCTAAACTGATATGTTCTTTTCATAATGGATAGTAAAGCATTAATGTCATAATGAAATTGCTGTTTATGTGGAGGTGAAGAGCGACCATTAAGAGCAATTACTATGTTCACATTAGAGCACCTGCCATGTGTTCATATGATGCTCATCTAAGCTGCATTTCTCAGTGAATTCAGCTACTTACAGGCTGTTTCATCGAGCGCTGAAAGCAGAAGAGCTGTGGGCTCGTATGGGTTGTCCCTCATCTGATTCCGTATGTGCTCCACTTTTGTCTGCCAGGACCTTTCTGCAAACAGACACATGGTACTTTTACTTGCATCCATAGACAATAAACCCTTAATTCTCACCTGAGCTTTGTTATGTATCTTCACCAGTTAAACTCGAATCAATGGGAAAACACATCTCTGACATGCTAAGCCATCATAATGCTCATAAAATGAACAAACATCTGCTTATTTTCACACGTAGAAGATTCCAGAGCAACACTATCATGAATCTAAGTCCAACGTTGTCTCTCTTTTTAGCTCTGTTTTGGTCTCCAGCAACTTCTGATGGAAACATTTTGCATTAAGCTATTAATTGCTCCACTATGTTCACCAGACAGTTGCTTAACTTTGTCTGCAGTTCGGGGCCAGTAACATACAATGGGCTCATCAGAGCATATTTGCTGAAAATGAGGTTGATGAGTGCAAAGCAAAACAGCACTTAATTGCTCCTTAAAGCTGTCGATAAAGCAAATTTACTTTACTAAGAGCAGAATCTTTTATTTTACACATCCAGCGATTGTTCATATAAAAATATTGATTGGCACAGCTTTGAGGATGTGAACAGTAGCTCCCTTTGTAAATGTGATGCTTCCTGCTAAGTGCAGACACACATCAGTGCTTTTCCGGTAACTTAGCCCCTTTTCCTTGACATTCCTGTCATCTGTAAACTTCTCATTACATTATGGGCTCCACTCAGATAGTCACCCAAGTGTAAAGACAAGCTTTCATATCCAATCTACGAGACAGCGTTCATAAAAGACTCAGTTATTGCCCTGTATGGAATGCTTTATCCAGATTGTACTCTAATGTACACACACACACACACACACACAGACCATTAGGTTTATGGTGCTCTCCATTTGTTCCATTTGTCTATTCTCCGACCGTAAAGGCTAATAAGGCCCATGGGCGTCCAGAAGACTTCCTCATCCGGAGGCTTCGCCAATCCGTCTAAGTTACCATTTGATCTGTCAGCTGGCCATAAAAATATAAACTGGTGCTGCTTGTTTCTGTCCGTCCAATTTGCAGGTATTTATCAGCACATTGATAAAAAGCACCACACAGACAGACCAGCAGACTGCAGTGTGTGTGTACAAATAAAAAGAAACCCACGTATGACTCTGTCTGGCAGGCGGGTGAGGCTGTCAGGTGGGATGGGCGGTCTGTCCTTCCACACTTGGTCGACCAGGTTATCAGGGATGGACTTGAGGGTGCGATTGCTCGACTCCAGATTGATGCTGTACTCTTCCTGCGTTTCTAATGGAGGAAATTGCAGATGATCACACGCACTGAACTGAATAAATCACAAGCAAACAGTCTGCGTGGCGTCCAGAGACTCCATCAATAATTTTCCATCCACTTCAGCGAGCGCTTTATTGATGTTAACCTGGACTGACAGGAGGGGCAGAGAAGTGAGACTCACTGAGCGAGAAGAGGAAGGGATCAAAGCCGATCTCGCCGCCCGGTGGAACCTCGGAGATGAGCCACTCAGCCAACCTGGTGACGGACACTGGAGAACATCACACATGACAGACGATAGTCAGGTTATTACTGACTTGAGAGAAAGCGACAGAGTAGTTGGAGAAGCAATACTGCAAGTATTTTTTAGCAACAAGATGTGTATTAAATCAAATGAGCACAAACTGCTTGGTAACAAAATGCGAACTGAAAGATTAGATTGTGTGTCACTTTCACTAAACTGCAGTAAAAAAATTACAGTTTCAATCAATATCACAATACAGAAAGCATTAATATATTTTAGTTGAACACTTGAAGGTTTAAAAGTGGAATAAACAACATGGTAGAGTGATTTTTTGTACAATCAGTAAAATATTTTCTGGCCTGTATTTTGTCTCTCTTGTTACAGATTGTTTTCAAGAAAAAACAAAACCACATTGTTACAGTCTACCGACCACTGACAGGTGAAGTGAATAACATTGATCATATTGGTACTATGTGGTGTTCTGATGGAAAACCTTGGATTCTGCCATTCATGTTGATGAGAGAATTAAACACCCAAATAAACATTGTCCCACAACAAACACACTCCCTCATGTAAATGGAAATCCCAAATGTCACTGGCCTACCCCCACAGGAAAATGCACCCCACCACATGGAAAAAACATCAAACAATCAGGAGCATGTTGAGGAACATGACAATGGTCCAACATGTTGATTGGACCTCCAAACTTCCTACACCCCATTGTGATCAAACATCAACAGGATGCAGTGGAACAAGTTTGATTGACAGAGGCCCCACTGGACAAGCCAAAGGATCCAGTGCCTGGTTCCTGACCCCATAGGACTCCCTGAGAGATCTTCTTGTCCATGTCTTGTTTAAGCTGTCAATATCTTCAGACCATTACTGACCACATAAGGGAAACCAACACAATATTAGGCAGGTGGTCATAATGGTATGCCTGATTGGTGTATGTTGTGGGTTTGGTCACTGCAGTTATGTCAACACTGTCGAAGTTGCAAATCTACAATATCTGTAAGAGCTCAGTGCACTGCAACTAAAAGCTGATATTCTATATTTTTCTTTTCGTAGGCAAATCATGGAAACCATGAAATTTTAAAAAAGCTTTAGTTAATCTCTCAGTACTTTCTGTCTTTCCTATCTGTCTGTGACTCTTATCCTTCAAACCATTTGTTTCTCAGTAATTTCCTCAAACAAGTTGTTGCTGTAGTTTTAGTAAATGTCCCACAAAGAGGAGTAACTGGTGTATTTGTTGGGAACCACTGTCACAGCATATTAATACACATTTGGCTCTCTAGTGAGTATTCACTGCAACTGGGTCATGAACAGATGGCTCATAAATCAAAGGGAAAACCAGCATAGAGTGCCTTAGTTAGTATTTGGCCACAACTTGTCACCAGAACAGCTTCAGTGCACCTTTGCATTGATTCTACAAGTCTCTGCTGCAGAGATGAAACAGCATTTTTCTAAAAGATGCATGAGTCACAACAGTTCAAAATCACCCAGAGGTGTTCAGCTGGGCTGAGATGTGGTGACTGTTCACATCATTTCCATACTCATCAGACCGTTCAGTGACTGATTGTGCCCTGTGGATGGAGGCATTATCATCCTGGAAGAGACCTCTCCGATCAGAACAGAAATGATTAATCTTAAGATAGAAACAATCACTTAAAACAACTTTGTATTGATTTGAGAACAAGTGGACCCAAAGCATGGCAGGAGAAAAGCTCCTCGCAGCATAACAGAGCCACCAGAGCACCTCTGTAGGGCTCAGGCTTCCAAGCCTCTACTGCTCCCCTGGTGTTTTTTTTCTTTGTCACCTGTCAATATATAAGACTGAGCTAAAATAAAATACACTGGACATGTAGGTAAAGAACATTTCTTCTAGTACCATGGCGTGTTTTTAACAACAAAGGTGCACATTGACACAATGGAATAAGTTACGTCAGCCTTTGACCACACAGGCGATAAGGATCGGTTATTACTCCTAACGAGAACATCGTGTTTTTATTACTATTGGTCTGTCAGCAGAATTATGCAAAATCTACCAGGCCTATTTCCATGAAACTTGGTGGAGACATGGAACATAACCAAAGGAAAAGCCATTAAATTTTGATATGGATCTAGTTTGGGTTGTAAATTGCATCACATATAAGATCGGAGGTCTGTGCTCTTCAAGTGTCCCTATGGGTTGTTTTGATATTTTCCTGGGATTTCTTGAGGTTAAGAAAAATGTTGAATTTAGAACTTAATGATTAAAATAAACAGGAGGGGGAAACAACTAGAAGAGCACTTGGAGAGTGCAGACTTCCACGAAGATCAATAGTCTACTCTTTTATGATGTGCTAATGTGCAACAAATCCCATCATGAGTGTCTGGATATTTCCTGGAAACAATTCAGATCAGCACTAAAATGTGTTGGTTTCTTCCTTTGTCCATAATCCAACTCTCTACCAAGTTCAATAAAAATCAGCTTGGTAGTTTTATCATAATCCTGCTCACAGACAGATAAATTCAAACCAGTTCATTATCAAAACTGTACCCATTTAGGTCTCATGGATGGATGGATGGAGAAGACTGTGCAGTACTATCATTTTCTACTCGTGATGGTGCAATATCAGTGTTTGTACTTACAAAAACCCTGTGCAACATTCTTATTTCCAATGCTCACACAATCTGTGCAATACCTAGATTTTCTGCATGCAGAACAATCTGTACAACACTATCAGTGCTTAAGCATATTTCTAGCGTACTTGTATTTTTTTCTGATGTTATCTATGTTTCTGCACTATCCCCTTTGCTGGTGTAACAAGGTCAATTTCCCTGCTGTGGGATCAGTAAAGGATTATCTTATCTTACATGCATACCAACCAACAGCTCTGCCTCCTTGGTGGAGATGAAAATATAAATATGGTAACTTGTATGCAGTGACAGAACTAAGTCATAACATATAAGAAGTACACCCTCATTCTAAGGTTAAAGTGTAAAAGGCTAATAAAGAATGCACAAAAAATAGTTGTGACAAATATACAGTTTCTCAGTTCATGGTTTGAAGACTCCTTAGAAATATGAGTTGTGCTGTGACTTGCAGTGTGTCTGTGCATGCTTGTGTTTTCTGTGTTTGCAGCATGTTTATTCATGCAGCATATGTGCCGTCAAGTTCTCAGTGCGAGTTGCAGTGCATTGAGCTCTCTTTGATGAAATCTTTGACTGACAATAGGCATCAGGACAAGTGCTAATTGTGTGCTATGTATTACATTCAGCACTCCGCAGATGTGTGAAAGTTCACTGTTAAAGGTGTTTCTGCAAAACAAAACGAGCTGTGACTTTAGCTTGTTTGTGAGCTATTTTTAATCATGTAAACCCTCTAATAACATGTGCACCATTCGGCGGGCTATTTTTGGAAAACAAGTCGCAGATATTCAAATGGAATCCATGTAGGCAAGTAAGCACAATATGATCACCGCCTACCATCTTTTTGCAGCTCCCAGTTGCAGTCCATCTGTCTCTCGGCTTGAACCCAGTAGCGGCTGTCTGTCCACAGAGTGGCCTTGGTCTGAGTAACCACAGCAGTGCCTGGGGAGAGGCAGGACAACAGCTGAGTTACAGAGAGGGCAGCAGTGACAGTGAATTACAAACAACTATAAATGTCAGAGTTGACTTAGAACAATACGTGATGAGCCCGCTAATCTTGAAAGATGTATGTGTGTATGGGAGGGGGAGAAACATAAAAGTAGGGATGAAACACAAAGGAGATAGCAACCTGGTGATGTGTGGTGGATGAATAATGAGGATTTACATTATCATTCCACTGTTACACCCTCGAATCAGATAGATATACTTAAATAGCAACAGCTGAGGAGACCCCTGCATCTAAATTTTGCATGTCTGACTCCCAATGGAGGAGCAGACAATGTGACTTTTCTTTCCATAGGCTTGACCCGGTGTAAACAGCACTTTACCAAACTGCCATCTGTCTTCTTGTTCTCTCATGCGTGCAACAGCTGAGCACAGAAATATGCAAGATCATTAATTCTGCTCACTGCCGCAGCGTGAAAATAGATTTCATGATTTAAGGGTCAAATTGCTATGAGAGGATGCAATGATGCAGGGAATGAGAGCGATGGTAACAAATGAACAAGGAGCTAGGATGTATGTATGGTGAGGATGTGGGATGAAAGTAGAGGAGCTGCGTGACGGCGGCACTCTGATGTGGGGAGTTGAGTCACGGGCAGGAGAAGGAGGAGGAGGAGGAGGAGGAGGAGGAAGAGGAGGAGGCAGAGAAGATTGTACCTGCGGAGCCTGTAAAGCCAGTCATGAAGGCCACCCTGGCGTCACGTGGTGCGATGTACTCACTCTGGGAGGGAAACACAGACACACAATCAGACACACACATATGAGCTTGAAACCTGAGTGACCTAATCATGATGGACGGCAAGATGTACCAAGTGAGCGTCGGTGCCGGGGATAATGTAGGCATCGATGCTCATGAGATGCATTCGCTGTCGAAGCTCCTGCAGCTGGAGAGTTGTATTTACCACTGTGGTAGGCAGGTACTGCAAATACACAGAGTGAAAAGTCTTCAGATATAATTAAAAACCTGAGGAGCTGCTGACACATGCATTTCCATTATCTCCCTTTGTAATCATTAACCGTGGAGCATGTGCAGCAACCATTAACTGTCTAAAACTCATGCAACTGCCTTGTGCGACTTCTCTGAGGTCAAATCTATGACTTGTATTTGGAATTTCATGACAAAAGTGACCCTGTTGGTTGTTTAAAATCATTCACAGCTGGATCTCACCGGTGGGATCGCAGTGCAGTTCCTCTCAGTTCTCTCAGATATAAAAGTAGCGGCAGCATCTCCTGAAATTACACACACACAGCAGTGAAAGACCTTGCAAAAATGACATAAAGTAGTGACCGAACTGAGCTACATAAGCACATTATCAGATCGGTGTAAGCTGATGCTCTTTATTTTGAGCGGGTGGACTTGTTTTGTTGGCTCTTTTCAGACACGGTGACTGTCAGACTAATCTGTGTGATCAATGTGACTCAAAGCTCAGGATTTATGAGGACAACAGTGAAAGTAAAGGACAAGCAGAGATTGTATCAATTGCATTAGCCACCACTCATCCAATAAAAGTGATCAGTCAAGATAGAGCAATTCAGTCTCATGCTCACAACTTGAACATGAAGAAAATGCAGTGGAGAGTAAAAACTCAGCTGTTATCTCCTTCTAAGACAAATGTAACGCAAAGAAATCCTAATGAGTAAACCAGCAGACTCAGAAAGAGCAGATGGCAGTTTTTTGTGCCTGCTTTGCTCTTTTCTGTTCTGTTTTTATGAGATACACACATGCAATCAAACTGCAAACCACACTAGTCCCATAATAACAGCAACTCCTACAATGTGACCCTGCTCTCACATTTATCACAGATTCTGTAATCATCGCACACAAGCAGAAATATTGATTGCCACAGTGGCTCAATAAAAGTCTTCACACATAGAGCAGAGACAGATCAGTGAGGATAAAGAGAAACTTTTTTTTTTTTTTTACCTGCCAGTGTTGCCAGAGTCAGAGCCAGCAGCCAGCCACAGGGAGGCATCTTGGCACTATGAGTCCGTCACGAGCAGATCCGCTCACAAGAGTGGCTGCCGAGTCGACGTACATGCAGCGTATGTGAAAGTGTGTGTGGGTGTCTTGTGAGAAAGTGTGCGTGGGTGTCTGCGAGTAAGTGTACGACTGTCCTCTCTCTCTATTTCTCTCTGTCTTCCCCTCCTTCTTTTTCTCTCTCTCTCCTCCTCCTCTGCCACCAGTCACTATCTCCTCTCCTGTGGCCCTTCCTGATAGGAATTATGTGCACCGGCTTTGAGACAGAATCTTCGTGCTCAGAAAACCTCCCTGACCTAAAATATGTGTCAAGCCACAACAACCACCCACCTGTTTTTTTCCTCCATCTGACTCATTGTGACTTCATTGCATTATAGTGCAATTTAAAGGCTGAATGGTAGAAATCCCCACTAAGATGCATGACAATCTGGCACATGTCTTCATTATAATTGTACATGTAAGATGAGAGATTCCTATTCTGCAGTCAAAGAAGCAGTGTCACATTGCCCAGCATGGATAAAGCAGATTATATGGAGCGCATGATTGTGACTGTGTGTGATAGGAGAGTGTTTATGTGTGGACAGATAATGAAGGCATGCACGGGCGTCTGCAGATCCACAGATTACAGGCAACTTCTTGTAATTCTGCAGCGATTCCCATAGAGTATTTTTAAACCCTTGAATTCACGCCAAATGTATAATGCCACTTAGCTGGAAGAAGAAGGAGGAGGAAGAGGAGGAGGGGAGAGTGTCTGACCAAGAGATTTATGACAGCAGCAGTACATATTCTGTCTTCAGACATCTTATTTTATTTTTGCTGGATTTTTAAAAAAAATTTCATTTCATTAAGGGCAGCTTTAAACAGGGAATTTAACGTTTATGCAAATACCCTAATTGCTTTTCTTGTCCAGAGTGAGATAAGAAGATCGACTCCCTCGCTAACCTGTCAGTTTAAAAATGAAGCTACAGGCTGCAGCTAGTTGACTTGGCTGATCATGGAGGCTGGAAACGGGGAGAAACAGCCCGTGTGGTTCTGTATGAAGAGAACAGAATTCACCTTCCAGCAGCCTTTAAAGCTCACCAGCACATCGTGTTATCATTTCAGTGCTTCTCGTTGTCACTGCGAGGTTGCAGGGACTGGACAATGTGCTCGCCAAAGAAATAATGATACCTTTGGAGAGAGCCTGGCTGGCTGTTTGCCCGTCTCTTTGCTAAGCTAACTGGGAGAACACTATCTGTCATGCTGTAGTTATGGTGTCAATCCTCAAAGACATAAATTGTTTTGCAAAATATCAAACTACTCTTAATGCAGTTCACCTTTATTAGTGTGACATTTGTGTGAAGAGCTGCAAATAAAGTGTAATATTCTTCTTATTACAAGTACAGACAGGACACTCATTAGATCACAGGGCCAATTAGTCAGTGCTCAGCAGCTGCAAAACCTCTGCAGAGCCTCAGAGAACTATGTAATGGCTGGTTCATTACTCTGGTGTGTCTGATTTATGCACATACATCCCATGATTTACTGACATCGCAGCTACCTGATGTGAATACATTTTTATTAGGGCAGCACCTCCGCGGTGCACTGGGATCCGCTGGCTTTGAACATGACTTCAAAACCTGGCAGACCTTCAGACCACAGCGTGATGGAGTAAGACACAGGCTGTGATATAACACGGATAATATACAGCGATCAAAGAGCAGCGTCTCCTCTCAGGAAGTTACGAAGGCGACTGTAGGCCCTCAAAATCAGAGAATATAAGAGGAAATTGTAAAGCTGATTAGGTATCAAATTCCCCTTTAATTTAAAGTCGCCGCTGTCTTCAGCCTCTGGGACAAAATCGGATAAAGCCTTTAATTAAAACAAGAACAGGTCCTCGTGCTCGGAATGAACAATTAGGGACTCTAATGTCTTATTTATTAAACACAACTGTACTCACAGTGTGCAGCCGTACAGTGGTGCTTGGTGCGTAATGATACTGGCATGCAAACGTAACGATTAGCGCATACAGTACCCACAAAAAGTATTCACAAAGACGGCAAGGTCAGTGTTCTGGAGTGGCTGAGTCAGTGTCAAGACCTCAATCATACTGAGAGTTTGTGACAGGATTTATAAAAGACTGTTTACTCATAATTTTCATGCAGCCTTACAGAGATTAGACAGTTTTACAAAGAATGGGATGAAACTGTTCAGATGTGCACGGCTGACTGAGATCTATCCACACAGGCTGGATGCTGTGATTGTGGACAAAGGTGCATCTACTAAATACTGACTTTAAGGGGTTCATACTTCTGAAGGATATATTTTTAATTTAATGACATTACTTTGTAGAAATCTATGTTCACTTTGACATTAAAGAGTCTTTTTTGCAAATTAAATTGACCATGATTCAACGTTGAAAGGCAAAAGAGGACAAACTTCCAAGAGAGGTGAATACTTTATATAGGCCTTGTATAATGTTTTACTATGATGTTTGCTAATTAGTAGAGTCATCACTTTTGCAGGCATTTGGTCATATGCAGAAAAAGCTACGGTGCGGTTATTACAATTCATCCTGAACACAAAATGAATCCATTCAGTGGTTGCTGAGATATGTCACTCAAAGCCACAAATGTGTTGGTGAAGGAGATAAAAGTCTGGGACCACCAAAGTCAGTAGGTGTCATCCTGTGAGGATCTGGACAGATCTGCATAGAAACCCGCCTAATAGTTGTTGAAACACTTCAGTCACAGAAGTGTGGCGGACTGCCTTCGCCTGAGTTGGCTGGGATAGACCCCAGCCCCCCAACGACCCTACAAAGGATTAAGCGGTGTATAGTTAATAGATGGATGGATAGAAGTGTGGTGGACTGACAGTCTGACAAGTCTTTTTTAGCGAGGCTAAAATAGCAAAAGATTTCTGTGTTTTAAAAAAAGAAAACACACCACATACAGTTATATAAATATAGTGCCATAAATGTCACTGAAAATCATGCGTACTGTGTGATTTATGTTTGAAAATAGTCCTGCAGGAAGAACAAGTCTTTCTGACAGACTACAACAGCAGAAAAGCATAAATCAGTGTAGTTGTACAGTGTCACCCTCAAAGCAGATTAAACAGTATTTTTAGATATCATGTGACCCAGATATTAAGTTAGACATTTTATTATCTGCAAACCATCTGATGAATTTTAATCAGTGCGTGAGCCGCACAGGAAATCTGAAAAGCCTTTTAAATCAAATTACACATGACTCAGTGTAGCTCTTTTTAAAGAATCACAAGTCTGTAATTATGAAATAAATACAAAGGATTGACTTTCATTCTAAGAAGGCGGAGAAGACAGACAGAAAAACGCTGTAGGTGCGTTGTTGCCTGCTGTTCATCGCAATTTACGTTTTGACATAAGCCTGACTGACTTCAACAGTGACCTGAGAGAGATTTACCAAAAGGGCTTCACCAGCTCCTTTGAAAAAGTCCAACTGTAGTATTGTCAATAATTCCTACAAGCTTCTATGCACTGCAGTCCTAGTGGAAGACTTTTAGAAATGCAAAGTTATGTGGTGATTTTCTTCCTTTGATTCCTTAAAGATTTTTGTAGAGACCCTCAGCTTGAACAGTGACAACATGAATCTCTTCTTCTCTGCCCTCTTTTCAGCTGGCAGACAACAAAACTGTATCACCTTCAACATTTGTTAATTTCAGAAGTGAAACAGACATTCCTTCGGGCAAAATCATTATTTCATGGTCGCTGTCTGACTACATTAACAGAAATGTGGGTTAATGGAAACAGCTGTGCTTAATGATCGGCTACACTGACATGCAAACTGACTGGTTACCGGAAAAAAAGTTAGAGATGAGGCTGTTTCAATGTGGACGAGAAAAACTAGCATTTTGATCAAATTAATATCAATCTAAGATGATTTTATAAAAAAAAAGACAAGATAGCAGACTGGTTGCTTTGGGTGGATTTACACCGATCAGTCAAAACATTATGATCATCTGCCTAATATTGTGTTGGTCCCCCTGATGTGCTCAAAAATGCTCTGAACCATTGGACATGGACAATAGGACCTCTCAGGGTGTCATATGGGGTCTGGAACCAGGACGTTGGCACTGGATCCTTTGGCTTGTGCAGTGGGGCCTCTGTCAATCAAACTTGTTCCACTGCATCCTGTTGATGCTTGATCACAATGGGGTGTAGGAAGTTTGGAGATCAAATCAACATGTTGGACCATTGTCATGTTCCTCAACATGTTCCTGGTTGTTTGATGTTTTTTCCATGTGGTGGGGTGCATTGTCCTGGTACGCCAGTGACATTTGGGATTTCCATTTGCATGAGGGAGTGTGCTTGTTCTGGGACAGTGTTTATTTGGGTGTCTAAGTCTCATCAACACAGATGGTAAAATCCAAGGTTCTCCATCAGAACAGCACATAGTACCAATATGATCAATGTTATTCACCTGTCAGTGGTCAGAATGTTTTGGCTGATTGGTGCATATTTTACACTTTGACACAAGCCTGACAGATTTTACTTTAGATTGTACTTTAACTACAAAGTTTTTCCACTATTCATCTGCTGTGTAAACAGTGAGTGGATGTTCCTAAAGCAGGTCTCATCCCAATGCCAGGCAGGGTTGTGTTGACAGAGCCGGGCATTGAACACCAGTGCAAATCTTCTTTCAGGCCAGGCATGTGAACAGAATATGATATGAAAGGTTCTGCTCAGACAGGTATTTATAAAGTAATCTAAAATCATCCTGGGGCTACATGAACTTTATTTCAAGACATGAAGGGATCAAGAGTCATGGTGAAGGCTTTGCAAATAATCTTTGTTTTACAGATTTACAGCAGTTTGAGTGTCTGACCCAGTGAGCCCAATTTTCACACACACACACACACTTCAAGGTGCATGAGTTTTTAATGACATTATGCGCCCCTTTCTTTTAGACCTGCCTGTAATTCATATGCAGTAAAACTGGTGATGTGTAAATGTGGTTGTCAAGCATGGACGGTGTAGGGGAGAAATCTGCAAGGACATTTGTCTGTAAGCGACAGCATCTGGCTGCTAACTGTTGTGACTATTTATTGAACATTTGTGGAATTGTTTGTATTTTCAGTCAAACGCCCGCAGATGTCTGTACAGATTTTCCAGACTTTCTGTAGTTTGCTAAGATGCATACACACTGTAATATCACAAACAGGGAGCGATTCACCAAGCAGCTGATCACACTGTGAATGAAACACAAGGCCAAATTCACTTTTTCATGGTGTTGTGCTGTTTCCAAGCAATGTGTGTTGTCATGTTAGTGTGTCCTATTTCTTCCTTCTTTTTTACCCTTTCATGAACTCACACACTCAGTCACTGCACCTGAGACATCAGAAAGTCTGTGAGGGTTCAGTGTTTAGGCCTGAGGGGGAGATTTGGATTGCACCGCTGACTTGTCTTAGTAAGATTCAGTTCATAGCTAATTTGTTCTCAGGTCACACTTGCAAAAGAGAATATAATCTTGAAAATAAATTAAGATTGACTTAATTAAGATGGGGTAGCTGTGGCTCAGGTGGTGGAGCAGGTTGTCCACTGATCGCAGGGTTGGCAGTTCGATCCCCGGCCCCTCTGCATGCCGAAGTGTCCTTGGACATGACACTGAACCCCGAGTTGCTTCCAATGGCAGGCTAGCGCATTGCATTGCAGCTCTGTCGCCATTGGTGTGTGAATGTGTGAATGCAAAACACATTGTAAAGTGCTTTGGATACCACTAAGGTAGAAAAAGGCGCTATATAAGTGCATTTACCATTAACCCCTAACCAATTAACGACCTAAAAACAGACATAACTGACAGCAACCTGAGGGTGATTTTGAAGGGAGAACAGACACGTGTATAGACATCCATCATCCTCGCAGAATGAACTGCAGCATCCACAGCTTTTATAAGGACACGCGCTCTGTTTGTTTGCTGCGAAGACCTTCAGAAACGTGCAAGGCGATGCTGAGACCTGTTGGACTTGTATCAAGACATAACAAGCTGGAAGCCACTCGAAATAAAAGAGTGGCAGCAGAAGAGAAACACACGAACAGAAGAGCAGCTGGCATAACTGCTGTCGAAATGTACGTTATAGTGAAATTATGAGCAGGTAAACATAATGGAGATTCTGAGTTTGCAAACTAACTTATCAAAAATATTTTTAAAACAGAGAAAGCTACAAATAAAAGCCTGTCTCAATTATAAGGCAGGTTCTCTCTTTAAGTAACATCTCTGCCAGTATTTGAGAATTCATCATATTTGTTCTCACTTAAATTTGGCTTGTTTCCCATCCTCATAACAACATTATACCTTACACAGCATTACCATAAGCCTCATTTGCTACATTATAATGTTGGTATTACAAGCAGTCAGTTCTGAGCAGCAATGTGCCCTTATAACAATCTGCAGCACTTAGCTCTGGTACATAGAAATCAGACAACAAAATAACAGTTGCATCTTTTGTTTTGTAGCTACAGTCATCTTAACAATGGCTTTAATAAAGCCTTTCTACTGTTTCGACCTTGAACCAGAGTAACCTGCATTACAAGAAGGGAGGCAGAGCTACAACATGCAGCTGTTAATGTTTGGCCACCATCTGTCATTGTGCATATGGACCAATAAAACCCAATATTGGTCATAAAACTTGTTGAGTTTGCATAATTTCTTGATAGCATAAAGAGAGCAAATAGAAGTAGATAGGAAAGCTGTAAAAGGGATTATACAGCTTTTATTCAAAGGTTATGTACTTTTGATGGGAAGTAGATGGTGTCCAGGGAGCCTCTGGGGAATGTAATACCCAGAAAATAAGTCCTGCATTGAAGTAAAGTCTGTAATCATCTCTGGGTGTGATGTTACATGCAGATATACTTGCTGCAACTTTTAGGCAATGCATGGTCTACACAAGGCTCCATCCATCTATTATCTGTACACCGCTTAATCCTCTGTAGGGCCGCGGGGGAGTTTGATAGCAAAAAACAAGAAAGTATAAAATTAGTCCTATAGATTAATCAATAATCTTTTGTAAATCATGCTCAGTATGTTTCGGAACTCTCAGAACTTTACAATACACCAGTTAGCCACAGCATTGTGACCACTGACAGGTGAAGTGAATAACATTGATCATATTGGTACTATGTGGTGTTCTGATGGAAAACCTTGGATTTTAACATCCATGTTGATGAGACTTAGACACCCAAATAAACATTGTCCCACAACAAGCACACCTGCTCATGTTAATGGAAATCCCAAATGTCACTGGCCTACCCCCACAGGAAAATGCACCCCACCACATGGAAACAACATCAAACAATCAGGAACATGTTGAGGAACATGACAATGGCCCAACATGTTGATTTGACCTCCAAACTTCCTACACCCCATTGTGATCAAGCATCAACAGGATGCAGTGGAACAAGTCTGATTGACAGATTCCCCACTGCACAAGCCAGAGTAGCCAAAGGATCCAGTGCCAACGTCCTGGTTCCAGATGACATAGGACACCCTGAGAGGTCCTCTTGTCCATGCCCAATGGTTCAGAGCATTTTTGAGCATATAAGTGGGACCAACACAACATTAGGCAGGTGGTCATAATGTTATGCTTGAGAGACGTATCTTGGCTGAACACACTGACTGTGTATTGCAGTGTGCTGATAAAATGGTTGAGATCAACACAAGTGGGTCGCCACTGTGAATCCAGGCTACAGTGAAGATTTCATGACCTGCGTTTAAACAGTTTGGGATCATGATGACTCCCAAAGTCCTATCAGCTGAGATACCACGGATTGTTGTGTCATGTCAGGGAGATAAACATGTTTTGATAGTGTGAAAGTGCACATACTAAGGTCTGTCTTAGCAGGTTTTTTGTCGCTTATTCACTCACTGTGCATGGATCTGGTTTTGCCTCTGCTGCCCGCTAATTTACTGATGTGCAGTTTTTGATAACTGTAGATGTCATGTCTTGTACTGGAGTTAATGTTTCTTCAAGACACAAACCAACTTGCAAGCCTGTCAGTTTGGCAGACAACTCAACTTCCTGTCAGTTTCACACACAACATACTCTTAAAATAAAAAATGCTGTCAGTTTGATATGCTGCCGCTCTGACGTTCAAACGTTACTCTTTAGTGACACTTTGGTTAATCATAAACATTTCACAAACTTTGTCGGCAGGCTTTGAATCTCAACTCTGTCTCTCCATAATTTTTTGTCTGCTTCTCCTAAACATGTTGCAGATCATCACCTTTATTGTTATGATGATGTAGATTAGATGTTACCAAAACCAAAGACACTGATGTCAACTGTTTTTATTTCATATTTTGAAAAGATCACAAAATACATTGCAAATAATATTCCAAATTAATTTGGAATATTATTACGATGTAATTTGAAATGATTTAATAAGTTATAATGAACTCAAAAAGATTGCACAAATACAAAATTGTTTTAAAAATATGCACAATAAAAAAATACAGATTGAACTATATCAATATATGAATCTCCTTTAATTAAGATGAAACTGTTCAAAACTGACATAAGTTATTTAAAAACCACGAGAAATAAGCAAAAACCTTTACTGATAAAGTAAAATCGCACTAAAATGTCACTTGCACAATCATTTATACATTAAAAAATATCTTCCGTCTCAATTAATGGATTTATTCAATGTGAGAAACTGAATGAGGACTATGTCAACAAATGAGAGCATATTTATTTTACTCCGATATTTCACACTATGACAATGATGTCAACAAAGCTATAGTGTAACTGTGCACTAAAATCACACATCACCAAATCTTGAACCTTACAAAGGGATCCACAGTGCACATGTTTGCAGTTTCTCAAAATATAGTATGTGTCAAAAAACACTGACACACATTTTGCATCAACTGTTAGCAGTAAACTCAAATGGCCACTTGGGGGTGAGATTGCACCACAATGTTTCTTTTAGCCTCAAATAATGCAGGCCAAAAAACACCTGGAGCAAAAAATCACATACATATATGCGGACTGTGCAATTAAATTATGTGTGTTTGTGTAGAAACTCTTGGATTCTGTTAAACAATAATAGATGTATTACAGTGCAAACATATCACAATTTAAAAAAAGGCTTGCCTCTTTGTTAATTCTAATGCCAAAATTTCATGCAAACAACGTACATTGTGTAAGAATATTTAAGGATTTATTGATTTTGCACTCACTGGATGATGATAAATGGCTTGTAATGATAGATGTCAGTCAAACTGCCTCTTTGGGAGGCCTCTGCTAATTAAACTTTAAACAGAGAAGATAAACACATTATATATATACACAACAGTAAGTCCTGTGTTAAGTTAGTAATTTAATTTCTTGCAGCTAAAGTGTGTGAATGATTTCAAATGTTTAAAATTTTCATGTTTATATATCTTTGTAATGATTGTGATCATTGCTTCCTGAAGTATGCGGACGACACCACTGTAATCGGCCTGATCCGGGACGGTGACAAGTCTGCATACAGATGGAGGGTGGAACAGCTGGTCCACTGGTGTAATCAGAACCACATGGAGCTCCCCCGACACCCGTCCCCCTTACCATCCTCAACAACACAGCATCTACTGCGGACACCTTCAGGTTTCTGGGATCCACAATCTCTCAGGACCTGAAGTGAACTCCCCACATAGGCTCTGTCCAGAAAAAGGCCCAGCAGAGGTTGTACTTCCTGCGACAGCTCAGGAAGTTTATCTCGCCACAGGAGCTGCTGATCACCTCTTACACCACCATCATCCAGTCTGTCCTCTGCACCTCCATCACTGTCTGGTTTGGATCGGCCACCAAACAGGACAGGCACAGACTGCAAAGGAAAATCAGGTCTGTAGAGAGGATAATTGGGGCCGACCTGCCCTCCATCCAGGACTTGTACCTGTCCAGGGTCAGGAAGCAGGCAGGTGACATCTCTTCAGACCCTCAATCCCTGCACACAAACTCTTTAAACTCCTCCCGTGTTATAGACCACTGTACGCCAAAACCACCAGACAGAGGGACAGTTTCTTCCCCCAGGCTGTTACCCTGATGAAAGAGGCTCAGGAACCACTGTGCAATAAAAATAATTAAGCATATTTGCTCTACTTTTACCACACTACCTCCAGAACCCTGCCACTTTGCACACAAATTGTAAATACTGTAAATAATGCAATTGATGTATGTTTATATTTATATTGCTTTTATTTTTATATTTCTTACCTTATTTTTTAATATTCAGTTATTTTATTTTTGTTTATGTTTTTGTCTGTATATTTTACATATAGAGCAAATATACACCAGAGTCAAATTCTTTCTTTGTAGCTACAAACTTGGCCAATAAAGCTGATTTCGATTCTGAGGTAACAGTGCACCTCTAATTGTCTTTCATCCAGGTGAATATGGGATGTGGCTAATTAGTGGACGGTCAAACAGAGAGTGGAGCTTTATATATAGTTATTTGATCTCAGTTTTTCTCTTATTTTGGAAAATATACTAATTTTTGGTACAAAGTATTTTTGTTGGGCGAGGAAAGACGAGGCCGAAGGAAGGAAACTATGCGAACATCATGGTAGTTTTGGAAAAGCAGACAACAAATTGAGTTGTTTCTTAACGTGCGTTGCTAATTGAAGCTAGCATAGGAGGACGGTGTGTGACTGTGGCTGTAGAATGATGGTGTAAAGCTCATTCTTGACATTTAATAATGTGTGGAAAACTTTTCTTACCATGGTTGAACAAAAGCGTGGAAAACGAACAGTAAAAATGACAGAGAAGGCTGCAGAAGAATACAAGTTCAGACCCGGAAGTACAAGCTAACTGTCTTAGCTAACTAGCATGCTGAAGCTAACTGAGCAGCTAATGGAAGATGATGCTGTTAAACATAAACTATGTGTTCAGTTTAATAATTCTCTGACCTAAATTTCGGTTTGCAGTTATTTTTGGCTGAGGAGGAGTTTTTGCACAATAATAACAATTGAGTTGAACAATTCATAAATGATTTCTTGAAATGTGAGAAATGAATGAAAGAGTTTACAAAACGTTCTGAGCAGGCTAAATAGTATAATAGATAGATACCACATGCAGATAGTAGGTCTACAACATCAAAATTAACCCTGAAACTCCAAAGCAGACCTGGATCACACCGTGAAAGTGTGTCATCATCATCTCCATTAGTCAGAATAAAGGCTGAAATGGAGTGAACATCATTAAAGGCATTAAGGAAGACGTTTTTCCATAGAGAAGGAGGAAGCAGATTTTTAAATCAAATCCTCAGCCAGTGACAACTCAGGAGCCCTGCTAGCATCAAATATTGAAGTTAATGACAGACCAGTGTTTGATAGCTTATGTACAGTTATCTCTCTGCAAGTCAACAGCATAGAGTACCTTGAAATCTTATTGCCAGATATATGCGCTTCTAACAATCAAGTATGACCTGAATGCTTGCGTACAGTTTTTGCTGCATTACAGAAGTCAACAACCACAGGAGTTGGTAAAGAGTTGCATATGGACCCTTTAGCAGGTTGCGCTGAAGCAAAATAATTGCTAAAGGAGTTCAGTGGCAATGGCTTCATCATAGCTGAAGCCTACGCAAAGGAGGCCTTGGACTGGCCACCAGTCAAGCCAGAAGATGGCGCTGTGCTACAGTGTGTGCATCTGAAGAGCAGCCTGTTGACTCTTTATTGAACACAGCACACAGCAAGGTAACATACTCAAGCTAAATTTATTCATTTATTTGTTTACCATCTCAATAGTTCCAAGTAATAGACTAATTATCATTCCTAGGTAAAGTGCCTGAAGTTCCCCCTTGTTCCTTGTCCCTAAACCTGATCACACGCTGCTCTTCTGTAATGATTATCACAAAGTTCTCAAAACCAGATTCATTACCACTCCAATGCATGGGTGACTGTGTTGATCATGTGGGATCTGCCAAGTATGTCACCAGATTAGATAGAGGATACTTGCAGGTCCTGCTGACACGGTGCACCTCTGAAATCAGTGCTTGAAGTTTGATTTGAGAAATGTAACAGGCACTTTCCAAACAAGATGAACAGGGTAATATTCTTTTCGTTGCAGCCAATTGCAAGCAATCTTAATTTCCCCAGCTCCCCATACTCTGCTGCTTTCTGGGAATAGGTTGAGTAGGAGGGTCGTCACACTGGGTATTATCCTGCCTTATGCAATAACCTTTAATTAGTAGCTCCGTTGACAGCTCTAGTCCCAAATCCTCTTTCCAGTGGTCAGTCTGGCCACAGAGACCAAAGCTCTCCTCTGCAGTGACCTTGTACTTGCAGCCCCAAACCTTATGTGGCCATTTGAACTGGACACCAGTTACACTACAGCACCATTAAAAAAGAGGCCTCAGCCCTACTACTAGCAATACAACACTTTGAAGTATACACTGGGTCCAGTCTTGTACTGACCATTATTTTTTATGACCACAGTGCCCTCTTGTTTCTGGTTCAGATGCAGAACAGTAAACAGCCCCCAATGAGTTGATCCCTGTTGCTTCAAGACTTTAGCATCGACAGTCATTACAGGAAAAGTTTGGAAAATGTCATGGCTGATGTACTTTCGAGATCTTGAATCAAACTTTGCTTTGGTGTTGTTTTTTGGGGGGTCAGGGATAAAAATCCCAAAAAGTACAAAAACTCAAAACAGGCAAATCCAAACGGGCAATGAAGAAGTTGAGGAAAGCAGGCAGGCAAACACAAGGTATGTAAACATAGTAGAAGAACATGAGGGTAGCTAACAGGATGAAATGACAAAAGACAAGGGAAGACACAGGACTATATACACCCAGAGAACTGATTAGAGAGTCAAGACACAGGTGAAAGTGAATTAGGGCAATCAAAAGAAGAGGGATACAGACAAAGGAAGGAAGTAAAACAACAGGAGACACTCAAGGACGGGGATCTTTAAAAAATAAAACAGGAAATAACTGAACAGAACTCGATAGTGAAGAGACAGTGGAGCTTTTCAATTGGTCCACATGAGGGACCTGTAGCTTTACAACAGTCCCAGCACCAACAGTGAAAGGACAGTCTCATGATCCTTAGAGGTTCAAAGTTTTGGAGGACTAGACCTATTTTAAGACACATGCACTGCTCTCCCCTCCCTGCACTGAAACAAAAAGAGCGCCTTACTCCTACTTAACTGCTCAGGCGCATTATTCACGAAAATCAGAAATGAACAAGCTACGCAAATCGCTGTCCTTAAAATCTTCAACTGAGGCAACAAAAGTCCCAAATGGCAGCTCCAGAACCGGTCTAGTCATCAAAAGTTACAAAAAATACACAGCCTTAGAAGGCCGGCTGTTGGTTGGTAGTGGAGGAAGGATGTGAACTTCAGTTTAAAAAGGATGTTGTCGTTGACTGGTCCAATCCTGGAGCTGCAATTCCCTCATGTAGACCAATCACAGAGCTCTACCTGTTCATGCAACATCAACACTCCCAGACTCAGACACTGGCTGAGGCGAGGAGGGAGAGATCTGGCATATCAAGACAAGTGGCTCAAGGCCATAACATCAAGCAATTAGAAATAATTATGAAGTTGCAGATTCCAACATAGTCATTAAATTATCTCCAAGTCTGTTCTCTGGTAACTCATCATTATCTTGATTCAGGAGCTATTTAACAGCAGTTCATCAATTATCAGGCCTTTTTGGAACATAGTGATTGATTAAAGTAAGTAAAATAGGCATGTGGTGTGGATTTAGGACACAATATCTACAAACTGCTGAGTCTTAGCAGGTTGACGGCACTTCAGTGAAAAAGTGACCACTTCACCAAACATGGCCACAAGGGGGCACTAGTGTCCAAAGTATTGCACTTCCATTTCTCTCTCCATTCTCAGTGAACACCCTGTTCTTCAAAAAGCTTGCTCCAGTATAGGTGCTCCCATTCACAATCTACATCAGTCGGACACAGAGTCATTTCAGTGTGTGCGTTTGCATGCATCAGGGCGTTCAGAGCCTGTGTCAGCCATCGGCCATGCTGCAGCCAGGAGATGAGGCTCAAAGTTATGGACCAGTATTAATAAATGGTAGCCCTGGCAACAGTGTTCAGTGTGTGAGTCAGAGGAGCTCAGGCAGAGGGGAAGGCAGGGCACCCTGGCCGAACATGGATACTGTCTGAAAACTGCCATCAGGTTTGGCTGTGAACCAGTTTCACATCTGTGCCCAAAAAAAAGAGTCAGAAGACGGGCTGAATTTGAGATATTTACATCGGTGAGCTCATACAGCAGAGGAATCATTTTGGGGTTTTGGCTCAGAAGGATTCAGAGGTTTGTTTTAAGTCACTGTAAACCAAAGCAATTACATTAAATGACTTGTGCAGCATTGTTTGAACGGTTTCCACTACATGAAGGATTAGTGCACAGTAAACAGCCGAGGAAATAAAACATGGGTGTTCCCCCCTGCTGCTCTGGGATTGTTGGGATGAAATGTGGTCGTGATGCACATTCTCCTGTATCTCTAAGGGGTGCATGATATTTTTAAAGTGACCATAATGGCTGTTGTGGATTGGGTGTAAATCAGCTAAAGTGCTGCAGACAGTAGATGCCAGCCTCCAGAACCCTACTAGTCCTCCTAATGTAGTCTACAGAGGGACAATAGGTCGCAATAGAGTGAAAGATAATGAGGAAACTTTGGAAACAAATTCCAAAAGGCAAGTGCCGTAAATAAGTAGAAGAGAAAAGAGTTAATTACTAGCAGTCCTGTCCTGTTACGCAGTTGCATTGAGGGTTTTGTGACCTCAGTCACGTATACACAGTGCAGTCCTGTACGCAGCCATCAGTCTCTGTATAAAGTAAACAACAACCTTCCAAGTTGGGGTCACTCACTTCCAATCTTTGAGCTGCCTTTGTTTGCTGTGCCACTGCAGAGGCCCAGGGAAGCTGATTACAAATCTTGCCACTTCCCCAAGATTACAGCTATGTAACAGTCAAATGCTTCTGCTCTGCTCCATGGAGGTTTTCCAACTTCATATTTGCTCACAAAGGCTGGGACAAAGTACAAAGTTATGCATGTTACACTTTGTTTTTATTCCACCTTGAACCCATAGGGGACATAGTTACACAGCTTCCCAGTAACAGAATAAAGAAATGTAAATAGAATGGACAACAAATAAAACAGGTATTCAATAGTTGTAGTGGTTTCATAACAGCCTCAAATAATTCTTAGCACTGCCAATGAACTGTTTAATGTTCTTATTGGTGAATATAATAAAGTTTTCAAATTTCACGCTGGATTCATTCAATAGTATTGTTTAAACCTGCAAATACAGATTTTTTTTTTTATCACTTAAGGACAGCCGTAAAAACGACAGACAAATTATTATCTTTCAAGTTGATATATAAGCAAATACTTGCCCACTGACTGCTTCAGCAGTCATGGTGCAACCTTATTGTTTGCGGGAAGTTGAGTTTTATGGCCATCTGATGAATGAAAACCCAATATTGACTCTTTTTTGGCTCTGTTTTGGTCATCACAAATTTCTAATAGACATACTGTCTTCTCATCTGCTAAATGCTCTGCTATGTTCACCAATACGTCAGAGACTTTGTTTTTATGCTGAGCAAAAATCTGGCCACACAAACACTGTTTTGCAACATATCCGCATACACAAGAGCACAAAAATGATTCCAAATGCTCTAACAATCGTGCCAGACGAGTCTACATCAACGATACTTCATATAACAGATAAGGCTGTCATTACATAGTTTCTGTGGATTTTACAATGTGGATGCTTTGGATCAAGCAAATTAAACTTGGAAATGCTGGTACTAGGTAAATGCAAGAAATTGGTACACATGTATATCTGCCATTATTGTTTTGGGTGTTTCAGGCACATCCAAGCAACATTTGGGACAAGACTTCAGAGGGTGTTTCAGTAACCTGAAATTCCATTTGCATGCGGATGAGAGGCCCAGACAAAGAGGAAAATGCTGGTTTGAAATATCCATACCGGGGTGGATAAAACCTTATTGGAGCAGCTGATACCTTTGTTAGGTACAACCTTCAAGTTGAATTATTGTTAATACAAAAATGTTGATTATAGCCGCTTTACTTTTAATTTGTTTCTCTCATCATCATCATCATCATCTCAAATCTGGGACAAATTAATATCTGATACTTGTCACCATAATCCCTGTCAATCATCCAGATCGTTGAGTCTAAGGTCACCCTCAAATTTAATCTATCCTCGATTGATATCTTTGCACTCATATTATAAATGATATTTATGAAGTTTAATTTTACATTTTGGCTGCATACATGTACTGTAACAAATTGAACTATGAATGATGTCTTTTTTTGAGGACACATTACTTGAGATAAGCTGTGATCACAAACATATGCTGCATTTGGAAAAATGTAACTTCTTTTCATCTGTGCCATAAACATCCCAACATCTTGAAGAAATTAGGAGATTTCAGCACCAGCCGTATAAAATAGGTCTTCCCTTTTTTTCTCTTTCTTTACGACACAATACATAATTTTGGGTGCTTTGGCTGGGAGGAATACCTCCTCCTCTCATTGTGTTGACAAAGTGCTCTTAAATAGAGCTGGGAGCCCAAGTGAAACCAGATTGTTCAGAGAGATAGAGGAAGCAGATAACAAATCAGACGCTGCCGAGACAAACGTTCACAGCCAGAGATTCACGTATAGAGCAGGTTTAACACCTTTGTGCAGTAGCAACAATCAGGAGAGTTATAGCTTCCATAAAAATCAGCTCTGTATAATGGTGTGCTGACGTTTTCATTGCACCTCGACACACCACTTTCAGGATAAGTTTCTAAGCGTAAGCTGCAGTGATCATGACATTCAAAGGAGAAGAACAGGACTAACAGTTTACTCCCATTCTAGCAGCACTGAGAGGCTGCACAATGTACAACGTTAATGCAAGCATCAGCATGTTAACATGCTCATAAAGACAGGAAGATTGGGACTGAACCATTTCTCAAAAAATATATATGATCACAAGTTTTCTAATAGATAATGTGATTGTGATTTGATGTAACAGTATCAAAACACATGAAGGAGCATTACAACATGAAGTACCATTAAAAAGGTGACTGTCACAGAGAGCATTAATTTGTAAAACCATTGATATGACAGTTTTAACCTTGCATCAGCCACAGCATTATGAACACTGACAGGTGAAGTGAATAACATTGATCATATTGGTACTATGTGGTGTTCTGATGGAAAACCTTGGATTTTAACATCTGTGTTGATGAGACTTAGACATCCAAATAAACACTGTCCTAGAACAAGCACACTCCCTCATGCAACTGGAAATCCCAAATGTCACTGGTCTACCCCCACAGGAAAATGCACCCCACCACATGGAAAAAACATCAAACAATCAGGAACATGTTGAGGAACATGACAATGGCCCAACATGTTGATTTGACCTCCAAACTTCCTACACCCCATTGTGATCAAGCATCAACAGGATGCAGTGGAACAAGTTTGATTGACAGAGGCCCCACTGCACAAGCCAGAGTACCCAAAGAATCCAGTGCCAACGTCCTGGTTCCAGACCCCATAGGACACCCTGAGAGGTCCTCTTGTCCATGTCCAATGGTTCAGAGCATTTTTGAGCACATAAAGGGGACCAACACAATATTAGGCAGGTGGTCATGATGTTATGCCTGATCGGTGTATATTCATAATTGCAGCCTTTGTAATCTCCTAAATGCATTATTTCAATTTGTTCAGCCCTCCTTAACCTGCTATAGTTTAGAAGGTTTAATTTTTTCTGTGCTTGTCCTTTGTTACCATGTCACACTTGCTAATCAGGACTAAATGCAAAGTAAAGCTGAAGTTGACAGGAAAGTTAATAACACTAAAGGCTAATTCATAGTTTCCGTATTCTCATCTGCAGACCAATGCAGCCTTTAAATCCGGACATGCATGCAGTTCTATTGATACTACAAAAAGTACATGTTGGTTGGTTGCGTTGCCCCTCACATTAGGCACAGTATCAGTGTGATTTTACCTGAGGTGTACCGAGCACAGTGAGCAGACACAGGTTTTTATGAGTGTTTCGAAGCTCCTACTGAGTTTGAGCCCCGTCAATGGGAAGCATGAACAAATCAAAGCACCTCCAAAGTCTTGCAGCAACTACTTCGATTACAATTCTTCAGATGGATAATTATAAAGTTGTGAATGACGGTGAATCTCCTAGCACAGTCTTCTCAGGACAAGCTTTTGTTTTAAGTATCAACTGTTTTCTTGGCACCTGTTCAGTCACATGGTCACAATTTGGGCTGCATGTGAACTCCTAC
Organism: Dascyllus trimaculatus; assembly: GCA_024666655.1. Taxonomy (NCBI): domain Eukaryota; kingdom Metazoa; phylum Chordata; class Actinopteri; family Pomacentridae; genus Dascyllus; species Dascyllus trimaculatus. Next base: position 24,810,134 of record CM045457.1, read on the forward strand.
ATAGGGGTCTGCGCAGACCCTCACGGACTTGAGTGGATGATGAAATTGACATCACATGTACCCTCAAAGAACCTTTTGGACACGCAGGTAAGAAAGGCATAATGTGCCCTTAACTTTAACTCCATTCCTCCAGTACATTAATAAACACTTTACACAAGTCTGCTACAATGTGTTATAAACTATTTAGCTCATGTTTATATACTGCTAATGAATGCGTAATGGAGGGGGTATAGGTAAGTGTTAGTGTTAGGATAGTAAGTATTAGTGTTAGTTTTCCATGTGCTTGATCACAAACCAGAGCATTGAACCACTTAATAATTTTTGCCCTGATGGTGGCGCTGGATGAAAAGTCACCCGAACACCACAGTTGTAACAATTCATCCTCAAGGAGACAGAAATGTCTGACACAAATTTCATGGTAATCCATCCAGTCGTTGTTAAGACATTTCACTCACAACCACAAATGTAAGCCTCATGGTAGCGTTACAGGAAAAGTCAGAAGATCACGAAATCCTTTGGAATTCATCCCCTGGGGACCACGAATGACTGCACCACATTTCATGGAAATGTATCACATAGCTGTTAAGTCATTACAGTTTGGACTAAAGTGCTGGACTGACCGACAGTGACGGAACAACACTGCCATCACTGGAGCTGAACGTCCAGTGGAAATCATTGCAGAAAATGCATCCCATCACAGTTGAGTCTGTTGTTTCTCCAGCTACTAAAGACAAATGAAATCTCTCTCCATATCAGACTTGAGGAGATGATATAATGTGGACTCCAAACTTTAAAGCAGGAATGCAGATAGAATGACAGCAGATTTTGGCCAGTAGCTGATATCGGAGTCTTGAGCGCGATTGCCTGTCAATTCAGATGAATGAGCTCGCTGGCTTTGATGCTGCAGTAGGTCACATGCCTGCCGTCTGTGTGTATGTGCATGCATGTGTGAGGTAAAATGGAGCGAGATAGTGAGAAATACTGGGATTACTGGAAGGTCGGGAGCTGTCAGACGAGATGGATGCAAGACTTCTCCTTTGGTGCTCAAGTCACACACACATCTACACACTGAGAGGTGGAGGGGTTTGAGTCCTGAGGCGCCAATGTTTCACTTACCATGCACATGTGTTTAGATGTAAGCGCACACGCACCAGTGTACTCGCAGCAAAGCAGATGTGTGTGCATGCCCACACACACAAAGCTCAGCTGTGCAGTCAGCTCTCAAACTGCATACATCCTACTGGGCTGCGCTCCAATCAGCAGGATTAATGAAGAGGTATCGCATTTTACAGTAAAGCAGCATGTGGGGCTCTGGGGAACAAATGGCCAGAGTCTGCAATTCCTCAAGTCTGTCTTCAATAATGTAATCGACTTTTAGGTTATGAGATAGCATGGTTAAGGCAATTTGCAGAACTTTGTGGCACGGTTGAGTTATGTTCCTTAACAAGACCATCACATGCAATCTGGTCCTTTCCATTGACCGTAGACCCTCATGAATACCTTCTGTGTAAATACTGTACTGCTGAGAAGAAGCATGGTGGCGTAATGTGTCAGAAAGTATTGCTGAAGGAATCCACGATCCTTTAAGAAGGTTTGTGAAAAAGAATTAATACCTGATATGTGTATTCTTCTGTGTAACCGCCTCAAAATCAGTGAAGCCTGCAGATTATCTTAAAACACAAAAACAAGCCTGGAATAACCCCCAAATTGCTTCCCACTAACAGCTCAAGTTCAGTAAAGAGAATTTAAAAAATACTAACCACAGACACCATTTCAGCTCGAGGCTTGTTCTGTGGTGAATCTTGGGTTAGATTGGGTTAAAGACACAATACTTTGGGTTTCTTATACAGTAATCATACGCACATTCAATGGTTGATTTTGGGAAATGAGACTGACTTTGGTTTTACGCAGACTGAGGTCAGTGTACAATTACAAGACTCACTCAAGAAGAAACAGAAAACCTCTGAGCTGTTTCTGTCTTCAAGTTTAGTTTAAGTTGTTTTACTGCTCTAGATTCCACTGCCAAAGCGGTTCTGGCGGTTCTGTCAAGGGCACTGGCTGCTGTCATTCTGGGGGGACAAAAAGTGCTGGCTGATCCAAGTGCAGCTGGTGGGGTTTGGGCATGTTTGGTGGAGTGCAGGATGATAACAGTATGTGCTTGGTGTGAGGTGACAGAGTCTTGTTCCAATGCTCCGTGCCTCTGGACACTTACCAGGGAGACTTGTTACACTTCCATTTTCCCTGAGTGTCAAATTCCAAACTGCTGAGGGAATAACCCGACTTGTTGCAGGCGGGAGGGAGCACATATCTGTGGAGAGTACAGTAGATGAGTGTTAGAGTAGCAGGTTTCAATTGATAAAGGCCTGATAAAGGCTGGAGTGAGTGTATGATATGTTGAGAGTCAGCAGAGCAATTCTGCAGAAGGCTGACTAATCCTTCGTTATCATGGTGTTTGTCTTGGGCTGGCATGAAAGTAGCAGAGCTTTGCAGTGTGTAAGCAAACACAGACTGAGAGGTGTGTGTTTGTGCATGGGCATGTGATTTGTGCAGTCTGGGGTCTATGTTGTGTCTGATAACATGTTAAAGCAAAGGTTACAGTGTAAAGCAGCCATCAGTGGCCCATATACTGAGTATGTGAGAACCAATCCTGAGCGATATCACAACCTGAGGTTAAGAAGGCCATCAGGAATCAGGCTCAGAAATGTCAGTGGATATGTGGAGGATTCAGCTTAATCCCAGATGTGATAGGAGCGTGTGGACAAACCAGAACAGGAGTTCGTGGCATTCAGACTGCAATCTACCCTGCATTAAAGCAATGTAAAGGGCTGCATTGTTCCTGGGGGCTGCTGCAGGTACAAGAGATACATGAAATGTGATCCAAAAGGTCCTGTTTAACTAAAGCTGGATTTATAGCTGACACAAGAGTTCTGATGGAGGTGCCGATAACAGGCTTTGATTCACATCTTTATTTTTACATTTACTTTGTAATCCAGAGTGACTGTGAGCATCAGACCAAGAATAATAGCACCGGAGATGGATCTAGGTAGCTTTAGATGTTATTGTGTGGTGTATTAGTGCCTCTGGCGGAAGAACAGGTAGTCCACTAACTGCAATCTTGGTAGTTTGATCCTTAGTCCCTGAGGTAGAACTGATACATCTAAAGATAGAAAAACCCTCTATGATGTCTTCTAAACTGCAATTTGGAAGCTCAGTGTGGTGGTCTTGTCTGTCACTATCTTGGCAATACCTCACTCCTCCTGACTGCCAGTTAGGTACCCTTGATAACTTTAAGGCTCAATATAATTTAAAGAGTGAGTTATATAAACATTCTCCTCCTGTATAGTTGTAATAACCATGGAAGTTCACTAAAAAGACCAAAACCATCTTCTGTACCAGGCTGTAAACATGTTTATTTCTGCTGTTAAGTCACATTTTAAGTTTCATTTCAAGTGACATTTTAACATGGGGGTCTATGGGGATTTACCTACTTTTAAAGTAGGTAAATCCCCTCTCATGGCCACTGGAGGAACTGCAGTCTTAATTACTTCAAGTGTTTGCTTGTTTGTACTGAAAATCTGTCCTCAACTTTCTTGAAGCTGTCTTCACTCTGAACAGACTCCATCAGCATTAGAAACATGTAGTGGAAAACACCAGCAGCCAATCAAAGTTCTTGTGGTTCCCCATCAGTGCCACAGCCCTGACATGTAGTTACATATCTGTGGAGGCACATGGCAGCTATGGTGTAATCTTGAAGGCTACACATGTAGCCCCTCATCAAGACTCAACAGATGCCAAAATGCTGCACAGCAATTTATTATACTCGGAGACAGGATTTTACAACTCTGCAAAGTTATCGTGACGATAACTATTTAATTCTTTGATGTGATAATCACCATATAAACAGAAGACATACTGCCTTTGCATTACAAAGGCTTCTACCAAGAATGTTCTCTTTCCTTCCTCATGCACCAATTGCTGCTGTCAGTTCAAAAAGGAGAGATCTTATGAAAGTAGAGAACAAAAGGGTATTGCAGGAACACGAGAATGCCAAATCAAAGCATTTTTGCAGTTCGACCCCAGTGAAAGGCGACATCATAAAGCGGAGTCTGGAGTCCGGAGACCCCCTGGAGTCTAGACACCGATGGTTAAGCAAAGTTAGCAGATGGCTGATGGAGACTGACTGAGGTGAACTGGACAATCTGCATGATGTGGAAATAGAGAGGATGGACACACAAATAGCAACTTAGAAGAAAAGAACAAAGTCTGGGGGCTGACTGGCTCAAAGGACGTAGGCAGATAGATCATTGGACAGGAGTAGTGATACTGAAATTGACAATTTAGTGATTCTGACAGCGTGGGAAAAGCCTGTATTTATCAAGAGGAATGGAGGCAGAATGTGAGTGAACAGAGCTTCCTTATTGAAGCATAAGCCTCATTTGTCAGAGCGACAGCTATTTTATTCCGTGATGTGATAATCACCATATACATAGAAGAAATACGACAAAAGCATCTACCAGAAATGTTCCCTTTGCCACCAACCGCTGCTGTCAACATGCTAACATGCTAATATTTAGCAGGTATAATGTTTACCAGGCTCATCCTTCTATTTAAAAGAACAGCTGATGAGAATGACATTTATCTGGACTTTGGTATTTGGACATAAACCAAAGTAATAGACAAATGATGACCTGATGATGGAGCCAGGAGATCAGCAAACATGAAACAGCTCATATTGAAGGAGACAATAAATGTCTGCACTAATGTTCATGGTAATCTATCCAATCAATGTTGATGTATTTGACAAAAACAGTTATTTATCTTAGGAAAATACTGAATTAATCATTTCTTCTGATACCATGTAAATTAAATAACTATTTATTTATAAAGTTAAACTCGAACGTATTCACACAAAAATGTTCTGTGTTTGAGTGATGGATAAAGTTGTCACTCCATAGGGAGGAAATGGATTTATACTTAAAGGAAGTCCTTGGAAATGGCATTGTTTTATTTGGCAATGAAGGCGTAGGTGGAAAATAACTACTTCTTACAGTTGAATACAGTTGATGTGCAGGAGGCAGCTCTGTGCCTCCAGAAATAGCTGAAGCCCAAACCAGCATGATTTCAAGACAATGCACCGCACACTGGACTCCATCAGACTTCCCCTGGCTGATATTTTGAGCATTTTTAATGACGTCCGGCCGGCCAGAAAAGAGCAGTGAAGTCAGGAGAGAGCTGCACGGTCCACAGGAAGATATTGACTTCAGGGACCAAAAGAAAACACCCAAACAAGCAGGCAGGCGAGTCAGTAAACAGGAAAATACACAGAGGAAGGCACCTGGTTCAAGTGCGCGGTGCCTTCAGGGACAAGGGACACACTCCGGCTCATGCTGTGTTGTTTCCTATTGACACACAGTTTCCTTACTTTCGGACATCCTGTGTGGGTGTTTGTGTGTATGTGTGTGTGTGTGTCGCTGAATCTGTCATTGTGTCAGCTTGTTTGTTCAACAATATCTATAATTGGTATCATTAATTGCACTCTGGAATTTGCTCCTTTTTAATTCCGTAGGATGTTACTGCGTGCGGAGGGATGCCATTGTGCTTGCTAATCTCTGTGGATGACCGGGTGATCACACTGCAGCACATGTGCTCCTGCAGCCCAAACAGACATTGCGTGGCTCAATTCCTGCAGCTTGATTAGAAGTGGATATTTCCCACAAATCCCTAATCATGGATAACTTTTAAGTAAATTAGCGACAGCAGGTTGGAAGCAAAGGAGGAAAAATCTAATGAGAAATCAGTGGAAGCATTTGGTGTCCAGGCTAATGAGCCACGACTCTGCACTAATCAATATTTTTAGAATAACAGTGGATCAGATTACTACTGTATGTGTAATGTGAAGGGGTCAGTAGAGTTACTGGACTCTGCAGTTCCATTTAACATTATTAAACTTCCATTCAACATTATTAAACCTCTCGTGTCTCTGAGCTCATTGTTTTGATTTTCAGGCCCACTATGTTACCGCTTTTGTTACCCCTCATGGCTCGTGCTGTCATTGTTTTCAGACACAGCGGGCAGCTGTTTTCAGGGGAAGAATAAACTAACCCATAACTCAACTGTATGCAGCCAACCCCACACCATGTGACAGACAGACTGCTGAACATAATGGATACTTAGCCACTAAATATATAGTAGCCAGATGGACATACGTAGTTATGCAGAGACTGAAACAGACCTAAAAGGAGAGTGAAAAATTATCAGGTGGTCAGAAAATACAAATAGGCAACTGTATGATAACTAGTTCACTGTGAAAATCTAAGAGGTGATAGTACATCAGTGTTGTTTTCACTGTGTTTCCGCTGCCTATATGTGGCCACACAAAACTAAAAGTCTACTGCTGTGCTACAAGCTCTGTGAGTCTGTATTTCAACACAACACTGCTTTAATTTGAATGCTAGAAATAGTCATACTGACATGTTCCCACTGTCAAAGTTGGCATGATGATGTTTAGTAGGCATGCTCATCAACTGACACTGTAGTAGTTTTACAGAATTTTTCCTTTTTAATGTCTGATGAAAAATAACATTAAAAACCTGCAACTGTGAATAACCATAATTTTTTTAACAGGATACAAATATGCAAATATCCTTCATTAAACATTAGAAAGCCAAAAATTTCAGATGATCTCATGTCAAGTTAAGGCTAGAAAATGTATTTTAATTATGGAAAATTTGCACATTTTAATAAAATGCTTGTTTTCTGTTATTTTACAGTGTATTTTTGGCACCTCAGCTGTTGAAATACTAGCTTTTTGTAGTTTTTTTGTATTGTTTTGTTTGTTTTTACAGTGTAGTTTGACATGTTAATATGCAAACAATTGCAAATTGGCACTGGGCATACACTCCTGCTAAAGTCAATTAAAGGCTGAGCATTTGATAATAAAACAAAGGACTGGATAAACAAAAGCCTTCGTCCTCATGTTGGTTAAAGATTAAAAATTATTCTGAGTGAAATGTGATGTCTGCATCAAATTCCAATAAGCCTGGTTGTTATGAAGATACATATTTTTTAAATGTAGTCAAATGTGGTACCATAAAAAAGTCACCAGGTAAACAAAGTCAGGAAGATATGCCATCAGGGAACTATGATTGTCGGTACAAAATTAGGTGCTAACTCAATAAATAGATGTTTCTCTAAATAAAGTTAGATCTGCTGTTTTAAGGGAAAAGTCAAGTAATCACCACTTTTATTAGAATTCATCCTCTGAGGACCATAAATATCTGTACTAACTTCCCTCTCTATAGAGAGGAGAGCAATAGAGGAGCATTAAAAATAAAGAACTTAACTAAACAGGAAACCAGCATTGGCTGTTAAAACAATAAGAGTATATCCAGAGCTTTGGCTCTGACTTAAAGTATTGCACAGCTCGTGTCCGCACATTCAGGAGCTCATAATAGGCTTGTGAAGGGATTAGTGCAGTGCCTAACTTGACCTCTTCACCCTTCAGAATAAGGCCTTTGCACTACTCCAAACAGGCAGCAGATGAAAAAAAGGCATCTGCCTCTCAGTTGCAGGAGCTTTTGCCTTGTCCCCACAAATTCCTCTTCGCCTCTGACACTTGTAAACTGCTCCACCATGGCAGGCTCTGACCCCCATTACAAAGGAAGGACTGCATGTCAAACCCGACCAGTCAAGTTGGCCCATTATGTGCACTGGTTGGGGGTTAAGCTGTGCTCTGGCAAACAGTGAAACAGAGCTGAAGCTGCTGTCAGAGGGAGCTTTAAGCTGCTTTTTTGATGCAGATATGGCATATTTGGAAAGTAGGGAAAGACTTTAGGGGGGAAAACTGCCAATTCTCATGTTTTTGCTTGTTTGAAAGAATGTAAAATCTCATTATTACCCTCCATGGAATCTGCCATGTTACAATAAAAAGATAATGAGCAAACTTGGATACAAACTTGGAGGCGAAGCTACTTCACCTCAAAGTAAAGATGAAATCTTTATGTTAGTGGTGAGTCACAGTTTTCTAGGCAGAGAAAACACTTTATTTCTGAATAAACTGGAGGCAGAAAAGAGCAAAAATATTCATCTGTTTGATGTTTGATAGGAATGTAAAGCTATAAATCATTTCTCAATCCAGAAATCTGACAGTAAGTGGCATATACTGTGCGGTATTAAAAACTAGGATCAAAATGAACTCTTTCTGTTGCGTTAGCTTATTGTGTCAGTCTGAGAGAACAATAGAATTTATATGAAATTCAGCCCATGTGATCCTGAAGGCACAGATTTTAAAGCCTCTCTTGGAAGGAGAATAAAAACTAACCTCTGTGCGATGAGACCCTGCTGCTGCAACCCTGTCATGTGCAAGACTTTTATGGGTGTCAGCAGTGACCAATGGAAAAATGGAGGCGCTGAGGTCGGCGCACACACACACACACACACACACACACTGACCTCAGTCGACATATCATCCAGGCTGCGTCTCAGCTCAGACACCTTCTTCTCCCGGCTCTGATGGCAAATGCTATTTATAGCCGTGTTATTACTGAGCTATACCTTTCACTGTACCCTTATCTAACGTTTTAAAGTGATTAAACCAGCCCACATCTCCAGGCTCTATCACTGTGAACAAATGTTATTCTAGCCTTTAAAAACTGCCAAACCCTGACAGTCTGACAAGCCAAGCATAACACCGAATATAGAACTGGGGAAGAAAGGAACAGGCGATGTATTGTGCCTCATGATACATTTCATTGATGCTACACCAATGGGATCTCGGAGGGTGAAGTGAAAAATAGTGGCTAAAATGATGCATTGAGTCATTGTTGAAGAGTCTGTCACTGCGCTGCGTTTTACAGATTCATTGTGTTTCTGATTACACATGACTGCCTTTGAATGATGGGCCTCAAATCAAGCAAATCCTCTGTATGATGTATATACATGTGTGTACGAACAATTGATTTTGCAATGTGTAAATTTGCGTCCCAGTACATAATATATTGTGTTGCATATTCAGGGCTGCGACTAACCAATTTGCTTATTACATAATGGAAAATCACAAGAACACCTGGTTAAAATTTCCCCCAGCCAAAGGTAATCTGTTTTGGTGTCTTGTTTTATTTGACCAAGAGTCCAGAGTTCAGGTAACAATCATAGATGAAAGGGAAAAGTATTCAATCCTGACTTGTGCCTTCTTGAAAAATGACCACAAATCACAAAAATGAGTGATCAAAATAGGTGCAGATTTATTCATGTCTTTTTTGATAAAAACAAAATAATTGATGGCAAGTGAAAGTGATGTGCTGAGTTCTGTTAACAAAATCAGGCCATTTTGTTGGATGCAGTAATGGTCTCAGAATAGGTTTTGGGGTCTTACTCTGCCAGCCGTCTGCATCTGTGCATGTTGCTGCTTAATGGGCAGCTAGAAGAGCAGGAAGCAAAGATTTACCTTCAGGTCTCAAATTTGCTTGCTTCAATTTTTAGCCCTTAAACTACAGAAACAAATCAAGTGTCTTTGATAGTGACTGTGTGGCTGTAATGAAACCAAGTTGTGCTTTGAGCTCAGTGCCAATCATCATGCTCACATGCTCAATATGAATGATACATCTACAGATGCATTGGAGGCAGACAGATATTCTTTATTTAACAAACAAACAAACAAAAACTAAAGTACTAATTCATGAGGTTTGTTTATGGTTGGAGTCTCAAAAGCCTTTTGTCTATATTTAAAATTGAGTATTTGAACCTCATCTGTAATTGAAACTGAAGAAATGGTGAAACCAGGCGACCAGTGAGGAGCAGCTCTCTCTGGATCTATAACCTCAGTCCCGTCTGTTGATTCATTATCTCAACCTGTAGTCTCTAACAGAGAAGCAAAAATAAGCAGGACGCCTTAGCTAAACAAAAGTATGGTGCTCATAAATCTCCCAGAGGCCCCTCTGAGATCCTCCAGGCCGTCCCTGCAGCACAGCGCTGTGGTACCTTCTGGGTTTGAGGGTCATGGAGGAAAGGGAAAGGCATGACATGCTGTAGCAGCAGGGCATCTGAAACCCCGCTGAGCTGCTGCAACACATCATTGAGAATTTCCTGATTGTGTGTCTAACCTTTCAGCAATTTTACTGGTGGCCTGCAGTGTGTAACAAGCTCTTTGTACAGACAGTGCATGTTTGCCACAATACAGACAGAAAATATGCAATGTTCTGAAAGAAAGTGATCACATTTATTTTAAATAACCCTCAAAATGTCAACTATGTCTGCCTTATGTATGTGGCAGAGCAACATATGTCTGTCTGTCTGTCCTGGAGATCCTTTGTTCAGGTAATAGCCTCGTCCTGAGCTTTGCAGAGCTGTCAAAGTCTTCATGAGAGAGTCTCAAGAGTCTATTTGGACTTGTAACATAAACCGGCTCCAGATCACAGAACCAGGTGTCTGTAAAGCTGTTACTGCCATTTAAACCCCATCACAATTCTTAAACACTGCTGTAGCAGACTGCACGTTTGTCATATTAAATAACTCTTTGGACAGATGTAAGTGCTGATAGCTTCAGATTTGATGCTCCATGTTACTTCAATAGACACTCTTTCATGTTTGACTGATCTTGTTCCACCGGGACAAAATAAATCAGTAACAGTGATGATCAGATGTACAGTAGCAGCTGCTGCAGCTCAGATAAATTTGCTTCGGAAAGGTGCCATCACATATCAAAGTCAAATAGAGTTGCTATCATCTGACTCTCATTGCCACAGATGCTCAAACGCATGTTGGCAGGGAGGAAATGGAAAGCTGTACATCTTCATGTGAGGCTCAGGTGAGACCGCTGATCCAACCAGTTGGTTCTGATTGTTCACTGGAAGTCAAACAGCTTCGGGGAACCTCTGGAGAGTCTGTCCACATCAAATGCTGCAGCCATTTTTTGATCTTGATCTGATTTTAATCATTTTGATGTGTGATAGAAACTCATAGTTCGAAAGGTAGTTTTATCTGTATGTATTATGCATGGTGCGGTTCTGTCAAGTATCTCTAATAAAGGAATGTGCTGTAATAACTATCTTCTAAACTTTAAGAAGTTCAATGATTTGTATATGGGTGATTATTTTTTTGCCTTTGGGAATAAGATTTGAAGAGATATCAAAGTGTGAGGCTCTACATGGAGCACATCGTGATCATGTGTGTGCAACATGTGCGAGCAGTAAATGTTAACTGTCAGGAGATCATGTGATGTCAACAGTGGAACCAATGTTGCACATGTTTTCATGACCACTCAGTAATTACATATTTGCATATGTTATCTGTAAGTTCTCTGTGGACAACAACACATTCTGGAAATCAGCAGCCGTGATGTTTATGTTGAGGATAATCACTAGTGATGAGGTGCAGGTCTGTGGCTACCACCAAGAGAAGAAACAGCAGTTTTTACGGCAGAAAAACCCGCATTCTAGCATCAGGCCAGAATCACACCAGCAGCAAGTTTACCAGCAATATTCACGTTGTTGAGTATCAAAAACTCAGAGAATGGTCTGGCTGCGCCTCATTATCATTCTGCTGTAGCAGAAAAATGCTTTGGTGTGTTTGGATTTCTTTCAACTAATTACACTTATGCTGGGGCTAATCTGATGGTGCAGCGATTGTGCTCCCACAAAATAGTGATAAAGGAACTGTTTTGTGGAACATTTGCACGCAAGGAGGAAAAAACAGTGAAATGCGTGGTGGAAATCATCTGCATCTGGTGAGTCAGACTCGGATAACAAAAGATCTTTACCACCACCTCTAAAGCTCATAAATGAACACATCACATATTTTGTTTGTTGAATCTATACAGAGAAAGAAGTGTAAAAAAGACAAGCTGCTGGTTTATGGAGCCTTAAGTGTCATTATGGGTGTTTTTGTTTTGATCATTTAGTCACTTATCACGACTGTAGATTGAATGTTTGTCTTGGCAAACTTAACGAACACATGGTTTTTCGTTATGTTAATACACAATAATAAATCATCCATCATGCTTCTGTCACCGCACAACAACATTCTGACCTTTGCCAGCACATCCCCGTCAAAACAAAGACAACAACAACACAATGGAGCTTTAAGTATATTAAGTCTACAGGTGCTCAATATCTGTGATGAAGAGCCCATTTCCATTAAACAATGGCTGCATTCTTGGCCGCCCTGGTGGATGCGGAGGCGATGCTCAGGTTGACGGTCCTCGCCGTTTCCTCGACGCTCGCTGCGTTTACCTTTGGGGCGTCGAGCGGCCCGCATTTTTTCCAGGCAGCACATCCTCGGCAGTGATGGAGCAGAGATTCCAGCAGCGAACAGGCAGCAGGTGTGAGGCCGAGGCGGACTTTCCAAGGATGTCAAGTCAATGGAAGACTCATTAATGTCCTTCCCCTACCTCTGCAAACAAAGGGACTGGAATGCAGGAGGATGCCTGTCGACATGCCACAGATGGAGGAGATATGAGCCTCTGAATGGGATCCTGATCACTGCTCGCAGGTAGTTTACACACTGGGGGATCACTGGGACTTTTTCAGCTGGGCTATGAGAAGAATGAAAACTCCAAACCCCAGGAATAACACCCCTCTACTGGGCTTTGGGGGATTCAGTGTTTGTCCCAAATAGAAAACACAATAATTTAATGCCATCCGGTCGTAACTGTTTGTGGCAAAGCAAAAAAAAAAAAAGAATAATCCAAGCTGGTGAAAGGGATTTGAGGAAGGATGCATTTGTTTATAAGCTGGTCAAACTTCAAGAGAACAAAGAATGGTCAGCAAGAAAGGAAACATACTGTATTGCCACTTTGTGTCTGTGTGACTCTAACCTCATTTTAAATATCGCCATGGTGATTGCTGAAGATGGGCTTGAGAGCTGAAATTGCACATAATTGCTCTATCTCAGCGTGAGTGAATTCTCAGAGGGCTTAAAGTGCAGGGAACAAACAACGGAGCTCTTAAACAACAACAGGGACAGAGAAAAGACATTTTGGCCAGTAGCACACGTGAGTTCTTATTATAAAATTATTATTTAATGCATTTCTCTGTGTAATACTCACAACTGTTTATCTACTCACTCTCACTGGAGGCTACAGATGTGACAAAAACAAAATAAACACTAAACAGATGTCTGTGTTTTGATCAGATGTGAGGAGTGACAGCGTGGACAATTCTTTAACAAGAATCTATTTTTCTGACAGATAAACAGAAGGATTGTCAGTATTTATTGTGAGCAGAGCGTTTCGTGCTCCAACCACAACAATGTTAGTTTATATAAAACCACAGACTGCTGCTCCCAGCACAATCAAACACAAGCTGATTATTGTACTGTACGCTACCTGCCCAGTGCAAATTGAAGGGGAGACAAAGCAAACAAGTAGCTGGTGCAGCAAGCTGAAAATTTTAGCAAACTGAGATAGCAATTTATTTTTTCAGGAAATGGCAAACCAAACCAGTGCAACAATGTGGACGACAATCAGGTTTGAGTTGCTCAATTTGCAACAAAAGAGGAACAAACAGGACGTCCACGTTACTGTGTGTCTGCTGGATAAACGGAATTAAACACTGTCATTTGAGTCTGTCCTCAGCAGAAACACTACAGCATCAACAAACCAGTAAAACAAGCTGGTTTACATTAACTCTGAACAATTAATGACTGTCTTGTCTATTGTGGCATCGTTACAGTGCTGTTTGGATCCATGTGCATGATTTATAGTACATTTTTTAGCCACTGTTTTACTAACCTTGCACTAGATCACAACCATTTTGAACCTCAACAAAGCAGTTTTAAGGATTAGATTTTGTTCTCTATTATAGGGACAGGTGAAGAGAGACAGGATGACATGTAGCATTAGTTCCCAGAACATGTGCTTTTAGTGGAATAAGCCTTTAGTCCCTCTCCAGTCATTTATTTAAGCGCTAACAACTAATTTCTGTGTATTAAAGTTACATATTTAGAGGTTTATATCCATTAAAATGCCTCAGATGTAGCTCACCTGTCAAACCTGTCTCCCAAACTTTGCACTCCTAAACAGCTGAACTGTGTTCTCAGTTACATTTTGAAATAAATATAATTTCTCCACATTTGTTTGTAACGTATCACAAATACGTTTCGAATCAGTATATCTTTGCCACTTCTTTCATTATGTTACTTTCGATTCTTTTCTGTCAAATATTAGATGGGGATTCATCACCATGGTGACCCAGAAAATGAAGGAGAACCTTCAGACATGTTGTAAAACTGCCTTATTTGAACCTAAGCTATGCTATGTTCCTAAACCTAACCACATACCTTTGATGTCTGACCTTAACTAAGCTTTTAACATGTAGGTAAAATGGTGAAAGTGTCAGTCAAAACATGATATTTTCCAAATTCTAGGCATGTCTTTCTGGTGCAAACAAGTGACAGCTAAACTTAAGTCTAAGAATAAATGTCCTGGGTGAAGATCCTGTTACTGACTTTTGCCTCCAACCTATGTCCTCCAGTCTGCAGTTCTTTTAAGCAGGAAGCCTTTCCTAATACATCACAAATGAGGAATCATCAATTTCAAAACCTAATCGAGAATAACTGAAGTAATTTTTGGGAGACGGGGTTCCCTCTCTTTATACTGTGAGGATCTATAAAGTCCAGGCGTCTGTCTACACCCCTCCTCCACCACATGCTGCAGCTTTAACATATCTGCTCATGCATAACTCACTCCTATACATGTTTAACCCGAGAAATGATTATGAAGAAGAATAATGATGCAAAAAGCCCCACCTTGAAAGTTAATACGATTGGTTCATTAGGTTTGTTACACATGAAACCCCAGAAGTCTGACTCTGTATTTTTGAGACTGACATCAGTAGACTGCAGTTTTAAGGTGGAAATACTCAATCATGATGTTTTGCTTATTATATGTCTTCTAGCATATTAAAAAAACAAACACCATAAAGACATGTTAAGAAGATCTAAAAAACAAAAAACTTGATTTTCCTCACAGTGGGTCTTTAAAACAGTCGTAGGAGTTGTTTGACAGACCACTGACAAAATCAAAAAGTATTTCTTTGTTGCTGTTTTTGTTTTTATAGGCCTATTACAAAAATTACTCTGAATTAACAAGTCTTCTGTCTACTTTTAACAAGTTTTGCTTTGCAATTTAAAACTGATACAGTCGACTGCCAAAGGTTATAACAGAGAGCAAAGCTGTCTAACTTATTTGTCTTGAACATGTCAGTGACAGTGAATTATTAACTCATCCATGGCAATGATTTCTGTACATGTAAACATACTGAATGTAATAGTCAGTCAGATCTCCCCCAAAGTGATAATGACTTGTGTTTTCACTGACTTATTTAGTTACGCAAGAGGATTGTTAATGAAACGCAGTAATACACACAGCAAACACATTAACAGTTCCATTTCAGCCATGTTGTCTCTCCACTGTATTTCTGCAGCTGCAGTTTGAGAACAAACATCAGCCTTTAGATTGTCACCATGGCCACTAGAGTGGCCTCAGCTGGCTTGTCAAGGTGTTTTAATGGGGCTTGTTGATGGATGACTCCATTACTGTACCACAGCATGCTGTGTCACCTCCAGCTGAACACAGCACTGGCACGCTCCCCTCCCCATCCGAGGATGTTGTTGTCTTATTGTTTGCACTGCAGGAAATAAATATGATTAAAAACAACAAACAAGCAAAAGATATCTCCTGCAGAAATACTTCCTGATGATAAGAGAAGAGCTTGATTACGGCGAGCGGCCGGGAGATGAGGCAAGAGCTGTTGACCGCAGCGATGACGAGGCCTACATCCTGTCGGAGACACGGCCCTGACTTGACGCTCTGTCCTGATGATCCAGACCACAGAAACCAGGCTGAAAAGAGGTCAGGCAGCTGTTCTTTCATTTGACTGAATCGCTGAAGCAGAGCAGCAGCGAGGAGTGAAAAAAGGAGAGTGGAATCGGCTGAAGTAAAGCCGCCACAACAAACAAGGTATGGCCCAGATCAAGGTGCTCCCCCATCGTCATCCTGCACGCTATCTGAACCATATTAGTCAAGCTTGAAAGGACTCCCCCTGTTCCCCAGAAGACCCCTGAAGATGGATGAGCAGCAGGGAGGCGGATGAAATGCAGGTAAAGAAGAATAAAAGGAAACAGGCCCAAAGTTACAACTTTTCTTTTCTGTCCAAGACAAAAGCCGAGACTTTTTGTCTGCATGCAGCCACATGGGCTCGCTCCCTAATAAATCCCATGTGTTCATGTCTGTGAGGTGTTAAATCTGAAGGGTCCTGCCCTCCATGGCCTCAGGGCAGCACTGGGCTGTGCAGGGCGGAGGACCCGAGAGACCTGACCGCACTGTCACTCAAGATCACATGTTGCATTTATTCTGTGGCTTGAAATTTGAAGTATATGGCTCGAACATTTCTGTGGTAAACAAGACGCTGGTCCTCCTCGAACCTTGTGAAGTGTGTAAATTTAGAGTGTGTGCTTAGTGTGTGCCAGGATGCATGCCATGAAAATGCTAAAGGGCATTCCCTCTCAGATTGATACAGCTCCACAGCCTACCATCAGGGGTCCTCTGAAATGGGGTGATAAAAAATTTACCACTTTACAATAAATTTTTCACTGACCAAAAAAACTTGGACGGTGCCCGTTAGTGAGGTCTAGCAAAGAAGAAGACGGTCTTGTCAAGAGGATTTATAAAACCTTAAAAGCACCTCTTCAGGTTTAATAGCGTTTAATTGAATATTATCCACCACATAAATCTTTCCAGTCGTGCATAAAATTTTATCCTCTTTTGACTGATTGTTTGTATATTTTGCAAATTTAAGGAGAACAAAATAGAACATGACTAGAGGGAGCAAATATCATTCAACTTGCTGATTACATCGCCAGTGAACCAGGATATGAAGCTTGAACAAATGTGGTCAGGAGACTTTCTAAATGAGCTCTCCAGTCGGCGCTGAGGCTTACAATAACACACTTTTAATTCATTCCTTTAGGCAGAATTCAACAATGCAAACATGTAAATTGAGATGAGAAACCAATTTCCTTTTCCAATTATGCCTTTCATTTAGTTTTATTCCAGTTTGTTATGTTTGCCAAAAAGCTGCCGCTGTAGTTCAAACAGAAATCAAACAGAAATAAATCAAACGTATCTCGGCAACTGCAGGGCAGGAAACGCACAGATTACAAACTGTTTAAATTTCATGGCGAAGGAATGCGTCGCTTACATTCTGAGTTTGTTACAGGCCCACGCAAAACAAGGAAGTTGCAGATTCAGTCGTGCACTGGGTATTTGTTGCAGGGAGAAACGTGAGAAACTGAGCCCTGTTAAACCCGGCTGAACCCCACTGAGCCGTCGGGGCACCT
Source organism: Dascyllus trimaculatus (assembly GCA_024666655.1). Lineage (NCBI taxonomy): Eukaryota > Metazoa > Chordata > Actinopteri > Pomacentridae > Dascyllus > Dascyllus trimaculatus. The sequence continues at coordinate 24,827,468 of CM045457.1, forward strand.
GTTTTCTGCAAATGCCAGCAAGCTTTTGCACCTCACAATACCGCCCTGCACTCGAAGGCCCTCCCACCCCTCCCCACCGCGCTGAAAATCTTGTCCTCAAGGGATTCTGCCTCCTCTTATCACAATTCCACGGATCCTCGCTCCTGGATTATTCCCATCCTGCGCAGTGACTGGTGGGTGCCAGCAGGCCACGACTGCTGACACAGATGGGAGTCCAGGCCTGCGATGGCTTCCATATGTCACATCGCTCTCGAGAGTCGCTGCTTTTTTAACAAATGTTTTTCTTTCCGTCTCTCATCTCCTTCTCTGTTTGGCTCTTTAAAGCAGCCTGAGCGGGGAGGGAGAGGTAAGTGCCACCGAGGCTGGAGGGGGTCAAGCGTGATGCCCATTAATACGTTTCAGTGCAAAGCGGGGATTCAGTCCCAGCTTGAAGTCTACCTTTCGCTGAATGATTATTGTGAGGTTAAAGACTGCAAGGTTAAAACGACCACATTTTACTGCCAAAAAGCCGACAGGAGATAATTTGTACGTTTTGCAGTGCCCTCGGTGTCCACTGGGGCCTTGGAATTGGACCCATGGTGAGATTTCCCACCATAACTCCTTCCTCCATTAACTGTCAGGGGCTTGAGACGCCTTAAAGCCACCCTGGGGACGCTGTGACATGGCTCTGTGTTGTTGTATGGTAAATATGAGCCAATCGGAAGCTGGAAATGTGGGTTTGACACTGCAGTAGTGGGAGGTTTTCCCATCTTGACTGACACATGAGAACTCTAATATTCCCTGCCTGATTATAATCCCTGTAGTCGACCTCATTAGCCAGGCATCCGCATTGAACCCTGGCTGAGTAGGGTCTGGGAGCTCAGCTGTCAGTCAACACCTTTTGCTTCAAACAAAGGGCATCGGGGAAAAATAATCCAGCTCTCTCTCTCTCTGGAGCTTATGAGCAGCCTGTTTTGGGATTTGTGCAGACTTATGCATGCAAGCATGCACATACTTATGACACGTCGCCTCTGTGGCTAAACATTTTGGGCTGAAATCAAACAGAAACACTTAACACACATGTGAAAGAAAGAGAGAAAACCAAGACAGGTCTGTAAAGTTGAAAATTCAGTTTTTCCCCATGTGAGGTAATTACTATCGGTTTGTTGTACTTTGATTCGCATAACGTGGCCTCGTTCTCCGCAGGAATGGTCCAAACCGAAACCCGCTACAGTTTTCTCTATAAACCTCTCCCATGAGCCCTCACACAAAGTAATTCATTGTACACAAGCTCACGTTAATGCAAGTTAACTTATACGTTCAGGTTCAGGTCCTTAAAGAATGCAATAAAGCCTCCACTTTCCATACTAAAAGAATTAGCTGAATTCCTCGAGGTTCAGATTCTGGACAAAGGTTGGATTTAGGTTCCCTGGTGAACTTTGGGCCGTCTCTCTGTACATGTCCCCCCATTCATCCCGACTTTGATTCACCACTTCAAGCAAACACATCTGCATTTAAAGCAACATGATTTCAGAGCCCGTTTCTCTGCAACAGGGAGTGAAATAGCAAGCTATAAAATGACACTGGCTACAGGCAGTCTGTCGCTTCAAAACACGGAGCTGCCAGGGTGATTTACGGCGTGCTCACTTTTCCTGAGGGTGACAGCAGAGACAGAGAGGAAGAGTGATTTGGGCCTTTGTGAGGTCTTCTCATAAAAGGCTGAGCGATGAGACCCCTACCGCTCTCATAACATTCCTTTGCTGTTTGGGTAACATACCCAAACAGAAAATGATATGCCATTTACGCCATTTGCAGTGTCACCAAACACTGACGGCGCTCACCATCGCGCTTCATAAAAGAGAGCTGAAGTGGCTTTTCATGGGAAATTTGCAAGAACCGACAGCTTTAAGCTGAAATGCAGAGAGAAAACAAACAGTTGTACTTGTGCTAATTCAATAATCTCCATTTTCTGCATTCTCTGTCTGCATTTTGTAACTTTATAGCTCAGCAATGTGGAGCAAATTGTGGCTGTGCCAGTCCTTTATCTTGGAGTTGAGAGAATGCCACAGACATGAAAAACAGACAGACGATAGACAGATGGACAGTCTGAGTGCACGAGAGCTTTTTTTATGTATCTGTGTGTAGCCTGAACGAACTCATTTCGCCTCTACAAACAGGCATGGGAGGCCGACACACACAGTTATGTTAATCTGAAATGCTGCAATGCCAATAGTGTGGCATGGTGGGCTGCTCCTTACTCCCTCATGCCTGTGCATTCAACATAGCGCTGCTGGACCGCCGCCTGGGAAACAGATGGCAGGGAATAACACTGTCACCCACCCTGAACACTGACATCCTGGGCCAGGCCTCTGCCATGCACTTTGCTATCTGTCTGTTTGCATCGCCTCTGAAATCCCCCTTTATCCTCACAGACCCATCATCAAATTAGGAGATATACATGAGTGAAACTGACTGGACAGCTGAGCCTCATTAGCCAAACATACGCTTCCATTTTACAAAGACTCTGTTTGCTTGAGGTTGTTTAAATGTTATAGACGGATCTGTTGGGTGGGCGTTGTTTTGGGCTTAGGACAATGGGACTAACGACCAATGAGAAAGCCCCCATGTGAGCTCTAGAAGAGGAAGACGGATTCTTCTTCTTCTCTGTCTGGATTTAAACAATTAGACAATTAACTGGTTAATACGGATCAATCGGTGGCTAGATTAGGACCAAAGGAAATGCTGAAATACTTTAGATTAGAAAAAGATTACAAAAGGAACATAATGTTCTAATACTGATTTAAAATCACATAAGGCTCCTTACAGCAAACATTTGTTAATGAAGCTTCGGCTTATAGTCAAGCTGCCCAAAACACATACAAACGCTGGGAAGTTTACAACAAATGTATTTCTATATATAATGTGTTGAATTATTATCTATAATACATTTAATCTGCGTATTGGTTATGTGATTATGCTAGGTTAACAGCAGGTTTACAAAGAAGCATGCTGGTTACACATTATTAAAATTATATTGTATATGTAACATATATCTTATATATACTATATATAAGATTCAATAAATATATACATGTGGTTGCAGCTATTGTCAAAGTAAAGCCCAGTGTTCACTACCTGCCAGCCCAAAACACAACCAGCATGGACCTAACTTGATACTGGATTTACAATAATCAAATAGTCAGAAAACACAGCACCAAATGAATACTACTGTTTCGTCATGTCAACTTGAGCGCATTTGTTATGTTAACTTCATACTGACAGTTTGCATGTTTTACGAAAACAAGATTCAAAAATCATAAGGATCATAAGGAGAATGATATTTCTACTTTAACATATTCAGTTGTCTGGACTTACCTGCACCTCTTCTTATACTGGAATACGACAGTAAATTAGACATGGGTCCCTTGTATATGGTAAATGGTAAGTGGTCTGCATTTATATAGCACCTTTTTCTACCTTAGTGGTATCCAAAGCGCTTTACAATGTATTTCACATTCACCCATTCACACACCAATGGTGACAGAGCTGCTATGCCAGGCGCTAGCCTGCCACTGGGAGCAATTTGGGGTTCAGTGTGAAAAATAAATGCAATACAAACCAGTGCACGTTTTAATTTGAATTGTTAAATGTTAGAATAGAATAGAGTTTTGTTGACATTTGCACGGGTAGTTTACAGTACAGGTATATTGGAAGTTTTTGTGGGGTTTCAGCTTTATATACAGGAATAAAAATAAATAAATAATGAAAAAGGTAAGAGCAGCAGCAATAAAAAAAAATGCAAATATACATTATTAAAATAAAATAAGTACACATTATTAATGACGCCGCCTGTGTGTGACATGGCGTAGCTTTCTGAGTCAAATGTTACGACAGACAGTTGTTAATGTTATTAAAACTGTAAACAAAGATGATTTTAATTGTAGGTAATTTTTAAAAAACAGGATTAAACATATGAATTTCTTTTATGCAGTATAACTTTTCTTCATGTGACTACAGACGTTGACAGTGTGTGTAGCTGTGCAGGACCAGGCAGTGTTAAATCTATCAGCCACGTCACAAACCCAGCAAACAACAACAATGACTTTAACTGAAGTCACGAGGACAGTTTCTCTGTCAGGTTTTCGTCAGAGCAGCTTCGGGGAACAATCTTTCCTGGATGTTCGCTCATTCAAAGACTTAGCAGCAGCATGAGTCCTTTTTAATATCAGCCTGCTCACCCTCTCCTCGCTCCCCCGCCAGCACTTCTAATCTGGTTGGCAGGAAGTGATTTGATCTTGGTGAAAAGCAGAGAATCTGAAAATCGAATGGACTGGGACATGAAGTGCTGCCCCGGCTATTTGACCCCGTGTGCTCATGCTGGTTTTGTGAGTGGAAGACGGTGACAGCAGGTGTTTTTTTCCCCTCCTGGTCCTCTTAATGCCCTGTGGCTGCCTCTCATCTGCCTCCTACGTGTGATTTCTGTCTGAGGCCACGGAGGCAACAGGCGAACACAGAGCATTTTAGAGAACAAAGTGACGGGGTGTTGTCATGGAGGCTTGGAAACGTCATCGATCACAACCCGAGTACTCGACCAGTTCAAAGTCTGCCTCTGTGGATGGAGTGTTCTTGCTCCATTGTTCTATTGGGATACTTTGAGAGTTGTGGTGGTGGAAATAGTTAAGTATCCAAAAATGCTTTCCACACTGTCCAGTGGTGATTCTGAGCATTTACATATTTTTTTTCCCCAAGGATTGCTATTAAGTGATGGTTTGGATGTTTTTGTTTAGGCAGGAAAGCAGCCACTTAGATTATAAATATGTGGCCCATTCATCAGAAAAACTCGGATCCATTTTTTGTTTGAAAGAAAGCTTGCTAACTTGTGGTTTTATTGAAAATCAGTCTATTTGTCTGGCAGCTTACATTTCATTGACCTGTTTGCAGTTTTTCTACATTGCTAGATTCCCGATTTCAGATTTATTAATTAACTAACCAGTTGAAATAAATGCCAGAAATGCAGAAAATGCCTATTAGTGTGTTTCCTATGCCTGGACTACGGTGGCCCAGAAGGGTCAACGCAACTGCAAAAGCCACAAAGTAAATGCAAAGGTAAGTAACGCTAACAGTTAACGCTACTTGCTGCAGAGCTAGTTTCACAATAACCAAACGATGGATGGCAGAGCACATAACAACGTCATGGCAATTTCAACACGGTGATCAACACTGCTGATTTGTGAAAACACATAACGACATTAATCACAGTCATTCGCCAGGAGCGTTTTACTGACATCTCATTAAACTCTCCCAAAATCAAAATAGTCAGTCAGAAAATATTGTCCCCTGGAAACAAAGTCTGGTCTTCTGACTGCTTTGCATTTGCATTGTGGCTTTTGAGGTTATGTTGTGGCTTTTGCAGTTGCGTTGACCCTTCTGGGCCACCGTACTGGACAATAATGATGTGTTTGACTTGTTCGACTGAATGTTCAATAGTTTCACTTAAATGCACCAAATGCAAACCACCATAAAAGATTGGTTTCACGAACAAAAACCAAAACTATGTCGTTAGGTTTAGGAAAATATCACAATTTGCTACCTACTTTTACATGTTAGAAGCTTGGTTAAGGTCAAACACCAAATATACTTGGTCAGGTTCTGGAAACATATCATGATTTCGGGGAAACAGAACCCATTCTCTACACGTCTGAAGTCCCACCCCATCTAATATATTATTAGGAGTGAAAATAAAGCAATAAAATAACTGACAAACATAAATTATATAGAAATGTATTTGTGATACTTTACAAACTAACATAATCCGGCAGAAAACACGTTGTACGGGACCCTCACTGTGCAGCGTAACAAGGTAAATTCACTTCTTTATCATTATTTATTTCTATTTATGTGTGAAAACTTTTATTTGTGCATTATTCATTGTTGTGTAAACATCAAAATTGTGACCTTAGTACCATGAGTGGTTAAATTCTTTTTTAAAAAAAGGATTATCAATATAAAAATGAACAATAATTACCAATATTGACTGAAATAAAACATTTTATCATGACAAGTTTTGCAGCTTTATCACCAAGCGCCAATGTTACCTTTCAAACAAACCGCAAGAGAGATGAACGACTGAAGTCAGAAGTCTTTGAAACTAATATGTTCAAACCTCAAAAGACAAAACAAACCAATCATCAGCAGCAGATATCGCTGAGACTAAGCCAGAAAATATGTGAAACCTGTTTGTGGCTGTGTGATTTGGGTGAACTGAACCAGGAGTTTTGTGATTAATGAAAATATACTGTACACAAAATAAGGGCACAATGACTCACATGATGAAATGAAGGATTTTCCAAAAGCCAGTCATTCCAACTTTTGGTCAGAATCAGACAAAACACACCAATCATCAGCCGAGTGAGTCATGTTCCACAAGTTTAAATAAACAAAAATATTTCTGACTACACTCAAAGTTGTCAAATGCCAAATCCCTGCTCTGAGAGTTTCCTCCGGTTTGGGTGTTTGTGTATGTTAACACCTCCAAAGGGTTAAAAGTAGCGTAACATGTCTTCTCATGCAGGTGACTCATATTCGTAGCTGCCGCTTTCACTTCTCAGCTGGTGTTTGAACCTTTTCAGACTCACTCATAGTGCAAAATGTCAATGGCAGCCTCCACGTTTCACTTTCCTCTGGGCCTTGACTGGAGAACCTGCTGTGTCTTATATGTCTTACCTCCCCAGCTTCCATGTAAACTGTCACGCCACCACCGACGCCACCTGAAAACCATCGCCGCCCAGACCACCAACGCTGCCCCCGACTCCAACATGTTCCCCCGTGCACAAACCATCGGAGCGAGAGTGATTTTAAGGAGGAATCTTCTCCGCCTCTGCAGCAGGAAATCGGTGTCTCTCTTTCCACCGGTGGCTCCACATCTGGAAGCTGCAGCTGCGGCAGAGTGAGGATACGGAAAGAGCAGATGGATGGATGCACTGTGGCTGGTGGAAGTCCTCATTACCCGTCCTCATCCTTCTAGTGGAGCCTGACGATTGAGGCCATTAATCCTCGGCTGCTTCAGGGGTCATGTGTCACTTCTAGTCCATCACTCCCTGGTCTGCCACGCCATCTCACACACACACACACACACACACACTTGGTGTCTGACAGGCCCAGAGAGACAGACTTGTTGTGATGGGTCTGAGTTGGCCATGCGTGAGGAGCCAATAGGATGTTTTCATCACTGGGAGAGGTACACTGACAACAGACAGAGTGGTAACCCCAACAGGTCAGTAAAAACTCATCTGCTATACCTGCACTGTCTCCTCGAATCAGTCACTGAATATGTTACAAACCCAGGAGAGATTTTTCTAAATGCCCACAGTAAATTCTCAACACATATCTGGCAAGCGGCAAGGATTTAATATCGCCGCTACAGACGTCCAGGAAAACATCTCCGTTGACCTCGTAAAAGCAGAGATGGTCTTGCTAACTTATCATTCCCACGAAAAAAAGAAAACATGGGAATTGTAGGCCTCTCTGCAACAGAAAAGGTAAACACCACTTTGAACCTTTTAGGGAAAGTGAAACATATACGGCAGGATGACAAAAGATTCATCAAAGTGTCACCAAATCATGTGGGAGTGAAAAACTGCAGCTCTCGTGTTGTGCAGAGTGAGGACAAAGACGGGAGATAAGCGAGCAAAGAAATCCAGTCTGGACAGGAGAAAGTATGTCATCCTTCCCACGAAAGAAAAGAGTATTAATTTACACTTTAACAGGCCAAAAAGTGAATAGCATTGATCATATTAGTACTATGTGGTGTTCTGTTTGAAAACCTTGGATTTTAACATCCATGTTGATGAGACTTAGACACCCAAATAAACATCGTCTCACAACAAACACACTCCCTCATGCAAATGGAAATCCCAAATGTCACTGGTCTACCCCTGCAAGAAAATGCACCCCACCACATGGAAACAACATCAAACAATCAGGAACATGTTGAAGAACATGACAATGGTCCAACATGTTGATTTGACCTCCAAACTTCCTACACCCCATTCTGATCAAGCATCAACAGGATGCAGTGGAACAAGTTTGACTGACAGAGGCCCCACTGCACAAGCCAGAGTACCCAAAGGATCCAGTGCCAACGTCCTGGTTCCAGACCCTATAGGAGACCCTGAAAGGGCCTCTTGTCCATGTCCAATGATTTAGAGCATTCCTGACTTCATAAGGGGGACCAACACATTAGGAAGGTGGTCATAATGTTATGCCTGACCGGTGTAATTTCCACATCAAAAGTCTGCATTTTTACAAATAGTAATTTGTTCTTTTACAACATATGACTGTAAAATCACAGTTTTTCTGTATTAAAGTCAGGTAAAACATTCTTACTTTACAGATAATCACCCTTATTTTACAGTCTTGGAATTGTTCTTTATTTCCCATATTTTTTTAATTGATTTTTTTACAGTGTGTGTCAGCCCTCTTCCAGATAAACACATGTGCTGTGTGAAAGTCAAAGGTTCTGGATGCTATGAAAGTGTAGAGGAATATTAGCAGCTCTGTCGTAGCCTTTAGCCTTCATCATACTCTCATCTGATGATGTCTGTTGAAGGTTTTTAAAAAATGGCATATACCGATCAGCCATAACATTAAATCCACCTGCCTGACAATGTGTAGATCCCTTTTGAGCTGTCAAAACAGCTGTGACCCATTGGGTGTCCATCGGTATGTGGTACTGAAACACTGGCGACACCTGTGGGTTGTAGCGTGGGACCTCCATGGTTCGGGCATGTTTTGGTGCATCCTGCTGATCCTCAATCAGATCAGAATCTAGGGAGTGTGGAGGCTAGGTCAGTGCCTGAGGCTGTTTATCACGTTCCTTGAGCTGTTTTTGAGCAGTTACTGTGGAGTGGTGAGGCTGCTGTCCTGCTGTCAGGGGGTGCTGTTGCCATGGGGCTTGGTCTGCAGTCATTAGGTGGGTGGTACGTGTCATCTACAAAAATGCCAGGAACCAAGGTTTCCCAGCAGAACATTGTCTTCTGACGGGATGATCAGTGTTGTTCACTTAAACTGTCAGTGGTTTTAATGTTGTGGCTGGTGCCTGTATGTGCCAGGCAGGAATAAAAAGCCTGACAGTAACTAAAGGGGTGCGGTTTAGTGATTGGATAATCACTAGCAGCCAGATTGTATGTTTCCGACCACATTAAAATACAATGTCCATCCCCAGCTGAGATCCACTCAGGAATGATTAACATCTTCAGGCTAATATAACGTTGTTAATTACACCATTATACGATACAAAAATAGACGGGGCTCCGAGCTACTTCAGAAAACCTTGTTGTCCATTTTTAACCAGTTATTGTACAGCACACATCAGCTCCCCAGCAGAAACAATCTGTCTCTGGGGGTTTTAAAAGCCCAAGACGCAGCAGTGTAGATGAGTGAACCAGCTGTCCTTTCTGCCTCTTAAGCCCCATGTGGAAGTGCACACACGCACATCTACCTCTCATCTGCCTTTCTGCTTCCCTGATCTCCTACTTGTTTAATGTGTGTCTGCTTGGAGGGAACAGAGTAATCTTACTTCAATGTCAAACGTGGCACATCCGCTCTTATCCATCTCCACTCCCGGGCGTACAAGCTCCTGTCTTGGGAAACACGATATCACGTCAAAACAGTAGAAGGAACAGAAATAAGTTATGGGCTGAAAGAGCCTGGGATCCCTTGGAAGTGCTCGGTGACACACAAAAAAGATGACGGTCCTCTGCTTTCATTTACAACAGGCAGCTGCTCTTGGCCCGTGAAACTCAAGATAATTGGTTTTGTTTGCAGGGGCTGAATCACCGCTTCGTCCCATTTTTCATCAGAACTGCTGTTTAATACTTGACTAGAACATGGTGCCTCCTACATGTTGCAAACATATGAGGTGTTTTAACAGACGGGAAGTATTATCTCACAGACTCCTCACTTTTGGCCCAGCACCATACCATGCACTAATCTGCACGTAGTCAATGAGTGAAATCCTACACTGACCTCCTGCAGTTGCTGCAACAGCAGGCTGCACTGCACGGGGAAGCTTCACTCACTGTTTGTGTGAGAGAATAAAAATGATATTGCAACTCCTGTGCACACTTTTACATTTTTAGGAGAAGAGAAAACTGTTAAAAAATTGAGGCATGAGCCAAATAAAAGGGTTTTATGGTATCTTTGATAATTGATTTTACATTGTGATGTCATGAAAATGAACTCACTTTCTGAGGCTCTAGTGAGGTTTTACAGACATGCAACATTCATGGGTTACAAATTCATAATTAAAGGAATAAAAACTCAGGTTGCAGTTGCAGGTTTCCCGTCAATACAGACTACATTAAAAATGTTTTCTGGGCCATAGAGGATGTTGTTTTTCTTTACTTCTATACCACAAGTGGACACTAGAGCTGAAACAATTGCTTGATTCGTTGCCTGTTATTTAATTTATTAGTAATTTAATTAAGACATATCCTGAATTCTCTGATTCCAGCTTCTCAAATTTGAATATTTTGTGGTTGCTACACCCTTCTACGGCAGTGAGAGTTGCTCTTAGGGAATCGTAAGGCAGCTTTGGATTGTTGGGTTGTCTGGTCTTTGTTTAAAATTCATATAGGTCCTTACCTTACTATGTGAAATGTTACGAGATGACATATGTTGTGAATTGGAAATAAACTGTATTGAATTAAACGGAATATCTTTGTGTTGTGGACAAAACTAGTTATTTGAGGATGTCATCATCGACTTTGGATAATGATGATCAACATTTTACAGCCACGGGGACAAAGATTGTAACCAGGCTGAGTAGTATTATCCAGCTCTCCCAGTACATCTGTGGGTTGAACAAGCCCGTGACCTGCTGGGTGTAAGTTTTACTCAGAAAGAGAAAGCTAGCAAGTCATTCTAGCCATTTTCATTCCAAAACCCTGGTGAGTCTTTGGCAGCTTCTCCAGATTCAGTTCTGTGTTTGTTTTACACATTAATGGATCCACATGTGGCGATGGCAAATGACCAGACAGTTCAGAGTCACAGCAGCTTGGTTGCACCATAATTCAGCTCCCTGTAGTCGATGTAGTGGAATGCAGAGTTACTGACAGAGTAACTAAGGGAGAGAACAGCACTGTCCACTCCAGTTAAATGCTTGTGTCCACTGAAAATAAAGTAATATTACAAATGAATTCTTCTTTGCATGCAGACTTCAATAATCAAATTATTTGTGTTGAGTTCGTGTGAATTGTAGACTGTCTATAAAAGATGTATGGAGCCTCCAGGTAGGAAAAACCTGCATTTTTCTAACAGCCAGCAGGGGGCGACTCCTCTTATTGCAAAAACAAGTCCAATTATACAGAACTCCATCAGAAACTTTCTTTTTCACTTGATTTATTATCTCAGGAAATATTTTCCTAATGAGTTTCTGGTTTCAATCACTAGTTTCAAGTCACATTCAATTGAGCATAATGTTCATTTTGTAAATTATGGTCTCATTTAGAGTAAAATAGACGATAAAGCAGGGTACGTTTCAGGGTGGGGCTACCTTGTGGTTGACGGGTTGCTTCCACATATTGTCCTTGAGCTCATAATTGGATCCACCTCTCGCTTGTCAGGTCTGGTTTTTAAAAAAGCAGAGATGCTGACTGCTAAATTCTAAACTCAGTTCTTCACAGTAGGCCGCAATGGTCGCTATGTCTTTTATACACAGTCTGTAGTGTGAATTCATACACTGTATATGTCGGTGGCGTTCACACCATATAGTAAGATATGCTTATCTTATCTGTTGCTGTGGATTTTAACAGTATGGTAATTTGCCAGTATCTTATCTGAACCAATCAAATATAGGCAACTAAAGTGGGATACTGAATGTGTATAGCTCTGTGCTAACATTGTCAAGCTATGATAAGTTGCTTTCGCTTGCTAGTCAAATGCAACTTTGACAATGCTCTGAAATTTAAAGGCTGCAAAAGAACAAACTGCTTAAACTGTGAATGGCGCCAAAAGGGTTTGTAGGACATACAGTGCAGGTCTTTGCTGTGGCACTGGGTTGGGTGGAGCTCCAAGAGGCCTGAAGGTTCCAGAAAATTTGAAACTATGCACAAAGTATCATTAAGATTGAGATTTCCTTTAAGGGAGAGTGACAAGAATTCAAATTTGAGTTTGATTTTATGCCGCAGGTGTTACTTACCATCCGAATGCCTTCCAGTAAATGACATACATTTTCTGTTAGATGTTATTTTACTCACTCTCCATGTGGTTTGGTGATAGTTAAAGATTCTGTTCAGGAAGTTCGGTCAGAACATTAATGCAGGTCATACATCAGCTGCTCACTGCTGGATTATCGAAGAACATCCTATGAAGCAGGCGTTTGGAGCGTGTCCAACTCGTGAACAAAGAGCGGCCTATCTCTCTCCCTCTTTGCTCAGGCGATGCACTTGTTAAACTCTGCTTGACGTTTGTCTTTTTTGGCTTCCTGTAGGCCAGTATCGCACTGCAACCAAAAACTTTCGCTGTGCCTTTTTAAATGCTGTTTCTCTCTCCCCCTCTTCTCTCTTTCTAATTTGCTGGTCACAGTTAGAAGGCAGCCAAGTGGGACTTGGTCAGTAATTGGAGTCTCTGCAGTGCCTGCCTACAGCACGGCTCCAAACGATGCACTGGGGAGGCTTCCGAGGGAAAACTCAATAAGCTCTTCACACTTAAGTGTAGTCATCATTATGATTTTTCCACTTTAGTTAACAGTACAGTTGGCAACGCCTTCAACTAAGAAAATATCACCATTGTTTGTTTTTGGGTGTATTTCTTTTATCTCACCTCTATTTAAAATTATCCTTCACTCATTTCCCACGGCACCGCTTTGTTGTTTAAAGTGGGTCAAGGTCCCTTCTATTCACAACATGGTGTTTTCCCAGTCTATCAGCAGTTAAAGACATTTAAAGCACATCAAAGAATGGAGCACAATTATTTGCAATTAAAAACACAGTATTCCTGCCATTCGGTTAAATTCCACTTCAACCTTTCTGACAGTAGAAGAGGATTTATGACTAAAATTAACTTTTAGGAAGGCAGTACTGTTTTGTTTATGTTTGTTTTAACAGGCTGGAGTCTCAAACCAGAACCTGGAGGATTCTTTGAATGGTGGATGAGGAGCACTGAATGGCATATGTCTTCTGTTTTATCAAATCGGTACACCATCTGCACACTTTCATATTTAAATGAAATATTACAGGCTTAATAAGCTTAATGGAAACTAGTACTGGTGCTACATCACACAGCCAAGGCCATATTAAACATCATCTAATAACTACTCATAGACTGTGGTAACATCTAAGATTATGGGCTGCACCATACAATGTACAAATGGTGAACCTGTACATATGTGAATTTACACAATGGAAGATTAACAATCTGGGAACTTAATTAGAGTTTATGCAGCAGGTATCCAGCCCTGTCTTCCAAAAATTACCCTCTAAACTGCCTCTAATTTATGTTCAGAGGAAAAAGTATCTGCTGGACTGTGTTAAGTTGTGATGTATTAGAGTTACATTTCAAATCAACATATCTTTGCCATTTATTTTATTAGTTAACTGTCACTTATTTTCTGCCAATCAATCATTTCTTACGGTACACGGTAACAGAGAAAATGGAGATGCTTCAAACATGTTGTAAAGGAGTTGTATTTTAACCCAAACTATGATGTTTTCAAACCAGTTAATTTTGGTGCCAAAACTTAACCAAGCTTCTAACTTGTAGTTTTTATTGTGAAAGTGTTGACCAAAGTGTGATACTTTCCTTAACCCAAAGACTATTGCCTAAACCTGAACAAACTGTGAGTAAAAAAAAAAAAGTAAACTAAACTTTGGGCTAAGAACAATGGACCCACACAGGACATGCTGTGGTCTTCTGGATGAAAGCCCTGTTGCTGACTTATACATGCCTCCATCCTACTGATGGGGACTTTGTTGTCTTTCCGATCACATCACAGTCTTACCTTTTGTTAAGAAAATATGTTTGCTTCTAAACAAAATTATGTTTCTTTGTAAATGCAAATCAGGGTGCAGCTTAGTTGTATAAAAACATAATTTCTGGGAGACTGGGTTGACAATGTCAGTTATAAACACCTGCATTTACCTACATAATAGATACACTTTAGTCCAACATGCACCTGTTATATAAATATGGGGCATTGTGACCTACAGTCAGTCCCAACTGGAGCCCTGTACTGGTACACAGTGCAAAAAATGATAGTCTAAGTTAGGAAGAACTATTTGCTGTACACTGCAGGCTGTAATCTAAAGCACTACAATGTACTATATTCATGAGACATATGAAAAGAAGTGGGTCAGGATCAATCATTTACAGTGTATGTTCACTTTGTAGTGGATAATCAGAGAAGCTAGTTGCTAAATATTACACAATATGTACCAAACAATGTGCCAAACTGTGCCTAAAGCAACACACAGCCTGAAATTCAAATTAAATAGAGCTGTCAAAAACACATTTGTCCAAGTAACACTCCCATAGTCTTTATATTGCTTTATTGCTTTGTCTTCTAAACTTAACATAAAACTTAAAATTATATCATAAAAAAATTCCACCAGCAAACTTAGAAGGGCCCTGACAGTACAGCTTCAAAGAGGAGCAGTCAGCACTAGGCTAGTAATACAATGTCTAACTGGACCAAATCCTCCCAGTTACAGAAGCTCTGAGCTGTTTTATTGACAAGAACATGCAGCAACACATTGTTACCGAAAATACCAAGATCAGTGAGCCTATGCCTGGAAAACTCAAAGAGACAGCGAGCTGTTTTTGAGTGACGGTTATTCAGAAAGCATGAAATCTTTGGCTTCAGATGTGCATGTTGATGACAGCGAATAAAACCCCACATTATACACCATTACTACATGAAGTGTGATGGAACAAATGAGCTAAACATCCTGTTAGTTTCAGTGGTAACAGTCTAGTTGACAGTAAGTTAAGTCTGGAGTGTGTTTAAGGTCGAACATGAACTGCATATTTGTCTGACATCCTCTGCTGTGACAGGGGATATTGACTGAGCTGCACTTGAGTAATAAAGGGCATTAAACGGTGATGCCCCCTTCCCACTTTAAGGATTATGGGCTTACTTCAGAGCCCACTGGGCACCAAAGTGAGAGCATAAACAAAGTATTAATTGCAAAAAATGGATTCACTGCCAAGTCAGCGGTATGGCAGTACTGCTGCTCCTCCACAAAGGTCTAACCCCCCTCTGGCTGACACAGAAAACAGTCCGCAGGTTTTCGTGTGAAGGAAAAAAAGATGAAAGGGAATGGAGTCCAAACTGCCTCTAAAACATTTATATTGTTCTGCCTCTCGAGGTCTGTCAAAACTCTGGAAAGTGAGATCAGGTCTACGCTATGCAGAGGAAACTGATCCCAGCGGTGCAGGTACAGCTCTCAGGAGTGGGAGTATAATTTTCAACCTCATGATGCTGCTTCTGCAGCTCAACATATATAGTCTGACAACCAGACCACACCATGAATCACGGCTGGTTGCCATCATTTCCTGATTAAGAGCCCCCAAAATTCAGACCCGTCTCACACCTGGTAAAGCACGCTGAGAGTCCTGACACGCAGACTCTTGGGTGACATTGTGATGAATGAGTAAGTGATGAAACACAGAGGCTCCATGACCCCCCCACAAACAGTACCGCCGCCCCTCAAGAGGACAGAACATATTACATTCACAGCCCTTGGCCTTGGAAGGATGTCAACATGATGTAGCAAAACTGCAGAGAGCGCCACACACCTCTAGATTAAGCCTTGTTTGCTTTACCAGCGCTGACAGTTTCATGATCGTTATTGAGCGATGAATATTAACATTAACATTCAAACCTGCTGCAAGAAAAGGCAACTGAGCTGCTGAAATTCAAGATGCTCTACTGTCCAACTATTACAGCTCCCTGTCTGTAGTCACTGCTGCTGAAAGGCCCATGTTGCCTAATTAAAACAGGAAGAGTGATGACTCGGCTCATCCTGGGTGAATTATCGTTTTCTGGATGCTTCGCTATGATGTGACTCAGCTCCCTATGTCTTCCTCTAGATAGCGAGCTCGTGGCTCAGGCTTCCTGACAGGACAGATCCTGGCATGTTCAGTATGGCGTCACCTCTACAACACACACCGCCCACCCTGCATCATCAAGACACTGTGGAGCACAACTTGTTATGAAACAGCCACAGTGATGCAACACTGGGAGCAATGCTGCCTTAAAGAGTATAAACAAAACATTTGGCTGTGGAATGGCAGATACTGTAACTCCCCTCAGCTGAAGATTTAGAGCTCTGTGATTGAGTCTTAGCCTGTGCAGGAAGTGGTGGGCGATCTTTGAGATTTTTGAGGTGTAAAAAAGAATGCTGCCTGTACAAAATGTCCATAATTCACAAGCTCCTTAAGGGCCACTCTTGGTGTACATAATGCTTAATGAGTTGGGGTGTATTTAAACAAGAGGGTCAGCGCAGTCACATTAATGCAGTCCACTGCGGTAGCATTGAACCGCAAAACGTGACATTAATCCTGAGGGTAATGTGGCCCTTCCTGTGGCTAATGAAATCTGAAGCTTTTAAATGGCTGCACCTAATGACACTCTCTGACAGTTTTTGAATTAAGCAGCCATGACTGCTGGGACTGAACTAAATAGCACACAGATGGCCCACACCAAAGTTTTGTCCACCCACCCCCATCATTGTTTGCCCTTGGGCTGTTGCATGCGATGCCGTACCTGCTTGAGCATTAAGGGTTTTGAATTAGACAACAGGGAAGCCTCAGCTTTGGTATCTATCAGCTGTGATGGATGTGAGTACAGATTGAACTAATTTATGGAAGGTTTTAGGAAGCTTGTTCAATGATCACTGAAGATGGAATGTGTTATGTCAAATACCTATGAACATGCACAACATGCAGACATGTTCTGAGCATTTTTTTATCTGTCAGAAACACATTTTGGTACTTGTATTGTTTGCATCCTGCTAGATAGAATAGAATAGAATAGAATAGAATAGAATAGAATAGAATTTTACTGACATTTGCTCAGGTACATTACAGTGCAGTACATTGGAATTCTTTGTGTGTTTTTTCTCGAGTCAGTTTTAAACACAGGAAAAAATAAAATAATGAAAAAGGTAAGAGCAGCAGCAATAAAAATACAAATAAACATGATAAAAACAACACTGTGTAAATAAATAAATACTCTGAAAAAGGTAAATTGTACATGTTTTGTGGTGTACACATGTTAAATTGCACTTGTTGGTTTGAAAACAGAAGTGAAATGACCATAGTAATGTTATAAAGCTTGACTCGGTTAGAAGGCTCAAATTTAGCCAACTCGGCCCAAAAAAGTTTTTAGCTGTTTAAGTGAAAAATTCCAGACCATTAAGTTAATCTACAACCTACTCAGGAATCCTTTCAGAAAATCTGCCAAATGACCGCAGAACAAGTGTCACCAACTGAGCCCAGAGTCAACACATCCAGCTCGTCCTCATCATCTGCCAAATCGTTTACAACCAACACTACTGATGAAGTTGTTGGTCTGCACAGTCAGAGAATATAAGCTCTCATCATCCCCATTAAGGACGTAATCAAACAGCAGACGTGCGTCATCAGCTCCAGTGGGCAGCAACTCACATTCGTTGTATACTAGCAAGATGGAGGGCAGCACTTTTCACTGATGAATCTCATTTTCAGCTGTACAGAGCAGATGGCAGACTGTGTGGGTGTCAACGTCGTATGGAGAGCGGCCCATGGAGGTGGAGGAGTGATAGTATGGGCAGAGATATGGCATGGACAAAGAGCGCGTCTGCATTGCGAGATGAAATCCTCACACCCATAGTAATCCCGTTCATTCGTCACCATCACTTGACGTTTCAACAGCACGTGTACTCATCTCGCCTTATATAGGAGCAAGTTGAACATGTTCTAGTCCTACTGTAATCTGGACACTTTTCCAGACATGTCATCCATTGAACTTCTGTGGGATGCTATACACGGATCAGCCACAACATTATGACCACTAACAGGTGAACTGAATAACATTGATCATATTGGTACTATGTGGTGTTCTGATGGAGAACCTTGGATTTGACATCCGTGTTGATGAGACTTAGACACCCAAATAAACATTGTCCCAGAACAAACACACTCCCTCATGCAAATGGAAACCCCTAATGTCACTGGCCTACCCCCTCAGGAAAATGCACCCCACTGCATGAAAACAACATCAACCAATCAGGAACATGTTGAGGAACATGACAATGGCCCAACATGATGATTAGACCTCCAAACTTCCTACACCCCATTGTGATCAAGCATCAACAGGATGCAGTGGAACAAGTTTGATTGACAGAGGCCCCACTGCACAAACCAGAGTACCCAAAAGATCCAGTGGCAACGTCCTGGTTCCAGACCCCATATGACACCCTGAGAGGTCCTCTTGTCCATTCCCCATGGTTCAGAGAATTTTTGATGACATAAGGTGGACCAACACAATATAAGACAAGTGGTCATAATGATATGCCTGATCGGTGTAGATTCACATGTTGGACAATGTGATTGTGTCCTTCAAAATGTTTTTCAACTTCACCAAGCTCTTCAGTGAGAGTGGGACAAGGTTCCACAGCTTCAACAGCCAGATTAACTCTATGCAGCACTATGTGATGCAAATGGATACACCCATTATTGATTTGTGATGTATAGTCTATGATCTCCATCTGCCTTTCTTATTTTCCATTATAGCGCATACTTGGTTTATTAATGATGCCCATTCTGTTGTAAAGAACATACTACATTTGTATTTTGTGCACTAAAGTAGCTTCAAAATGTTTCAGGATCAAAACATTGCTCCATAACAGTGTTTAAAAACAACTGAGTATCTTTAACATCACACATATAAGTCCCATCTTCTCACCAGTAAAATAGGCTTAAGAAAGGAGGGATGTGGTTGATCATCAATCATTTCTTCTCTATGCGAGCTTCAGTGTGTTAATGTATTTAAGGAAACACTGTCTGTGTTCTACAATAAAGAAAATATACTAAACTGGTCCTGCACGTAATCTAATGCAGAATATATTGTATCTCCAGCTATTTTGTTGATTTTCTCCTCACTGTTGCTTGTTGTTTTCCTGAAAATGTACTTTCTTTACTCCAACTGGAGAGCTAAAAGGCAATAAGATCTTATCAGATGTTATCAGATTTTTAATTTGATTGCCAAAGATGCTCAGT
The DNA here is from genome assembly GCA_024666655.1 of Dascyllus trimaculatus. Taxonomy (NCBI): domain Eukaryota; kingdom Metazoa; phylum Chordata; class Actinopteri; family Pomacentridae; genus Dascyllus; species Dascyllus trimaculatus. The sequence continues at coordinate 24,846,707 of CM045457.1, forward strand.
AATGGCATTATTCTGGATGAACTGATGAAACTGATGAAATAATTATTGTGTAAAGACTATGCAGTATTTTAATACCACTGTGTATTTCTGTCACCAAATTACTGTTTTGTATTATCTTTAGTCATGACGCCAGGCAATCTGCCTTTGTTAGCAGACATTAAATCAAGCCAGACTTGTCTGAGGATAGCTGAGTTTGTCACAGCTGGACCCAAACATGAAATTTGAAACCACATAATTGCTGATTTGATTGCTCCAAATATGTGATGCGTGCAATCGTCCCACACTAAATAAATCAATTAATTTACAAACTGACAACCACAGGGAAAGCGGCCGCTCTCCGACTTTTTCTGAAGCGGTGCCACGGTGAATAAACATCTGCAGAAAACAGCTCAGACCCATTTCTTTCATGTGCAACAAACAAACCATTCCAGCAACCCACAGAGGCACACTGTGACTGCTGCCAAGGGAGGCAGAGTGTGAAAATGGCTTTATATGGGTTGAAAACGCGTCGCAAAACCAGAAAATAGAGCTTATTTCACACACTGGAATGCTATCGGACAAGGATGTTTTTCCAGAAATCTTAAAACGATGCCTTTCTCTCTTTTGTTCACAAAGCTGGTTCTCTTTAAGGTTAATCTTTGCTGATTAGAAAGAACTCGAGGCTAGTGATCATTCCCACGAGGGGAAAAAACCATGTATGTTAACTTTCTATGCATAGTTTAAGCAACATCACCAAAACTCAAAACACCAGCAGCATCATTTTCATTGCACTGCTTTAAAGTGACACTGAACATAGAGCATACCAGGCTTATCTGAGCTGAAGAGCCTCCCACAGCGCAGTGCAAGCTCAGTGTCCAGATAATGAGTGAGCACCGAGGTGCCTGAACACTCATTTGATCACAGACACATCAGGGCAAAATGCTTCAGTCGCCTGCTCTCATTTAAACCAGCTGGAGGGGCGATCAGAGAGGAATGTGCTGCCATGTTGGACACCTCGACTCACCAAACATCATCTGCTGTTTATTCGTGGAAACTGAGCCACCTCATCACCCCCTCTGATTGTTCCGGCAGAGATGTCAGAGAGCTTCAGTGCTGCTGCTGAGATCCAGACATGCAGATACTGAACCACTCGGCTGCAGAGGCCTGAAGCCACAAACAGCACTCCAAAAGAAAAAAGTTACAGAATGAGGGCAAACATAGGGGGATTATATTGCGATTATTTCAGTCTTTTCAGGGCTGTTTGGTTTGGTTTGGTTTGTTTGCCTTTTACAAGAGAAGTGCTGACAGAGAATGTAGTACCAGTAAATACCAGATTTTTCTTGAATGAATGTTTAAACAGATTTTGTGAAGCCTGACTAAAAAGAGTTGCGGTGTACTAGAGGTTACACCGTCCTGGTTGGGTGACGTTATCCTGGGAACCAGATGAATTTGAGAGCTCATGTTCCTTTCGCTCTGGCAGAATGCATCTGATAGCCCTCCTGTTCAGGCAGATTTTCACTCGGTCTTGCCCGTGCTGGGCCAATTGCAACCATTTATCTAAGACAGGGCAGGTTTGAGACGAAGACTGTACAAAGGAGCCACTGATGTGGATCAGCCTTATATATACAACCATGTCAGTATTGTAAGTAAGTAAGTATTGATCGTCTTTTTACAATGCTATGTTCTGCTGATTCACATAGGTGTTACTTTGACATGTGCACTGTTGCATACCAAGTTCACACTCCCCTGGCAATAGCACCTTCTGATGGTAGCAGCACAGTGCGCCCTACCACATTGCAAGAATTACTCAGGAATGACTTGAGGAACACAACAAAGAACCCAAAGTGTTTACCAGGCCTCCCAACTCACTAGATTCCAATCCGATCAAGCCCAATCCACAGAAGTCCCATCCAACAACACACAGTAACCAAAGCATCCGCTGCCAATGTCCCAGTTCCAAACACCCGAGGACACCCCTGGAGGTTATGTGTCTATGTCTGGAACATACACCGTGTCAGACAGGGGGTTTTAATTTGGTTGCTGATTGGTGTATTTTCTCTAAAAGAAGAACAAGCAATTGCTTTTAAATGCACAATACGTCATTTCTCCTGCTCAGGGTCTCTCAAAACTATACATAGTTTCATGATGTTGTAAAGTAGCATGGCATCATGGGAGTTGTTGTCTTCAGCACCATTGCCAATGAAAATCTATTTGACATGACTCAGGCAGAAATCATGTTCACAGACGGTGCAATGCATTAAAGTTTTTTTCAAATTACCTTTAGTCCTAAATATTCAAGTCATTTCATTCTAATGAAATAGCTGCAAGTAATACTAGTTAACATAATGTTGACTGCCTAATTACCATTAGATCAATGATTCATACTGGAGCTAATGTTTTGTAGCCTAGTGCTGTTATATGTGGTCCAAACAATCTTACTGAAACAATCCTGATTCATCCTGAGTGAGCAAAATACAGTATCCAGTTAAACCTGAGTTCATACTTTTGCGTTGAAGAGTTACAACGTTCCTACAGAGAGACAACAGAGGAACTTTCTAAAAAACAGAAAGTTCCTCTGTTGCTTCTCAAAAACTGAAACAGACTTTAAAGGAGTAATATGTAATATTTGTCTGCACAGTGGCTTGGTGGTTAGCAGCGTCGCCTCACAGCTAGAAGATCCCCGGTTAGCGCCCCAGTTAGGACGCCTGGGATCTTTCTGTGTGGAGTTTGCATGTTCTCCCTGTGCAGTGTGGGTTTTCACTGGGTACTCCGGCTTCCTCCCACAGTCCAAAAACATGCTGAAGTTAATTGATTATTCTAAATTGTCCGTAGGTGTGAATGAGAGTGTGCTTGTTTGTCTCTATATGTAGCCCTGTGATAGGCTGGCGACCTGTTCAGGGTGTCCCCTGCCTTTGGCCTGAGTTGACTGGGATAGACTCCAGCGTCCCCGCGACCGTACAGAGGATTAAGCGGTGTATAGATAATGGATGGATGGATATGTAATATTCTCGCATTAAAATATCAGTACAATACAAACCAAGAAATGAAAAACACAACAGTACCATCCAGTGTCTGCTGTGTTTTTCCATGTACAACAGTTAAAGGAGATACTATAGCAGTAGACCAGAATGACCAGATTTCACTGGGTTTAAACGGTGTTAGAAACATACTTAGACAATGTGTGTATATAGATCAACAAGGTCTATAACATTGGTATTGTTGTTTTTAGACAGTTTTATGAAATGTTACATCTTATACCTTTCAAGCCTGTTCATGGTTTTGAGGCAACGACACCTTCATCTCCCAAACGTACATAGCCACTGTAGGTATGTTGTAGCTCCATAACACAAAAGTTTAAATCAAAGTTTAACTAGATAGTTGCAGCTTTGCAACCAACTGCAACTACCTTCAACAACATACATAATGCACTTCATTGTCTTACGGTGTATCACCCTTACAAGCCACAGACAGTGTGCACCACGTTACAAAGCCCCTGCTTCAGGAGCACAATAAATCTTTACAAATATAATCTGACTTTAAATCGGTTACACAACATTTTATTATATAACTCTTGTTCCTCAGTTGTGCGAAGACCAAACGACTGTGAGCACGAAGGGGTTCGTGTCTTTGGGTTCATCTGCAGAGCTCGTCGTGTGCTGTAATGGTTTGACAGGAATGTTAAATGTCTCCAACAGCTGAAAGCTGAAGCAGGAGAAACATGCGCCAACACACAGTGCAGCCACATCCATGACATACCAGCCTGGTCATCAGTGCTACACTCATAAGTTCAGAACATCAAAGAGCCGGATGACTCTGATGATCTTACTGTAGCTCCCTAATAATAAATATGACTAAGCAGTTTTATTAAGCTGTAAAGAGCATTGCAACTCTCAATTGACTTTTCTCTGTTTTCGTTCATATCCTAACTTTTCCCTCTGATTTGTTTTAGTTTAAATTACTTGGAGTGGAGAGCTTGATTGTTATACAACAGTAAAAGGAATTTAAAGCTGCATGTTGGTGTTTGCTTTTTTTGATCTGTGAGGAGGGTTGAAATGTGCTGCTAACATTTTTTCATAATAGCTCCCCTGGCACCAAAGTATGAAAATCAGTAATTTGCAGACTGTGTTTAGATGTCTTCTCTTCTTCTGAGAATAAAGCATCAACAAACATTATAGAGTTCTGTGATGGTGAAAATGTGTTAATTGTATGCAGCTATGTGTTGACATCACAGTGCTAAAAGGCTTGGCTCTGGTGTGAAAGACTCCAGCCTCCCAGCGTTGATATGTTAGAGTGGTAGTGTGTGGGGCCTTTTTTTGTGTGTGTTGAGAGTTTATACTGAGGCATTAGCCATTTGTTGGGCTGTATCAGATCTAATGCCAGAAAAACAATGTCTGGCAGTTAGTGAAACCAAATCGCAGGAACTGTTCAATTGACTCCAAACATGAGCCACAGAGTTTAGAGACTTAAAAAATGTTATCCTTCTTCTTTAATGGAACACATGTCTGCTGTGGATTTATGGCTGTGTGCATTCATAGATAAAAATGATGTGAAATACAATTCCTAATACCTAAAGAGTAGTTGCTACGTAACTGAGAGAGGTCAGGCGTTCCCTGTGAGGAGACGCGGTTCCTTCAGAGACGTCCATTCATCAAGCGCTGCCAACGTACCCAAAGTACAAAGGACAGCATATCCTTCGCTGGCTCCATTTCCCTTTTCGTTTGTCTTTCCTGTCTCTTTTCTTCTTTTTAAGTCTTTTCACAGTCGTATTTAACTTCTTTAAAATAGCCACAGCACAAAGAAACTCCCATATTTCTTTTTTTTCTCCAGAATGGCAAGTTGACTTTGTTGGCTGAGACGCATTAGTAACTCTTTGACTTTTCCAATCTAATTTTCAATGCCACCCATAAATAAAACGTCCCACTATTTGTCAAGTAAGCAAACCGAATAATAGAGGAAAGAATTTGAGGAATATGAGCTTTCATTCAACTGTCAGGTGCTCTCCATCTGCATTTCATTGAGGTGCGTATAAAAGCCACTTTAATGGGTCTCTAAGCTCATGTCGAGAAATGCCCTTCATCTACCCCAACTGGAGGCAGGTGGGGACCGGGGTGGCTCACATAAAACAGAAACAAATTCTGCTCAGGATGCTTGAAGTCCGCCATAAAACATAATGTGCCATTAATGAAGTTGCCATTTCTTACTCTTTTTGTTCATAACAATGGCAGCTGGGGAAACAGTCACAAGATCTGCTTAAACTTCACAACCTCCGCGACCATGAATAATTTACTTTGATTGCACATATCAGGAAAAAAAAATTTGAAAAAGGAAAATCTATAAATGAAGGGGTTGTGGGTTTTTTTTCTTCCCAGAAAAGAGCAAAGAGAATTCACAATAAGGGAAGGTGACAAGACATCAAAGAGAAATTTTACTGATAGATAAGAGAGCAAAGAACAATGACTTCAAAACACTGCTGGAGTTTCCCCACTTTGCTCTTTGTAACCCTCACTTGTCTTTACTCGTTCAGATTCACGTAAAAGTTGTTTTTCCACAATCTATTTACAGTTCCATCTCAAAGTCTGGCAGCATTAAGAAGCAGTACATCATCTATGAGGAAATCAATCATGCATGCTAGGAACAAGAGGACTTTAAGCTGCTTAATGTCCTTTCATAATCACCATTATACACATATATATATAGACTTATCATACTAATGATATGAATAATTAAACTTTGCATGCATTAGCTACAAATTCCCATATGAACATGGAACAGTCGTCTTCTGTATGTAAGATTGATTCTGCATATTAGTGCATGAAACAACAACGGCCAGAAAATGGAACACTGAATTTCATCCATACATTTTGCAGAATATGTAATTTTAGAAGCTTGGTGAGATACTGAAAACTCTGTCTGAATATCCAATATTCAGCATTTTTCGACTTACTGTTATATTCTTTAACTGATTTCTAATAAAATAGATTAAAGAAGTGCGTTTCTTTGTCTGTGATGCAGCCTCCTCTCTCTGTCTGTACTCGTTCTGTAGTCTGAGCAATGCCCTACCCCCAGCTTGTCTGATTGGTTATTGATCACACATAATAGCCTATTAGCACGGAAATATAAATGTTGAAAAGACTGTTTTAATCAAACACATGTAAAACATAAATAAACAAAGGCATTTCAGCTTAGTTTTGTGCTGGAGTTTGTTTAATTTTAGGTTTTGACACCAACATTTTTTATTCATCCATCCATTAGCTACACCCACTTTATCCTCTCCCAGCTGATACTCAGCAAGAGGCGGAGTCCTGGACAGGTCATCTCAGGACGAAACCAAGCACATATGGTCGAATTAGAATCAGTTTACCTACCGATCTTGTATTTGAACTGTGGGAAAAAGCTGGAGTATCTGGAGAAAATACAGGGAGAACATACAAATTTCCCACAAAAAGGACCCAGCAGACCAGCAGATTCAAATCCAAAAGCTTCTTGCTGTAAGGCGACAGGGCCGATCACTGGGTCATTGTACAGATTTTTATTTATAGTGCAAATGCAATCCAAATCAGTTTCATACACTGATCAGGCATAGCATTATGATCACCTGCCTAATGTTGTGTTGGTCCCCCTTATGTGGTCAAAAATGCTCTGAACCATTGGGCATGGATAAGAGGACCTCTCAGGGTGTCCTATGGGGTCTGGAACCAGAACGTTGGCACTGGATCTTTTGGGTGCTCTGGCTTGTCCAGTGGAGCCTCTGTCAATCAAACTTGTTCCACTGCATCCTGTTGATGCTTGATCAGAATGGGGTGTAGGAAGTTTGGAGGTCAAATCAACATGTTGGGCCATTGTCATGTTCCTCAACATGTTCCTGATTGTTTGATGTTGTTTCCATGTGGTGGAATGCATTTTCCTGCAGGGGTAGGCCGGTGACATTTGGGATTTCCATTTGCATGAGGGAGTGTGTTTGTTGTGGGACAATGTTTATTTGGGTGTCTAAGTCTCATCAACACAGATGTCATAATCCAAGGTTTTCCATCAGAACAGCACATAGTACCAATATGATCAATGTTATTCACTTTACCTGTCAGTGGTCAGAATGATGTGGCTGATGGGTGTATATCAGTTGTCAGTTTCCTTTAATTACCATTAACACACGACTAACATCAGTCGACCTCTGTTGCTGATTCCTCACAGGGAAAGCTGCTCAGTCAATGCAGCTGGCGAGCTACTATTAAGTACCTAAAGCTGTCTGTCTTCTCTGTCATGATCTGTTTACGCTGTCTTCACATTTTACTTTCAGGACAATTTTGTTGAATAAAAAGTCAGAAACTCTTCAAAAAGCTTAATAGAGTAAGTTCACGTAATTTATTTAAATGATATATGACTCATTCATATGTGTCTGTTCTGATCTGTCTCTTTTGGGAAGTTTATCCTCCATACATAATTATTAGCTTGTTGCTAATAAGCTACAGTAGCATATAGAATTGACTGAATTTGCAGCTTTATGAAGTTTTACTGATCTTGAGTCCAGTGATACATTTTTCTAACTAATCTAATGTAAAGACCAAACCCTTTAAATCTACTGCAAGACTATTTTATGACTATTCCTGTGGAGCCAAAGCTTGCTGTAGATCTCCGCTTTTGTCCAAAATCCATTAAAAAAAATCCTTTTGCAGAGAGAAGTAAAGAACTGTGATGGTTTTTAAAGATTTCTGTCTTCAATAGGAACCAAAGGGCCTGAGGCTCAAAGCCACAGACACTTGGGGAAGTTGGAAAGCATTAAGAAGTGAGCAAATGTACTGCGAAGTTTGGACCTTTCCATGAAATTTGTTGGAAGCAACAAAAATATATCGACAGCCTCCGGTGATTTTCTTTATTACAAACGAGAACTTGTTCAGTTAAGAGTTCAGGTTCCTGTTACGAGTAAAAATACCCTCTTTATGGCCTCTTTAGAGCCACGGTGAACTGTTTCTAAAGCTGCACTTTACTTGCTCCTTAAACCATCCCACAACTTGTATCAAGATGGCAGAAATGAGTTTAATGAAAGGTTCAGTGAGTTGAGTTCCGGCAGAAGTTGATCTTTAGCTCCTTCACTTTGCAGCACAGACTCCGGCTTTGTGAGCGTTCAAAGACACCTCATGTCTGTTTTCAGAGTCTGTCTTCTCCCCCGGAAAACATTTCCTTATCTCTCATCTGTCAAGTCACATTTCTCGTTGCATGTCAGTGAGACCAAGCCGTGGCATGCTCAGTCCCCAGCACTTAAAAAAAGAACCCTAGTGTCCATAAGAAACAAATCGGCCATTTCCAAACTGCATGCCGCTGCTCAGACAGATTCAACCTCTGATAACTGCAACAATATTAGAGAGGAAGAGAGCAGTTACCCACTTTGGATACAACACCCCGCCTTTAAGCTTGTTTTGACTCTGTTTGATCCTCTGCCACAATGAAGGAGCGGTGGATGATCACTATAGCGTCTAGATGCTTGGGAAAAAAACACTCCTGAAGAATAGTGCACTCAAGAGCCAGAAGATTGGTATTTTTAAGTGCATGGGAGCGTGTAAAAGTCTGGCACGCCGCCACTGATTCCCCTTTCTGCAGCACATGCCAGTACACATCAACAGCAAAGATGTACAGCAAAGTTAAAGGTGAGGAGTCAAACTTGAGGAAGTTTCAGAGTTTTGAAGAGGCATTCAGCGCTCGCAGTGAAACATAGAGCTGTGAGGGTGATGTCAGAAGAGCCGCTATCACCTGCCAGCCGGAGAAAAAACCCACAGTAGATTTTTATTACTGATTAGAGCGCAGACGGATTCAAAAGGCGTCTCTTGTTTGTTGTTTTACAGTATCTGTGGAGAATCTGTGCTCGACAGGGCGATGAGGGTGTGAATCGTGTTTTGTACGTGCTTTGAGCTCGACCCTGGCATTGCGGCAAACCGCAGTGACGAATCTATTTTATGATTTGAGTCCGCTTCACAAATTGGAGAACTGCACTGTGATGTGAATAGATTTTTTTTTTAAAACAGACGTCCTGCAGGTGCAACATCACAGGATAAAAATCTGCCCTCCGAGCCTGAGATGGAAGTTACCTGACAGAGAAACCGTGATTAATAAAGCTACCGATGAAAAGCGCGACCTGGAATTAGAAAGTTGCTTTTTTTCTATTCATAGGCGGCTACAGTAAATTGTCATCTCACTGCGTATCTTTCTCCGATCTCTAGGCCACTTTGTTTCCAAAGACTGATGAGCCATACTGGACTGATTATGAAGATAACTGTCTGAGAGTCACGCAACACCAGCATTTTGTTCCCGGGGGATAATTTGTCCAGTCAGTTCAGCAAAAGAGCAGCAGTGAAAACGATTTGGAAGCTCAAAGAGGAAAATGTAATAATTGCTGTTTGACTAGTTTGGACTGAAAATTACACAACTGAGGATGAAATCTGTCAAAGAAGAAAGGAGAGGAGGCGGAAGATGAGAAGTTAATTTGTATTTATATGATTACTGTTGTGTAAATTACTTTCCTCTCTGGACCGGCAGCACTCTGATGTCAAGGGTTTGTGATTATTCGCAGTTCACGAGCAAGTTCAGAGCCTGACCAACATTAGAGGAGACAAACCCCAGCTGGTGTCCACATTTAGTGATAAACAGACCTCCTGTCTGTCATAATTCCTTCCCAAAAAGGCAGCAACCTAATAACTCACTGTGTTATCTGCATGAAGAAAAAAAAAGTGTTTAGCAGAAACTATTTAAGATAATTGTTAACTGCTGCATTTCAGGGCAACGGCACTTCTTTATAGTCTTTTAATGATTGCTAGGAACTCAATTCATGCAAGTATGAAATTACAGAAAATGTGTGTACGTGTGTGGTTGTTCTGAGGCGATACAGCAGAATGAGAAGCACAGACTGGCAGAAAATTGCTGCCCTATCTTCCAGGGAGCTTTAGCGAGCCCAGAACGTTTCTCAGCTGAATTTGCAGTGCGGCTGATAATGTCACGATTAAAGGCAGATAAGGTAATCCACCGAGCCTCTGATTCTTGACATTTCGTGATATGAAGCACAGGCCGCCTGAGGGGAGGATCGCGTTTGTTTAAAGCTTCAGACGAGCAAAACAGAGCTTTAGATTCTCCCGTCTCGACTTTGAAACGTCTTAATGAAGATGTCACACTTTCTTCCCTCGTCGCTGATTGCTCCGAAGAAGCTAATTAGCGGCCCCAACCTGATCTCACGTTGACACTCTGCATTCAGGACCTGATGACTGCGACTCTTATCGTGATGGCGCCTTGATTTGTTCTCCATTTTAATAAAGGTGCATCAGATAGATGCTCTGGGAATGGAAGCGGACGCGGAAGTGTCGAGCGCACTTTGGCACAACAACAACAACAACCCGAACGGCGCGCCGCTATTCATTCAATCATCCAAAACAACAATACAAACAAACATCCGCACACTTCATTAGCATTTCAGAAATCTGGAGCTTTATATAGAAGCGGATGATAAACAGGAAACACATTAATTGTGAATACGGTAAATAATGCAGCAAATCTTTATCTGAGATCAGCCGGCTGATTTGGCCGCAGCTGAGAGGCCACCTGTTGACAAATCCTGCCGTCCACATTGGCTTGTATTTAAAAAGAAAACGTGGCTCAGAGGAAATGCACGGATACCTTTTTTCATCATGCATGTTACACTTATCTCAGGAATGTCTGCCTGTTATTAAAAACTCAGGAATCAGGAAAAGTCGTCATTGGTGACCGAATCCAGACATCCACAGCATTCCTTCATCTAGCGCTTCCTGTAAACAGCCAACTGCTTCCTGTGTTGAGACACATGTGGCCGTATTGCCGCCCTCTGACTGCCGCTGCTGCCTGTGTCATGTTGCCAGGTTTCGCTCTACATCCCTGGACGTGAAAAGGCAATCCTCCACTGGCTTACACTCACGTCATGGCACACAGTCCACTGATACACTCGGAGGAAACACCATCTGTTACATTTTCATTACAGGCTTTGCTTCAAGCTAAGACAATTAAAGCTAATAGAGTGCAAATGTTTGAGCCCGTACTGCCAACTTTACTATGTCTCACACATTCTCGTCCATATCCATAGCACATTTAATGACTAGTAAATCCAAAGTCGTAAATTATCCTGGGCAGCACCTGGATTCAGCACATTCGGTTTCAGTTTTGATACCCACATTAACTGTTAATTTGAAATAACTCTGCAGGCAGTGATCCCACATAGCTTTCAAAGTATTCCTGAATGTTGTATTAAATTGAATTTTGAATTACTCCTAACTACTCCTAACTACTAAGTGGGGCTGTAATGGCGCTATAATCCCCCAGTATCTCTCATTATGTACAATTGGAAAGAATTGCCCGCGCTTTCTGCCAGTGATCACTGAGCACCTCTAAGAAAATGCCGTGAACAGATTCTTTTAAAGGCACTTGGGCGAATTATCTCTCAGCTAAAAAAAGGACAGGCTTGGATAAGCATCTTTAGCCCCCGAGGGGCTTGGCCACCCCTGAGGTGAGAGGATTGCTTCTCATGAAGTGAAGGCTTCAAGTGCTGCATGTAAAAATGGAAGGTGCTCTTGTTGTTGGGTCTCAAGTGGGTGGCACAGACACGTTGCCCTCTGGGACCCGGAGCCTTTGGGAGACAATGGCCGAGCTGTGTGAAGCTGGAGCTGCAGAGTCGAGGGTCACAGGGCCCCTCTTCTCAGGTCTACACCACTAAAGTGACTGTTTAGTGACAACACATAGAAAAGGGTTGTGTGGAAGACTATGGTTGGGGGGTTTGTGTCTGGAGGTTGTGACCAAAGGCGGTCCATCCATCATGTGTCACTGCAGCCCTTTGGGGAATCACATCTATGGGCCCAGAGGAAAATGACCCCATGTAAACAGTATTTCACCAAGACACCTATACTCATCCACTTTATTAGTGGTTTGAGTATTTTCTTTAATCAATAACATGTATTTTACCAACTTATATTAGCCCTACTGAGAGTTGTTGGACCAGATCTCTGCCCTCCTTGTCGGGCGGAGAATGCAATGTCGTAATTGGGTGGGGTTGAATGTTTCTTTTACATATTCTGTATGCATTATGTAAAACATACAAAATTTATGGTCCCTTCCGAACATTTTTATTCCTAAGTGGAGATGTAGAAACTTGTCGCCTTGATGTTGCTCTATGGCTAAACGCGATAAGGAAAGTTGTTGTACTTCCAGTGCTTGCGTAGAGTTCTCACAATTCACTTCAAGAAATGCAACCTTTCCTGTTTATTGTCTGATAAACAAATGAAAAAAAATAAGTTGACTTATTTTATGGCCATGCAGGGTGGTGGTTTACTGGCAGCTTTTGTTCATGGAAAGAATATAATCTGTGTAACAAAATAAAACAAATGACTTCAGGGGCAGCGAAACAAACAGTGTGAGCGATGGAATCAGACGCAGCCTGATAGGTTTTTTCCTGCAGTTACTCCCAGTGTCACGGACACTAACTTCAAACGGCGCGAATGATTTAAGCCATACCTTTAGCGAGACGGGGCTGCCAGCGCCGCTGTGGCTAAAGAATAGTGTGAGGAAGAAAGGTCTATACAGCTGGCGCAGATACAAAAGCAGGAAAGCATGAACCTCATCTCACACCTTCCCTTCTTTCATCTACTTCCCCCTCATAAGCTGGTATTTTGATTCCTGGATTCCTGGCAAGCGGCCCTGTTTGCAATTCAAAGACTTTTCAACAAGAGCATCTGTTTGGGTATTATCATAAACCTGCATGCGCCCCCACCCCACACCCTTCACCTCCCCTCCCCTCGCCTCCCTCCCTCTCCCCTCCCTTGGCTGTGTGCACTTGCATGTTGGTGGAAAAGGGGTGGAGATGGTGTGTGATGGTGTGGGGCAGGGGGGGCTTTTCCGTGACCCACAGAGTCAATGATACATAAGCCACATGACCAACTAGTCTTCTTATCCAAGGCAAACAGGACTCTCTCACACAACCACACACACACACACGCCGACAGACAGACCTGCAAGCTGACTTCCAGCACATTCACAGCTCCACTGAACTTGGCTCATGCTGCCGTTTCTCTGACAGAAGAAAAGAAGACACACACACACACACCTCCGTGGGAGAGCTCAGATAAAGACGTGCCTTCAGTCTTGGAGTGGCGCTGTCACACACTGATATACAAATACGCATTTAGACAAATACACAGGCACAGTCAGGGAGCCACACACACATTCCCACAAATTGACACACTCACTTCTAACACACACACACAGGGGAAAACAGTCTCTCTCTCTCTCTTGCTCACTCAGCTGCTCTCCCTCTCTCCCTCTCTCTCTCTCTCTCTCTCTCTCCCTCCCATCCACACACACACACCACTACAGTATATCAGCGAGTGACTAGCGGAGAGCCAGAGGGGAGTGCAGAAATGAATGTGAAGATCCTGACGCTGGTGATTGTGCTCTTGGTGTCTCTGCTGTGTTCTGCCAGTGCTGGTGAGTACAAGAGCGGCCAGGCTTGTCGCTGGTCGTCTCCCTCTGCTTTCTATTTCTCTCTCTGTTTGCCTTGGGCTTGTGCAGGCAGCTGTAGTTGATCAGTTACCCAGCATGGTTAGCCTTGTGTGGGCTCTAAAAGGCAGGAATATCAGCACCTGGTTGTATACAGTACTGCACTGCAGTGGTTATACTGTCTGCTATTGTACTGCCATAGCTTTTATGGTAAACTTGACTGTAGCTCAGATTGATCCATTTTCCTTCCCTGCCTCACCTTGATGTAAGACTTGGAGATGAAATGTGAAGAGGTTTTTATTGCTGGACCTTCATGTGTTGAGCTATTCCTGAATGATAGATATGCTGGACGTATGGGTGACTGTTGTGACTGTTATGAAATGTAAGATATGCATGGCACATGTTCTGTAAGGTGGAGTGAACCTGCTTAATTTATGGCTTGATGTATTCCATCTGACCCAAGTGCTATATTATTATTACATGACTGTGATTGTGCAGCAGGGCAACACAGCACCTATATGTGAACGCGTGCCTCCTGTGGTGATGATAATGAGGACTGTAATTGCTGTACGCATCGATGAGGGGAACACAGATCCCAGATGCATGGATCGTCTCTGGGGGGGCTTGATGTCTTGTCACAGTAAAATTCCGTAAAGTGCTGCTGCGTCTCTGGAGCCATTGTTGGACTAGATATCTATTCCACTGTGGATCTAAAATGTCCATGATTTAGAGCAAAAACACTGACTTGGGACTATTATACAGGGAGAGGGCATATTGTCTCTGGTGGATCATGGGAGTAAATGGTTTCTGAGAAATGTGGCTGGGGGGTGGTTTGGAGAGCGGTGGGCAATCTGCAGATGTGATGCAGGTAACATTGTGGTGTGAAAAAACAACAGTTAGGCCTGTGTAAATGTCTAGACTAGTCTTGGGATTGTCACCTACCCACCAACTACAGTGGCTTTAAAAACACATAGACAGGTTGTGTTTCTTTCAGTGCATGTGTAAGATGCTGTATGGACAATATGTTGTTGCATACAGGCCGTATATTATAAGATTTCACATAGACTATGATAATAAAATGCTATATACTCCACACCTTGGAAGGTACAGGCCTCAGCATATATACTGAGATGCTCTATAGGCTATATGTTGCTAGGTGCTGTATAGACTGGTTGTAAGATGCTGTGTAGACTTGATGCTGTCCACTCTGTGTATCGATCCGTGGCCACAGCACTCACAGTTCCCAGGCTTCCCAGCACATTTGTTACAGCGACATGCTATTTTTGTCTGAGGCTCTCAGCACATGAGTAAATGGGAAGCAATTATCTAGCATCATGGTCAGTGTCGTTTTTCACGCCCTGCGTGTGGCTAAGCATGTTCCACGCCTGAGAGCCCACCGTGCTACACCAGCGACGGTGAAAACAAGGCTGCTGTGCCTCGGGCTTTCACGGGAGCTTATCCCCCTCAACGTTCAAGTCATGCCGCTTATGTGCCTCTCTGTTCCCTGGCTGCTACTGTAGTATCAGAGCTCCATTGACAGGGAGGAAGGGAGAGAAATGGAGTGAAAGAGAGGAAGGGATGCAAGTGTGTTGCGGCGTTGATGGGTGTGGGGAGGGATGCTAGCTGGAGTGTGTCTGCGTAGCACAAGCCTCTGCTACAGTATGCGCTGTCGCGGGAAGGTGTCGGAAGAGGCTCTGCATGTAGGCAGTGGGTGTGAAGCCTTTCATCTTGAGACAAACGCTTTTCCAGTTCAGTGGGCTTTCTCTCTCTCAGGCATCTGTGTGTGTACATGTGTGTCTGAGAAAGAAGAGATACATAGAGAGCATGTTTATGTGTGTGTGTGTGTTTATGTGTGTGTGTGTGTGTGTGTGTGTGTACAGGAAGCTATGAATATAGAGCTGAATCTGACTGATACAGGGTGGGGAAGTGTTGTGAGCCTTGGTTGTATTTATGGGTGCAGATGCATATTAGCAAGAACTCCTCGCGCAACAGGCAATTCACCTCAACAGCCTAATGCTGCTCACAATATTCATTCAGCACACTAAAAGAGCTGCTGTGGCCTTCTCCGTGTAATATTAGCATCCTTTAGCAGCATACTTCAATTACCCATCCTTGAAAAGCACTCTGGCTCAAGAGTGGAGTCCAGCTTTAGACATGTGGTATCCATAATTCATCCAGAGGCCGATCACTCTTCCTCCCTCTGTGTAACTCTTCAGACTGGGATATAAACAGTTCTCATTCTCAGAACATTCTCGTGTCTGTCACAGCCTCTTAGACAATATCAAAGCTTCGTCTCTCTCTGCCATGGAAACACCCTGCCAGTCCTCACTGAGGGACGTGCACGGTAAAAAACAATAGCAGCTGGCTCAGACGCACGCGCTCACCCACGCACACATACACACAGGTGCAACTGTGCAGCCGGAGGTTGAACAGGTGAGGCTGTGGTGAGCGTGAGTGGGGCACGAGGCCCAGATCAGAGCCATTATCTGGCAGAGAAATCGTCTGCTTTGGGAAGGGGGCGATTTTATGAGAGCTGTCAGCAGTGCTATTATTCCATATTAAACTTTGATGTATTGTTGGGGCTGGCTGCTCCGTGGCACCAGCATGCATACATACTGTACTCCTGCCAGCCTCTCTCAGATGCTCAACCGAGTGTTACGGGTCAAAGTAGAGCCAAAAAAAGGAGGGCAGCCGTACCTGCAGCCACTCATTAAGGCACACAGAGGCATAAAACCCGCCTAGTTAGATCTGATTATTTTGTTAAACAACATCCATAGATGTAAACCAACCGTAACCAGGAAGCTTTAAATCATAATCCCCCCCGTTGTCTAATGTAAAGAAGGTGTTTGTGCCTGTGGACGTGATTATGGTGGCTGTGGAGAAAAGAAAAGCAGCTAAACTTTTCCAGATGTCCAGGGATAACATAATAACAGTGGGCAAACAGTTGTGTCAAAGGGGGAGCAGTAGAAAGGTTATTACAGGATTACAGAGAATCACAGAGGCTTTTCTCTTTTTTTGAGGCACAGGAGCTTGTGAGGACCAGCTGGGTTTATATCAGACACTCACACACACACCCACAGGGTCCGAACAAATCCGTTTCACGAAGAACCTGGAATTCCTCTTGATGCAGCATTACAGGGAAATAGAGCCAGCGACCTGCAGCATCGGTGTAGTTTGTCTGTCGCAGACACAAACACACACACACACACACACACACACACACACAGACACTAAACAGTCCGAGAGTTGAGTTTGGAATGTGAGTAAAGAATGATTTGCTTTCCACTTGCTGATTTTGCCTCCTGTTTATCCTCTGTTGGCTTACATGCTTGAACCAGAACTAAGTTTTTTATGATCCACACATTATACATTCATGTTGGTTTGGTTTCAGGAGAGACTGTTTGACAGCTCATGACATACGATGATATACATTTCTCGTCTGTCAGATATTTAGCCGTATTATTTATACTGTGGTAGCCAGGCCTTTCATATTTCAGGATATATTATTCTGCGTTCACGTCATGTGCTTCAGACTGTCATTAAGAGCAGCCAGGAGGGAATTACATCAAGAATTTCTGACATTTCTCACTTAAAAAAGAACTGCAGAAGAAAAATCTAAACAATAATCAATATTAACACTGATGTAATCGATTTGGCTAACGTAAAAGGAGCTATACAGTGTCTGTTTGTTTAGATGTAGACTAGCTTGTTGACAACATGTATAAATCCATAGTTGCTGGCGTTACATAAATGCATCATTTGACCACTGTGGTCCAGAACTGCAACGATCAATGGAATAATTAATTAATTGTCAACTATTAAATCAATCACCGACTATTTTGGTAATGGGGTATTCCCTTTGAGTAACTCTTGATGAAAACATTCAAACTAGTTTGATTATTTTCTGTTTTTTTACTCGTCTGTGACAATAAACTGAATATCTTTGGTTGTGGGAAGAATCAAGACATCTGAAGATGTTATCTAACATTAAATGACATTTTTCAGAATATTTTTCATTTTTTTGATACTGTATAGACCAAACAACAAATTGTTGTATTGGACAGATCAACTGACAGTGGAAATAATCCTTATTTGCAGCCTTATTGTGGTCAGCGTTACAAAACAATAAGCAGGACTGTTTTAAGGTCCTTCCTCAACGTAATGAAGTACAAAAACAGACGTCGCTGTGAAGTTATTTCTCTGAGTCAAACCATATTATTACCGTGATATAAAGTTATATAGACCGCAAAATGAAATTTTATCCAGATCACCCAACCCTGCTAAGGTTCATGGTACGCAACTCAGTGCTGCTGGAGGCGTCAGTGAGGAGATTTTTAAAAAGACTCTCTGTGATAAACCACTCCACATCTGTATAATATCACCCAACATGAGCTCGGTGAATGGCACTCACGAATAATTGCTCTGGATCGGGAGTCGAGGAAGAGATTTAGTGAAAAATCATAACTCATTTGGTAGGGATATAAGGCTAACCTTTGGGCTAACGCTCCCCAGAGAGCTCAGCTGTTGAAGACTTTGGCATATGTGACTGCTGTGCTGCTATAATGTAATTCAGAACCCTTTGAATGAATAAATCTACTCACTTAGATCTTCCCTCGAGGGCAAACCCAGTGAAGGAAAAAAAAGCAAAGAGGGAGTAAAAGACGGTTCAAGGGACAGAAAAATAAAAGAGCGGACAGGAAAAGAGGCTATTTGTGATCTGAGAGTTTGTGTGAAGGAAGTCGCAGCTACATCTAAGAACTCCCAGCTGGTGATTGAGTCCATCTTTACGGATTTCATATGTGGAAGAATAATGACACTTCTTGTCTGGAAAGAAGACATCTATTCAGCTACGTGCGCTTCCTTTCCTTACGTGTATTTCAACTGCAGTCCAGACCTCCCTCTGAGTTTTGAGGGCACAACCCTTTAAGTTTGGGTGAGGGGTAGGGGGGCTGTGGAGGGGGGCCCTGTGTTAACCAGACCTCATGTGATCACCAGACCCTATCCTCAGGCCCGGGGCGCTCCTTACAACTTAATTAGAGCCAGATATTTTCGAAAAACTGCTCTGTTTTCCACCAGTGTTCAATATTAACGTGATTTATGACTCTCTTTTTGAACATTAAGTGTTACATTTATAGCGGTTGTACCGGCAGATCAGATTTCTGATCACGATCTGAGCGGACATTTTTATTAACGGCCTGCTAGACCACAGAATAAATATTGAGGCCTTTAGGAATGCAGGTGCTTTAATTACTTTCATACTCAATTTGTAGCGGCCCACAATGGGAAAATATGACTTCTGTATATTGCTTTAGAGATGTCATTTGTGGTAGAAATTCATACTTTAGTGGCTCAGAAGGTCTGGAGAAGTAGAAGTGAAAATACTTTAGAGAATCAAATAAATATGGTTTAGGGTATTGTCGCCATTAACGTCAAGCCTCTACAGGCGCCATCATGGATCAGTGAGATTTCATATATGGCTGAAAGTGCTGCACAGCTGGCTGTTGTTAGGCTGTTCCAAGTCAGACAAGGGATTTCAGTGCTGTGAAGATGGCAGTGTGGATTGGGGCGATGGAAGTGTAGCGGGACTTAGTAGATTTTGGGTTCATTTAGTGACGCCCCCTCTGGGATCGGCCTAAACTCAGAGCCTCAGGCAACAGGATGTGCATGTCTCCGTTATTCTCGGAGAATTATAGGATGTTGTGGTACACCTCATGCGGCTTCAAACTGTCATGTACCTTATGTTCTTGCCTTAAATTGAAAGCTCGAAAATTGGAAACGTACAATCTCCTCCATCTTCCACACAACCGGGTCCCTTCTGTGACAACACAGAAATCATTCATTTATGAAATCATGCATTATTCATCGCAATCGCTCTGTCTTTGATCACAAATGTTATTTTCCCTGGGAGACTATTTCACACGTGCACTTAAATGCTGGTCAATCGAAGGAACTGCCACTGACTAATAGCATGGATCTCCCCACATACTGTTTCCTGGACCTGGACGGGGCCCCTCGCTGTGTCCCTCTGTCTCATTCACTAAGCAGGAGAGGCCGCCCCGCACTCAGAGCCTCTGAACATGAGCAGATGTTTGTCAAAAAGGCAGAGTAAAACAATATATGGAATTCATAAACATGCATCCACATCAGGCAAACAGTTTATCCGAGCAGCTGATGGAAACCTTGTGGACACGGAGGGCCCATAAACACTGAACTTTAGCTCACCTGCAGCCCTGTGCAGCTGAACCTGTCAGTAAAAATCCTTACAATTTTTATTTCTTCACTAAATGTGTGTGACGAAACTGCTTGTAAAGTTTCATTGCGTTGACTTTACCCAAAGGTGCTTTTTTTCTGCGCACCACATGCTCAGTATGTATCGTAATAAACCTATGTTTCAGGAGACATTTTTCAGTAGATGTACAAAGAAGTGCTGCAAGTTAAAGCAAAACAGCAATCACCTTTTACTAAATAAATGGCTGGATCACCTATTATTAGTATTATACGCATTTTATTCCGTGGGTTATGGTATATTTGTGATAAAAAATCTCTGTAGCACCAGTTTTACCTACTAAAGAGCTTGTTACAGGAAAGTGCTGTGCAGTAAATCAGTGTATTGTGATGATGTGGTCCTTTAGGGTCACAGTTTTACATGTTTTATGGATTTTGTGCGTAGTAATGGACCAAAGTTTAATGCAGTAAGCATCATTAGGACATTTTATGCATGATTTGCATCATGTCCACATATATATCTATCTGGTTGAGCTTTAAGTTTCTGAGCTATTGTTTTACGTTCTTCAGCTTGATTAGGAGGTAACACCGTCTGATGCAATGTTGGTGCTGTTTTCCTTTAATAGTACTGTATATCCTATGGGGAGAAGCGATGGTCTCCTCAGGCTTTAAAAGCTGCAGTGAACCCTGCGCAGTGATGTTTCTCTCCCTCTTTCTGTTTCTCTCATTCTCCCACATCTCAAATGGGAGAAGGCACGCAGGTTCACAGCATGGGGGGGAGGGGGGAGGGGGGTGATGACACAGAGAGGGAGGGGCCGTGTTTCACATCTGATTAGTGTGCCCATGGAAACGGATGGTTGGAGGATCCCTTTGCCCTTGACATGCAATCTCTGGAGATCAGGGCAACGGTTGGTATCCTTACCTACCTACTGTACCTGCCATGCGCAGAGATTTACCCCGCTGCTGACGACGGAAACAGCCACACCAGCATCTCTCCTGCTCTCCTGCCCTCAGCCGTTTTGGCACACCTAGTGGAAAGTTGTGAGGAGAAATCTCCCCTCGGAGTGATTTTATGTTTGCTTCTCTGACTGCTCATGTTCAATAAGTTCCAACCTGCAGTAACCTTGTAGCCACAAATTCACCTCTTCAGCTAGAGTGGGATTGTGAATAAACCAACAGGCAGTCAAGTGGCGAGGGGAGTCAGTGGCTTCATTAGCTGGCTCAATGCTGCTGCTGCCGGCCCTTTGAACTCGCAGCGCTCTGATCATAGCAGAGTACGCAGTCTCACACCTCATCATTTCATACACTCTCTAATTCAGGAGCATATATAGCACCACACTTCACAGGCGGCTGACTCACTCAAAGGGACATCTGCAGAAAGCCAGAAGCCAGAGGGCTGCACAGTTTGTTTTTAATTAGTTCTGAACCTTCGGTGAGAGTGGGGGGTAACTCTCAGAGTGGGATGGACAAGGGGTTAAGTTTAAAAGCAGCAGTAATGGGAGCAACTTTTCATGCACTTTGGTTTCCTCACTGGAGTTTGTGTAGACAAAGCCAGCCTTCAGCTCAGCCACAAGCCGAGCATTATCACAGTGCAACAATGCTGCATATCAAACAGTCCCCGACAGAAATAAAAGAAAGTGCTCATGACCAAAACAAACCCCCTCCACCCCCCTGAGAGAGACACTCAGAGGCCAAGTGCGATGGCCCACAGAGGAGCTTAAAAACATCACGGACACAGTCAGAGGGCTGATTATGGATTCAGACTCTGTGCAGTGAGATTTGTAAAATGAGAACCTGGTCGAATTCAGCTGACAATGTCATTCTTTTTGTTCCAAACTGAGCGCCTTTCATGGTGGCTGCCATGGTAACGTGGTCTGAAAGTCGGCAAGCAATTGGTACCAGTTTCTGCCAAGGCCCAGACTTACTGGTATGCTCGCAATAAGCAGCGTTTCCGACACTAAACGTTAGATTGTGAAAGGGACGGCCTCCTTCGTTAGGCACCGTT
Organism: Dascyllus trimaculatus; assembly: GCA_024666655.1. NCBI lineage: Eukaryota > Metazoa > Chordata > Actinopteri > Pomacentridae > Dascyllus > Dascyllus trimaculatus. The sequence continues at coordinate 24,868,410 of CM045457.1, forward strand.
CCATATGTGCAGGATGAATGTGTGAGGAGGATGTCAGGCTGCTAGCAAATCCATTGTACGATGCTGTAGCAGCGCCGGGGCTTATTCTAGGTTAAAAGAATGTTTGGCTTGTATCTGGCACAATTAACACGTTTCATCCTTGGCTTAATAACCCTGATCCCCTAATGTGCTTATGCAGTGGGAGCATCTCTGCCCATGACATGTCTCTGTCTGGCTGTGTGGGTTAGTATGTCTGTGGTAATGGCATGCTATACAGGGATTCATTAGCTAAAGCTACTCCTCTCCTTTTAGTGAATGAAGGAGGGAGGCACACGATGGAGACAGCAGGCCTGCTCCTCTAACGTCATGGTAATAACCATGGCTACACACACCAGGGTATTTATTCTTCCTCTCTCCCACTAACACAAATATTGTTCTGTTACCCATAAGGATTTCACATACACATAATAAGTTACAACTATCTTGCATATGGGTACAAATAATGATACAGTCTTTATATCACTGTGTATACCCAGCAAATACTGTGATGGTAGTTTTTGTAGTAAAAAAAACCTAGAAGATCCTATAAAGGAATAAGAGACACTTTAATATTACTGGTCTTAAGCACAAGTCCAAATGATTGGTAATTGTGAAAAGACGACAACAGCTCTAATCGTGTCCCTTATTTTATCCAATTATGTTGCAAACAGGGAGGTAATTTCAGCAATAATAGAAACAAGACAAAGCTGGCGGTGCTTTGGGCAAAATCCTAGCGTCAGCATTCTCACATGCTCACAATGACAATGCTAACCTGCTGATATTCAGCAGGTATAATGTTTACCATGTTCATTATCTCACTGCACCCTGTCAGCGTTCTAACACTCGCTAATTAGCCCTTAAAGACCCCTCTAATGAATCAAGTTTTCTATCCTGTTAACATGCTTACATGATGTTTTTTACATGCTAGAGGATAATGTCATGAGTGAAATAAGCAGTTAATATCATGGCTGAGCATTTTCACTTTGAAACTGCAGTGTACCGATGACAATTTAAAAAACATCAGGATTCATATGTAACAAACTTAAGTATTCAATCCTGTTGACTTGCAGGGAGAGACTTTCGGTGTCAGTATTCTTCTTCGAAATCAGTTTCCAGCTTGAACATGTATGGCTGAATTACTCTAACATTACATCCACAGTGTAGTTCAGAGTAGTGTTTGAGCCGAGATGAAGGTGAGGTTATGGAAAAACCTTCTAAATACGTACCTTTGATCCACAGAGATGTATGTGAGGAGGTAAAACAATTGCAGTCGAGGGACTTTAACATGATATACAGCTGAAACTGAAGGAAATGTCCTTCATTTTGCAGACACTTGGTCGTAAATTAAAGTGTTTAACCTGATAATGATGCGACATGGAAAATTACTGATGACCAGTATTATTACAGTTCATCAGAAAAGGGGAAATCACAAAGTAGTTTTCTAAGCATTTATGGGTACAATAGTTCATGATAGTACATCCATACATATTTGAGCCGTTGCTGCAGGTGTGGCTCAAAAATCTATTCATCCGGCTTTTGTCGCTAAAGAGGTTTTTGCTGCCCTGCGACAAAGTAGGAACTAATGGAGCCACAGACCCATTCTCTCAGCTCTTTGTTTACACCTCAAGACACATCCGTACGAACTGCGGCGAGCAAGGCGCAGAGGTGTCGATAAGTGGTGTCGGGACAGTAAAAAAGAAAAGAAAAAAAAAACAAGAGAGGAGAGATTAAATTTGAAAAGCTCAGCCAACTGTGAAAATGCATCTATGAGACTGCACACAATTGATTCATAATCAGTGTGACTGTGAGTGATGAGCAAGACGAGTAAACAAACAGATAAGAGGACGGCGAATCAATTTGCGGTGACAAAGAAAATTAAACACAGCTAGGATTAAATTTTCGTGGCCATTCTTCACTGTGCGTGTTTACATCTGATGCAACAGTTTCCGATGAGCACGGCCCTGTGTACTTGTTGCTGTGCTCAGACTCGCAGGCTGCTGGAGTTTAATCTCTAACGTCCTAGTGGCAGAAAAGGCATTATGCTGTGGCTGCATTTACAAGTGCAGACATTTGTTATGTGGTCGTTTTGGCAGTCGATACACACAAATCAGCTTTACAACTATTAATAAGCAGCACTGGCCCATTTGCCATGCTGCGTGCCTGCATTGACACAGCGCTTTGATATATACATAGTTTGCTCTTGCCAGCCGTGAGGGCAGCTGATGAACTTGGCGTTAACCCAGAGGACAGCCATTTCTCTTGTCTCCTCTGACTGGATGGACAAGTACGGGAAGATGTATATCTCTCCAGGCTCCACTGATGGACTGCTGCAGAATCAACAGGGATAAACTGTCAGCATTACGCCTCCCGCTGGGCCATAATAAGACGGAGAGCCGGCCATTTGAAAAAGACAACATAACAGATATCACCTTAGGAGGTGGTGAAACTGGGCCGGGGAAATAGGGAGCAGCCAAGCAGATATCCATCATTAGTCTGGAGCTTGGCCAGTTTGTGACACTGTTAACTACTATCTTCTCTGCCTGACCGTTTCTACCACTCCTCATCTACCTACTCTTACTACGCCAGCAATAGAAGCAGCAGTACCAAGACATTCCTGACATTCCTCCTTTATGAAACTTTAATTAGGGAATTACCATGAGAGGGAAGAAGTGTTGAGATTTAGCGGAAAGAGGGCAAAACAGGGGCTCCAAGGTCATCCAAAGTAGAGATAAGACGCTTACTAGTATGAGACATATGTGATCCTGCTGTTTTACAGTTCTACCAGCTGAACACGGGAATCTCTCGTGGGAAAAGATGAAATGCGATACCATAGAGACTGGATCCAATTTCAGAGCAATAAGATAGCTGAGATATCTTTGTTTATGGAGATGAAATGTGCATTATTCAATGATAAATCTGCCATGGAAGCAATCTAAAGATCTTATCCGAGAGCAACAGATGCTGCCGCGTCCAATCTGTAGGTATTCCACCACAGATGGGTATAGTCACAAAGCTAGCTGTTGATGTATGTTGTAGCTGTCACAGTGAGATGCTTTCCCCACAGGCTGAAAGAGTTAATCTATACTGCCAGCGTTATCACTGGGGGCCCGGCTTATTTTTAGCAGCTTTCATTACACTTTTCTATCCTGTAGCCAGATTGGATGGGTTGAGATTTGTCAGGAGAATCACGAGATGTTCTCCCTTCAAGCCCTAGTGCCGAGTGGTGGCTGACAGCTTGCCGTGGCAGGAGACATCTAAATTGTCTCATTATGGACCAGCGTTATGACAGGTTGAGCCACCCAGAGAGCAACGGCAGATGAGCTGTGCGAGCCGAGGTACAATTACTTTACCCTCTTGCACTGCAGTGTGTGTATGTGTGCACGCTGACTAAGTGTGACTTTTTGTGTGCACTTGCAGCACTTGTTAAACTGACCTATCACTCAAACATCAGCTGCAGTTGGACGCTGTGTAGCACTGTATTTACTGCAGGTATCACTGTGAGACTTACAAGGTGTCAGTAAGCGTTAGCCAAATTGCTGGCTGAGCTGAGATTTGGAGGGTTGCATCCAACAATTTATGCAACTTTCAAACTCGCTCACTTCATGGAGCCATCAGGCGAGCGCGCAGAGGCCAAAAAGTAGGCTATGGTTGTTGATGTAACCCCTGTAAACTCATATCTGTGTGTCAGAGTTACATATTTAGATTTTTTTCCCGTGAAAATAATATCTTCCTCTCTTAACATGGTCCAGATGTAACTCTACACTGCTGCTTCCTCCAGAATGTGCAGATCTATGATGTTTCCCACGTCTCGTTGCAGCTCAGCATACCAGCTCACCTACAACTCTGCTCAACACTGCCAAAGTACTCTGCGGTACACAGTGGCAAGTCGTAATGTTGTAGTATTTCTGCCATACATTGTTAAAGCCCAATCTATAGTGAAATATTGATACAGAACCCCTGCGAACTACCAGGTTTGTTAAAAAAAACTCCTTGATTTTTACTTGAGTGGTCTTTAAGTTCTCCCACAACCTCTTTTTTCATACAATATGCATAAAGATATGAGTGTGACTGAGGAGATTCGAACTACAAGTGCGTAACATTAGTCCCCTTACCCAAAAAGTTAATGTCAGACTTTAATTGTGACCATTTGAATGAACTAACCTTCTGACCATAAAAGGGAATATGGTACAATTTAATGCTTGTTCATTTCAAGCATTAAATAGTTCGGACTACGTACTCGTGTTTCTGTGTGTTCTGCATCTAAACACTGAGGGTGTTTCAGGGGCGAAAGAGGAGAAACAGGACCTCCCTATAATACTTGTGTTAGCCTCAAAATCTACTCAAACACAGAGAGTATTAACATTCAAGCCCCCCGGATTTGAAAGAAATGAGCTGAATGCCTTCAGAATGTGTGAACGTCCCTCATTCACTGTGTATCTGGAACAATAACAAAAGGATAATGTGCAGATTAGTGCTCCTAGGGGCAAAGATGTGCTTTAGATGCGGAAATATGCAACCAAGATTTTCCCGGCTGCAAATGAATTAGCCCACTGTTAGCCCACAAATATACTGTGTAATGTGCTCGCGGAAGAAGATTAGCGTGGAAGTGGAACTTGAGATGTCTGGCGTTTCAGGGGATATACTCTGAAAACATTCAACAAGCTGTCTAGCTCAGTCACGCAGTTCACCATTATTTAAACCTGAAAGCTAGAAACCCTTCTCACTTGCCTCCTTTTCAATGGAAGTTGTTCTTTTAAAAAATGTCTTCAGGAAACGACAGCTGAAGGTCATTAATTAAAAAAAGGCTGCAGAGAGACCTTGGCTTTCTTCTAATGGTGTTTTGAATTCTGCTCTTGAATAAAGTTGCCCTCTATTCAACAAACTGATCTTCGCTATTAGAGAAAACTTGAGGGTTTTGAATGCCGCAGACACTCTTTAAAGTTTCAGTCGGGTGACATTTCTAGGGTCGCAGCTGTGCCTCGTTCACATTACGGCATTTAATATCGCAGCTCTGCCACAACTAAACACACTAACTCATGAAAAGAATCTTAAGGAAGCATTAACCCAGCATCATCACGACTCCTCTAAGCTGCTCAACTGCTGTCCTCAGTAGACTTTCTGCTTTTACAAGCAGCAGTCTGCAGTCGACTGGGTGACTTATCTTAAGCTGCGTCCTCACCCGAGTTCTCGTAAAGCAAAGGAAGGTCATTCCCTGGGGAATTCTAAAAATGGTGCCAGTTTCTGTGGGGAGCGGAGACAGGAATGTCATGACCTCATGTGAATAATGTCAATCAGCTGTTTGATGGGTGATACCCCGAAGAAAGGAGAAAAGCTGTTAGTTTGGCTGTCAGGGAGTCTTTGTCATGAAAGCAGCTGAGTTTCCTGAATGCATTACTTAGTAAAGTAACAAAGGTGCGCTTTCCAAAGTTTACAAAACTTCCCCTGGTGATGTCCTCAGGGTTCATTGGCATGGAGTTGGGACTATATTGCTGTCTACATTATGAACTGGAGGTGTCGAGTTTGAAGGAGGTGGTTATTTTGGCAGCAGAGAGGGTCTAATGAAAGGCACTGGTGAGTTGGCTTATGAGGAATTTAGGACCCAGTGTTTGTGGAGTCTGGACTAAAGGTCCCAATATCTTGGCCTTTGATGCTTTAATTTAAAAAATTTTAAACTCTGTCCATTGAAAGTCCTCCTAACTTTACATAAGTGAACTAATAAATCACTGGAATACACCTTTAATCTCATGTACGCCGCTCTGTTTAAGGAACTCAATATTGTATGAGATTAAATCATGGTTTCTATACACTGAGTTGCTCATTGAAACGTAAAATGAGTATGTGTGAAACATACAATATGTGGTCATGTCACTGTTGCATGTATTCACATTTCACTGGACTTAAGAACTGGGTGTAGTGTGAAAGATCACCCATGTTAAATATCCTATTACAAGTAGAGATATGCTGCAAAACATTGGAAAAAACATCTCCAAGAGGAGGTCTGTCAGTTTGCGATAGGTTAAAAGGTCATAGAGGCACTTGGGGTGGACCAAACCATTTGGAAAAGAGGGGCTTAAGGGGATCAGGCCACACTTATTGAGAGATGACTGAAAACATCTGGGATCACTCTCAAACACACACACATTCATACGCTCTCTGCAAGACACACTCCTATTAAACTCATCAGTAAGCTCGGATCAAACGGCGCGACAGGATGCACCTCCACCAGGTTTGGAGCTGTGTGGTGTTTGGAGAGAGAGGGAGAGTGACGGAGACATGAGACACGAGGGTTTAGGTTTCTCGCTTCTGCCAGATCTGCATGTATCTGCTGTGCTTTGCGTTGGTCGTCTACACTGACTTGATGAACTACAACGCTGGGTGGGCTTCGACAGGCCCACACACACTTATCTATACATGTCTCTTGTTTCCTCATCCATTACCAGTGTGATCCCTCTTTGGATCTTGCTACATATTTTCCTTAAGCACTGATGGGCTTGGCTCATAATCTAAATGTGATACCCCGGGTGAGGAGGCGTTGTGACACACCATCTCCTGAAGTTTACACTTTTTAAGGTGTCTAATGGGCCTCTTCTCTCTGTGTCTTCTAGGTCCCATGGCCTCCACGGAGCATGGCAGAGAGCTGGAAGAGGCGGCCACAGTGAGAAAAATGGTCCAGCAAAACCCTGCGAGGGGCGGTCAGACCCACAGACCATCCGGCTGGAAGAGAAGACGCCCTCGGCCCCGTCTTTCCCACAAGGGGCCCATGCCGTTCTAGAGCAAGGTGAGTTTCTCACAGTCAGGGGCTGAAAAGATGCTCATTCGGTTTTGTTGACAAAATGTGCCAAAAAACTTTGCAGTAAAACAGTCAGTGTCATGCAGTAAAATTCATCTACCCTTCATGGATTCCAGAGAAATGAATGTCTGCCTCTGCTGTGTTTGCCCATTGGACCAATTTCCTATCAAGTCAGAGCCGCACATTTCTCAAGAGAACATGAGCAAAAGCACGTCCCGATATATTAAATCATAACTGCTGACTGGTGAAGAAACACAGCGAATTTCTGAGAGAAAAAGTCCTGAAATACTTTTGTTGGCAGAATCAGTTTGGACACTTTCGATGACGAGTGGGAAACTTTACCTCTTACAGGAACACTAGAAATTCTGGTAATAACAATTGTGGCCAGACTAAACTCCTACACAAGGATGTTATTGTTGGCACTAAAAAAAGTGCATGTCTTAGCAGATTACTGGACTTAGCCTACCAGCTTTCATCCTAACTCGACAAAGGTTGTTTTCAAGGCTACGTCATTTATTTCCTCAGACGGTAGACAGTTATACTTAGAAACCTAACCTTTGAGTCAATTCAGCTGGAATAAATCTTTACTCTCCACCTGATTAAGTCAATTAAAACCCCTTTTTCCTAAAGATAATACCTTGTAGAGTTGGATTTCTTGGCTGGCGTCGATTTTCTTGTGAGGGAATGTTTAACTTGCTGTCAAGTAAAACAAGACTTTGTGTGAAAACGCTTTCATCCAGAATCAGAGATAATATTTTACTTATCACCTTCTCACAGTTTGATTTTCTAGTCTGAACCAAAACAAATCCTCTGTATTTCAATAAAAACAGATAAAGCTTCATTGAGAAACTAAAATATACTACAGCCAATTAAATAACATGATCAAATTTACAGAATATACAGATTTAAACCCCCTAATGTCGGCATGTCACTGCCAATAGAAGGTAGCAGCAGCAGAACATCCACATGTCTCTTCCAGACACTGTAGGAGACAGCGAAACCCAACAAGACACAATATCCCTGCAGGAGGTGCCGACCATACAACACTGACCTGCAGAGGTCCATCATAAATTAAATCTGTAGTGAGAGGACGCTGCAGCCACAGAGTGTCAGGGCATGGTTAATCAGTTTTAAGGAAAGGGATCAAAGCTGTAGAAGTTTGGAAGCTCAATTCTCTAAATCGGCCGGACAGGTTTTACAATGTAGAGTGAATTATGGTCGATTATTGTTTATTGTATGTTTCTGGACTGGGTTAGACCTCTTTTAAACGCCTTCCTGCTTTGAATACGAGGCCCTTGAGGCTCACAACAAAGGTGAAAACAATGAGCAAGAACCAAGCCAAGGGAGTCTGCATTTGAAGGACAACATGGGTCTTACAACTTGGCTCACTCCGCCAATAAAATGTGAGAATCCTCTCCGCGAGTTGAGTGGTCTGAGCTTATGTTTGGTGCCAGAATAATAAGGGGAGCTTCAGGAAGTTGTGAAGCTCTATAAAAGTGAACGGCTCACTGAGTCACAATGCTGTCTCCGCAAACACCACTTAAACCACAACACGCTGAAGATTTCCCTTTTCTGTTCACTTCCCTCTCTGGCTCCCCTCTTTCTTGGTAAGTTCATAGTTCACCTCATTCAAGGATTTCTCTCCACTTACCGTGCCAATTTACCCCAACTGGACCACAGTGGGAATCTGGCTGTCCATTAGCAGCATTTTAGTGACAGTGCTACCAACTTTCACCCAGTAAATGATCCAAGGAAAATGTTCACAGCCTGACTGAAGGTATTAAGGCTTCACAAGGACCGATATCTTGCACCAAGTCACTCTTCTAACAAATCAGCTTGAAAGGCTCTGTACTTCCTCATGTGCCCTGCTTTCTTCTTCAGTTTGTGCTGATGATGGGAAAACCACCTCTGGAAGCAGCTGGAGTTGCAGTTTGTTTGATCAAAGCTAGAGTTCAGTGGATACATCCAGCTGAGGACTGGAGCTCAGACCGACCGTATGTGGATATGTCATCATTGGCCCCGACATAATTACTATAACGTTTACATAAAGATTAAGAACAGTAATTGCTTTGACGTTGTCCATCTTCCAGCTCTACGCTATTTAGCGATATCACCCCATTTCAGTGTCAAAAGCAGCTCATCTTTTATTCTCTATGACACCTGAGGGAAAAGGATTTTTCATCATTACACGTTCCAGATGTGAGCAACTCCGAGAAGAAAGATGGCGACCCGGGTCATCCTCTTTGAGCATCTGAGTAGGCTCAGATCAAACCGTGCTATTACAACTCTTGGATCTAAGCCATGCCAGTGACAGTCTAAAAGACGACAGGATATTACAGATTTAAGGCCGGAGGCAATTTGGGGAAGCCCCTAGTGGCCCTGAGTGTGAGAAAGCTCAGCGAATGAGTCTTTTAAAGAGCTTCCCATCGAAACAACGTGGAGCAGGTCTGCATCTCCTCCCATACACTCATGATGTGATGTGGTATGACTTCAAAGGGGCTGCAGCACTAAGATCATACCGTGGGACCCAAAAGCACAAAGGACAACAGCAAACAAAAACACAACTCAATGGAGATTACATATACCATACGTCAGCTCTGGAAACATTACACAACCACGGAAAAATGCCATCTTGAAACAAGAACAGGCTCTTATCGGTGAATGAATCCTGTTGTCTGAATCTTCAGAAGAAGATAAAAGACCAGGGAAGATAAAAGATTTCGTCATTGTCAAGAAGTGATCCAGCGCCCTGAGCCGAGTACTGTATAATGTTGGGCTTGTGTTCCACAGTGAGATATACGATTGTTTTTCTTACTCCCTGCTTGCCTGCTGCACTTTCCAATCAAAGACCGTGAAATCTGGTTGGAACATGTCTGGGAGTCGCCCTTTCTTTCAGTTGTTCAAGTGCAAGATAACATAGGGTATAACACAGAGACAGCTCGAGTAGAAACTGCCTGAAGGGCCACGCTTATTGGAGAGGAAATTGAAATGTCTGCATAAGGCTCAGGCAGGAGCACGGCATTAAAGGATACCACGATGATGATCTCCAAGGCTGTCTGAAACATGTGCTCCTTTTTCTGTCCCTTTTCGTTCTTCTAACATATTGTAATGCACAACAAGATCAGCCAAGATACAGAGCAGGCCGACAGACGAGCTGAGAAAGATGATGAACACCAGTGGGGATGTAGGGCTCTGTGTTTGGGAGATCATTTGGGGTTCGGACCTGATAATACAGATGAGACAACTAACACAGACAAAGTTTTGTGTGCTATTTGCTACATGAACAATGGAAAAAGACAGAGACATCAAACAACCTTTGTCCAAGATAGCCTGCAAATACCTCTATAGCTCTCTATAGCTGTGTTCCCACAATGTAATATAATCAAATGTATATTCTGAAGTATCACGTTAGGAAAAATTCGAAAACGCCAGACCAACTTTGCAAAAGAGTTTCAACGCTCGCTTGAAATGGTTTTTTACTCTTCAGAAAAAGAGTTGATGTACTTAAAGCGAGATGGGAACTTGTTTCTTGAAAAGGTTCTGATGTAGTGAACATTCAACTCACATGACTGATCAGATGTTTCCTCGTCTTTTGTTGTCTTCGGCTGCAGACAAAATGAAACACATCAGATGCTGGCTGGAAAAAAGAATAAATACAACCTGACCGACTTATCAAAAACAATTCCTGTAGATTTCTCTCCATTTTTCTCACATGGATAGACAGCGTTTTGTGTTTCTTAGCTGGTAGGAAATTGACGGAAACAACTTGCATTTTCTTATTTTATTTTTAAACATTTTTTTTTTTACAACATTTCAAAAGTTCACTTCAAATATGTTTGACAGTTACATAGAAACACGGCATCTGCAGCAGGGAACACTGTCATCCTGCAACGCTTCCAAATTAGCCAGATAAAGTAAATATGCTGTATTTTAGCAAGAAAAGACAAAGGATTATTGTTTCTGCCAGACCTGTATGTGCTAAACCAAAAGAATCTCCCTTACTTTTCGGATAATATACCAATCTAATCTGCTGTTTTATTTCATGTTTAGCATTGAATATTGTGAAACAGGAGACGTTTTAGTGTGTCTTTATAAATGAAAAAGAAAAAAATTAATTATTTCAACAGGTACCACAGCATTTAGCTTTGTTCACAGTGAATTGTTCTTTCAAATTTACGTTACAAATACCTTCATAACTGTGTGCCCAGGTTAAATGTTGGGAAGGCATTAGATGAATTTCTGATTTCTGAGCAAAACCAAACAACTCACACTAATGACACTCTCTCTCTCTGTTGTTTTTCCTTTTTCTTGCAGGCACTGCTTTGAGCGCCCTCCCCCAGGTTCTGATTTCTATGCTCTTCCTTTGCCTTGGGGGGCCTTGCAATGAAGGGCCTACGCTTGCCCAGCCTGAAGAGTGATGTCCATAGCACCTGCTGGTTCTTCAAGCAACTCTGTCCACAAAAAAAATCAGGACAAGCCGCTCACCCTCAGCTCTAGGAGGAATCGGGGGCAGGGAAGGGGGGTGGGGGGGTGTTGAGCCCGAGCTATCAGACTCTATTTCTCTGTCTCTCTCTCTCTTTCTCTTACTCCCTCACTACTTATCTATCTCTGTCTTCTCCCAAGTGTTTTTTTTCTTTCCTATTATTTGCTTAATAGAGCCCAATCATAGCGATCTCCCTGAGTGTCTCACACACTTTGCATGACATGTGGTGGAGAGGGAGCCCGGTCAAAACAATCTGAGTCTTAAAGCATCTCTCACTTATTCGTGATGTGGGTTTTCCCACGTCTCGGATCCAAGGTTACTGCAGCCGCTGATTTCATTGCTGTGTAGCTACTTAATGGCTTTCCTAGAAGGCGAGGGCGCTGATCACGCAGTTTTACCAGTTGACATAAGCAAACCTTAGGCTCACGTATGATATTCTGGATGTCTGCTGCAAAAAAAGGAATAAACGGTTTCGTGTTGGACGAGCATAAGCGTCACATCTAAATGACATTATAATCATCGCTTAATTATCATTATTAATGGTGCTTCGTACCTCCTAATGACAGTGCGTCCACATGCAAAGTAAAGCTGGACTGAAAAGAGAGCACATGTTGTCAAAACAATCGATTTAAGTGACAGAATAATTCCTTCATTGAGGAGATTCTTTAATCCAAAGCTATTCTGGTGTTTCTGAACTCATTAACACCGTGGGGGTGGGGGTGGGGGTTTACTGACGTGCTCAAGGTTACTGTAACATGTCCCACCTTGGATGAGTCCTTTGACCCCAAATCCCAATCCTGTCCCCAATCCCCAGCCTTCTCACCACACTGCTGCCCTGCGCAGCTGCTCTACACGACTGTTAACTGGCAGCGGCGGTCTGCTCCACCGACAGGCCGCCTTGCCTTTTAATGAAGTGCCAAATAATAACCTTCTCCACAATGCTGCCAGGAACGAAGGAATGAAAGGTTAGGGAGAAACACATTACCTCTTGTTTGAAGTCTTGATACACTGACACATTATGCATTTTAAAATTTCTGCAAACGGAAATCCCACGTGAGACAGACAACGTTAGCGAGGAGGACAAGTTCAATTAGACCAAAAAGAAGAGAAAAAAAGAGGAAAAAAGTTTCAAAGCAAACATCAGCTCAGTTAATATGCCACCATGATCAGCCTACCACTAGTGCTCTGGCTGTTTTAATATTCAGCATATGGCTGGTTTGACCCTCTGACCGATATCTTTCACTGACGAAATGCTATGCCTTTCCATCATACTGGAATATATTACTGTTTATGTTTATTTCTGTGTTATAGTTTTCTTTTTTCTCAGGGTGCTGTGATAGAAGCTTGTACTAGAGCAGTCTATTTTGTGCATTTATTTAACAAAACACGAACATACAGTACATTTAAAACTTATATGAGCATATTTTCGTATACCGTATCTTTACTCTCCCTCTATGTATACACCAATATAGCCATGATTTATCCACATTCAGTCATTTCTAGTCACAATTCTCTCCCTACGTTATGTTGGGTACAGTTGCCTTTCTAGTCTGCCCTTCCACAGCACAGGTGGTCGTGGCTTTGATCATTACGCTCATTAAATCCCAGAGTTAATCTTTCTCAGATGGATCTCCCCAAGGCTGGCCGGGGCCACTTAGTCTGAGCTCATTGTTAAATTGGCTTAGACTGAAACCACACCCTTCCCCCTTTGCAATCTCCAAACCCCTGCTGATTCCATGTGTAACCATGTAACATATTAGGACTGTGACCTGTAGAGCAGCCACCTTGCAATCGTCTGTTGTGTATTAGGTGTGCAGAGCAACTTCCTAATTGTTTTTCTCGTTCTTACGTTAGGTGAAAATCTGATTTTTGATCCGCTGCAATTCAATCAGCAAACCACCTAAACAACTGGCAACTGGTTAACCTAGTTTTCCAACACTTTTTTTTTTCCCTCTCACCATGTCTCATGCAAATATTATAATAAAATGCAGAGTCTTCTCAGTCGCAGCATGAGAAGCTTTTATTAAGAGAGCATCTAAAATCACAGTGGTAATCCACCCAGCCAAGCTCACCTTGATTAAAAATGTATTAAATCCTAGGGCACTGTGAAGAGTAATAATTTCAGTTCCACCATTATTTTTTCATACCCTCTCAGACAGAGATGTAGATTTCATTAATGCTCCTCGGGAGTGAGACAGCTTTGCCTAGGATGTCTCATGTATTATTGGGGAAGATAGTAGGAAGATATGAGCTGGGGATGAAAGTTCAAAGCCGACGGAGTTGGGATGCTGGAAGTAGACTGGGTCATGACAAGGGGTTCAAATCAATATTTCCCCATCTCAGAAGTTATTGTTACGGAGCCGAGCAACGTCTGTATCCGCACTGTTCTTCATGAATGTATCCTCACCATCTGCACCAGCCATGCTGCCCTTTCAGAGACCAGAGCAAACCAATGTTTATGTAAAGTCCCCTTTCTAATCTTGGTCTGGTTATCAGTTGAATCCAAAAAAACAAAACAAAAAAAAAAAAAACAAAAGCCAAATATCCCACTGATCCAAAGCCTCCGGTGTCAACTAGTCCCAACAAATAGACGTGGCTTTGCTCCAAGACTTCTCTGTATGGGTTCGCAAGGCTGCACTTTTTGCAATTCCATTATGCTGCTGGAAAAATACACCCTGAAAACAAGAGTCTCTTGGTATGGAATGGTTTTCCAGTGTATTGTGACAATTTTTTTGTCTGATTCTTGTCTAGCTGGTTGTCCAAAGCTTACTTTTTGAATACAGTGTGAAAAGCTGTATCTTTTGTGGATGTAACAAAATAGAAAAGTAGTCTGCAGCACAATATGTCGTGGACACGTGAAAGCTTTCAGGCATTCTTTTCTTGTAGATCATAGCCCACAGCCCTCCCCTGCACATCAGGTTAATGGGCCTTGTGGTGTGGAAGGACAAGCACGTCCAGGCTCAAACTGAAATGGTAAACCAATACATTATGCTCGGGGAGCAAAACCATTTTCCTTAATGGTCTTTTCCAGCAAGGCTTACACAAGAGAAACGATTCCTATCCTCTCAATGTTTCCTCCCCAGTTCCTCTTCTCTGTGACCATCACAAGGCCTGAGTAATGTTCCTATGCACTTGTTAGCATGTTTTCCTGGTAGAAAAAAAAATGTTTGTTCCGAGACCTTGCCCCCTCTGTGTTTAATTCTTTTTGTCCAAATGCATTTGGCTGGGAGTGTGTAAGGAGTGGGGATGAGCAGAGAGATAGATGTGTGTTACCGGTGGAGACGAGAATAAGCAAGCAGCAGGTTTTGAGATATTAGCTTAGCCGTTGATCTCTGTTTCCCAATAGTTATAGACACAACCCCCCCCCACACACACACACACAAGAAGATCACAGGAAACACAAGGTTTTTATTTTGTTTTTTAAATCCTATCGTCATTCTATACTCAGTTCTCTACCAGATAAAAATTCCTTGGACACTGAACCAAAACATTTCACTCATTGTGGAAATGGAAATAGAGTTGCGACACATTCCATGATTTTACCTTGTGAATCTTTAAGCCCATCAAACTGTATCATGTTGGCCTTCAGAGTGTGGTGTCTGCAGGATCAAGTGACTGATATTCAATACAATGCATTCACACTTTTCCACTGGCCGGGCAATCCAAAGGATAACTAGATTTTATCTCCCGTGAGAAATGACGATGATCTGTCATTATCTTAGAGCCTCAAAATGAGACTTCCTACACCCAGAATAGCACAGGCCCCTCCTGCCTCGATTGCGACACATTCTCCATCTCTGCAACCACTGTGTCCGAGATCAGCTACATTCAGAACAATCGTAGGAGAAATGCAGTCTGTAGGCTTACACGCCATCGCAACAGTGTTACTAGGTCTCAAGCAGATACCATTCGAAAGACAATGTATTACTCCTGAAACTTATATTCTGTTTATGGTGTGTGCTCATATTACTCACCAGGCCAAATGTACAGTCCCTGTCTCTGTTTTGATGTTGAACTGGGCAAAAATAAATGACATAAATAAATAAATAAAACAAGTGTATCAGAAATGGTTGAAATACTGTGTACATATTTGAACTTTTGGTTTCTAATTTATAAAAGATAAGCTTTAGCTCTTGGAGTACTTATTTTATTTTTTTTCCTTTCATGCGTAGCTTTGTGTTTTTATTTTCTATTTCTGTAAAGTGTGTAAATATATCTTTATGATAATAAGTAATATTAAAAATCTTATTTTAAGAAAACACTGTTGTGTCTGGGTTTTTTCTGGCAAGTGAAAAGTTTGCAGTAATAAAAAATAAGAGTGCTATGACACAGTGGTCCTCAGAGCTAAATGCTAATATCTGTGACGGTGCTGACAAACTGATGTTCACCACGGTCTCTGTGACATTCTGCATGCTGACATTTATCTAATTAGTGCACAGACTTGATGACGGTGCTGATAGACGGTTAAGAGAGCACCAAAGTTACGACTGTATATCCTGAAGGGGGCATGAATATCTCTGCCAAATCTCATGTCAATACATCTTGTAGACATTTCAATCAAAACAACAAATTTCAGACTCACAGCTGAGTTGAAAGAACAGTCAGTGGAGTCTGGGAGTCATCCTCTGGGAAACATGAATTTTCCTGTCAGCCAATGTTGTAGAAGTGAAGATATTTAAAAGAATAATTAAATGTTGGACTTCGCTGTTAATGCTGGATGAAAAGTCGGTCATCAGGATTCATGCTCTGGGCACCGTGAATTTAATGGACATGCTCTTCTTTCCATTAATCTGATAGCAACTGAATGTGCCTGTTTCATGTCTGAATGAGCACCCTGGTCACTTTTACGTGGAAATCGAAGCGGCAATCTTATGACATCGGATCCAGTAACATTCACCTGGGTCACTAGTCTGAACTGCATGCACTCTCAATAACAGACTGGCATGCACAAGCATCAGTACTTGAGTTGTGTGAAGCGATTTGGAGGAAGACGTTTTTCTACATTTGAGCATCAAAAACATCAAAGAGAGCGTTGAAGACATAGCTTGTGCACCAAAATCGCAAAACACTTTTCTCATTTACTTTGCTCTATAATTTCAGTTCTATTCCCAGCTGAAATGTCCACAAAAATAAAACTTTATAGCAAGTATTAAAGGTTAGATTAATGATATTCACCAATTCACCCATGAGGATCAATCACACGTTGTTACATATGCTATGCTAATGCTTGATGCACTGTCTAATCTCTCGTGTACGACAAACACGGCACATTTCGTGGCTCTGTTTACTGTTGTGGTGAGTATGTCTGAAAGAAGTCTTGGGGATTTTTTATGTAAAAGTGATCTACATCTGAATGACAGAATGCCGTCACTTTAACAGATCACGGAAGCAGTTTTTGCATATCCCACGTCTGAAAGCTCAAGGGATCTGATGTTTATGTGAATGAGCACCTTACAAAGAAAAATGCAGACATCGCCAGACGTGCACGCTTCCTAAGGAAGCAGAAGAAAATCCAGTCAACCTGGACAGCAAACTGTAAGGTATTCATAAAGCTAAACGGGTCACCAGAGGAGGCTAAAGTGCTGACCATAAGAGATATCGAGGAGCTTGACAAGTACCAGTGACTCCAGAGCAGTGACTTTGTCTATCAGTGTGACTGACTTCAACTATTATGACTATGGACTCTTGTGAAGAGCTTGACTGTTTAAACTTGACAATAGCTAGAAATGAAAGGGACAATGATGAATGTGATGGTTGGAACTTTAAAACATTTAAATTCACTGATCATAATATGCATGATTTTGAACAGGATATTGACCCTGAAAATAATTTTCTTAATAATATAAACAACAACTGCCGTTACTACTCTGAAAATCAATTTAATATGAACATTAACTCAGATCATGGAATGTCAATTATTCATTTTAATAGCAGAAGTTTATATGCAAATTTTCACAACATCAAACAATACTTGAGTCATCTAAATAAACCATTTAATGTGATAGCCATATCTGAGACCTGGCTTAACACTGAAAAGGCTGTGGATTTTGAGTTGAATGGGTATGAACTGAATTATATAAATAGGAAAAATAAAAAAGGAGGAGGAGTGGCTTTGTATGTAGATAACAGATTAAATTATAAAATAGTGGAAAATATGACAACTAATATTGATGATGTGATGGAGATTATTACTGTAGAAATCTACCTGGAAAAAAAGAAAAATGTAGTTGTGAGCTGTGTATACAGAGCACCTGGCTCCAACGTTGAAACATTCACAAATAGTATGGAAAGATGGTTTGCCAAGAAAGATGACAAAGTTGTGTTCATTTGTGGGGATTTTAATTTAGATCTCTTAAATCCCAACAAGCACAAACTGACTGATGACTTTATCGATGTATTGTTCAGTATGAGTTTTTTTCCACTTATCACAAAACCAAGCAGAATAACATCTCACTGTGCAACTCTAATAGACAACATATTCACAAACAGTATGGACAACAGCATAAAGAGTGGATTACTACTAAATGACATCAGTGACCACTTGCCGGTTTTTGTAATATTTGTTTGTGACTATGTTAAGTGTAAGGATGTTAATCGTATTAGATACAGGAGAGTAAGAACAGAAGAAGCTATAAACAAATTTAGAAATGCATTACTGACACAAAATTGGAAACAAGTGTATAAAGAGGCTAATACCAACAAAGCATATGATACATTCCTGGTAACTTTTAAATCATTATATGATGAACACTGTCCTTTGAAACAATACAACACAAAACAAAAATACATAGATAGGCCATGGATGACAAAAGGACTTCAGAATGCATGCAAAAAAAAGAATACCTTGTATAAAGAATTCATAAAATTCAGAACTATAGAAGCAGAAAGTAAATACAAAAGATACAAAAATAAACTGACAAGTATTATGAGGAAGTGTAAGAAAGACTATTATAATAAAATATTAAGCGATAATAAAAATAATATCAAGGGCATATGGAATGTGTTAAATAATATTATCAGGAATGGATCAATGAATGTAAACTACCCTCAGTATTTCAAAGACAATGATACAACTATAAGCAATATGAATGATGTGGTTAACGGGTTTAACAGTTTTTTTGTAAGTGTGGGGCCAAAACTAGCAGAAGAAATTGATAATCCACAGTCGGAAGAAGGAGAGAGGAATGTTGTGGATTTGTTAGATAGCAACCCAAACTCAATGTTTTTGAAAGCAGTTGATGAAAAGGATATTATTGACATTGTTAACAAATGTAAGAATAAAAGGTCTACAGACTGGAATGACATTGATATGGCTTTAATCAAAGCAGTCATTGCTGTAATTGTAAAACCCTTAACCTATATTTGTAATTTATCTTTCAAAACTGGTGTATTTCCATGTAAAATGAAAACTGCCAAAGTCATCCCACTATACAAAGCTGGAGACAGAAATCAATTCACTAATTACAGGCCTGTGTCCTTACTCTCTCAGTTCTCTAAAATATTAGAAAAACTGTATGTCAATAGATTGGATAATTTTATTGAGAAGCATGAATTGTTGATTGAGAGTCAATATGGATTCAGGTCGAAAAGATCTACATCCATGGCATTAATGCAATTAATTGAAGATATTACCAGTTCCATAGACAATAAGAAATTTGCAGTAGGTGTATTTATAGATTTGAAAAAAGCATTCGACACTATTGATCATCATTTGTTAATCAATAAAATGGAAAAGTATGGAATCAGAGGGGTTGTACTAAAGTGGATAAGAAGTTACATAAGTAATCGACATCAGTTTGTGCAAATAGGGGATTACAAATCAGCATGTCTGAATATAACTTGTGGAGTCCCACAGGGGTCGGTTTTGGGTCCGAAATTATTTATTTTGTACATCAATGATATATGTAGGGTATCAAACCTCTTAAAATTTGTTTTATTTGCAGATGACACTAACATTTTCTGTGATGGGGAAAATTTGCAGCAGCTTTTGGAGGTGGTCACAGCAGAAATGAGTAAACTAAAAACATGGTTTGATTTGAATAAATTATCACTAAATTTAAATAAAACCAAACTTATGCTGTTTGGAAAACGCAAAATAAATACACAAGTAAAAGTAATGATAAATAATGTTGAAATAGAAAGAGTGTATGAGAATAAATTTCTGGGTGTGATTCTTGATCACAAAATCTGCTGGAAACCCCACATAAAACATGTGAGAGCAAAAATAGCACGGAGCATTGGAGTGATGGGGAAAGCAAGGCACATTTTGAATGAAAGAGCACTGTATATTCTGTATAGTTCACTGGTGTTACCATATTTAAATTACTGTGTGGAAGTATGGGGCAACACCTACAAAACCACCTTACAGTCACTCAGCACAATACAAAAAAGAGCCATTCGTATCATAAACAATGTAGGATACTATGAACACACCAATATACTGTTTTTAAAATTACACACCTTAAAGTTTGGGGATCTGGTAGACTATAAGACTGCACAAATAATGTATAAAGCAAAAAATAAACTGCTACCTGTAAACATACAAAAACTGTTCAAAGACAGAGTGGGGGGTTATGACTCTAGACGGAAACTAAACTTGACACAGCCTTATGCTCGGACCAATTTAAAAAGTATTTGTATTTCCATTTGTGGGGTGGTTCTGTGGAATGGTATTGATGAAACTATTAAACAAAGTATGAATATAATGCAGTTTAAAAAATGTACAAAAGCTATATCCTTGAAAAGTACAGAAAAGAGGAAGGAGAATGTAAATCTTACAGATGCTAATGGCGCTGTTCATTTTGTTGTCTTTTTGTGTGTGTGTTTTTGTTTTGTGTGGTTTTTCTTAAAGAGCTCGACTGGAGTATTTATTTATCATTATTATTATTATTATTATTGTATTGCCTGTTTATTTTATTGGATTTTGTATTTGTTAATGGTGAAGAATGGGGGTAGGACTTAACAAGCCTAGGCTTCTTCCTATCCCTTTTCGAACGAGACAGATGTATATTATATTGAAATTGGCTTTCTATTATTATTATTATTATTATTATTATTATTTGTAATTGTTTTCACCTATTTTTAATCTTTTGTTTGTTCGAAATAAATAAAGAAATCAAATCAAATCAAATCAAACCAAATAATAACTATTCGCTGTTGAGACATTTCACACAAAAAAAACCCCAAAATGTCAACCTGCTGATGGGGCTAGAGGAAAATATAAAGGATAATCAATGCAGGACGGTTCATCTACAAGGGTCTGTACAAAATTTCATTAATCCGTTCAATATGTGTCAAGCTGACTGACTCTTAACCAACTTTACCATCCAAGAGCCATAAAATGTACCTTTATTTGCTTTGTAGCTCATTAGTATCCATCGAGATGCTTACCCAAAGACGTAAATCAAAGTATAACTGTTATAATAAAGTGAAATTTACAGTTGACAGTAAAACTGAGCGTCAGAAACAATTGTCAGCCTCTCTGTTCAAAGCAGGGAGTGACACGACGTGAACCTCTAACTCAAGAAAGATAGTCCAATCACATAAAGTCTTCTTGTTCCTTTACAGAAGTCCTCGACTGCTGAGAATTTACTCCGATTTTTTCACCCAGTTGTTTGTGTATTTCAGCTTGGTGTAGCTAAACCTGGTCTGAAAACTCTACAAACGTGTTCACCTGACAGCTCTGACGGTTAACCTTTACCTTCACTTGAATCTTGCGTAGAAATTCACTCGCTGCAGTCTGCCTTTGGAAATGTAAATCAACTCCTCATCCATTAAGGAACACTTCAACAGTGACAGGAAGCCTTTCCAGAGTTTATAGTGCATACTAAGCATGCTGCACATTAATGCATCGCAGCTGCTGAGCATGCATGCAGACTACGGATATGTCTGAATGCAATGATACTCAGTGTGCATACATGTCAAATCTACATACGCTGGACCATCACAATCAAGAATTCAGTAGAAGTCCAAACTTTTTCACCTCCGGAGCCTTACTGTTGAATCAAATCTTTTGATTCACCCTCTGAACTCCAAGCAGCTTCTGGGTATTTTTTGTTCCTGTCAGATTTTTACTCACTGTGGGCTCATCTTTCACTGCAATATAAAGTCCTGCACCTGTATGGAAACATCACAACCATGGCTAGAAGCAGAGAGAACTCAAACCTCAAGAATTCTTTTGTGCAGTAAGACACAGGTATAATGCCGTAAATAATTTTAAAAAATTAAAAAGCTGAATCAGTTTGATCGTTACTTTTTACAAAAACTTGGAAGCATACAACATTCTTCCAAGTTGCCCCCAGGTGTTACCAATATTGTAAATAAATGGTTACTCTACATACTATAGATATTGTTCTACTAACACTTTTTGTTGTTTCCATGCTTGTTTTCTATTTGCTCTGTGTTAAACACGGCCTGCAGTTCAGTCCACTTCAACTAAAAAGCCCTATAAATACAATAATATATATTATTGTAACATGACTATTCATGGTCACAGCTGAGTTATTAATGGCTTCACGGTTTCACCAAGTAGCTCTGAATTTTTTTTTTTTACAGACACTTGTTAATGAAAGTTCTTTATTTTGGCAAATTTTTAAATAAAACATATAGGATGAACTGATTTTGATAAAATATTGTGATTTTAAGCTTCAAACAGACATCACATATTAGTTCATCGTAAAGTTGAACATCCAATGATTCTCTCAGGTTCCAGGTCCAATAAATGATGCAATTTTGTTGATTTTTTAAAGATAACATACTTTTCAGTGGGTTTTGGGGTTCAGGAGGTTAAATATGTATATTGTATATATGTATGATTGCTGTGTTTACCTTTAGCTATCCTATATATGACATGCATGCTTAATTTTTATGGGAACATTTTAGACGAGTTACTCAATTATGTATATGACAACCTCACACACACACACAGTACCACTACATTGTTTATCTTTAAAAAAGAGCCTCAGTGAGGCAATGTGGTGAAATGCACTGGGCCTTGCATGGGAGCCACTCTTCCTCCATAACCCCCACTGGGACCACTCAGGGAAGTGTCTGGTTAACGCACAGAGCTGACATGTCATGATAGACAAGAGGTGCAGCCCTGAGTCCCAGCAGACCCCAAAAGACGCCCAAGGTTATATCATCAAGCCTGGGTCAGCTGTATAATTGGGCTCGGGGTCACCGGGAGGATATGGAGCGTGACAATGAGGCTATAGAGTTACAGTTTGTAGCCGGGCAGCGAGGGCCGCTGGTGGGGCATTACTGCGAGGCCAGACGTCCCTTTAAAGAGTTCAAGGTCCATCTGTGAGAGCGGCTCCAGTGCTGGAATTTGTGTCACTGCCTGCCAGCCACTAGCTCGCTGCTGGGAGAGGGAGGCTCGGTGACACATTAGGTATTAGACATTAGATACTGTGTGCTGGGTTTGCTGTGAGAAAAAAAAAAACACAAAAAAACTTTCAGCATGATGAGTGAGGCACTGTGGATAATGAGTGTCACACACTGCTGCAAACTCTCAGGAGGTTCTTTATATTGTTGACAACATCCTCTCAGCTAAAGTGGGAAGAAAAACAGCGGGACTTACAGATTGGAAACATGTAATGTTCTGTGTCTTCTCGTCGTATGTTCACGCTGTACGTACACAGACTGTGTGAGTAACATCTGGATTGCTCTTGGCACAGAGTCCCAGAATCAACTTCTGCCACATCATAAAAACCTTTATTGCAGTTGGCTCTCCCTCACTACCACCAACAAAGCCCACAGAGCCGCTGACAAACCCACACTGATGGATATTACCCAGCCCACTGCTGTCGCTCAACCACCTGGACTCGGCGGACTCAAATTATCGAGACTGCGCAGGCTGTGATTGCAAATTGAGCACACATGTAACAAGCAGGTGTTACAAAAGTTCTGATTACGTTTTTATTATTTTTATAAATGTTAGTCTGTCGTTATGAAGCAATAAGTGGATGATTCAAAGGGCGTGTGTGCAGCGTTGTGCCAAGACTTTGTGGGAGTAGAACTTTTCAAGCTATTTCCATGGCAGATAATAAACTGCACTGTGAAAACTGCAAACCAGTCTGCTGTTAAAAATATTCTGAAAAATTGTGAAAATTATTTTTTTCAATAAATGCCCTCACATTAACAAAGATTTAACCAGTAACCAGCGCTGTATCTAATGATTATTCTCGCTAATCTACCAATTCCGTTTCAGAGACCTATAGTGAGGCCAAAGTGTCTGATTTTTCTCAGGTAACAGTCAAACCCTCAAAGATATTTATTTTTCTAGCATAAAGGACATAGAAAAACAGAAGACAGGAGATAGAAATGACCAAACTGATTCCCCCTACAGCTCTAAATCTTCCCTTTAGCTACTGACGTCGTATTATGTTAGCAAATGTTATTATTTTACAGACTGGCAGGACAGGCTGCTTCTCAGCTCTGAATCTCCTGAGAACCCTCTTAAGGTGATTAAGATACTGAAGCAATGTGCTCTAAAGTATAACTGGGGGACTATTATTTACCATCAGCTACCACTGGCTGTCTGTGAGTGCTTAACTGCTGTCCAGCAGTCGTACAGGACAGGAAAATAACGAGCAAAGCTACACGATTCTCAATCCTTCTGTTGGTTTAGCAAAAACAAGCAACTTTTTAACATATTTTAAATGGCACATAGTGGCAGTTCTCTCCAATACACCATCTTTGATTTTATGGTGAACAACAGGCTGCAGTATCACTATGCTGAAGTTGAAACCCCTGTTTATGTGAAAGCCTCGCACAATTCTGCATCTACTTGTGCAGAAACTTCCTGAGCAGGAACAGAGCCCGGAGCCAGGTAAGAGCACAGGAACAACAGCCTGCGTAATGCACCTCAGCTGTGTTAACACCAGCAGCTCTGCAGTGGCGACGGATCACTGAAGTGGTCATAAAAACAAAGCGAGCACAAACACGGGGCTGGGGGGGCAGCTGGTGGAGAAATGCAAAACTAGGATGGGGGTGACATGTAGAGAAAGGAACTAGTGGCTGCATGAGCTGCCAGGAGTTTCCTCTCCACTGTACACGTGTTTGGGATTTACTGTCATTTTGAACTTCCCCTTCCCCTTTAAAACCTCAGTAGGAAAACACGACGTAGGTGTGTAGTGAATTTGCACCTTTCTTTTAACTTCGGTCTCTTGTCAGTGAGCCAAGACTTCCCTCAGGATTATTCTATACGCTGTGCAGCTTAGCCACATTAGCTTTAGCTCACAAGCCAGGAACAAAGCGAGTGCAGCGGTCCATAGGTTAATACAATCAGGGTCATAACTTTCCCATCATTAGAACCTTACACACTGATGATGGATAGACTTAGGATATAAACTGTTAGCTTCCTTAAGCCCTTCCTCAAGTGTCCCACTTTTCTCAGAGGGCATTTCCTTTTACAAAGAGAAACGCTGGCTCTGGTCTCGCTGCCATTCCCTCTAATGGTGGCTACAGGAGCATGAAGGTGTCCGTGCAGAGGTATGGGAACGCCAGTGAAATCTTCACAGTCATTTTGAGGCGGTAAACAAGAAACCCTGAAGGAATTTATGTCACATTGTAAAGCCATTGTGTTGCTGAGCTTTCGTGGTAAAAAAAAGAGGCTAAAACTTTTCACTGAGCAAAGACTTTATAAGGAATGTTTTCTATTGTTTGGATGCTTGTAACATTAAAACTTCCTCACGCCTTCCTACGGGTTATATTTTTAACAACATAGGATGTAAACAGCTCCAAACAAAAATCTAAGGCATCCAGTCGTCCTTGAGGTTTTTCGTCGTTAACCCTATCTTCATGCACGTGTGCGTTCAGCGTGCTCAGAGTCAGGATGTGGCTGAGCAGATCATACGGGTGTCACCTAAAACGACATGTTTATCAGCTGTGTGCACGGCAGAGATTACCAGATAACACATCCTGGACTAGAGATGAATTCCCCTGAAGGTCATGTCAGTCAAGCGAACTCCTCTTCCCCCCTTCACCCGAAGCATTTAAAGAAACAATTTGCTGCTGATCGGGGGGATCCGTGCCGTGTTATTATCTTGTTAGGGCCAGTTAAGAGGCCACGTCTCTGAGGGCTGAGCCGAGCCTGTCAGGAAGGCGTCACTTTGCTGCCAACGGACCACAGAGGCGTTAACGGGTCCAAACCTGGACACTGAAGGAGACAAACGCCTTCCCAAAGACAGACAGCAAAACAAGTCACTTCACTGCCCTCCAGGTATTTCCCAGATCCGTCAACAGACTCAAAAGTCTGCTGAGAGGAGACGCTGAATGGTTTTGTCAGAGTCTGCTGACAATATTGAGAAATCTGTTATTATTAAGTGACCAAAATTATTCTTACCAACTTAATGTTCGTATAAATATTATGAGGCTGCAATTATTAATGGAGATGTGATGACAGGGTTTTGCATCAGTTGTGTAAAAGTTCACATATAGTTTAGTCTGCATATAGCAGAGGAGCTCCACCCTGCTGTGACTTCTATTTACAATAATAATGAAACTGACGTGCACTTTTATGACGTTACTGTCCAATTAGCCAAAAGTATAAGAGTATAGGAACTGAAGTTAGTATCAACTGCAAACTTGTAACAGAAATTTGTTTAGATGTTTAGGACAGTCAGTTTCCTAACACTTTTTATGTGTGATGGTAAATAATCTGCACTTATACAACACCATTTAACCTGAGCTAGATTCTACAAAGTGCTTTGTGTTTCTCAGAGGTTTCCAAAAGGACACTTTAGCACATGGAGGAACCGGGACTCGAACCAGCAACCTTTGGATTCATGGACAATCTGCTCTACCCTCTCGTTAAAAAACAAAAGATATCAATAAATGATTGATGAAGTGCTGAGGCAACAGACAAACGTGTGCCTATTGTACTGTAGATAGTCGTGGCTTTCACTCCCACTGAGATGACGCTTTGGTTACAGTCAACTAAGGAAAAACAGTGGATCCAAATAAACAAAGTGGTGAGTTTAGAGAAAACAAACAGGTAGTAGTTGCATTTCAATAACATTATCAAGAACATTTGATGCAAACCTTTAAAATGTCAGCCAAAAAAAACTTCTTTGGAGGAAGAAAACTAGACTGCGTGGTGTTGCCAGAAGGTGGCGGTAAAGGCCATAGACAAAAAGTCAGAAACCAACTGCTAAAAAACTTCAAAGAAGAAGAAGAAGAAGAAACAAACAAAACTTGTGAAATCTACAAGAGAAAATTGGAGAAAAGTCATCAGGAATTGTTCTCAAATAGGAAAGTTGTGATTATGTTCTCATGGCAGCTGGCATTGGTCATGATTAATGTTGTCCACAGACGAAGATGAAAAAGCCGAGCAGTTATACCACCTCAAGCAACTTTTTGTGAAGTTATGTACAATTTCCCTTCCTTTAATTAACCATTTTATAGTGTTGTACGTCAAAATGCACAAAAAAATACATTATAGAGACACAGCCAGTGTTAACTTTACACTCCAACTTATATTCAAACTTTTGTTCAAATAAAGCAACAGGTCGTGAGTTTGCATTTCTTGATTAAGTTAATCACAATGAAGATCTGTCTGACCAATCCTGGAGGCTTCATAATGGAAGAATGTGTGATTTTGTCTACGCAGAAGCATTTTTCTAAAACAGCTCCAACAACAGTAATTCAGAGAACAGTGGTCATGCTGTTACTGGATTTCTGTTCCACTTTAAATAGCAAAGAGAAAAACAGAACTGATTGCAGCAGGAGCTGGTACTGAGCCATTCAAAGGGAAGACAATGATGTCGTGACACACGCTGACCTATAATTGCCAACAGCAGAGTGCTGAGGGCCGGTGATTGGCTGGTTCCTCGGACCCTGTGGCCGTAGAGGATGAGAGCCATCATGCAATTGCACAGGATCAGCAAATCACTGTCAGATGCCCACTGGCTGCACCACTCCAAACCAAAGCTATTTTCCCATCAGCATCTCAGGTTTTACAGAAAACAATAAAAACTCGATGGTTACAGTGAAAGGGAAAGAATCCTTTGGGCAACTAAAAAGTGCTAATGTCTTAGAAGAACAAAGAGCGTTTGATTTTTCACACAGCGCAGTCGTGAGTCGATTTAATACATGAAAAGTAATAGGAATATAAAGAAATGTTGGCTTGTGAGTTTCCTCTATTGAGTTACACAGAGAAAGGCTGCGTTTGTACACATCTAATAAATACATTAGTGCGGAGACGGAGACACCAGCTAGCCAGGAAGCGTTTGAGTTTGGGTGATGTCCAGGCGTTTCTAATCTGCCAACACAGATTAGGTGAACTCTATTTAAACCATAATAGCAGATTTCCTTAAATCACTGCCAAAGCTCCACAGTTTAACAAGCTTTTGAAGATGTTCTAGAAAACTGTTCCTATTAGCCCGTCAGCCGCTTTCTTATGTCTTAATGCAGGTCAGCTCCCAGACCTGCAGCTGCACACAGAAAGGCAGACTGGGAGAAGGGGGGATGTGGAATAAACCCAGAATCAGCAGCTCTCCCTCTGCCTCCTTTCTTATCTGCTCACACAGCCAGTGGAGAAGCACACAGACACTCTCAGACACAGCCAAGCTTTCCTGGCATTGCTTCCCCCCACTACGGAGAGATGAGTTTGTCCTCCCATCTACACCTCTGTGTGAAGCCCAACACACATCAAGCAGCAGCAGCAGCCGCAGCCACATTTAATTGGCCAGCTGTCTGAGTGGTCAGAGCTACTAATTACTTCAGAGGCGGCAGACAGCAGTTTTTGCGACACTTTCTTAAACCATATAGCAGCACAAGTGTACATGAGAGTGCAGGCATGAGCCGTATGCAAATATCAGAGGATTGTCCTTGCCCCTACATTCCCACTGGAGCGAATCTGCACTTTCCCATTTCTCCTTCAGGACGTTAATTGATTAAAAATTCAACATATGGTAATACAAAGCCTGTGAGTGAGGCTCAGCTTGCAGGCAATAGATGCAGTCGAGTCCCTGCTCTAAATGAAAGTGACGTCTTATCAACTAATTATCTGCACTGAACTGTTTATCAAACACAAAGCCTGAAGACTTTTCTCTCCTTTGCTGCTGCTGCGTTTCTGGTAAAGCTCTGCGAGTGTGCACGCACAGCCGTGTGAGTTGGGTGCGTACTTTCTGTATGTGTGCGGTAGGTGACATCTCTGGCTAACATTGCGTGTAAGGCTGGTAAACACAGACATCAGCAATATACAAAGCACACTGACCGTGGATGCCACAGGGAGTCACAGTGGAGATGAGTCAGGAGGGCCGCAGGCTGGAGGAAATGATGAAGGGCCAGCAGGTTAATGCTGAAAAGAGCACACAGCGCTTTTATATGAGACGCTCACAAGTGTTGATGGTGGTTCAATGCACTTCTTGTAAGCTGTGTCGGCTAAATGAAGCCAAATAATTATGCTTTTCAGACTGTATTTGAGTCCGATGTGAGTTATTTTATCCCTCAAGATGTAGTCAAACCTATTAAATTTAAGGCTCAACTTTACGGTCAGTGGACACACAGGTAGAGATACTGTAAATATTCAGTCTAGCACCTCTCATGTATTATTAAATAGATAATTCCCTTGAAAATTACAAAATAAACTTAAAAAATCTTTCAAAAATTCATGACATATTTTTATGAATGCATGCACTTTAAAAGAAATAACATATTTTAAAGAGGTCTTGAGATCTTTCCTGGTTTGTTAGACCACAGATATTAACTAGTAAACCTGCAGAATTTTTTTTAAAATTTTGAATTGGTATTTTTTTTTACAGTGCATTGTAAAAACAAGCTGCAGTTTTTAATAGTATTTACCTGCATTTTTTGAGAAGATTACTGCTTTGTTTAATTACAAATAATAACTAGTAAATAACAGAAAAAATATTATTTTACATATTAACCATAAAAAGGGCGAAAACTAAATAACATTCACATCAAATTTCTTTATATTTTTATTTTATTAATTTTATTTTTACAAATTGTTCATATACAGTGTATGATAATAAAATTACTGTGTTTAAAATCACTAACAATATAATAATTTTACAGATAATTGCCATTATCTGAAAGAAGTAATATCTATATGAAGAATTGGAAAAACAGTAATGAATTTAAAGATTTTTTAAAATGCTTTTAAAAAGATTTTCCTTGTTTTGTTTCATTTAAATAAATGTCTTGTAAAATGACAGAAAACAGTGCTAATTTACAAAAACATACCAAATCCGTCTGTAATGTCCAAAAATTAGCATTTTTACAAACAATAAATTACTCTCCAATGTGTGAAACTAAAATTACGAAGTTTTTCTTTATTTACATCAGCAAAAATGTCATTATTTTACAGATATTTGCTGTAATTTTCACTGTTTTCACAGTTTTTGGACGTTACGTTATGTTTTTTCTTTACATTTTGTATAAATATATATAAAAGTAAAAGCCATAGATTTCAGGCAGATGCAGAGGATATGTGCCCCCTCAATATTTACAGCAGCATGGATAAAGTTTCCTGGACTCTCAGATCCTCCACTTAACGTGTCTCCTCCTCGACGTTTACAGAAAGCTATGTACATGTGTATAAGTATGAAATACAACCAATAGTTTATAGGGTCGTTTCCTTTTATGAAGCTGGCAATCATGCAACACTTACTGGCTTCCTGCTGGGACTTAAATGTTGGAACAAAAACAAGGAGATATAAATTTTACAGTCTTTCTGTAACTACTGGTATAAAGAGGTTCCAGTACTGTGAAATAAACGTGGTCAGGAAAACATGTTTTCAACAATCTTTTTTTACAGTGTAATTAAAGAGTAAAGAACAGCCGCACATTATACTGCAGCCCACATACCTTAATCTTCAGGTGCAATGAAAAAAACTACACTAGCAAACATTTCTGCAATGTGTAGGAGAAAATATCATATATAAGAGGAGCACTCAGACTTTACCAGTCTGCCTTGAGGAGACAGCTACGCCCACACTCCAGGGATTTATTTATGTCAGATTTATATAGTCTGCTCCAGCGTATAATTTGAAATACAGATAAGTTACACTTAAGTTAAGATGGGAGAAACATATTTTTGGAGATATGCCTCTAGTAGTAGATTTCTCAAATGCAAGGCTTCTATTGTCATATAGTGGAGCAAATTTAGCTTTACAAAATAAAGTGA
The DNA here is from genome assembly GCA_024666655.1 of Dascyllus trimaculatus. Lineage (NCBI taxonomy): Eukaryota > Metazoa > Chordata > Actinopteri > Pomacentridae > Dascyllus > Dascyllus trimaculatus. The sequence goes on from CM045457.1 coordinate 24,898,851, forward strand.
TAATGGATGAAGCAAAGCTAATTATCAGTAATTATTCATTCTAGGTTTGTAAGTTGTGATACAAACTGCGGGGCGGCTCAGGTGGTAGAGCAGGTCGTCCACTGATTGCAAGGTTGGCGGTTCGATCCCCGGCCCCTCCGCATGCCGAAGTGTCCTTGGGCAAGTCACTGAACCCCAACTTGCACCCAAAGGCATGGCAGCTCTGTCACCACTGGTGTGTGAACGGGTGAATGCGAAACACATTGTAAAGCACTTTGGATACCACTAAGGTAGAACAAGGCGCTATATAGGTGCAGACCATTTACCATCTAACATGTGGCTGCTCTCCCTATTTTCCATTCAATACACACTAAGACAAATGTTGTCAAAACTATTTGGACTTGACTTTAGCTTTTGTTTCTTTTTGGCATCCACTATGTTATTTTTAATAATTCATAAAGCAAGAACACAAACACTGCATCTAAAAAAGTTTTTTTAACCAACTGACAATAAGAATTTAACTCAATACATATTTCACAAACTGAACAAGGGGACTGTCTTTATTTAAATCGTTCCTTTGTCCAGGTAGCTAGAAAAGTCTGAGATTTTATTATATAGGAAAACAAAGATTTAGCGAAGACATTACATGACCGCTGCTGGTGTCTGTGTTTTTTAATGACAGACAAACCTACAATTACACCATATATAATCAAGTTACAGACATAGACTACATGTAACGTCTTCAAACACAATGACCAGCAAACATCTCCACCTGAAATAACAACCCTGGTCTGGTTCATAATTTAGTGAGCTAATGTCAACATTTACATTAAACGCGTGCTGCACAAACCATTTCTGCTTACAGATATACAAACCATATGTTGTAATGTTAAAATACACAGCAAACACCAGCAGTGGTTTCTACATTTTGGAAGCTTCAGTCAAAAAAGGACTTTCTTTCATGTATTTGCAAACTATGGACACATCTGACTAGAACTTAGCTTTGACTTGAAGTAGTCCGTTTTTTGAAAAGGTGAAACTGACTTTTTTCATTTAAGCTTTAAGGGTTTCCATTAGTCTTGATTGTCTCAGATAAAACGTTCTCACTAAAACACTGGTGGAGAACTCTTTATCAACACAGACACATGTAATTTCATGCATGATGTTTCACTGTCATGCCTCTCTGATACACCTGTATAGCTTTTTGCAACTTCTCCACATAACACCTACAAGATTCTGTAAACTGTAACTCATGTGTTTGTTTATCTGTTTGTTTGTCCTATGATAAAGATTATTTAAAACCTCCAAAGCCTAGAGATATTACATAGCAGAGAAAACAACGCAAAGCAGACGGAGACGGCAATAAGTGAACTTAATAAAGATAAAAAACTTCAGGTGTGCTTTGTACCTAAACCTGCTTAACTGGATTCTACCAAAATGTCAACAGCACACCACATTTTTGGACCCGTCCATTCTTTTGCGAAGTTGCCAGCATTTATTATACAGGACATACAATTAATCATGCTTTATATATATAATTTAAGTGTTTTGTTGTCCAATGAAAAGCTAAAAATAGCCTTAGTGGTTGGATAATTTCTGGAAAATGGGAGGAACACTTTTCACAGCGCACTATTATGTATAGTATAGTATAATATAATATAGTGTAGTACAGTATAGTATAGTATAGTATAGTATAGTATAGTATAGTATAGTACAGTGTAATGTAGTATAATATAGTATAGTATAGTATAGTATAGTATAGTATAGTATAGTATAGTATAGTATAGTACAGTGTAATGTAGTATAATATAGTATAGTATAGTATAGCATAGCATAGCAGTGTGGTGTGGTGTAATATAGTATAGTATAGCATAGTATAGTATAGTAAAGTATAGTATAGTATAGTATAGCATAGCATAGCATAGTATAGTATAGTACAGTGTAATGTAGTATAATATAGTATAGTATAGTATAGTATAGTATAGTATAGTATAGTATAGTATAGTACAGTGTAATGTAGTATAATATAGTATAGTATAGTATAGCATAGCATAGCAGTGTGGTGTGGTGTAATATAGTATAGTATAGCATAGTATAGTATAGTAAAGTATAGTATAGTATAGTATAGCATAGCATAGCATAGTATAGTATAGTATAGCACAGTATAGCATAGCATAGCATAGCATAGCATAGCATAGCATAGCATAGTATAGCATAGCATAGCATAGCATAGTATAGCATAGTATAGTATAGTGCAGTATAGTATAGTATGGTGTAGTAGAAATACACTACTATGGGAGAAAAGAGTTTTGGTTCATGTTTATTGATCATACAAGGGGGTTAAACTACTGCACAAATAGGATGAAAAACAGGCTCGACCATTTGAGGGTAAAATAAATAAATAAATAAATAAATATATCTGAAATAACAGAAAACAGACGTCTTTTAAAAATACACTAATTTTCCAGCATTAAAATACACTTTCTGGCTTTAATTTAACATGAAATCATGTGTTTTTTAATGGCTTTTCAGTGTTTATTAGATAGATAGATAGATAGATAGATAGATAGATAGATAGATAGATAGATAGATAGATAGATAGATGGATAGATGGATAGATGGATGGATGGATGGATGGATGGATGGACGGATGGATGGATGGACGGACAGACAGACAGATAGATAAAACTTTTCTTTAGAATGCAGTTAAGTCATATTAAAACTCAGCCCTGCTTTAAAAACTCCCGCATATAAATCCGCTACTCACTAAACAACCCTGGAAATCCAGACTGACTAACTGTTTACAGCTGGTGATGCAGGTTTTTCTTAGTTTACGTTGGCAGATCTCTGGCTGTGGGTGTTAGGTACACCGAGCACTGACATCCAGCCAGGATGAGTTTCCACTTATTCTGGAGAACATCTGCGTGCAACAGGTAAACATTAAAGTCAAACCACACGGATCAACACGCAGCCACCCAATCAGACGTCAGAAACATGGTGGGGGAAGGCACTGAGGCATCCAGAGTACACACTGACTGATAAGGATGACGCTGGATTAGGGATGATTTGACATGAGTCAGATCTCCAAAGGTCACATGTGTGGGCAACATGCATGATTAGGAAGCACGAAGAAGAGCATGAAAATATTTAAATAGATGCTCCCTTTGATGAACACAGTTGTTTAAATTTATAGGAGTTACATTCAGTGGTGTGACCAAAAGAATCATTTTGACCATTAAAGACCCAGACTGGCCTTGCAGCTCAGCGGCCCACAGGAGGCCATCCCTTCAGCAGCTCCTCCACTTATGTAAACATGACCTCTGTTAGACTAACAACAGCCTGAAAAATTTTAAAAGTAATCTCATTCCAGGGGGGGGGACGCTCTATAAAACCAGACCAAGCACTTTGAAAAAACACCAAAACCCAAATATGTGAGTGCCAAACACTCGGCTTAGCAGAGACAGACAGAAATGCAGTGACACATTCTCAACTTTGGTTGGAAGATAAATCAAAGGTCTGTGTGGCGCAGCGGCCTGGAGGTGAGCGCCATGTGTTCCTGTCATCACGGGTTCAAAACCAGCTCATGACCTCCGCTAGACATCATCTGTTTCCTTCCCAAATTTCCTGTCATGTTCCGCTGTGGACTATCTAGTGAAGCAGAGGTTTCCTTAACGGATAATACTGATGTCTGGGCTCTCTTCACGCTATTCCTATATGCTGGCATACCTTGAAAAGGAGACATCTGCTATTATTCATGTCTGTGCAGCATGAAAACCACAGTGACATGCTGCTGACAAAGTAGCTAAAACCCAGTAATCCATCACAGAAAAAAAGCTTAATTCTAACATTTGTCTGTGTGTCTGTTTAATTTCATTCCTCTGTGAATGAGTTGACTGCTTTCACAGCAGTGTGTGCATCATACTGCACCTCCCTTAGTGTCGGGAAGAAATGGAAATCACCTCCAGGAAATAATCCCTGAAAAACATGTCAGCTTACACATTTTATTGTCACATTTATGTCCTCTCGCTCAGGAAATTACTGTTCTGTTACAGTTCATTTCAAACACGGCTTACACGGAAAAGGTTTGAAAACAACAACGAAGAGAGAATTGAAAGTCCTGCTTCAGTATTCTCAACCATTTGTTTGGTCAAGTGCATTAACCTAATTGCTGCTTTAATTATGACAACATTTTCTGAAATTAAGGCAGTATTACATTCATGTATCGCACAGAAGTCATAGGAAGGTGTGGATGTTAACATGCTGATTTTTAACATGTTTATTGTATATCTTAAACCATTTTAGTTTTCTAGTATTTTTTATATACTAAATAAAGAAGGGGGCTGCACGGTGAATCGGTGGTTAGCAGCGTTGCCTCACAGCTAGAAGATCCCCGGTTCGCGTCCCGGTTAGGACGCCTGGGATCTTTCTGTGTGGAGTTTGCATGTTCTCCCTGTGCATGCGTGGGTTTTCACTGGGTACTCCGGCTTCCTCCCACAGTCCAAAAACATACTGAGGTTAGTTGATTATTCTAAATTGTCCGTAGGTGTGAATGAGAGTGTGCTTGATTGTCTGTCTCTATGTGTAGCCCTGCGACAGATTGGCGACCTGTCCAAGGTGTCTCCTGCCTCTGCTTGAGTCGGCTGGGATAGGCTCCAGCTCTCCCGGGACCCTACAGAGGATTAAGCGGTGTATAGATAATGGATGGATGGATAAATAAAGAAGAAGATTTAATTATGCCATAGGGTGGAAACGCAACATTTGACACCCAATTTAATGACAATCTGTCCAATAGATTTTGAGGCATTTCACTCAAAATGTCAGCCTGCTGGTGGCACTAGAGGAGAGTGTAGTTGATCATAAAAGCCAGTAGGGTTCATATTCTGGGGATCATGAATGTCTGTGCAAAATGCCATGATAATCCACCAGGGCTGTCGATCAAAGTCGTAGAACCCAATTCAAATCTCTGTTTCTTCGTCGACGACACCCTTCAGCTACCCAGTCTCTGCAAAATGTCCCAATACAACTAAATTACATTATCAATTATGTTTTGAGGGGAACAGAATTTTGCATTGAAATAAGCACAGTTTGTAACCTGTGATGTGGTGGGAAACCAGGGTTTGGGTGGTAGACGAGAGTGTGAGTCTCAGAAATAAGTTTCAGTTGCTGTTGTTGTTGGGTTTCGATTTTCACCAAGACTAAGTGGTTAGGTTTAGGAAAACATCAAGGTTTGTTGAACACTTCTACATGTTAGAAGTTTGGTTAAGGTTAAGCAAAATTACTTGGTTAGAGTTTAGAAAAATATGATTATTTTGGTTAAAATCCGACCCCTTCACTACATGTTTGAATCATGTCGTCGATTTTCAGTGTTTCCAGGGTTACGAGTCCCGCCTTATCTAATATATGATTGGTTGGCTGAAAAGGAGCAACAGTAAAACAAAAAAATAATTGACAAAGATACGTTAATTAAAATCATATTTGTGATTCATGATTCAACAGAAAATATATTCATCTCAAACTGATTGAGAATAAAGTTTAGGTGTAGCGGATCATTATTCATGGAGACTGGATTGCCTCCCACCATCACCTAGTGAAAGGCCCTGCTGTGGTCTCTGCTTAATGCCTCGAGAAATCATCTTTTATGTTATCTTGTTAGCAAACCTGCTGGAAAAAGTGATGCAGTGCAGCAAGCCCACATGTCACTGCCTGGCCCTATGACTTTACTGTAAAAGACTAACTTCCGGTGACTCTGCTATGCTGTGGAGGATCAAAGGATCACTACAAATCAATACAAAGTTGTTAGTGAAAACCATGTGTATCAAATGTTATGGCCTTCACAGTTACCAGATCTCAACCCAAGTGAACACCCGATGTGTTAGGAAGTGCTTCTTCACCACCACCATCATCAAATCACCAGATGAGGGAATATCTTTTAGAAGAATGGAGTTCATCCCTCCAGTAGAGCTCCAGAGATTTGGAGAATCAATGCCAAAGTGCACTGAAGCTGTTCTGGAGGCATGGAGTGGCCAAACACCTTACTAAGGCACTTTATTTGTTTATTTTCCTTAAACTTGTTACCTGTTTGTAGGAGCACATGGACTTTTCTGTGGTAGAGGAGGACTCCGTCTTGATGCACCAGCCCTTGAATCCATTCAACAGTTGTTTGGACCAGAGTGGTGGGAAAAATGACTTGGCTCTGGATAAAAAGGCATTCGGTTTCTCTCAGATGCGCCTGCAAATTAAGAGAAACAAAAGTAATTTCTAGAGGACAGGGTACCAAAGTACAGGGTAACCAGCAGGGCGCATGTCTGTAGGGACAGTAGTTTGAATGAAAGATCTGAAAGATTGATTTTAGAGCGCTTTTCAAACTGCGGTAACAACTCCAATTCAAACCGCATGCAGCAGAGTCCCTTGGTGCATTGTTTGTCTGCAGTGTCTGATTCAGTGAAAGCAACTTTGTGGTCACAGTTTACTAGAAAATCACACGGTAATGACCTCAGCCACTGGCAGCTCTCCACAGACCTTTCACCGTGTGCCAGCAACACAACTCAAAAGGCAACAAAAGGGACACCCGAACAAACCTCTGGCTCTTCAACACACTCGGCATCTCCTGAAAAACCAGAGCAGCTCTGTGCCTCAACCGGAATATCTGACGGGTTATTATCCCATTAGATACGCTTCATTTACAGTCCAGACAATATATGAAAGGGGAAACCAACCGCAACTGAGGATGGAGATAGGGATCGACCGCTCCTGGCTGTAGTTTCAACCAACCGATGTTTGCTTTTCAGCCTAATAATGGCCGAGGATAACTTGTCGGAATGTTTTTTGTACCAACAGGCAGTAAAAATAATTTTGTGTTCAGGGTTAGAAAAATATTTAATGTATTTGTCAGACTCTTATGGGGGTCATTAGCACAAAAAAAATATCTATTAATGATTCTAAAAGACTTTTACCTCAACTCTACCCAGCAACTTGTTTGTCAAGCATTTTCAGTACATTTTATATGGACAAAGTTGCGTTCATCAGTATTACTTTACAACAAACAGTGCACGTGTGTACCAGAAATACATTTTATAGGACAAGAAATACTCAATTGCACTACTTTCATAGTTAATGGTGTTTGGCCATAAATCATAGTGTCATAAATAATTTTTAAACCATTCAAAAATGAGGCCACTGCGTGCATTTCCATCACCCCGAGGTCATTTCATTTTCAGCATGAGCAAAATGTTCCTCCTACGCTGAATGTTTAGGGACTCTGTCAGCATCAAGCTAATTGCTCCACCGTGTAAAGTGTGTGTGTGAGGCATGAGGTGGGAATGTAAAACACGTTAAGGAGTGTGGATGGCTCTTGGATGCCGTGTATCAACAGATCCCTGAAATGTGTTTTGACACAGCGACAGGATGAGGGAAAGACAGAACCCTGAATGTTACATGAAGCTGGAGATGCAAGTCGGGCCTTAATTCCAGGTCAGTGGATGTGAAACATGTCAACATATACACAGTGAAGCTGATACAGAGATCTGCTTGATTTATGTGTTCCAGTTTCTGATAAGTCATCTTTTATAAACAGGTCAAAAGCAATAACTTACATCCTTATTGGTAAATCAGTGACTACATCTTTTCTAGTTCAGTCATGAACTGTTAATAAGTGACAACTTTTTGGTTACCAGGCTGCTCAAGTCATCAATAAAGTTCCAAAGGTTTCTCCCATAATAAGACATAAAGTATGTTGGTAAAATGATTTAAGGTGATAATAAATGGCAACTAGAAGAGCACTCAGAGAGCGCAGACCTCCTCCAAGCAGCTCATTTTACCCCATATTGAGATTTACATCCAGAAATAATATTCCCAGGATTGTTTTATCAACATTATTGGATTCCTTGACCAAGAAAACAAACCCTTAGCATTTGGATTCACATTGATATCACTGTTAGTTCAATAGTTATTCATGAAAATCACTTTTCGATAATGGTAGTTTCTTCTGGAGCCAGCTCCATAGCTGTTGATTCTACAACAGATCTGTTGGCATCCTCCTGATTCAGCAGAGTCTCAGCTACATGTTGGTGTTGGCTGCAGGTCTGGATCTTCATCTGTTACCTTACAGTGATGACCATTCCACAGGCCCTCTAGTTTTTCCTGTTTTGGATCGTAGTATCTGGAATTTTGCCCGGCTCCAGATCAAATTTTGACATGTTGTAGAAATTACTGGAACTTATCTTGTATTTTTTGTCAAGCAGCCTGGACATTTTTAGTGGAGTTACATGCACACACGCATGCACATTGCCCTATCTCCCAATGCTGAAGAATCCTGCAAAAAACTCCTGGATCCAGATGGTGATCCAGATCACCAAAATCTAATCATCTGTTCCTCGTCCCATCATCCACCTTTCCTGAAAATTTCATCAAAGTCTGTTCAGAACTTTTTGCGTGAAGTTGCTAACAGACAAACAAACAGATAAAAGCCGGCAAAAACAAAACCTCCTTGGCGGAGGTAATGAACATTAATTCTACATTTACAAGCGTGAATAAACTAATTTCAACAGGTCAAATTTCAACGATAAGTGTTATGTTTTAATTAAACATGAGAGTAAAAAACAGATTAATTGTTGTTACTGGAACACTTTTCCAAAAGATCAGAGATCAAACTACCCATGGGAACAAATAAATCAAGTGTAATGCTGATGAAGGATCAATGGTGCTAACCTGGCAACTAAAATGTTATTCTTAATAATTGTTAATAAATAATGCATTAAAATCATTAGGTACATCTATAAACCTTTTATTATTGGGTGTCTTATAGGAAGAGTTTAATATTTTGGTGAATTCACTTAGTGGCATTTTGGACAGAAAGTAGATAAGTTGACTTAACTCTATCTGCATATATGTCAAGGTCTTTGGATGTCCCTCTGTACCATCCAAGGAAAAAATCCATACAACATTTGTAGGATCTATAAATGGCTGCAAAACAGTATTAGATATTAATACTTTATATTATAAAAAAATCAACAAAAAGTGATCAACAGCTGCATCATTGCACTAACAAGAAACAAAGGACACATCATTGTACAGTCTGTGTGTGAGACTTCAAGGTGGCAGCATCCAATGTATGATGCAAAGGAATATTTTAAACTGAAACAGCACCAGAGAAATAAACAACAGATGACACCGACGTACAACAATCAGCCACAGACGATGATGTTCGTCATAAATCTTTTGCCTCAGCTTTGCAACTTTATAGCACAACATAAACTGATGATGACTGCACCGAACCGCCCGACTGAGCTTTTACAACTCATATGGTGATGTTGATTCTTTAAAATAATAATCTGTACAGTAATCCATATAAGTTGACATGCGTGTCTGTATGGCAGCCATGGAGCTACAGTTGACAGGCAGTTAGCTTAGTTCAGCATTACGACTGTTAACAGTTAGAAACAGCCTGGTTCTGACCAAAGTTTCAAAATTAAGCCAAAAAGGGGAGCATAACAATGAGAATTCACTAGTTAATGGGCAAAATGTGTGTCCGACTATTTCATGGTGGTGACCAGTTGCCAGGCAACCAGTTGAGACTCCAAAAGGTTAGTTTTTTGTGGATTAGGAAAAAAAGATATGATGTGTTACCTGGCGAGCTTTAGAGGTGCTGTAAGGTGGATTTTCCAGTTTTCCACACTTTCTAGTCTTAATGCTAAGCTAAGCTAACTGGCTGTAGCTTCATATTTACATACAGGTATGAGAGAGGTGTCGATATTCTCCATGATCTTCTCAATAAACTCTCTGCAAAGAAGTCAGTAAGCACATTTCCCAAACTATTCCAGGTTCCAGCTCCTGCCATCGGATTTCACACACATCCACATCACACATGTTGTGCAACACTGTGCACGCTGCACTCAGTAAAATATGAGATCTGATGGTTTCATTATAACATGCAGCTCTCTCGGTCCACTAAGCAGTAATGTGGACTACACACAAGCTCAGGCTGCTCTTACATATAATAAATTGCAGCCTTCTATATTCCCTCATGAGCGTCCCTTGAATGGGGAGACAGATGTTTATGCAGTTGCCATGGCAAGGGGTGTCCTTTAGTGTGGGAGCTGCAGAGGTGTTGCACGATCCACATCACCCCCTCACAGAGTCATTAGACAGCCCCGGTTGTGTCAACTGCTGAAATACCGCTGCCGCACCAGGGTGAATGCAGTCATTCGGGGACGAGGACACGCAAAGCAAAATAGAAACAGAACTCATTTTGACATAAATTGCCCCAAAACAGCCAAGGAGGTACTGATAGTTTCTGCAAGTAATGAAAGATAAATATTCTCACAAATGAGGACATCCCAGTGAAATAAAAACAGCAGTGCTTCAGTATTTTAGATTCTGTTTGTTATTGTTTTTATGTTGAAATTTCCTTCTATGCAAGGTATTGTATTTCCTGAAACATAATATAAATACATTTTCTCACAGAAATAAGCATAAACAGATAAACATGGGCTCAAAGGAGGAAACTGGTTTGAGTTTCCCCTGTTTCTAAAGTTAGCAGTGCCTGGGATACATCCATAAAAATTCACAAGGACATTGTGTGGCCATATTTAAGGAGGCCATGGCTCTAATTATCAATTAACTGGGTTATTACTCTCTCTTAAGCCAGTCAGGCAGCACATATGTGCTATTATGCATGCAGGATACGCTGATTAAAGCCAATAACTTTTTTTTGCTCCCATTCACAAGTATCCACGTTTATTGTTCATTTCAGAGCACAACATATTTTCAGATGCCCCCATGTGAATAATTAAAAACATATATAATGTACCCTAAACTGTTAATACCACGCTCAAGGCTACTGGCAAAAGTAGGAGAAAATGCACCTCTGACATGCTGTGCTTAGAGTTGGCCAGTAAAATGTGGGGTTTCAGCACTCTGAGATCTTTGAGGTGCAGATCTGGCACTCTGTCTGGCCCCCTTTCCAAACATTTGTCTTCATCTTCAGGATGGCTGCTGGCTCTGGCCTTGCCGCCAGCTCCTTATTGCTTGTTTGATGATTAAATACATTTTGATTTGCCGGGCCATGTTGTAAACTTCCTGTGTGGTTGCACCGTCAGGTCTGTGTTCCACACCGCTGCTCCCCAAAGGCCTTGCGTGAACACCATTATTATCCCTGCAAATTAGCCCAGTTAACCTGCCCCTGCTCCAGCTCACTCTTTGTTAACCCCTCATTTTTCACCGTGTCTGGACTGTGGACCAAAGGGTTGTAGAAGCTGGTCCTCCCCCTCCTCCCCGCGGTCCCCATCCACCCTTGTCCCGGCAGATCCTAACCCCTGTGAATATTAAACAGCACAGACTGCAGGAATGCCTCTGCTAAATTGGCAGCAGATGTTGTTGAGGGGATTTGGTTGTGAGGTGTTTTGTCTGCAAACTGAGCTGTAAAACATCGCAGGCCTGACAGATCCTCTGGTGAGCCTCTAAGGTGAAACGGCACAAGGGCAACACAGACCCTTAGTAGCTCTACTGAGGCTCAATGGTGGCTGAACACTCAACCATCCATTTAATGGTCACTCATGAAGAAAGCTTTCAGGAGATAAACTGAACAAAGAGGCAGCTAAAAGTTGGAAGACATCAAAGATGAGGAGTATTTGAGCTGTCCCCCCCACTGTAAATAATGTAGTCAACACTTCCAAGATTAAATTGGCAGACTTAACACCACAAGTTCATCTCAGTTTAGTCCATGATGTTGTCTTTTACTTCACACCAATAGATCTTTTTTTAAATAAGACACAGACATTACTTCAAGATGTGGCCAACTAGCAATCAGATTATATTTTAATGTGTGTTAAAATATACCTAAAAAAAAACCCTCCATGTGATCCGGGAATGGAAAATGTTGCTTACCTGCCATCATGTCAGTTTGAGAGGAAGCAGGTCTGAGATGTCTGGGTGTCTGGGAAAAAGATGAATGACTGGTGCACCAAGAAAATGATTTCGTAGTTTGTTCCAAATTCTAAACCAGCCATCGCTCCAGGCCACGACTGCCGACATAAACTGTGACACATGTGATTTCTTACTCCCAGCACAAATTATGATGGTTTGGACTACTGGTGCTCTGGCTCCAGGTCCTCAGAGGCTCAGGAAGAGGAATTGGTAGTGGGTCCAAATGAATCAATAGATCATAACAGGAATAAAATGTTTTCACTGACTCAGAAGTTTCACAAGCCAGACAAAACATTTTCAGTCTCCACTTCTTAAGGATTTAAAGTGACACATATCAATATTTTTATATGGATAATTGCTAAAATAATACTACTGTATCTATATAATATATGGATTTGCTCATAGTGACAAACCCCCAGCTGATTATCATACAACTCTTCAGTTCAGCCAAATGGATCCTTTTCGCGTTTGTCATCGGCTTCACTTTTCAGACCTGAAGGTTACGTCCATCTTTTATATACAGTTCATGCTTTTAGCAGCTGAAGATACACTGATCAGGCACAACATTAAGACGACCTGGCAAATATTGTGTTGGCCCCCCATATGTGGTCAAAAATGCCCTGAACCATTGGGCATGGACAAGAGGACCTCTCAGGGTGTCCTATGGGGTCTGGAACCAGGATGTTGGCACTGGATCCTTTGGGTACTCTGGCTTGTGCAGTGGGGCCTCTGTCAATCAAACTTGTTCCACTGCATCCTGTTGATGCTTGATCACAATGGGGTGTAGGAAGTTTGGAGGTCAGATCAACATGTTGGACCATTGTCATGTTCCTCAACATGTTCCTGATTGTTTGATGTTGTTTCCATGTGGTGGGGTGCATTTTCCTGCAGGGGTAGGCCAGTGACATTTGGGATTTCCATTTGCATGAGGGAGTGTTCTTATTTGTGGGACAATGTTTATTTGGGCATCTAAGGCTGACCAACACGGATGCCAGATGCAGAACACCACATAGTACCAATACGATCAATGTTATTCACTTCACCTGTCAGTGGTCATAATGTTGTGGCTGATCGGTGTATTTCCAGGTATAGCCCTCAGGAGACCAAAACAGAACTATAACAGGAGTGGACATACTTTGTTGTTCAGAAACACGACTCCTATGAATAGTGGCTGCTTACAAAGGCAACTTTATACTAATGTTTCTGACATATTGACCTAATAAACTGATCAAATGTCTCAGAGTTTCCAAAAAATAGAAATAAAATAACATAGAAAGCCTTTATCATCTTTGCATTGTGCAAAATACAATGAAAGTAAGAATGCTACTCCTCCTAATTTGTGCATTAAGACACACGCACACACACAAGCAACCCACAAATATGAATAAAAGGAGGCAATAAATAATAAACACTACAGGGAGAAGTTGCTTTGGTATGAATGCTGATTATTAGACTATAGTTGCACTAGAAGTATATAACACTTTTGCCCAAGTTTGAATGAAAATTATTGCAGAAAAACTCAATGAATGCTGGATTAACTCCAAATAAAAGCATTCTGGTAGTAGTACATTATGCCAAATTGAGGGCCCTGCTGGTGGTCTGCAAATACATTTATGATGCAATGTGTTCCTCCTATACTCTATGAGCGAGATCACTGTCCACAATATAATTCAATCCAGTTCATTCTTATAGTGTATGTATGTGCACTCAGTGTGCATGGTGGTATGTTATCTATCAACAGAGAAATTCCAGAAGAATAATCAGTTTAAGTGCTACAGCAGGTGGGAGGACCTCTTGCAGCTACTAAGTGATAGATTTTTTTTTCTCTGATAAGAAACCATTACATTAGCAAGACATGAGCTCCTATATGTAAGGTAAGTGCAGGGAGCAGCCCATTTACTGACACGGTTGAAGCTTAACATGAGAACTAAATTCAAGGGTGGCCAAGATCCATGCAGGCCATCTGCCAAGAATCCAATATAGCAAATGGTTGGATCCGTGTAAGCCCTAAGCTGAAAATAAAGTCACTGTGCTTAAAAAGATGCTAACATCCTTTAATGGGTATGAAAGCCGCTGCAGGAGAATACAAATCCCGGCTGTTTTTCTCTCATGTTCCCTGTAGCCCAGACTTTTATCCGCTTCCATCCAGCATGCCCTGTGAAGTTGATTAATTGAACACTTTGGGACAAAAGGGAAACTTTTATCAACTTTGGCCGTGACCAACCCACTGTGTGGACGAAGAGGAAATTAACAAAGCTGCTCTGCTTTATCTCCTGATCACAAGACGAGGCGCTGAAGTGTTAGCCAAGAAATAAAGCTATCAAAATTAGCATAGATGGAGGATAAGGATGAAGAGTCTGGTGTTGGCGCTGTTTGCCACCTGCTTTGGGACAGACGTGAGGGGAGCGAGGGGTAAATGTGGGGTCACGGCTGTCAGCAGTCTCTCAGTTATACTGGCCAAGAGGGAGTGCAGATACGAGGAGGGCAGAAACTGCAGTGCTGACATGATGAGGGACACGAGGGTTACACAGTCACCACCACTATCTTCATTCAACACTGCACGGCTTATAAACCCTGTGTGACGGGCTCTGTGTGTGTTTGTTTGTGTCAACATTCCTTTAAGCAGTTTTCTCTCAGGACTCTGGTCTCGTCTTGTGTGATGCTCCCACAGTGGAAGCCTGTTCACGACCTCTATAAAAAAGAGAGGGATGCCCACTTCCTTCTACCCTCAGGCATGCCAGCCCTGCCTCATGGGAGAGGGGCCCCATAATTTATTATTTGTTCCCCTCTTGTTAAGGAAATACTTTCTCAATAGCTCTTTCTCCTTTGTATATTTTTACTGTTCTTATTTTCTTCCTTGATCCAACCCCGTCCTCTCTTATTTATTTGCTTTCTAAACACCAGCTTGGTTCGTTACATTCAAGCTGCCATGAAGAGACTTTAAAAAATTAGTTTTGTCCTCAGTGTGGACAGTGTTTATTTGTCTGAGTGAACCTGAAGGGATACGAGTATTTTGGGAATACCTATGTGTAGGTGACAGCTGAGCTGAGTCATACAAGCTGACCTCGGTTAGCTTTACCTCGGGCGTTAATCAGATTCTTCTGCTGCAGATTGAAGATATGTCGACTGATGCAACGAGCTCGGATGTCATAATTTATCAGCCTAGCCCTGCCACTCTTAATGTAGAAGACATTCCTGCGCCATGTGAGCTTAATGAGATGCTATGTACACAGCACATGTTGTGTGTAAAGGTTTCTTTCAGCAAAAGCACGCTGAAGCATTCAATCTTACACCGAAGTGACCAAATCCTTGTTTAATCACAGCAGTGACTTCTTTGTTTGTTGGTGTTGCAGCTTTTTCAACCCCCACAGAAACCATCAAGGCAACAAAAAAAGAAAAAGAAAAGGCCAGAAAAAAGGCCAAGCCACTGCCTGAACCACTGATCCATGACTCAGCTTTGAAAGTCTCCGCCTTCAAATCAAATTGTCCGGCTTCAAGGAGCAGAGGTGCTGCAGTCCTGCCCCGGGCCACTCAGTGTCACCGGCCAGCTTTGAGGGGTTAACGCGCATTTTTCTCAGTTGTCAAGGACGTGTGATGGGGGCAAAAGAATACAGAGGAGCCCAGAGGTCACCGCACTCCAAATATCAAGAGCCTTTGAAATACTTAATTGTGTTATAAAAGAAGCTGGAAATACCAACAACAAACCCAAACACAACATTTAACATCTTAGCTTTTGCTTTTATAAGAGCACGTCTGGTCCTCGACACCGTTCCAGGAGGTTTACTGATCTGCTCGAGGATGACAGCCAGTTTATTTGTTCTGTGCTGGTATTTGATAGGAATCAGGTTGTTATAAGCTGAGTTACGTCATAGCTTAGGGAACATTTTCTTCTCTTATGTTGTGGAGGATCACTGCACTTTTGAACTGATTTTTGTCATCATGACAATTCATGTATTTAACCATGCTGTGCATATTAATGTTGATTTACCCGTTTGGTACAGGCTGAATTATCTCAACAAGTATTCAACAGATTGTCATGAACTTTAGTGCAGACATTCATGGAGTTTGAAAGACAAATTCCCCCAACTGTGGTCTACATCAGGGAATCTTCACATGTGCACACGTTAAACTGAGATGGTTAAAGTCAGCTAGAGCCATCCCCAGCAGCAACACTGGGCAATGATTACTTTTTTCAATGATGAGCAGTGTATTTGCAATCCAGTAACGCTCCTGTTGGTTGGTATTTTGTCAGTTTGCTTTCTGTCTTTACATAGATGATGGAGGTCTGCATTCAGTTGATCTGTTAGCCTGGAGCAGGGGGTGACTTTAGGGCGAAGTGGTAATTCCAGAGCTGTCCTATATAAATGTTGTATATTCTTAGCAGACTTGCTAACATTAGCCCCAGGCACAAATACATCCAGGAGTATGTGAGTTTTCATTTAGGCTAAGCTAGCTGCTGCTTGATGATCAATGAATAAAAGTCCTCATAGGGAGGAATCGCCACTTGGCAGCCATCTTGGACAGCAGAGCCGACCTTACCCAATGCAGAGCCCTAGGCGAGATTTTATATGGCGCCCACCTCCATCAGCAATTTGCTTGCCTCACGCCCTTTATACATTTCTCTCTCACTCCTGTCTTCTGGCATCCTAACTCTGTCTACTGTCAGGACTTCTGGTCTCCAATTCATTTATGTGTTGATTATTTGTTCCCAGTTTTCAGATGTGGGATCGGTTGTTGGGCATGACACAGCATTTTACAGCACTCTTATAGGATTCAAATAGCACTGCCTATCTGTACCCTCCCTGTTCGTCTTGTCTTGCCCTGTCCTTCATTTGTTTTCCCCTCAATTCACTGAGGTGCTGCACTGCCTCAAAAAAAAAAAAAGCAATTTGCTTCCCCATTTTGTGGCGCCCCCTGGAGGTCACAGCGCCCTTAGCATTTGCTATATTGTCTAATGGGCAAGCCGGCTCTGTTAGACAGTTATTTAGGGCTAACAGAGGTGGGCCCTATCTAAATTAATGTGTAGACAGCCATATCTGCAATACTGATGGTCAACTGGACATAAAAACTGCATGTATAGAATCATCAGCCAAGTCTGATAAAAACTGTTCTACCATGTTGGTGACTTTATCCCAAAATAAGGTTTAAAAAGCAGTTTTCTCTAAAGGTTGTACTTTGACTCCGCATGTACACAGTTTTGCAACGCATCGCTTGCATCAGCGAGACAATATGATTTTCTTCTTGTTTCCTGGTTCAGCTGGTACAAAGATGATTGGCTTTTTGGAGGGGATGAGGTGCGACGCGTGTCATACAACTTTCACCTTTGTCATTAAGGAAAAGTGTCTTCAATTTTGGAATAAGGTTATTAAGTGGTGAGTCTCCCCCTTATAATCTCTTACAATTTCTGCTCTTTGAACTGATGTCCTTCTATTTCTATTTTTACATATTTTAAATATTTGCTGGGAACCATTTAAAGAAACCTGATGAAGCTGAGGGGAGTAAAGAACATAATATTTTACTTCTGCTGATGAGTAATGAGGAAAGTATGAAGGGTAATTTGCTCAGCACTGATTACCAGGTTAAAATGTAAATTGTGTGATGCTGTTTACATGTCAAACTCCAAATATTCTTTATTTTGTGTAAAACAAAGACAATGAAGTTTCTTTTTCTTTATATTTAAATGTTGATTGTTCAGGCCATTCGCTTGTTTGGTAATGCCGTTGGTAATTCACTTGAGTTAGACTTAAAAATTAGGGTTTTTGCTTACATTACTTATATTATTTGACCAATTGGCGGCTAGAGTTTCTTGTTCTGTGTGAGAAAATGAGTGAAATTGTGTAAAGATTGTGCTTCCTGTATAGAATCATCATGTGGAAGAGCAGGGCAGAGGATGCATTTTCAACAACATTTAATGTAACTATGGAGATCCAATGTTTTTCTTACATTTCATTTTTTAAAAGTCCACACAGTTCACAATAGATAAAAGGGACTAAACACAACTCTAAGAGAAATTAAATTATTCTCCTTTTTGTACTTTCTTCTCAAGTATTTTCATATTAACACCAGATGAAGACACATGAATTGAGGAACATCGAGTGGTTATTAAGTTTTATATTTATCTGTAAGACACACAGAGTCCACCTAGAGGAAAATAACTTCTTGGTCCTCTTCTCTGAGCTCTGAGAAAACAGAGACAGCAGCTTCTTCCTGAGCCGACCATGTTTCATGCAGAGACAATTAAACAAGTCGCTGCAGCCACCCAGCTCCTTCTCCAGACACTGAACTCAATTATTACAGAGGCTAACTCCTCATCACCACAAGTTCACTGAGTGTGGCTAATCTTATCTGATCCGTTATTAGCAGCATTTTTCATCTTTATGGCAGAGCTAACAAGCCTTTGAGATCGTTAATAGCTGGGAATGTTCAAATCTCACGTTAAGCATGAAGATGAATGAAAGAAGGATCACTGGACATAAATCACTTTGCTCTCCGCATAGTTCTACCGTGTGGGGGAAAGTCTTAAGCCCGACGATTCACAAGGAGTTCTCATGAAACAAAAGAAATCGCACAGTGTGAGGTGATCTCTCAAGCAACTACTTTTATTTCATTTAAATCTAAAGTACATTTTGATGCTTGTGCAGAGGCAGGAACCAAAAATGATTTATCACAGACAGCTTTAACGTCATCTAGGAAATAAGGAAAAGATTACTGAGGAATGCATTACCAAATGCTTATTTCTGAAATGACAGCAAATTGGGACATTGCTTTTTCAAAGAAGAAATAATGAATCACACAGACTTTTTCTTGCTGAAAGATCCAGGTGCTCATTTTGAAAGAGCTGCGAAAAAACAACTTCATGAACCATTTGAAAAGCAAACACAGCGCGCTGCACACTTGACTGTCAAAACCGACACAAACGCATGACTGTAAAAGCAAAGGGAGGGCGAGATGCTTTTAGTTACCGAGCAGAGAGCTGTCAATATGTTTGTTAACAGTGAAGGGGTCACGGGTTAAGAGCTGGTAATCAGACAAAGTTTGAGTGATGGACGAGGTGATATCAGAGCGGGAAGGACTCCACGGAGACACACAGTTTTTGACTTGTGTGTATCTGTGTTTGTGTGTTAGACTTGCTCCACAAAGAGGGAACAAAACATTTAAGAACCACATCAGTGAGTTAGTGAAGATAAAACACACTTAAGGAAATATCCCTGCCAGACACTGAATGGATTCGCACTCATCGCACGGCCCTCATCCTCCCACCAGCTTTAGACAGCTCAATCCTTCTTGGAGCCTCGGGCTCATCCGGCAGTGACCTGTTATCAGTGACCCAACTTAGGCCTCCAGACGGCGTTAATCTGTCATGATAAGTTTACATCTGCTCAAATTGCTGCACTGGTACCTTGAGTTTAATCGAAGTGCTGATTTGGGGTCTGTTTTTCTTGTTTCTTTCTTTGTCTGTTTCCTAATCCATGTGTCGGAGAACATCCAGCCGCGCTCCAGCCAGTCCGCCTGACTCTTCAGGGTGCAGTCAGAGGCAGCACAGCCTCTCCTCCTCTTCCTCCAACAGACTCCTGAACCCCAGAAACACATAAAAACATAACATGCGGGTTATAACTCTTACAGGTAGAGATGATAAGAACAGTTATTCTGAGGTGACTACAGACAGACAGAGCTGAAGGGGTTTTTTTCCAATAACTTGAGTATTTTGGGCTATAAAGTGCCATAAAATAGAAAACATAACCATTTCCTAAAGGCTGACATGACAAACTCATATTGCTTTTATTAAAACATTTGTAATTGTATTCACTACGGTTGAAATCTTAAATCATTTCAGCTCTAGTTCATTTGGTAGCTACTCTGGAGCTTTTGATCATAAACCTTGAGCACGGATCTCGGAGTGGCCTTTCCAGGCTAAAGAATGAACTCTGAAACTCAGCTTTTAAGCCGTCATCAAAGAGAAGTCCTTACAGTGTACAATGCACATGATAACTGACAAGCTTAATACCACTTAATGGACCTTGTGAAGAGACTGTGGGATCCGTGTTGCAAAACCAGTAAATTGCTGTTCTAGTAGTGTATTTAAAAACTATAGTATAATGTGTATTTCCTGGTCACCAGTGAACACAACGCTGAATATTATCATCCCATATATTTGATTATATCATGAAATAGTCATTTTTTAACAACCAGCAGATACAGAGCAATAATATTGTCGCATAAAGTCATGTTTGTGTCTGCTGGAAGAAATTAAATCCAATATTTTCTCTTTTTAAAACTGTTTTCAGTCTCATTCAACTCCTGAGGGAAAACACAGCAGTTGTAGCACACAGTTGAGTTATTTTTCAGCTGCCTACTAGAACTTGAAACACTAGAGATGAGAGCAGAGTGATTGAAGGCTGCAACTAATCATTGTCTGCAGTGTCAATTCTCTAAACTAACTGATCAGTTGTTTGGTGTGTCAAATGCCAGAAAATGGTGAAAAACGTTGATCGGTGCTTCCTAAAGCCCAAGATGACGTTCTCAAATGTCTTGTTTTGACCGCAAAGTAAAGATCTTCAGTTTATCGTAATAAAGGAGTAAAGAAAGAAAGTGCAAATAAAACAAAAAATCCAACTTGCAGGCTTGAAAAACGAATCAATTAGATAAAAAGCTCAAAGAAGCTGAGGGGGAGTCATTTGATTCATTGTTATAATAAAAACATTAATTATAGCAGCTTTAAGATCGGACCTGCAGCACAGGTTACACTAAAAAGGATATCGTCCTGAGTAGGGCTACTTGTTGCCTTGTATTGCAGCAGCCTGAGGAGACCACAAAGAACAGCCGAATGTATTATAGCGTAACACGGTTCACATCAGCAGCGAGCGAAAGCAGAGAGCATCTGCTCAGACTGCTCTGAGATGCTTTCACAGGCGATAAGCCACGCGGTAATGGCAACCTGGGGTCATTAGGGTCTGTTGTGCAGACAGTTTGCCACGGCACGGAGAGAATAAACAACCACCATTTTCATTTCTTATTCATGGCTTTAATCACGGATGACAAAACATCCAGTAAATAGGGAAAGGGAGGAAAAAAGTTGGCATTGACTGTGTGCCTTTCCCGTGCTTTAAATGTCTTTGGGACAGTCTGCTGGGTAATGAGAGGGAATTAAAACTGTGGCGAATTTGTAAATGTGTGTAAGGGGGGTGGGGGTGGGGTGGGCTGACATTAACAGGCTGGCATGGAGTAGAGCTGGCAGAGGCCCAGCTCACAGCACTGACAGTGTGAGGTCCTCTTTGCCCATTCTAATGAGGTATTTTGAGGGTCTGAGCTCAGGCCTGCAGCAGGGCCCCCTGGGGGTCAGATGCAGTTGGATGGGTGATGGAGGAGACCAGGAGGAAGTCTGTGGCAGTGGGATGGGATGGCTGAAATGCGTCAGTCCACATACCAGGATGGCAGATGGTTAAACAAGCTCAACGAATGCAGGGAGTGACATGAAGCGTCTTCAAGGTCGCGTAAAGGAAACTGCATCATATTCAGAAGTCATTTCCTGTGACCCCAGCCGGCCCTGATGTCAGTCCTTTGTCTGCAGGAATATCTTAAAACGGACACTGCGGATGTCCAGGTGACATTGAATGAGACGCTCGGACAATACTGGACTCATACACAGGATCTTACGGAAATAATCCTCCCATTACTCACAGTAATGTTTTTGTAGGAAGGGAACGGACACTGAGTGGTCATTTTAACAGTTTCTGGTGATTTGCTCATAAGTGAAGAATGTCAAAAGTAAACAGAGCATCAAGTTAATTTGAATTTAATGAAACCATCCCAGGTCCATTATTTGCCCCAGAACAGTTCACTCCTCTTGACATGTTTAAATAATATGTGGCACTTTATTGAGCACCGTAGGGGACGTCTGTTTTCATTTGACCCCCTACCGCAGAGATGGGAATCCACAATATATGTCAGGGAAGGCTCTGAGTCTGTAGACTTTAATTGCAATCAGATACTACAGCTTTAGTCTTGAACACCTTTAACGGGGGGAAGGCAAACTAATCAGTGAAATCACCTGGTGCGGTGTTTTAGTTGGAAAGAAAACCTCCAGCAGACATAGCTGTTCTCTCGCCTGACAGTCAGTTAAACCACACTATCCAAAAATCTTCCCATGTCCCTGGTATAAACCTCGCCGCACATGTCAGAGTGTGCGTGTTAAAACTTTACTGTTCTCACTTAAGAATAACAACCCGCAGCTCTGTTATATTATGAGAGTCGTGAAGGCTCAGAGGATCACAGTGAGGTTTGTGTTTATGGCGGCTCCTCATTTAAAAACGCGCTCGTACATTATGGTCTGCTGTACCACATAAGGTCTTTCAGTTAAAATGTAATTACTGCTATAAAGTCGATCCCAGGAGGAAGGGTTGTTCCCATCCCTAAAAGAAATTATCAGAAGGACACGGGTGAATACAGGGCTTCTTCACATCGTAATCTCTTACACTAATTATGTTACTTATACATAGGAATGAAAATTGTGATGGCAATATATTTAAAGTAAAATGATTTAACTTCATAATTGACTGAGTGTATTTAACTCTTTGTGAGAATCAGAATCAGGGTCATAATTTTCAGTGTCTTTACTACAGTAGTGGAGCTACATTTGTCAGTGTTGTGGAGGTAATGCTTTAGAATCAAACAGCTTTCCATGAACTAACCTCTTTTATTCATAAAGCTGTGTGGTAGCGTCCACACAAGCTACAATTTCCTAAATATCTGTGACAAAACGAGCACAGCAGCGCAAACTTAGGATCTGCACATGACGCCACTGACACACACGGATGTATATGTGTAGCTGATAGTGGAACATCTATGCAAACAGGAGCTAGCAGCTAGTAGTACAGTAGTACAGTAGTACAGTAGTACAAGCTAGCTGTGGGTTTGGGTGTATGAAGGCAGCAAATGACTAAAATTAAACATAAAAGAAATAAATGAACAAGTGAAGTTGCTTCTGATGTAGCAAACCACTCCTTCCTGCTATGTAGCTTCAGTGTAGTGAAGCTTTGTTAAATGTGGATTATTGGTGTGTTGAAATGAAAGTCACAGTTTTTAAAATGCAAGCAAGAAATTTCAATTAGACTGCCTCTTATAGTCGGACTTTTTGACTTTGAAAGGTAAAAGAACCTCACCAACCCTAACCTCAAAATCAAGGACGGCTGCTCAGCACCTCAACAGTGGTGAAAGTTGTAGTAATGAACTGTTTATTAGCACTTATTTGGGTCTCATTAAATCAGTTGTACACACAGTACCGTCCATCTAACTGGATATGTTGCGTTTCTATGTGCAAAAATAAAGTATAATCCATGGTATTGCCAACAACTGCAAACCTGAAAACAAGTTTTTCTGTAGATGTTCATCTTAGTAAATTGACTTATACTAGAACACAGTTAATGTCATTCTCAACCCTGACTAAATGCTAGCTTAGCTCTCTATCTTTTAAAATAGTTTGCCCATCTTTGATTATGTTTACACAATAAAGGAAGCTATTTTTTATGCATACAGTTGGCTGTTCTGCACGGTAAATGCATATATACATGTCTGTGCACCATGTATACATGTGCATACACTAATTCAGTCTAAATTTTAACTCGTTTTTTCTTTGCTGCATTTATATTCCTTATTACATCTGTAACTAATGTTCAGATTTTAGTTTTGTACCATTTATATGTATTAATGAATCCAATAAATGTAAATGCAGTGCCAGTTACCTTGATCAGTGGATCAGCTGTGTTTGTTCTGTTTTTTCTTGCACTGTCTGTTATTCAGTGCAGTTTTGAACAACATCAGCCAGATTTATCACATCACAGTGTCTGACCTGTAGGCAGTAATCTCCATGTCTCTGGCCATCTTCTCACTGAGCAGCTCCTTATAGTCTTCACACTGCTCCCTCATCTGTGCTTTCAGGTCGGCTTCTTGCTGCCTCATTTCGTCTATGGTACACTAAATAACGTGCACATACACACGCAGCACAGGGTGGGCCGTAGGAGATGAGATTAAATGACAGAATTAGTCCAAACCACTGGTCCATTACAGGTCATGATTACATTAATCCATCCACTCTCATACCTCTAGCTCAGCAATCTCGTCTATGTAGGCAGCTTTCTTCATCTCCACCTCGTCCTCCAATTCCTCGTTACACTTCTCCAGCTCAGCGAGCTCCTTTTGCAGCTCTGAAATCTGCAGAAATACAGATAAACAGCAGCTGTTAATTCAGAATATGTCTGCAAAACACATTACTCTATTGTACTGATGTTAGACTACAACATAGTATTCCCCTTCATGGTCATTTTCAGTTCAAGATATCTCCCTATCCGAGATATCCGGCAAACACAGAGTATTCCGAGTCACGTTTCTGGCCACCTGACAAATACAATTCCTATATTTAGTCCTCCTTTAATTCCTTTTTTGCCCCATTAAAGCCTTTTTAGCAATGTTAGCAGCAAGTTGACATAATGGTCCACCAGTTTGGTCCAGACTGAAATATCTCATAGTGCATACTGGATGGATTGTCACTAAGTTTTGGACAGACATTCATTGTTTCCAGATGAGGGCTCCTTTTTACTTGACATTGTATCCAGCGCCATGACAAGGTTTGTGGTTTTAAGGTGAAATATTTCAGCATATATTGGATGGATTGCAATGAAATTTGGTTCACACACTCACACACCCCTCAGGAGGAATTGTATTTATTTTGGTGATCTTAGTTTTCATCTAAAGCCATCATCATGTCAACATTTTTATTTGTCCAATAATCAAGTTTATGATTTAATACCTTCAAACGGAAAACCTTCCCATCAGCCTCAGTTGTACTTAGTGTTAAGCACTAAATGAAAACATACACAAAATTGAGCTTTAACTAACTACAACTTAAGTGTACCAATTAACCCAGCGAACACAGACAGAACAGGTTACTTTACCTCTACTATAAACTAACTGAGGAGCATCCCTCCCCCGATATTCCAGGCTGTGGTGTCCTGCCGTGAGTAATTACAGCAATCACAGAAGTTCAACAATTAGCTGTCAGAGCCAGATGGGGATCCATGTGGTCCTGCTTGTCTTTCAGCACGATCATGTGAGCATAAGACGACCCCGTTACTACTCACAGGCTGATGATGACTTCCCAAACTGGTCGAGTCACTTACTCGCACTCTCCTTCATTCTCCCTGTCATGATAAGTGGAGTCTGGTCGTGCATGTGCAGGCGAGTAGTTGGCGTACAACCCCATCAGTGCCGGCTCTATTATATACATTTCTGTGTCAGGGCTGATTTCACTGCAATCTGTTTGTTTGGCCATGTTGTGTCTCAGTGAGAAACCAGACCCGAGGCATCCATCACAGGCGAGAGAGGAAACAGAGCAGATCAAGCCGTGCTGTCCATCCGTCAGGCTGGATTGAGCTGAACTGGGGCTTGTGTGCTACATGTTAGAGAAAAGTAGATGATGTTGGGAGAGTTCTGCTGTGGTTACAGAGGGCTCACTGTTTATTTAAAGAGCTGGAGGTAGAGCCACAGTCACAGTAATGAGAACCAAACCAGCATGTTTGTTACAGATGTGGTTAGGTGCCAGCTGTGGTCAGGCCACTGATGGATGCTAAAGAGACCAAGGTAGACTGAGACGAGGTGGTCTCTGTTTCCTGAAGTTATCCGGTGATTTTACCTGAGTCACAGCCTCCTGGTTCGTATCTTTATTGACGCTTTACTTTGCTGTCTGTCTCATTCAAAGGTGCCTCGCTTTCCCGGCATTTCTTTTTTGCAGGCCGGATGAAAAACATCTGATGAAGGTTTATTTCCTCTTTTCAAGTTAAAGAAGAAGTCCACAGTCAGTGTGTGTGTGTGAAGTTTTAAGACGTTTATGACGCTGCAGGCGCTCTGAAAGACTGTACTTAATAACTGAGGACATAGAGGGCAATAAATCCTGTCTGAGCTGCAGCCGAGCTCTTCACATCTCCTGCTGAAAGTGTCCGCAGAATAAACACTCTGGTCAGCAGGATCTCCCACACTGTTGCTCTGCTGTCACTCAGCTGTCCTCCACTCCCTTCGCCTGCTGTGGGAAACCATTCATTTTCCCCATTATGTCTGATTTAGGAGCTGATGGACG
Organism: Dascyllus trimaculatus; assembly: GCA_024666655.1. NCBI lineage: Eukaryota > Metazoa > Chordata > Actinopteri > Pomacentridae > Dascyllus > Dascyllus trimaculatus. The sequence continues at coordinate 24,924,877 of CM045457.1, forward strand.
ATGCAGAGTCAGTCGTGGGTTGTAAGGCTCCACTGTTCTTTGTCAGTAAAAAGGTAGAAAATGTATCCTGGGAAGTTCTGAATCAGTAGGCAGTAACCGAAGGATTTAAATGATGTGTAGACATGAGACTGAAAAGGTTGGTTAACCCTCCCGAAAATATGTAAGTAGTGTTAGTAGCCATGCAGACAGTTTTGATTTTGTACTTCCTACAGGTGAAGCAGCAGAAGTCAAATCAGTTTTAGCTGAGGAGCTCACAGCATCGAAAAGCTACATTTGAAAAATTCAGTGACAACCTGTGAACAGTGTCGCCAACCCTGTGGATTCAATTCAATTTAGTTTTATTTATATATCACCTATTCACAACTTCTGTCATCTCAAGACTCTTCACATAGTAAGCAAAATTATACACAGAAACCCAACAAATGCAAACTTGGATTCCCTGTGAGCAAGCACTTGGCAACAGTAGGTAGATCTCACAACATCGGGCCGTAAATTAAAAAGCAATCCTTCAGCTTTTTTGGAAAATACACTTTATTGCTGAAGGCTAGATCAGAAATTCAATACTACTCTCATGCCTGTACCAAGAAAATTTAGCTAACTTAACTTAGCATAAAGACAGTCAGCCAGACGGTAACAAATAAACTTAGTGATTTTACAGAAAAAAAGGTGGCTACATAACCCCTCATAAAACCACAACTTCATTTTAAATGTGTTGAACAAACTTCTAAAAGATATTTGGTAAACTTTTAGTTTTACTTTAAGTTTTTAGTACAAAGATGATGTTACTTTTAGACAGAGCCAGGCTAGGTGTATCCCAGTGTTTCCAGTCTATGTGCAACAACAAGCTGCAGGTTGTAGCTTCACATTTAATTTGCAGACATGAGAGTGGTGTTGGTTGCTTGTACGTGTATTTCTCAAAATGTTGAACTCTTATTTTAATTCTGAAGTCTGTGTCTCTGGACTGTGCTTCCACCATGGCTGTGATCAAAGGTGGTGGACGCTAGTTGAATGAAAATTGTTCACCTGACAAATGAACCAAAACAATGTTCTAGCCCCTGCATTGTGTGGCCCACTGTACATGCACATTAGCGCTTCCCTCTGCTTGCTCCACCCACAGGTTCCCACTCAGCCTATAGATTTTACACATGTGAAAAATTAGCAACATGGTTGAGTGGTGTGGCAGTATCCAGCTCTATTAATACACCCATGACTGACACAAACCTGTGCAGGGATCATTTCTTATTTTTATACTTGTATGTACAACTAATATGACTTTTGTTTGTTTGTTTTCCAACCAATCAGCTCGCTCACTGCCAGAGCCAGCTCGCCCATTGGGCAATATAAGCAAATGCTAGGGGCGCCGTGGCCTCCAGGGGGCGCCACAAAATCAGGAAAAATCTCACCTTCAACATAATTATGTTAAAACTAGTAACTACTATCACTATAAACTCTTAAAATGGAAAAGCTCACAGTGATTAAAATGTAAAGCAAAGCCCAATTAATGTTACTACAAAACAATGCTATTTGATTTCTTTTGTAAGCGTATGTAAATCGTCGATGGAGGGGGGCGCCACACAAAAGCTCACTTAGGGCGCCACATTGGGTAGGGCCGGCTCTGCTCACTGCACAGGTCTGCAACACTCTTTTTTTGATTTATGGTATATCAGAGGGGATTATCTGTATTAATGTGAAGCACAGTGACTGTATTATTACATCAAAATGTGCTATACAAATACAAATGCTTTGGTTTAAATTCCCCAATACCACATTTTGGTAATTTGGATGAACTCCCCCCCCCCCCTGAAAAAGAGAAACTGAAAAAAGGAAGCCCACTCACCAGCATTTTTATCTCGCCAACATCCTTCATCTTAGACAAGTCTTTGACCGGCGCTGACCCTTCAGTTCCTCCTACTTCCAGTTTCTTTCCATCACCACTGAGAACCACAGCAGAGGAAGATGCACCACACTCATACTGCAGAGACAGAAGATAAGGAGTCAGTGCCTTTGTGAAAGTTTATATGCATGAAGCAACTATTAGGGCTTTCATTGAATCTACAAATGCAAAAGACCCTGGAGGATAGGGATCTCTTTTGGGCAGTTAAGTGCTCTTTGACAGAGGGAGCAAAGAGCAATCAGTGCCTCTCATACTGGCTGATGGTTAAAGCTCTCCTTGCGTTTGCCGCAGTCATGATTGGATGGAACAAATGCAGCCGAAACAAGCAACATGAGGGTGCACAGGTGTGTGGGAGTCAGCCAGCAATCACCATTACTGTTCAAAACCAACAGCAATCATTTTAGTGTCGAGACAATTGCATCTCGTAATCGAGGCCAGACGCAGACAGGACGGTGTCCAGCTGGCGAAGGAAGAGGCTGAGTGGGAGGAAGGGAATAGATGGGGTTTAAGAGGGGACAAGAAACACACCGACGCATCGAGGCAGGCACACATCAATATAAATACGCCGGATACCCTTCAGCCATGTCTCCAAATGAAGGACACACATACACACACCAGCGTCCACTCCAGTTCTGCTCAGGAGCCTGGGAAGGCGGCCTGCAGTCTGATTACAGCCCTGACCTCTGAACCAGGCAGACATCCTCGCCCCAGAGGGGGTCAGACCCACCGGAGCTGCAGTGTGACCCCAACGCAGTACCTCTGCGCCGCAACACACACACTCACGGACACACACAGGTGGACAAAGGCATTCTGTTCGGGTCCAGAACTAAACCTCTGATTCTCAAGTTCTTCCCTGATGTTGTGTTAAGAGGTAAAGAAAACAAGTCGGAGAACCGTTGTGTGATTTGTGAAAGCTGAGATTTTACGTCTGGACCTGACCGGGCCGTTTCTGAAGCAGAGAGAGAGGATGAGGTGGTGAGAAAAGGAGAGGTCACATGATCAGGAGGTGAATGAGGAGCTGCTCTATGGATGCTGTGTAGCAGATCCTTTATTTAAATTAGAGTGTCGACACAAGAAAATTCATAGTAATCCATCAAAAGTAGAAGACCTGCACTAAAATCCTACACGGACAAATGTACTAGCTGCAAAAGGTGCTTTAAGTATCTGGCGTAAAAGTGCTTGTTCTGCAGGAAAATAAAGCCTGTGTTGTTTTGTAATACATAATTAGTTTTGTATCTCAGCAAAAGTGGAATTATTGTTTTTTTATTATTGTTACAGTTGGTCAAAAAGAAATGTGATTTACTTTATATACTGTTGCATAGTTTAGTCCTGCACTTCCCAACCTAGGAAGTTAATCGAGTCCCCCTAATACAGTCCCAAATGAATCAGAAAGGTCAGGAATTAATTAATGGAGTAAGATAGAAGAGAAAACAAAATTGTGCTACACAAAGTTGCATTCAGTGTTGCATCTCTGAATTACTGGAAACGTCAACAGTTTAGCGACGATGTGAGGAGATAATAGAGAAAATCCCTCTTTGGTATAACAGCTCATAATGTGTGTTTGCACATAAAACAATCTGAATGGAAATGTTGCAAATTTGAAAAAAAAAAAAACCTTTGCAGCTAAGTTTTTACACTTGGCTGAGGTGGAAAGCTTTGTGTGATAATAAAACCAAAATGAGACAAAGCACAGCTAAACTAGAGCAAATTAAGCAGGATACACAATACAGGACTGAAACTTTCCAACACTACAGACTAAAAACCATCAGATCTCTGAGGAGCGATAAGGAGACTGTAACACTCCTCGAGTTAACGCAGGAGTGAAACACAAATGTCACATTTCCATCTTGCTTTCCACGTTTTTCCATCACGTGACGCTTGATTAGAGGCTCTTTTAACTGCATTGCAACCTCTTCTCCTGCAATTTTATTTCAGCAGCTGGAGAATTAGCCTGACCAGCTGTTTATAGTGACGTGCACAACTCCTGATATTGGTAATTGGCATTAATTTGCATTTTCTTTTGCTGATTTTCCTGGAAATTTGGTTAAAATGTGTTTTACACCTGGATGGAATGCAGAACACAGATATTTGAACATGACAAAGGCTCTAAGCAGAGTTATCAAGGTTAGCAGACACTTTAATCTTAAATAATGCAACATTTTTATCTTAAAAATGACTATTTTCGATAGCTGTGAGATAGGCTAAATGCTGTTAAAAAGTACAATATTTGCCTGGAAGATGTCAGGAAGAAGAAATGTAAAGTAGTATAAAGATGAATGCTTAACTCAGTAATGTCCATTGAAATTCTACTTACATACAGTACTTTGAGCGAATGCATTTTCTGCCTCTGGTGTGTGTGGAATCCATTCATGTATGTGACTGTATCTAAAGCCACAAACAGGATTGTGGTTCTGAAACCTCTTCATGGTATGTTTTCGTGCCTTATTGCTACGCTGTGCAGTACCTGGAGGCTCTCAGCCAGCTGGCAGTAGTACTTCTTTACATCCAAGGCCGGAGTGATGTCTGGGCTGCCAAATTTAAAAGCCACTGCTCCCGTAGTGCCGTCATCTGGCTCCAGCAGACTCTCCACTTCCTGCTCGCACATGCAACACATAGAAATACACTACAGTGAGTTCTAATACTCTACTCAGTGGTGAAATGTAACTAAATACACCAATTAAATAGACTGTACTTAGAATCAAGACCTCTTAAACTGCACTACGTTTATTTCATAAATACAAAATGTGCTCACATTCTAATACTTGATGCATTTTCAGTGATCCAATTACAAAACGGTTTATTAAGTAGTTAAAACTGACCTGCTGCAACATTAAAACTCTGCTCTTAATAAATCAATAATGCATAACAATTTAAAAAAGGACCATTATTTAGAATGAGTACTTTGACTGTGATACTTTAAAAACACTGTGCTGATAATACTTCTAAATTCAGAATTCATATTGCGACTTTTACTTAAGTAAACATCTGCAACTTCTACCTCATCTGTCTTTAGAAGTAGCCACAGCACACTGTAAAACTATTTAACTACAAGTAAATGCCTCATTGCAGAAAAAAGACACCTGTGAGTGTGAAGTATGAGACGTTGTATAAATAGATTATTATTAGTGGTAATGCTTTCAAAGTAAAAGCATATATATACAGTTGAGGCTGGTTAAAACTGAAATAATTGTATTTATTTTGCATACTGCTATATGGTTTTATATATAGCAATGCTTTATTTTTTTATGTGGTTTGTATGTATATCTTGATTTGTAAAGTGTCCTGAAACCGAAGCTGTCTAATAGCTGAAGTGAAAACATTCTTGCTGAAATGTTAATTATTGTTAGTTTATGTAAAGCTGCAATGAAATACTCAAGTATAATGCGGCCTCGAATACAACATACAAGTAAACGCACATCTGCAAATAAAAAAATGCAGACAGTACATGTTGATGCATTGTACACACAGCAGAGCCTTAACATGTATGTCTTCAGCTTCCAATATGCAGCCCCTTCAGTAAAAACCCCACATCCATTACAGAGAAAATGAACTGCTACAGAGCTGCAGTGGCAGTCGAACATTTTTCTCCTTTTCACTGCACCTAAATAACGACATGGCTGCCGATTTGTCAGGGGAATACGGGGTATCTGGAAGTGCTGATAATAACAACAGTTAATAAAACAAAGGGAACTTCTGTTTTCATTTGGTATTCAGCCGCATTTCCCGGACTGTGAGTTATCGAGCGTGTCCCAGAGGGAGTGTGTTAAACGCCGGGCGGCCCGGCTTTGCAGAGAAAAACACAGAGTGATGGAGCTGCTCCTGCTTCAGCTGCCTCGCTCTCTCTGCCTCCAGCCTCTAGATCTGATACTGGGGCGCGTCTGTCATCTCCTGGTGAGGTGGAGAAAACTGTACAAGATGCAGAGAGCGGGGTGTGTGTGGATGTGATATAGGATAGGATGTGTGTAGGATACGGTTGCAAACATGTGCTTGTTTTAAAGAAGCAGTTCAACATTTTGGGCTACACCTATCTGCTTTATTGCCAAGAATTACGTAAGGAGACTGACACTACTGTCCTCTTTGTCTGTTAAGTATTAGGGTTCAGAAAGTGAAGCAAATTTTTGCCTCATGTCATATTGTACAAATTTGACTGCAGGTCTGTGTGTGGATTATTTGACCCAAACAGCAAATTTACAGACTGCACAGATGATTGCTATAAACTAGCTGCCAACAGATGCATGTATGTGGGAACGACTACCACGACTTGAGGCTTAAACCAGTGTAAAGTAACTCAAAGTGCAACGTCTCCAACTGATGCTGGTTCCAGCTGACTCTTATTCAAAAAGCAACAACTTCATTTCAGTCATTATGGTCTCAGCTGATAAATCCAGTCCCCCGTTAGCAGTTATTGCTTGGTTAATAAGATTTTAAGCTTTTTAAAAGGCTTTCATGTCTATTGTATCGTCACTGATTGAGAGCTGTGAAGAGACATTGGGATCTTCTGTTTGATAATTGAATCTCCAAACACATAGTTCTATTGTGTTTGTCTTTAGAGTTACTCTGATAAGAGCCTAACAGGATGCTGTCACATAATAATTCATTAAGTTAAAGGCCACTTGATTATGATACCTGCCCTGTAAGCACAAAAAGGCTAAAGTAGCTAACGTTAGCCCAGGTGTGTCCTGTGTTTCCAGTAAACTAGTGTTTGCTTTAAACGCTTCTTATTTAGAAGGTCCTGGCTCAAAAACAAAACGAAGCTGCGGCTCTCACCTTCAAAACACACACCAATGGGTGGAGTCACACCTCGCTACGTCCAACTTTACACACAATCTGTGGTTTTTGTTCAGCTCAGTGAGCATCGGGGCACAGAACTCACTAGAAACTTCAGTTCTTCCTGCAGTTTGTCTGCAGACTCTCTATTCTCTCTGTGTAGATTCATGATGCAGATTTATGAAGATATATATACACACAAACGTGTTGCTTAAAATGAGACATTTTAAACTTGTGCACCAAATGAAATGTGTATTTTTTTTATTGACTTTTTCTGTGTTTGATAAGCTACAGCCCACAGCTAATTAGCTTAGCTTAGCATTAGGACTGGAAACAGGAAAACAGCTAGCCTGGCTCTGTTTAAAATAAAAACTCCTAGAATAACTTCTGAAGCTCACTATTTGATATATCTTGTGCTGTTTGATACGTACATAAAATCAAAATGACAGTTTATTATTGCACACTGTGAATTCTCCATTTTACATTTTAGTGTTTGTATGAATTAAACAAATTGGCAGGTTTTGTTGTGTTTGGACGGAACCAAGCTAGCTGCTTCAAGTCCTTATGCTAAGCTAAGCTGAATGGCTGCTATGTGTAGCTTCATATTTACCCCACAGACATGAGATTTCAGTCCTTTTATTTAACTCTCTGGCAGATAGCAAAAAAAAGTCTATTTCCCCAAATCTCCTCCCTTTAATAGTAAAATAATGACTCTTGAGCACAAAACAACGAAATCCGGACTTTCCCATTTTAATCCTCCCTCCATATTTTTATGTTGACATGGCTGTTTTTGGCTACAACTCCTCAGCAAGGTGACTGGGGTCATCAGAGCTGTGTTTGTCACCACAGATCTGGGCATGCCTCCAACACTCCTGTCTGACCTAAGTGCTACATTCTGAGCCATTTCCACGGCTATAAACCGTTTCTGTTTCATCACATTGCAGCTACACTCACTCTCTCTCTCCCTCCTCACCGTCTTGTGCTGGGCCTCCATGTTGGCCAGCTGCTCCTCGTAGATAGCCACTTGCTCCCTCAGTGCCAAACACTCTGCTGTCACAGCATCCACTTCCTGCAGAGAAAATCAAGTTAACGGAGAACAACGCTGAAAGTAAAGAAGTTCAACTCAATTTCTGGAGGTGTCTGAGAGGAGCAGTCTGCGGTTTGGGAACTAAATCAAACCACAGGTTGAAGAAACAAAGAAAAAAAGTCTTTGTTCCCACCCTGTACGCCCATTTTAAGAACCATCAGCACCAGCACATCCACTCTGTTTCACTGAACAGCAAGTAGACACTGCATTGCAGAGGAAAGGGGAGGAGGAGGAGGAGGAAGATGAGAAGGAGGCTAACTAGACACAAAAGCTCTGTCGCCCAATCCATTTGCCAGCAGGGGTTCTCAGCTCATCTACTCTTTTAAAAGAACCAGACTAATTGGTGTTGGATGCAATAACTGTGGGTGCCTGCGTTTACATTTGATCACATGAAGGCAGGGTTTGGTGGTGAAGTTGTGGATCCTCGCTGGGAGGGTGGCAGGGTCATTGATGTACAGCAGCAGGCAGAACTGGTGTGGTCCTGCTGCTGCTGCTGCACTGTGTTCAAATACGAGCCAGCAGCCGGAGAGAAATTACATTCTGCTCAACTTTAACACAGCATTAACTGGATTCTTTGGCCAGTGGAACAAGCTGCAAACATAAAATCAGCGCATAAACTTGTTATTATCTACCTAATGAAACATATGCCTATTCAAGTCCACTTGTTCAATGTATGTTTAATATTCACTCTGCTTTTAACTCTGCTTTACTCTCCACCTATTCTTGAGGGAAATAAGAGACTCCTTAGCTACAAACTATGTTCATAAGCTAAACCTGTCTGACTTTTGCAGCTGCAGTAGAAATTATGAGAGTGATGAGAAAAACAAACAGTAAAATTGTGTTGAAAACCAAAACAACCAGCTAAAAGACGCTCATGGCTTTGCAGAGCTGAAAGGAGTTGCAAATTTTTGGTGACAATACTATGTGGGTTCATCATCACACAACTCATTTCACATCACACCTCATCCTTTTGACACGTCTTTAATATGAGAATATTGATTTGTGCCGCTTTGCACTAATGCAGCTGTGGCCCATCTACTTATCTGCCCTTAAAAGACCCGGTGAGGTTGAAACGGGGTGAGGTTTTAGCCACTGAAGATCACTAAATAAAGTATTTTAATTTAGTTTCTCGCCTTGTTTTTACCTCCAAAAGCAGCTGAATTCACTACACAATGAACTGACTGACCTCTTCATTCATCTATTCAAACTCACTGTTGTATCACAGCCGCAGAAAATCAGAAACACAACAAAGAGGGGGAATTTGTGAGCCTTGACAGTGACACAGGAGAGAAACAACACACTCATATACTTTAAAACAAACCAAACGTGGCTTGTTTAGAGTGCTTAGAGAACTGTGGTTTGTTGTAGCATTCACTCCTCTCCTCCGCATCTCTGCTCTTCCTCTACCTCCCTGCCGTTTTCCCACCAAGTCCTGTCATCCTGCAGCTGCTTCCAATTCAGAACCGAAGAACTGAGCCAGCGGGAACATTACGGCACCGTATTACATCCTGCGTTACATCTGTAAGGGAGAAATCAAAGCCACCCTTGCATCTGGCCCGGTAAGGAGGAGATGGGCTCTGGCATGTGTGAGGGAGGGGGGGTCTGGAAAAGTTGGTGGCTCAGGTTGCAGTGGGCCACTAGCCCAGACTGTGTGACTGCTGCTGATCAACACCCATTGGGCAACACTACAGAGAAGCAGCTGTGCCAAGACTGGCTCACGGGGAGGCCGAGATGCTTGACACCACTGCCATCTAGTGCTGGAAGTACATTATCACAACAACGCTCTGACAACAAGCAGTACCACTTTTTAGGGTTACATTAATATGAATATTAATATATGAATAATATACACCAATAAAGCATAATATTATGACCACCTGCCTAATATGGTCCCCCCTTATGTGGTCAAAGACGCTCTGAACCATTGGGCATGGACAAGAGGACCTCTCAGGGTGTCCTATGGGATCTGGAACCAGGATGTTGGATCCTTTGGGTACTCTGGCTTGTCCAGTGGGGCCTCTGTCAATCAAACTTGTTCCACTGCATCCTGTTGATGCTTGATCAGAATGAGGTGTAGGAAGTTTGGAGGTCAAATCAACATGTTGGGCCATTGTCATGTTCCTCAACATGCTCCTGATTGGTTGATGTTTTTTCTATGGCCAGTGACATTTGGGATTTCCATTTGCATGAGGGAGTGTGCTTGGCTGATCGGTGTATATGAATACTATCAGTAGTATTATCATTATTGCCACACCTATTAATAATCTAGTCCAAACCATCTGTACTCTTTAAAGGGCACTCATGAAACACAGTTAGAAATCTTCCTCTTGGGCTTGAAGAGTTATTTGTTATTAAAATCATTCATTATGGGCTGAGAGTGTAGCATGTAAAATATGTTGGACTTTGCCTGTCTGATGGGTCTAAGTTGTATTTTGGGAAATGTAGGACCCAGTGTTTATGGAGCTTTGTCCATACTAAGGACTAAAAATTCAGACATCTATTCTACGGTGTCTTAAAGATCTTGTGGAATTAAGATAGTAAAGATAAAAACATTATTACTAAAGAAAAAATTAAACAACAATAATGCTCTCATTTGGAGGGAGCAAAACTTAAGTCTACACCTGTGGAAGGATTCATGATTAATAGTTAAACAGTCCATAGGATGTTTAACAGACTGGAAAGAGTGTCCAGGCAAACTAGGGGGGTTGATTATTATTGTAAAGGAAAATTAGTGAATGAAGGTTTGTTTTTACTGAAATATAAATGTTAGTAAGCTTTTTAATTGTTTGTTGGCTTTGAGTCTCTGTAGCTTTTTCCTTAAGGTTAGAGGTTAATTTATAGAGGTAATGTGTAAAATAATGAGGTAAATTATTATTTATATGTTTTTTTCTGTAGTAGATTATTTCTAATGCACTTACAAACCATTCGGGATAACACTTCAGTGAGTTTAGAACTTCAATTCCTCCTATTTTAATACTGACAATACAATTCACCTACTTTTGGTAATGTCTAATACGTAGCTAATGTATTCACACAGCCTTGCCTCGGGTTAATTTCATTTTTTATTGTTTATAAGTGAGAAATAGCTGCGGGTGTAACAGCAAACTTAAGAGTCTTATTTTAACTATGAGAGGGGGAGCTTGGGTGTTTCCTGTCTTTCCGCAGTGAAGATTCACTTCAAGACAAACATACACACTGAAGTAATGCAGTGTTTTAGTTTGTTCACATTTAGCCTTGTTGTGCCACTTTAAGTTATTTTGTCTACTAAGGTGCTGGACTTCTACCAGAGACGTAGCTACCACTGGTCATGTGTTCAGCAACTGTTTAAGGGCAGTTTTCAATTTTACTAATTTATTGGCTGATTTAAGTGTTTTCTATGTAATCTATATATAATTCCTAATACATTTAGGTCAGTAAACAAAAACATGAATTATTCTGAATTTGCCCACCAGTTGTACTCCTGGCTGTGGCTCTGAAGCAGCGTTAACATTTCCATGCAGGGAAATAAAGCTTACAAACAAGACAGTTGGACAACTATTACCTCAGCAACATCTTGTCGTTCCTGCTGGAGGAAGATTCTCTGCTGTGCAGCCTGCGCATACTCTCCCTTCAGACGCTCAAGCTCTTTCTGCAGCTCTTCGGTGTCACACAGAATCTCATCCTGCAGGGAGACATGGTGACGACAGTGATGGATCTTGACAAGGTTACAGATCAAGCCTTTCTGTCACTGTAGGAAGTGAAGTCAGATTGATGGGGTGCAATGAAGCGTGCTTGTGAAATGATAGAAGACCTAATTTAGGTATGCCATCGCACAGAGAAACATGCAGAAGACACACCCAGCAGCAGCCTACCCTCTGCCTACGCAGCCTTTCCACCACTGCATCCAGACTGTAGTCAGGCTTCGCCACAGTGGAGGTGAAGTTCGTGGTAGCTTGCTGACTGTTCAGCTTCTCCTCTAGTTCAATGATCTGACATTCAAGAGACTCATTCTCCTCTTCAAAACAATGGGCCTAAAGGACACAGAGACAGAATAAACAGGGATAAAATCAGAACAGGTACACCCAGAACAAAGCCATGACACAGCAGGGAGGAAAATAAAGTGCTGATGTGTCGTTGGCAGCAGTGACTGTTTGTTCTCACCAGTTCAATAAGTCTGACCAGGCGGTCATTGAGGGCAGCGATGATGGTGTGATCCTGGGCAAACTGGTGCAGACCCTCTTTGTTTAGAGCCTTCGCAGCCACGAAGTCCAACTTGTCACAGTCACAATCGTCAGCTGCTGCACCCCTGAAAAGACACAAAGCTCCGAAGACTGGACTCAAGACTGTGGAAGATCTTAAAAATAATCATAGGAATGCGTACAGTATAGAGAAACATTGGGAGAGGCTTCTATTGTTCAATGCACTTTTACTCCACACATCAAGGTAAATGAACACAAGGAATATGATTAGTCTTCCAATGAGCACAATAGGTATTTGTCATCAAGTCAGAATTTTCCTCTACGATTTTCTTTAACCCCTACTTATCATTTATATTCTCTAAACATATACTAAAAGGTTTGTAACACATTATATTTATTTATAAACCCATATATAGAGATACAAGTGCTCATAGATATATTAATAGACCCATGTTTGCTTACAAAAATATGAATAATTAATGCTGTGTATAACCAAGATTCAGGATCTTCGTCCCAATATATTTCTCTTTAGATGAAAACTTTTTAAATAGGACATATTTTAATATCTAAAAATAACCAAGACCCAGACTGACCTGGCAGAGGCCCGGTACTGCCCTGCACACTGCACACTCAACCCTCCATTTCGACTCCAGCCGTCTTCCTCAAACAGCTTGCGGTAAGAAGACACTCTGAGCATGGCCATAGCTGTGGATGGGTTCAAACTGGGATAAAACACAACAGGCAAATGGTGGCAGGAGTTTCAAGGTGGGTTTATATATTCACAGGGAATGAGAATGTAGCACTGAGGTGAGGCAGACTAACTATAGCGTGAACATCAGCCAGTCACGATTTCCCATGTGCCCGAGGAGTGCGCTCCAACATCTACCGTGCAGTTGTTGTTTTTATGCATGACAGGCAGTGAAAAGGATTTCCAAAAAAAGGGCGGTGAACTGGAGCACAGAACAGCTTTATACATAGTTTTATTTCTTTTAAATAAATTAAAAGTACCAAAAATCTGAAGTTGAAAACAAGTGTTTCCTTGTGTACCTTAATTTTATGACAAAACTGAAGACAAAATCACAATGAATCCAACCATTACATCAGTCGGTACAGTGGCATAAGACAACACTTAAAATCAGAGGATTTTGATTACATTGATTTTTCTGTGGAACACGACATGATGAAGGCAGTATTTCTAAAGTGAATGTCTGCTGTGAAATAGTTCTCCCAAATCTGAATCACCAGGAATGATCCCTTCAGGCTCAAGCTACTTTTTGGCGAAGCTCAGCTTGATTAAGGCCAACAGAGGAATATAGTGTATTGATGGCAAAAAGGCAGAAGAAATTACAGAAGGAAAGATCAACTTCAGCCCAACAGGCATTTAAAGAAGTGCCGTGATTGTCAGCATTTTAACGTTACGTCACGTGTTCATGTCGTGCCAAGTTAAAATCTGAGTTCCTGGAGCATCTGAAAAGGAAACCTCTGGCCTTTTTCCGGCATCACTACATTACATGAGGTGCTAAGCAGTGGAAATGAATCGAAATGTGACAGATAATGCTGACATCTGTTGGGTGAAACTGTTAAAGAGGAAATATTCATTAAACAGAGCTAAGAAGTTCCGTATTTCAATCACCATGACATGTGTTGCAACAGTAAGTACAGGAAAAAAAAAGCATCAACTGTGGCACAAAAGAAAAAGGAGCACGAAGACAGGCTGTATCCCGCAGAGTAATGAGCCATTAAATCTTGCTAAAGTTGCACCCAGAAAATGCTGCATCACGTAAAAATAAAGCATTACTCAATTGGATTTACCAAGAGGAAAACAACGGCTGTGTCTTGGCATCACACTGGCCTAAAACAATGAATAGTGAGCTTTAAGATGAGGCAGAATTAAGGAAAAATACATGTAAATAAACACAGACATTAACAGTACCACCTTCATGACAAACATGACAAATTAATGACACCGTCACGGATTCGCACAACCACACGCTCAAACACCCATGGAACAGGGAAACGATCACTATTTACACCATTTAAGACATCAAGAACCACAGAGGGTGAGTCTCCACTTGATTCCGGTTGACCAGGAAGTTAGTGTGTTAACAGACTTGTTTTGTAACTCAAGAGGAACTGACAAACCAGAGGTAAGGCTCACGGCTGAAGTTACACAAAAACACATCAAACATTCACAACAAGGAGCTTTCTATACGAGGGTGATAAAAACTAGTGCTGAATACTTCCAATGATACATTTTAAAAGCAATGCAGACCTTAAGATAAACCACTAAGAACCTAAGAAACCAACTGTTCAGATGGTGCAAACTCAGAAGAAGAAAAAAAATATATAAATAACAGTTAAAATACAATGGATATGTTACCAAATAACTCTATCTTAATATTGTCTGATCAGCTAAAATGCTGCAAAATGAATGATTGTCGTGGTTTATTTTAAGCTTAAACATTCTTAGTGACACATTTCCATATTTATCCCAGTTTAAACTATTTAATGCTTTGAACAATATACTTATAACTTTTCAGTCCAAGTCTTTAAAACAGAAAGCCATTTTCCTTACTTTAGTGTAAGTGAGTCTTTCATTGAGCATCTATGAATACATAGTGTTTTCACATTCACACCACTCACTTTTCAGGGGCTATTTTGGCATGAGCACCAACAATAAGAAGTGTCAGCTAAGAACAAGGGCTAACTCTAATCTGGAGGCACAGGTCCTTTATGTCATCAGAAAGTGCATAGGCATCAGTTCAAACCTCACCCAAGTGCTTCCACATCCAGCAAACCACCGTACTGTGTATGGACTGAAGATATGACACGTGCTAGAATTGTCCAAGTTTTAATGGAAGTCTTGGGTACCTCTAATATGAGAGTTTGTAAAAGGTAGGGTGCAGAACAGCTGCACTGGTCTCCAATGGATGACAAAAAAAGCACAGCTGGCGCCATGAGGAACTCTTGACCTCAGTTAGTCCTCGTCTCCTGCCATGAGGAATCCCAGGACGAAGTCGATGGCTTTCTGTCGGTCATGCGATGTCTGTCTGCCCATCAAGTTGGGAGGTGGTCGGATAAGAAGGCTGGCAAACAGGGTCGCTAAAAAAACAAGAGCGTCGAAGTCAGCTTAATTACATGAAAAAGAAAAGTTCCTCAGTTAACTATGAAGCAAAACACAAGAGAACAACACTACACATCGTCTATTCAACACACGTTTATGTCACTGTAGCCAAAGATTTCTTATTTAGCAGACTGGACTGGACTGGACAAACCAATTTACACTTTGCTATAAAGTGAAATTAACAAACTGATCACTGAAACTTTCAAACAACCCTTTAATAAGCTCTGAGGTATGGTTCACGTGTAAAATAGAAGCAGTCCCTCTCTTACCTATGAGACTGGCTGTTAGATTGTTATTGTGTGAGTGCTTGAGAAGTTCTTTCAGAAAGGCCATTAAGTAGCGAAACACGTTGCGATGAGCCCGGGGCAGCTGGGAGATCAACTGCCAAAAATAAACGTGGAAATACGAATTAGTCAAAAATAAATGTAAATATAAAAATGGCGCTTGTCTGTACAGTGACATGAAAACAATGTCTGATTCGCAGTACATCAGATGCTGCAGTGTAAACAGAAAGAACCTGCACCTGTTTGCAGAGGCGGCTGTCATGGGTGGAGTCCAAGCACCGCTGGTAGAGTTCATAACACACCACTGGCTCCGGTAAGGCCTCTAAGAAGATCAACAGAGCCTCAGCTACAGAGTGGTTACAACCAGCTACATAAACAGTTAGGGAAGAACAAACATCCACGGAGTTCAGTGTGGGCACTGCTACTGAAAATCAGACTGAACACTTGAAACAAGCACAACAGTGACCACAGGTTTTCCATTTCGTCGTATTTGAATGCCGCATCTTACCATTTGTCAACACGTGATGAACAAGCTCACTTAGATTTTAACACTGAACACCTTCAACAACTCCACAACACTGTTCAGGTGTTAACTGGGAAAGTTGTTCAGTGTTTATGTCTGTCCGTTATCTTATTTGCTCTTTGGCATTTGAGTAAATACACAACTGGATGTTGGTGAAATTTTGGCTTATGAGACTGGCAATATAAAGGAGGATACGGATGGAGTCCGGGATGCTGGTGTCCAGACAGTCAATGATGCTCTGCAGCTCCTCTTGCAGGCCTGGTGTCTGGAACAAGTCCTCCTGGGAGACAAATAGGGAGCATTTAAACCAGTGCTCACACCTTCTGTGTCCAATTACGGTCACTATAGTTGTTATTTATTGGGTCATGCACATGTAAGTGCTCAGCCCACATGTACAGACATATGTCAGACATGAACAGAGCTCAAATTACATCGCAAACACTGAGAAAATGTCTCTATAAATAAAATCTGCCCCATGAGAAGTTCTCATCTTAAAACACAGCTCATGTATCTTATAATCATTCACCTTTAATAACTTATGGAAATTAAACATTTTATTCACTAAGTGTACCCTTACATCATCATAAAGAACAACAAAACTTGAATTTTGTTTTTAGTGTCAAAAAATCACATAGAAAACTGTCTGTTCTATCCAGAGAGACCTATAAACCTACTAGTTTTCATATCTAAAGGTAATCTAACTGAATGTAAATACAGTGCAGTTGTTTTTAATCAGACATTATGTCAATAACAATAGTAAAGATTCAGGTTTGTACCAAACATCACAAAACAGACAATCTGTCTTTGGAAAACACTGTGCAAAACCTCAAGTACCACACCGTAATACTGTATTAAAAAATGAAGCATCAATCATACAAGCTAGTATGTTTTTAACTTACTAAATCCTGCTGCTTCCATGCAAAATATCTGATTTATTCATCTTACATTTTAAGTTTATTGTTGCCCAGTTAAAACAATGCATCCCCAGATTGGGTGATTTTGAACTGACAGGACTGAGTCTTCCTTCACAGGCTGAAAAATTATCCAAGTTCCTAACTAAATAAAGAATTTAAAAACTCATCAAATTATCTATAAAATGCAGTTTTTGTCAGCTAGTTGACATTCTAGAAACATGTGGTTCCACAGGACAGGAATACTACATAAAATGTGTACTGAGATATCAAACTTTGGATTATTCTATTATCATGTTACCATTATTTGTGCAACCATCATATGTGCAGTGCTGAGGTTCACTTCTTAAAATGTACTCATTTGTAAACAGCCTTCTTGACCACCAGTAGCGATTCCTTACAATAAGACACTTATCATGGATGTCAAGATACTTCTTTTGTAAGATACTACTTTGTTAGTATCACTCAGTTCTACATTAATATATTAGAGAATAATACCCAAGCATAGTAAATGCTTTACATAAAATGCACAAATACAATAACTGTGTTTCAGAAGTTACAACAACTAAGCAGTCAACAATTTTCACAGTTCAGCAGTTTATTACTTGTCAATATTAAACACTCTTTGTTGCAGCTTCTCACCTGATCACAGGACTTGGTAAAGAGGTGGTTGACCAGAACCCAGACTTCCTTGGGGATCTTCAGAGGTTTGTCCTCAGTACTTGCCCCATCCACCATCAGGAAGCTCACCTTTGACTTTTCCTGATTGGAGGAAAATCACAATGAGACTGTATCTTATTCTCTGGATTAACATGCAATTACTTTCTTATGTAATAATTACAGTTAAAACGTATCTGAACTCATAAAACCATACAGTATGATTCATGCTGCATTAATTAAGTGTAACAGAGAATACTACAATGGGTGCACAAGAAACATCTGATGAATTAGTAATAGAGTCGGAGCAGCAGCGAGGTCAAAATTATCTCAAAGGTCTGGAAACTTAGAGGAGAGCCATTTTACTGACATCCAGAGGAAATGGATATCACATTTCTTTTGTCTCTGCAAATGGATCTCCGAGACTCACAAGAGACTTCCACAAATAGCCACGGCTACAGAGGCTTCACATAAAGGCGGGGAAACTGGAGAGGGGCTTTAATGACTCTAACATGCAGAACTAATGTGATATTCTGTAAAATGTTTTAACACAAAAGCTTCTACTGTGATCCTTAAGGACATTTACAGTGTAGTGAATCTTACAGAGGGGATTCAAGACCAAGAAAGCTGTAACACAAGATATATCAAATTACTACACTGTACAGAAATTGGGCCAGATTTATATTCTTAGTGACTTTCTGATTATTCATGCAGCTATTAACTTTCACTAATCAGTAGCCAGTTATGAAAGGAAAGAGGAGACTTGTCATTAGGCTTTATGTGAATGTCTAAGCTTAGCTGATCAGACCTCTGTCATTAGCTTTAATCATGTGTGTGAGGAAGCTGTGCAGTGAGGGTGGCCTGCTGTGAAATGAGACTTGGTGTGTGTCTAACTTTCACCAGACTGGTGTATCCTCCTTGCCCTCAATGGCCCATGTCAGATTTAATGGGTGACTGATCCACATTCAGAGATTATACCAAGCTAACTAAGGCACGGTCCAGTCTGTGATTGCCTGCGGATTACCAACTGCTGCCCGTGTCCACTTTCTAAAATGTAAAGCAAGTATGAGCATGACTCACTTTCAGATTAGCTTTTACAGCCACGTTTCACAAATCTAAGCTGCAGTGTTAGCATACAAAACAGCAGCTGAATTGGACAGCTACTTGTTTGAGCCACTCAATCAACTTGCTATGCACTTTGTTTGACAGTGGGCTACAGATTGCACGTTTTATCATCGATTAATCCATGAAATTAATCACCGTGTCAATAAAATATTAAAAAAATGGCAGAAAAATTCCCTCACAGTTTGCCAGAGCTCAGATGGCGTCCTTCAATTGCTTCTTTTGTCCAGTCAACAGATCAAATGTTAAATTCTCAAGCTGCAAATAGCAGCTTAAGGATTATCAGCCTAAAACTTTTTTTGTCCAAACAACGATAGCTTTAGAAGTCTTCACATCTGAGGCTGGACACTGTTCATCTGTCCTTCCTTTTAATTGACCAATCAAACTGACAAATTGCTGCAGCTCTGTTTACAGTGGTATAAATTTGTCTAAACTGAATCAGGAAATGTTGTTTGTGACCATTTTCATACCGCTTCAAAGTTAATGATCAAACCAAGTAATGCATTAAAGAACCTCAATGTATTTGTCCTAGAGCATGTGAAATCGTGAAGCTTAAAGTTACACATTACCAAGATATAATCTGACTCTTCTGCTGATATCACATCCCGTCGTGACTGATTCTAATTACACTTGAACTGCTTTCTCTTTACGACCTGGAGAACTGAGGAAGGCCACCGTTTCATAAAGCAGATACCTGATCAAAGAAGTCTTATACTCAAGGTGATATTGGCCCTGATGTGACTGATAGCTGGTCAGAATCATAGTTAATATTTTACCTTTTCCATGAAGCTGTCCTCTCCCTGAGCAAGAAGTCAGCCCACAACCACAGTGAAGAGTTGGAAAGGAATGATCAAGGCAAGGAGAGGCGATGAAGGGAAACAAAAGAAAGAACAAAGTAGATAGAAGTACTATGCATCACAGAATCAGAGAAGCAGATTATGGATAGTTCTTGCATTAATCATTTGATCAAATCACCAGGCCAGTAGGAAAATGGAACAGTTTAAGCAGAAATAAAGGAGTACTGAATGATAGCAAGGCTATAATCCAAAGTCAGATCAGGTTAGGTCAAATAACAATATGGAAGCGGACAGTGGTGATCATGTTAAGACTAGAGGACTCTATTTATAGGAAACAGACTAAAGTGGGTCGAACCTGAGTCAGTCTTCCCTGTTCTTTAGGAGCTCCCTTGCTATGTTTTTGCCACTTCCTCGTTCCCTTGGCCCCTCATGGCCAGAAATATACAAGTTGAGACATTTTATACTCTCCAAATATAGGCTTTCTCTGTGACTGAGTTTACCCTGAGGGAGAGAACAAGCCCTCACGTGCCCCCACTCCAGTGTGAGGTAGCGAATAGCTTTTAAAGTAAGGAACAGCAATCGGATTACAATCTGAGCTAAGCTGGTCTGTGCAGAGGAAGTTTTATGTTTCACACCAATCAGTTTCAACAAGTTTGAAGGAAAATGAGTCTACATTCACTAATCCTATCGCTTTTCTTTGATCTGATTGCATTTTCTTTTTCATGACTGCTGTGCAACCTCTCCCTCACCAGGTCAATGAGTTTGGTGATGGGAATCTCTCTGATGGGCTTCTTCATGCGGCACAGAGTCTCCAGTGAGGTGCCGAAGCAGCTGGGCAGGTAGTTGCCAGAGATGGTAATGAAGTAGTCCTTGCCACGGTCCAGATGGAGCACCAGAATGTCTTCTATAGAGTCTTCGCCAGAGTTCAGCAGCGTGACAGAGTCTTTACTGACATACACTTCCAGATAGATCTCTAGGGTCTCATCTGTTCAAGAATATAAGGACAAGGTTCAGATTTTTGCACGCTAAAGGAATACTATCTGAGGAGGAAACATTTTCAAAATGTGCCTCACTTGATCTATTATCTATCATATAGATAGAGCAGTAATCATCTGTGTTTCCCTACACTTTGTCTTATTATATGTTCACAATTACTCTTACACATAATATTTATATACTCTTCTTTTTGTATTTCCTAATAAACAATGAAAACACAACATGATCACCGGCGCTACAGTTTAAGGTAATAAGCCTAAGGAAATCAAAAGGAAAAGGGTGTTATGAAGATCAAAAGGACTTACTTGGCTCTAAGAATCCATCACTAGGCTCGGCACGCAGCCAAGACTTGCAATACTGCGAGTCATTGAGTTTGGGGATGAAGCCAAAGTGACAGGGTACCTGCCCGTCATTTGTTATTAGGAAGCGCTCCTTTTGAAGCTGCCGGAATTTTACATTCTCGAATGTAAACTGCAGAGCAAGCAAAAAGAAGAAACATGATTCACAGATTCCAAGTAACTTGAATCAACACATGCTAGGAGAATTTACAACACTAATGTTTTAAACAAAGGTTTCACTGATTTCATATCACTGATAAGGGAACATAATATAGGCGGTCAGTACAATATGTATTTGAGTATTATTACCTCTCTCCTGCTCAGAGATACAGATGGAAGGAAGTCGTTCTCCATTCTGTCCATTGCACGAACAATCTCCTCAAACACCTTTTTGTGGCGCTGCTCATCTACCACCTTCACCTGTTACCCAGCACACAAATCCCAACACCCATTAACTTAAGACAAGTGCTATTTACTGCTTTTTTACACATGTCAAAACGTATGCTTTGTGTACACGTTACATATTCTGCTGAAATTATTAGCATTTCTCAACCTAAACCTGTCAGCATAGAGCATTTGATTTGACCACAGATTCTTACCCCTATATCAAAGAGGGAGCTGACAGGCTTGTGGTCACTGGTTTTCAGCTCCATGTGACTTCGGTATTTTTGCTGCTGGACATTGTTGCCCCTCCACAGGATTCTGTCACACCAAGCCGGGACACGGCACTTCCCACTGCAGGAAACAGCCACAGTTTCACATGCAAAGTCAGAGATTTGATATCGGACAATAACACAGTACTGCTGACTCTGTATTAGTATAACAATAAGGAGGAAAACATTTTCCCACAAGCAAAGTTTTATTAGGATTCCAAAGACGAAAACTGAAACAGTGGTTAACCTGACAATGGCAATACAAATTCTGGAGTAAATTTTGTGTATTTATTTTTTGAAGAGAGATTCAACACAAGGACATGGTTTTACCTCGAGTCCCATCGATCTGTTTTGGGGTCATACTTGTACGTGGGCAAGAAGTTAATGTCTCCTTCCATGAAGTCTGTGAAGGCTCGCTTTGTCTGCCTCTGAATGTTCAGCTACACATTAGAAGTGAAAACATTGTCAAGTATTATTTGGTCAAAGTGGTAAAACAAACTAATTTATTATTGTCACGATTAAATAATGTTTTACCTCCTCTAATTTATGTTTCTAAACTATATTCATCAAGAACTATTTTGTGTTTCAACTTTACTGTCAAGTCCACATATACAACTCATCCTTATTTAAGTAATATTTCTTAACTTAACTTTGGCTAAACAGAAGTTGTGATGGGGGTCATTATCTGCACCTACTGTTGACTATCAGTACACAACAATTAAGTTCCGAGAAAACATTAAGTTGGCTCACTAACCTGATCAACCTCCTGGAGTTTCTTCAGCTCATTCTGAGCAATGAGCTGTTTCACCTCAGAAGCGTCATACATAAACAGACGATAGTTTAAGTCTCCAAGCCAGATTACTACGCTGAAACACACAGAGGAAAAAGAAAAAGCTTTGAACAACTGAAGTACAGCAGCATCTTTGTCGTGAATATGATTATTCTCACAAGAACAAAAATCCAGTCAAAGAGATTCATTGTTTTTGACACAGTGCTAGGAAAGACAGCCAAGTCAAATTGCTCCGCCATGACACTATATAAAGTGTATTATTGCAGGAAACAGGAAATGTTGGTAGGCAACATGGACAAAACAGACTGGATTAATAGAGTGTAGTTACAGTGGTGAACACAACCTCCAGCTGAGGAAACAAACCAACCAATGAGGGTAAAGACCAACATTAATTCAAAGGCATGTTGTTGGTCTGCACATGAATGCCTGAGAAACTCACTCGTGCTTTACGATACTGAGAGGGGGGTGGTCCAGTAAGTGGAAAGTCATGCGGGCACATATGTCCTTATAGTCCTGATTACGGCGCTCAAAGTCTTCCACGTGTGCTGCTAGGTGGGAGTTGACGATGCAGAAGCTCGTATTGTGAAAAACAAACCTCACCGCTACGCCTCCTTTGTTTCCCTAAAACATAAATCAAACAGATACTATTTTCAAACTGGAAAATACATGCAGGGGCAAGATCAATGCAAACTGCAAAAAACATGTTTAATATTTATGTAATTCAAACTGAGGTCCATTATAATGTGATGCTAGTAGAAATATAAAAGAATGTAGTTACCCAAAAAGGCAAGGCTGTTAGTTAAAGGGATATTTCACAGTCTCCATTCACATACATATTTACATATTTAAAATGGTTTTTCAACAGTGTATTGAACATTTTTTTTAATTTCTCATGATCTACTGAAGATTTGAATGACAAAAAAAACTGGCTTATTATCCTGCAGTTTGTGTAGTTTGAGGCAGTTGTATGAACAAACCATTTTTCCCATGATGCCCGTCCCCACATGCTCTGCAGCCACTTCTTTAATGTGATACTTGTGTATCTTCTTGACAAAGACCACAAGCATCATCCCAACTAGTCGAATGATCCGAACCTGTAGACATAAAAGAGGACGTTTGTACTTTTACCAATGTTTTCCTCAACATGGCTGGTCCAAATACAAAGTTGGAGAGGTTCTGTTGCTTCCAAGGTGCTTCTCCTAATTGTGTATTACTATTTAAGTATGTCTTTTAACAAGATTACACTTTTATGTACACAACCTTAAGTTTCTATTTGTTGGCCAACATGCCCAACTCATCTTTCATCAGGTCTTTCCCTACTCACCCTCTTGTACTTGGCCTTTGAATGCAAGCTCCTCTCCACAGCTTCTACCCACAGCTGCTCCTTAGACGAGTCCATGTAGAAGAAAGCCTCAGTGCTCAGGTCCAATTCTTGAAAACTAGAGCCATAAACCAGGTCATTATATTGAATTGTTTTCAAGCATGAGGGAACATGTATTACTTCATGGTCAGAAAAGTACTGAATGATTAATTCTTACTGACCCAAGAGCATAAATATCAGGAGGTTCAGGGTCACAGCAGAGCCATGATTCAAGGCTGCTGTCTGGAGACTGGCCGTTTACATTCCATGTACCTGTGAAAAACCTATGAAACAACATACAGTGTATGATGAGTGGTAGCAGAAGCAGCATTCTTTAGCTTTTTATAAAATCATACTTTTCCATACATTTGAAATAATCCAAACAACAAAACTCAAGATAAGCAGAATTAAGAAGTTCCTCTTACTTGAAGGGCCGGAGGTCCACATACTCGTTCTCCTTCTTCCCCAAGCGGTGTTTGATGAGGTATTCTCTTTGTCCTGCCTGGCTGGAAAACATGGCCTGTCTCATGCTGTTGGTGGTGGGGCTGTCACACCAAGACGGTGGCCTGTCCACGCGGTCAAATCCTGACCGAAAACTACTGGAATGAATAAAGTAGCAATAATTCAATCCTAGCAATATTACTGACAGATTCCACATTAGGACACTGAGCCTCCTGGGCATCAGTTACTAAATAAAAGTTGTTTTAGCACATTTTCAGTAAGCCATACATAATAAGAGGCCAACTTACTCTGGCTTGGTGCTAGTGATTAAGGAGTTGTCTTTGGCCTGTAAGGAGACAGCTCTGTCTTTAGGGACCGGTGCAGGAGGCAGAGGATTGGTTGGAGTGAAGGAGGCTTTGCGAGGAGGTAGAGGAGGAACTGGTGGAGGCTCCCGAGAGGCAACAATACGATTCTGGTGGTTCTTCTTTTCTTCCACTTTGAGAGCATGGCTGAAGTTGTCCTCAAAGCCAAAATCTGAGGCGAGTGATTGAACTGGATCTTTAGAAACAGTCAGTTAAAAAAAGAGGATTCAATCTATTTGCACCAAAACTAATTTGAAAAGGACAGAGTGAAAATAACTGATGTAGTTATGTTTAGGACTTTGTTTTTGCATCAGCTATCATTATGCATCTTTTCTTTACTGTAAACACAGTGTATCTGTACATTACCTGCATTGTTCTGATTTGATGAAGTGCTGTTATTAAGGTTGGGAGGCAATGCAGTGGTAGGTTTGGGTAGGTTAGCTGTCTTGGTTGCTCTTTGTGGTGGGATGGGGACCGGACCTCTCTGGGCTGATGGTGCGAAGGGCTCCATTGCTTTGGGTTTGTTGGGTTTGGATTTAACTGAGAAAATCAAACGGTATTATCAGAGGGCAGCACACAATGATCAACATAACCTCGCTCAATTCATGTGTCATTTACGGCAGTTATCGTAAGCTATGAAAAAGTAAATACTCAAAAATGATCAAACACTAGCATACACTAGCTTGCTTAGGGAAAAAACATGCCATCGTAAAGTTATGCTAGCTTCAAATTCTAAGTAAAAACACAAATTTACATGCAGTTTCAACAGGCCTCAGCAAATATTAATAGAAACACAGGAAAAATTATCCAACACCAAAAACAGCAATGTTGTCATTACAGGAAGTAAAGGACACCAGCTAAAATGTGGGTTGTGATAAGACTGAAGAGGGTACAGTACCACTTGTACTGCTGTTACAACAGGATATTACAGCATTAACTAGGAAATAAAAGCAAACGGTTCTAGCAGCTGTCAAACTGGATGAACAAGTTTCAAGTACAGAAATTATTTTTAAAAAATGTGCCATCTCTCCTAGAAGTTGGTAACTGAGCAGGCATTCACTACTTGCATTTAAAAGCCACAATCTGAGGCAACTCAATGGCAGAGTGTTTAAGAGCACATGCTGCAGCTGAGTCTATGTTACATTAAAATTAAAAGCAAAATAGAAATACACAACACAAACTGTGTACCTATGACTAACTATACTGCACAGCTTCACAGGTTACACAGTACTCTGAATATTTTTTGAATTCAAGGGGAAAAGCACAGCTGCAGTAGTTTACACATCTCCATCCTAAATTTACTAAAGTTAGTGACCTAACCCTGACACATAACTGCAAACACAATGATCTCACTGTTCCCCACCAAAAGGTTGTCAGGAGTTTAACAACAGCATGCGCATTGAAGTTCTGTGCATCCGGTTTCCCAAAAGCAGTGTTTGACACGGATTTACCAACGCTAATTAAGATGTCCATATAGTTGTGATAAACCACAGTTGGTTGTGCAGGATTGCGTTATTTCCTTATTTCTGGCAGCACACACACAGTGTGGTGCAAACCAGTAAGAGCAGAAGGAATTTAAATCAGTCGAAATGAACAGACAACACACCATACTCCTGTAATATACAATTCCTCCTGTTCCTATGGGTAACTTTGAATGGTGGCATCTTTAACTCCGACAGTGACTCATCCTTTATTCCTGCAACATTTTCTTCGTGACATTTTCCTATTCCACTCCTGGAATATAATGAATACATAAATAAATAAGAAAAGCCAGCACATAAAAGCTAAATCCTTGCCCAGTATATCTTAAGTTATTTCCTTTCCTCAACTAACTTCAAATGCTCTCAAAGGAATATTTATTCTAGTATGCATGAATTTTGTTATGGCATGCTGCTCCTTGCACTCACTGACAGTTATATCTTAAAAAATTCACTAAAATAAAAGTGGAAATATTCAGCTAAAAAGCTAAAACATAAATATAAGAGTACAATCATAATGACGTAACTTTAGTCCTTTCTGGCTGCATTTGCGAAGGTGGGTTGGCACCTTTATAGGACGATCTGATTTCAAAAATGGCAGCCAAACGAATCTTTCCACCAATGTGTGTGTGGCAAGGATACACAGGAAATCAGGAAGAGGTGTAATCCACCCTTAGTAAATAAATGTTAGATGAGTGATTAAATAATTAATCATCCCACTGCTTTAGACTACTGACAGACAATGGAGTCTTACCTTGCTGCTGCGCACTCTTCACCTGGGCAAAGAAAGTCTGAGTCCGATCATCATCCTGGAGTTCCAACAGCAGCTCTGGGGCTTTTTCTCCTTTGATTCGTATCCTAACACATGCTTGAGAAGGGAAAAGACAACACACACACACACACATGTTGGACACCGTTAAACTTTGCAAACACACTAGAAAAGCAGACTGTCCAGGAAACAAAGCAAGTGATTTAACAGTGAACCAATTCAGCATTCTTTCACAAAGCCCTGGCAACTCATGACCACAGTCTGCTACTAAATAAAGACATTTAGCTGCAAGCATGCTCTAAAAATGTAGTAAGGCTGGATAGGGGCTGTGGAACAATGAGTGCCATGATTTAACCAGCTAAAATCTTTAGCCTGGCTTATAAGACCAAAAAGAAAAAACATAATTTACACAAGTCTATGCTAAAAAAAAGGCAAATAAATGATGATATTTAACCTAAGGAGAGGTAAAAAAGTACTTACAATCTACAGAGAAATCAATAAGAAGAGCTTCTTCAGCTTCTGAAATAAAACAGGAAAAAGGGCGTAAACAGTGCGGTTCAAAGGTCTGTAGTTCCAGTAAGCCAGCGGTGTTGTAAATTATTTTAATAGACACTAGTTGTTGTGTTGATTTTTAAATTTTCTCTTTCAGGGTAAAGGAAATGCACCCTGGACTTTCACTTTTTCTCCAGTGTCGTAACTCTGAGTAAACAGCAACAGTACTATGCATTAAGAATGTGAGGTCCGACTGCCACAGGCTGCATCTATTGGACAGGAATCACAAACATCTTATAGAAGAATACAAAATATTCACGACCAGTTTGACAAAAAAATTCCTGATCATTTGATTATACTGAGCAAAAACAAAACAGGTAGTACTATGATGTAGAAAACAAAAAAAAAAACACATACCTCGCACAATTTCAAAATGACCATTGATGGGTATGGACAACTGAGCCACTGGACGAGACACAACAGCATCAGGGGTGGCCAAAACACCCAATCTGGATGAGAACAGCACAGACTCACACTTAACATCAGCTGTTAAATATCATTTAAGCTTAACAATACAATAATCCAAAACACAAAGCATATATACAAACAAGCTACAGCGATTTCTTTTATTTCGTAACAGCCATTTTCTTGCTATCAAATTAACTTTCATGCACTGCACTCAGTATGAAAAGCAGAGAATATCTGAACATTTGAGATACAATGAGGGTAGATGTACTATTAGGATTAGATAGTTATTACTGAGCAATTAAAACAAAAATTAAAAATTCTCAAAGAAAATTGAAAGCACATGCACACATGCAGAACTTTAATTTAATTTGCAGTTGCTTTAGTTGAACAAGCAAACAATGACACAAAAGCAAGCATTGTGCTTCATCAAGTTTTGCTGACAAAAGTTCAATGCAGCAACATGAAGCATATTAAGAGGAGCTAAGCTTTGTGTCTTTAAAAAGTCAGCATACAGCTTCAAATGTGAAATGTGGGTTAATGTAGGCGGGTCATGTTTCACTCTCTAACAATGGATGACTAACAACCGAGGTCAAAGCAGCATGCTGGGCACTGCCCACGCTTCCCCTCCAGTTCACAATAAGTCTGATTACGGGTGAGGAGAGGAAAATGATTAAGAGACTACATGTGTCAGAGGCACTTGCGGTTCCCTGGTATGAGCAAGGCAACCTCTGATATGAAAAGCTGCATGACTTCAAACAACAGAGAACATCTCCTTCTCAAGGGGATGGACGAAACAATACAAGCACTTTACAATAGCAGCCCTGAATTAAAAACAAATATGGCCAAATCTCATGATGTCGTATTATTTGTATTAAGTCAGACTGTCACATATGTGTTAGTCTTCTTTTGAACTTCTGTCACTTTAAAAAAATAAACTTACACTTTGGGTTTTTACACCTCCACTAAAACTACCAGTTGGTATCGGTGCACAAATTGTGACCAATATAACAATTTTAGACATCAACAACAACTGCTAAACACAAAGGAATAAACTAATAAATAAGACAGACAGTTATAAATTAATTTCTTAACAAATTCTCGCTCAAAAACACTTCACAGGATGTATTTGCTCAAAAACACAAAACTGCCTACAAATGAGTTTAAGGAAACAGGGCTGTTGTACTGTAATGTGCTGACATTTATGTTCATCCCAAAATAATATTTTGTGCCATACAATTCTTGATGGTTTAAAAAAAATCATTCTATGGATGTCAGTGTCCAAACACTAACAGTTTATGATCTGTATTACGACCCCTTCACACACTAGCGTCTCTCCCAACCATTTTTCTGTCAGGACTGCTCCTCAGTTTAATACTTGAGGTTTTAACACAATTAGCCAAACTGGCTTGTGTTACCATGTGAGCCTCATTATAGTTCAGGACTAAGGAAGGCAGAATTCCTTTACGTAATCTGCAGTGAGCTGGCTGTTGGTCGGACTAACTGCTTCCTAGCACAAGCTACACTTACAACTTAACATACTCTACTGTCACCTGCAACATCCCCTAAAACCACAAACATGGGTCGAGCTTTGAGCATGCTACTTTCAGTTAAATCACAGCAAATCTGACTGGGGAGCAGTGTGGCATGACTATAGCGAGCATGTTCCACCAGCTTGAGGACCTGTGGCGTCCATATCACCACAGGACAGGACATGGACAACGCTGTCGTCTAGCGTCCTTACTGACCTCCAAGGAGGAGGTCAATGAAGAGTCACTGATACCTGCAGCAAACGACTTGGTTCAGCTGGGCTGCCCGACATTGAAAATTAGTTTCAGCTTCTCAGGTATTCTGCGAAAAAGAGAAAAACTTTGCCCTTTCACCTGAAAAATCCTAACTTTTGACTTTTTTTTCCTTTACAAATTTCTGACTTAGACACAGAAATGATAAAACTTGTATATTCGATATGACATGACTCCCAACTCTAAAACAAAATGAGCAAACTACACTATCTGCACCATCTCATGCATTGTCCAGTGTGACTGCATCATGGGACACACCTTTCTGATATAACAGGCTGTATTTTGAACCATACTGACATAAGTTCATGTGCATGTTAAAAGCCATACTTGTTTTACAAAGCAGCACAGATAGTCCGTGCTTGTTACTTGATGACAGCAAAAGACATGAAACAGCACCCAAATACAAAGACCTGCCCACAGAAGCAGGTCAGACACTTAAGAAACACCACCACCAAGAATCTACCCTCAATTAAATTATGCTGCAGAAACATACACATAATCTGTGCCATCTCTCTACATTTACCTACTGCCTGACAAAAGAGCACATTTTCAGTCATTACATTCTCTGATACTTACATAAACTCTCCACTGCGCTCAATTAGTGACAGTAGTCTGGGCTCCTTCTGGCCAGACCTCAGCTCCTGACCTCTTACAGTGTGAGCAGCACAATCAAGGAATTACTGTGACTGAGGATGAGAAAGGCGCTTGGACATCACAACTACTGAGCTGCAATCTGAATCCAAGGCAGACAGAGCCTCGCTGTCAATGTTAACTCGTGTTGTTAGACTGAAGACAATCAGAGGTGATGGTCTCTATTAGGAGAGGCCGTGCTAATTGAAAATTAGAAGGCAAATTAAAGCGGCAGATGAAAAGTCATAAGGCAGTGAAAGAAGAGAGAAAGCAGTGAAGTGGCTGAGTTTGTTGTTGGCAGCCATCTCAATCTACAGCATGGCTAACGTTATTCAGTTAAACAAGTGAGTTTATTAATGTTAGTTAGATGCGACTGGTCACAAATTTGCATCATTAGTGGTGAACTGGATCAAAAGTCGGCTGTAGCTGCATTACAACATCGTAATTAAAATCGTACGGGTTAACAAGGTAGCTACTAAATTCCAGTTATCGTTCATGAGTCTTGTTATAGTAAGTTAGCCGAAATGCTAACTAGCGTTACCTGAGATTCAGTACCATTGAAAGCTAGCGTTAGCCAACTAGCAAAGGCAAACTAAATAAATATGAAAAAAACATAATTCAAAAAGGATATTGCCAAGCATTCCTCGTCGCATATCCCCAAAGAGGGCTCCATTCTTACCGAGATACCATAAATATCAGTTTATCATTGGCTAGCAGACTTTATGTCGGTTCGGTCCAGACGTTGCGGGTGGAGAAAGTTAAATCCCCACCCGGTGCTGCGGCGGCCTCCTTCCGGGCAGCTGTACAGCCGTTGGTTGCTAATGCTAACTGCTTGTTAGCCAGCTGTTGTTGTTGTGGTTCCTGGAAGGTGTCACAAATCTTTAGCAGAGCCCGGGAGTCAAAAAATACCGCGGCTAGTGTCCACCACTCTGTCGGAAACCTCGATATATCCGCCTTTTCGTGTGTCTTGCTCGGTGTCAGGGGAAGCAGGCTGCTCGGACTACATCACGCTAGCTGGCAGTTAGTGGCAGGTTTAGCTAGTTACGGTACCGCAGAGAGTTTGCTATGTGGACTCCCTCCTCCGTCTGCCCCTCTCTGCCTAGTTATTAGGCGCCTCGGCTTCGTCGGCTGGATTTTTAACTGCAGCTGGCAACTATTTTAAGGCTCATAACGCCATCTCCTGCCTCGGAGTCAAAACCAGAGCAGCTCCTCAGACCTGTCCGAAAAATGGTATCGAATAAAACCTGCTGCATCCTGAGGTAAACATGCAGTTATTTTCACATCAAATTTACACTCAAGCTTCAACACATCGTCTTTGGGGCTGCTAGCTTAAATTTCAGTAAAATAAAAGTACTATTTTTGCTGAAAACTGTCCCTTCTAACTCATTTATGAAAGACATTATTAATACAGATGGATCAAAGCTTCCAACGTGTCACATGATAAATCTGAAGGATTGTGAGATTATTGTTGGGGAAACAAAATCAAAAACCTGGTTTGTAAGTACCATGGGAATTATCATGATACTTTAAAGTTCCTTTTCATGATTTTCAAATTATTATTATAATAAATATGTTTAACCCTTAGATGATATGCTAAAATATCTTCACAACACAACCCAGGGCATAACACTGCCCACAGGTGACTGTAACAGCAGGTTATATTATATTTATCATTTAAAATAAAAGAAACATCTGTATAATTTTAGTCAGTAACTTGTATTTTATAAATCAGAAGGATACGGTAGGAGGAGCTTCTCTAATTAATATGGCTTTTCTTTCTCTATAAACATACACCGATCAGCCACAACATTCTGACAGGTGAAGTGAATAGTATTGATCATATTGGTACTATGTGCTGTTCTGATGGAAAACCTTGAATTTTAACATCCATGTTGATGAGACTTAGACACCCAAATAAACATTTTCCCACAACAAACACACTCCATCATGCAAATGGAAATCCCAAATGTTACTGCCCTACCCCTGCAGGAAAATGCATCTAACCGCGTGGCAACAACATCAAACAACCAGGAACATATTGAGGAACATGACAATGGCCCAACATGTTGATTTAACCTCCAAACTTCCTAAACCCCATTCTGATCAAGCATCAACAGGATGCAGTGGAACAAGTTTGATTGACAGAGGCCCCACTGGACAAGCCAGAGTACCCAAAGGATCCAGTGGTAACGTCCTGGTTTCAGACCCCATAGGACCCTGAGAGGTCCTCTTGTCTATGTCCAATGGTTCAGAGCATTTTTGAGCACATAAGGGGGACCAGCACAATATTGGGCAGGTGGTCATAATGCTATGCTTGACTGGTGTATATATGTTTGACATAAGTAGGCCTGTACTGCATGTAATGCTACAGGTATCTGACAGGAGTTATCAAGCAAGATGAAAAGTTTTCTAGTCCACTTTGACTGCTTCGCCTGTGGTGCTCTGTGCTTTAGTATTTTTAACCATTCAGGAAGTATTTATGAAACATTAAACGAAGGTGTCACTGTAATCACACCAGGATCTTCACCCAGCAAATGCAGTCTTTATTACCAAGAGTAGCTTACACTGCATTGTGTACAGACAAGACAAGGCAGGCTTATTTGTTCAGCAGATTTCTACAACAAGGCAATTCAAAGAGCTTTAAAACAATAAATGAAAGAAAGTGCATCAAGGCAAGGCGACAAATACAAATTTATCATTATATGAAAAAGAGTAAAAAAAAAGCACAAGATAAAACACAAACCAAAAGTCACAGTGCAGTTTAGATATTCAAAAACCTTGGATTTGTTTCAATGAAAGGTACAGGTAAACACAAAAGTTTTCAGCCTTGAATTCAAACTATACTCGTCTCAACATTTTTACATCCAGCCAAACCAAATCTGAACAAAAAAAACTAGTAATTCAACTGGAGCTGAATCATCGGCCTAATGCCCTGTTATTTCATAAAACACAATCACGTTTAAAATGAAATAAAACAACACATTATTAGATGTTAATCTCAAGCATTTCACTGGACTCACTTCACCATGAGCAACACAGTTAAGGTGTCACAATTAAACCTAAAATAAAAGAAACATCTGTATAATTTTAGTCAGTAACTTATATTTTATAATGCAGAAGGATGCTGTAGGAGGAGCTTCTCTAATTAAAATGGCTTCTCTCAATTGTTGTAGGTTTTAATCTTGTGAATGGCATAAGGGCTGGAGTCCCGGTGAGGCCACATGTCTCCGTTGGGCAGATCCCTCGTCTGCTCCACGTCACGGTCAACCATCTCGACCGTTAAAGTCGACGGACTGAAGATGTCTGTTGTGCGGTAGGATTGTGTGAGTCGACGGAAGGACGACGTGTCTGAGACGTCTTCATCAAACAGGTCCTCCATGAGCTCCTTGCGCTGTCTGCGAGATGCTTTCAGCTCATCGTTCAGGTCAGAAACCAGATCTTTGACATCTCTCACTACTGTGGAGCGGAGGCCAAACAGGCAGAGCAGGAACACCAGACCAGCACAGATACCAGAGACAAAGTACAGAGCCACTCGCTCCGGGAGACCTGGAGGAGGAAATTAAATTTTAATGTGCTGGAATAAGACAGAACATTCACAGTTGTCCTGTGAAATATCTTCCAGTAATACGGTGCCTGCTGCTGCTTTTACTTGTGTCACTTTGTATTACTGTTGACAATTTACCAAAGAATGCAGTAAATGTTTATTGTGCTTTAAAGAACCAATGATCTTTAAGGAAACCACTGGGTTCATTATCTAGCAGTACTGTATGAAAATCATTTGCAGGTGATCTCAATTAAAGATAGTCAACTGATCACTTGAAACTTTATTTATCTTTTACAGATTGAAAATATTTTGCCTTGTAATGTACTAAAGAGTGATTTTTCTGATTTCAGAGCTGGCTCTAAACCAGCATCATTATTGCAAAAGTCTATAGATATCAATTTATTTTGTCAAACTGACTGTTGCTTGTACACGAATGCACCATCCAGGGGAATTTTAAAAGAAGCAGCAATACAACGCTTCTATCTTTATCATTCTAGAATAATTTTACTTTGACACAAAAAAGTAATTACATGTTTACTGATTGATTATGTATCTTAATCAGCTTTTGTGTGCGTGTAAATTATTTCTAAAGTACTATAATAAACTAAAAGGGCAGAAATGAATGACTGAAACTAGGGAAAAAAACATACACACACAAAAAAAAACAAGGCACGCTTTGGAAAATGGTCAGCAGCAATTCAAAATATTCCAAATTCCGCATTACTGCAGAGAAAATGTAAAAGAAATGAAGCAATGTTTTTAATATGCTCATTTTGTGCACAAAGAGGCAACAGGAGCACAAATAAGCTTTGACATGCAGCTCCTCAGGGCTGCAAATAACAAGGATTGTGTTCATCTGACTTCTGTTTAGCTTTGATGTATAAGATGTGATTGAGCATATTAAAAATAATTCACTTTTTCTGTGCTACTTCTGAGATGTTCTAGGTGAGTTCTTTGACTGTGGCTGTCAGCGTGCTAAAAACACTCGCTTCTCCCTTTAACTACAACAATAATAAGACATGTACATGCTTCTCTAGCCTGACGTCTGCAGGCATTAGTGCACATACCCAATATTTTTTCAAAGATCTCCAGAGAGTTGGTTAAGAGCACGTTTTGAGGCCTGTAGGTGGGGCCAGTGTACCATCCACCTGCAGGCGAGAGGAGTCTGGGCTCAGACGCCAGTCAAAGTCTCCTCCATGCTACAAAACCTGTCAGTACCTGATGCCACTCTCACCGTGTGTGTAGTCTGAGATCATGAAAGGATCTGTTGACCCTCGACCCACATCTTCCAGAAGATACCGGGGCACTAAAGAGGAAATGAGAGATTGTTACGTTAGGCAGCAAACCAGATCGCCTATGTCACAGCAGTAACATCTGGTTTGTTATTTACCACAAGTGAAAGACACTCGCAGGTGCTTCCTGGTGTTGGGGAAGCAGGGGTCCCCAAAGGTTAATGTGTCGGCCAACACTGAACAGTTTGCTCTGCCGTGACACCTGCGTGAAACCTTCCTCAGAGCCGAAGGTGACAAACACTCTAGAATAAGTTAAGATAAATTAAATATGGTATTATGATGCAGAAATTACTGTAATTCAACTCTGATCAAATAAAAATAGCTTTTAAAAAACTAGGAACCTAGATCATTAATCATTTTTATGCATTTTTCAAGATTCATTAAAGTATACTTATAAACTAATCATGCTTCATCATGTCTCTAAAAGACATTTGTTCCACTGTTTTGCCACTAGATGACACTTGAACGCAGCGTTTCAGACCCATGTCGGCGTGTGATCCAGGTTCCTGAGGACAGTAGGGACTGCCGTGCAGCAGGTGTCCAAACGTGGCCGAGTAGATGGCGAGCACAGTCTCATTTTTGCACATCAGCCTCAGACGCTCATTTTCACACACCAGCCTGGTCCGGTGATGCTCTGAAAAACAAATGACAAGAGTCAAAGATTAACATTCAAGGCTTATGTTTGTGCATGTTTTAGCAGTAGTAACATGTTTCATATTTACTTGGAGGTGGTTTGGTTTCTATTTGTTTCTATAAATCTAATGGTAGACGATCTGGTCTACTTGTACTGCAGTCAAAGTTGATATCATTGTGTGATATGGGTGTGTATCACTATGAGGTGTGAACAGTTTCACCTGCAGTGATGATGTTAAAGGATGGGTTCATAGTTTTATTCCTTCTTAAAGCAACACTCACATGTCCACCTGCACACTGACACTGTTCCTGCATGCATTCTGTAATTATTGCTCCTGTTCATGCATACATAGTCAAGCATTATTTACAAGCAAGAATCATTGCACCAAACACTTTCATTGAGTAGGCATCTGTCTGTTTTTAAACTAGACTTGGAAAAATCCTTTAACTGTAATTGATGTAACTGCAAGTAGGTTTTTATACTAATAATGCTCATAAACCAGTGGCTCTCTGAAGAAAAATATGGCAAAAAAAACTATGTTTGAAAAAAAAATACTTCTTTACCCTATGAGAATTATATTTATGAATGCCCAAAACACAAATATGGTTAAAAAAAACAACAACAACAAACAAATGAACTATTTAAAGAAAAAAGGAAAAGAATGTGAGGTTACCACTGATGCATTATTTGTCCAAACTGACTAAATCACAGCTTTATATATGTTAATAGGTTATAGGGCTCTTTCCCCCCAAATCAAAATCCTCTTCTGTAAAATGTTTAACTTATAAACCAAAATCAGACAAACCAAATGCCCTAAAAATGCTACAGATGAAATAAAGACATGCATCCGTCTATTTCCAAGGTTCAAGAACGAGGCTCTCTATTTGTTTTGTAAAAAGGTGGGCATGCAGTAATTGTTGTTTTAAATATGTAAAATGCACAGCTTTGGTTGCTTAATACTCTTAGTTAAGCAACATAAAAAAAGAAAAAACACGTGCTTCACGAGAGTTTTGGTGACACTGTTAGATATAGCAGGTACCTGGTCGGCACTTGTAGGAGACCAGCAGGTACTTGGTGGTGAGCGGACAGGGATCCTGCCCAAACACTGGACTGTAGACCGGGATGTGACACGACCGCCGGTCCTGACACTCTGACAGCACTTTCTGCAATCACAGGAAGTCACATGTTGACTACTGTCCTCTGCAAACAGGAGTCATTCATGAAAGACCTTCACTAAAACAACTGAATCATCACACTGTGGCATTTCATACCTCGATGGCAACTGGAGAAGTGCACTCTGTGTCCTCCTCTGCCGTTGTGTTTGTGTTCGCAGATGGGCATAAATGCTGATTGGGAACACGGCGTCCATAGAAGGCTGATATGACGGCCACAGACGTCCTGGAGGGACACTGGATGACTAGCGTCTCTCCTTCACAGGCATGAGCCGTGTGGTTCTTCAGAATGGTGTGAAGATATGCTGAAAGTGAACACAAGGTGATGCTGAGTTCACTTCATGTATCTACTGATTGTGGGAGAACCTTTAAACTTTCGTCTGCGGATGTAGGTGGAAAAAAATGAGTAGTGCAGCAACATCAGCAAGAAGGTAATCCCAGAGAATGATGGCGATTGAATATCAAACACCACTTTCACCTGATTTAAATATATAAATAAGTGTAACTCCTATTTGGGCTGGGTCAGTAATAAAGTAAGAGCTTCATATTTAATTTACTACAAAGTTTTTCCTCACATACACATCAAATGTAGAAGCCCTTCATTGTCTGCAAGTCAACAGTGTGACTTATTAGATGATTTTTTTTAGGCCTTGCAGCTCAGTCCTGGTTGTCAGCAGGGTGGTGTCCCAGGCGCTGGGTGTAGCTCTCTAACACAATGTTTGGACTGTGACCACGCATACAAACATGCTCAGCTACGGCACACAGACAGTGGACTGAAGTCTCCCCTCCCGTGAGCATTTCCTGTCTGTGTGTGTATACTTGTATTACTCATACTGTGAGGACATAAACTGTTCAAACAGTCACATTGTGGAAACACACCTTCCTTTTGGCGACAAAAAGCAAGTCGTCACAATGCAAATTTTTATATTTTAGTATGAAGACTCAGTTTATGAGTAAAAAATACAGTTGAGGTTGTGACAGGGGTTGGGTTAAGTCTCTAAAACATGAATTAAAGTCAATGTAATGTCCTCTGAAGTGACTGAAACACAGCTGTGTGTGTGTGCTGCACAGTCTAAACCTTCAGGGAGCAAATGACACACAGTACCAGGCACTCACTCACAATGAGCTATTATTAGAGCCTGCAGCCACACAAAAAAATGGAGATCTCTGCTGAGGTTAGATAGAGAGATACACAAAGCTCACAACAGCTGAGACAAAAGCTACCTTTGGCTTTCTCTGAACCTTCCATTGTTACCGTAATGCCATCAGTCAAACTGTCCAAACAGCAAAACAACTCATAATATAAATAGAGGTCAACTGTTGTTTATTTATTGCTTTGGGAGTATCTTTTCCCGTTCTGTGAATATGTGAGTTCAGGACCTGTTCTGCAGTCTCTTCACCCTGATTCTGGACTCTCAGCACGATCTTCCCCAGCTGCTTCAGAAGCAGGACGTGCAGATACATCAGGAGATGCTGAACGTGTTTTTGAAGCTTCCTTTGTGAAGCCTACTCAACTGAAAAGTAACGTATCAGCAGTTTGACGCAACTGTGGATGTCAAGGCACTTACCAGAGAAATCGGGAGCTGAGTGTGCAGCGGGCAGCTTCAGAGCTAGAAGGAGAGGCAGAAGATAGAAAGACGAGCAGAAACTCCACGGGACTGTCATTGTGCATGTCCTGCAGCAGACCCCCGGGGTTTTGTCCTAACGGGTTGTTGTGCTATTGACCGCCAGGGAGAGAGCGGTCAGTAGGTCAATGATGCCATTGTGTTTATAAGAAACAACCACCCCCTTTTAGCCATTAAAAAATCACAGCTGACTGCATTAAATAGAGCTGCGATGTGTTGGTTGAGTTTTACATGCACATTTAAATTGTGATTTTTTTTTTCTTATTGAACGTACAAGTATTTAATGTGCCTTTGACATTAACAGTGTTGAAGCATTTTGGTCAAAGGCAAGAATGTGTTTATGTTTGAACTACATCCTGACTCACTGTTGGATCAGTTATAGCGACCTGTGGCAGGGATAAAAAAGAGAAAATAGTTTCACACTTATTTGCTTTGCTTGCAAAGGTTAAATAAGACGATAGATGCCTTTCTCGTGCCAGTACACATAAGTGGAAGGTGATTGTTTATCGCAAAGAAACAGCTAGCCTGGCTCTGATGAAATTTTTAAATAGCTGGCATCTCTAAAACATGTTATACCTTTTGTTTTCCCTCTGTACAATAAAAAAGGGGAAAACAATTTGTCGTTAAGCATCCATTCAGCATTTTGTGCAGCATCCCTGGCTGCATACAAGATGCCTGATAACACAGTTGTTAGCAGATGTTTTAGTAAAGGTCTTTGCTGTGTCGGCTGCTGTGCAATCAACTGTTTTGCTTCACACAGTCAATCACAGACACAGAGAGAGTCTTCTTCCTGAAGAGGGCGGGGCACTGAAAGACACTGAAAGAACCCAGGACCTAAAACCAGGTGTTATACAGTCCTGGTAAAACCATCTTGGCACTATTTTGAGCTACAAAAAATTTGAAAGATACATCCTGAGAGCATGTGATTAATTTGTCAAAGAGGAACACAACATGGGACCTTTACAGCAACAATTTACAATCTATGAATGTAAAAGAAATAAGAAGAGGTCTTGATAAGTATAAAATTTTACGAGCAGCTTCCAGTCTTTGGGCTGAGCTGTGCCGGCCAGTTGCAGCTTCATGCAGTGCATAGTGTAGACAGACATGAGAGTGGCATTAGATTTAGTCATTTTAAAGAAAAGAGCAGTAAACAGTCCCAAATTTCACCAACTGTTGACCTTTTTTCTTGAAAGTCTGACAAAGGTCTGTGATCAATACATTGTTTTTTCCATGAAGGAGGTGCTCTGAATCCATTTCAGAGGCAGAGTGTTTTATTCGCAGGATAACATCTTGACCTTTTCTCTGTCTCTGTGTGTTTGTAATGGCAAAATCAAGTCCCATTCTCTTGTCAACAGTGAGGGTCCTGTTTATTGAGATAAGGCACTTTTTTCCAGGAGGTCACTTCCAGCTGCTGTGAGTGTCCACTGGAGATATGTGTGTCTCTCTCCATGAGATAGGGCCTTCCTATCTTTTTGTCTGTAGGACAGGAAGTGAAAGATCGTTTCCAGAACTGTCACATTATTTCCAGGAATACTGAGGAAACCTCTGCTGGTGAATATCTTCTCGTCATAGTGGGTTTCAGTTTACTATAAAAGCTGTGATTTTAACCTTAATTTCTCCTTTGAACACCCCCTCAACTCTGTGTGACGCCTGTTGTCATGCCAACCAAACATGAACACATACTACGCATGCAGTCATTCGTCAGTGCTGATGTCAGGACATTATCAATGATTGCAGCTACTAGTGAAGTTAAATCAAAATGAATTTCTGACTCAAGTCATTTATCACGTACGTTCCAATAGACAGCAGAGTACTCCCACTGAACTGCAGTAAAATTCCATTTACCTCCCATCGGAAGTATGAATAAAATGATTAATTATTCCCTCCACGTGTCTACTCTGGCTGGCTGTCTTGGAGGAAGGGTTGTACCTCTGTGTGGAAAATGAGATCAGGTTTCAGATAGTTGGAAAATCTCAGTCCTTAACCTCTCTGACTTTGTAGACATTTAAAAAGAAATGGGAGGAAGCCCTTTTTTTCCCAACAACTTTCTCCGCTTCACTAATATTTCCTGTGATGGTCGAGTGTTGTTCATTAAATTTCCCGTTCCCGTCTGTCATTTCTATGAGATGGGTTTGGTTTTCAGCCTCCCTCTCTGTGATGTAAATTCCCCAAATCCTCTCAGGCAGATAAATGAGACAAGCGCATGGCACAGAGCCGTGTGTTTTCTTTTTAAATTCCTTGTAATACATTTCATAATCTTGCCTGCTCTGTTGGACTTATTTTTTTTTAGGGAAGTCTTCACCGCAGCATGGGGATTTTGTCATGAAAGTTCCCCTCCCTGTTTACTGTAAATTATAGCACTTTACAAGAAAGACCAGCACTGAACTGTAGCTCTTAGTCCTTTCACTCTTTAAGGACATGCTGTCATGACATTAACGCTACTGTAACTGTCTAATTCAATCATATCTCCATCAAAAACAGCTGTCCTAATCATTACCATTTATGAAACAACTAAAGAAAGATCAAATTCCTTAGCTGTAAAACACAAGTAGTTTAATACTCCTTATTTTGTAAACGCAACTACTGGCATGAAACACATCAGCTATCAAAACTAACTCCTTTCTCGCCGTTACCAAAACACTGAGGGGATTCCTGGCATCATGACGCAACACACTACTAGAAACCCCTCCGGAAAATCCCCCTAAATGTCACATCATTGCTAACCAGAGCTTTTTCTGTAGGTACAGTAGAGTAATGCTGTGTCTTTTAGTAAAATATGCACTATACCCAGTGGTTGTAGGAATAATCAGATCCTTTATTTAAGTAAAATACAGTAGTTTAAACTTAATCCATCACAGCTAAAAGTCCTATATTTTAACTTTTGCTTGATAAAATGTTTACATGTCATCAGAAAAACAGACTTTATGGATGGCAATATGAATATATATTCTGAGATTACACTGGCACAACCTTTATAATAATAATAAATAATAA
The DNA here is from genome assembly GCA_024666655.1 of Dascyllus trimaculatus. Taxonomy (NCBI): domain Eukaryota; kingdom Metazoa; phylum Chordata; class Actinopteri; family Pomacentridae; genus Dascyllus; species Dascyllus trimaculatus. The sequence goes on from CM045457.1 coordinate 24,966,058, forward strand.
TACATTGCATTTATTGAGCGCTTTTCAAAAACTCAAAGACGCTTTACAGGTTTAAAAACCGACACAAATACGGATATACAAATCAAACAACCAAAAAGAAAACAGAAGAAATACAGTTGAAGGTGTAGTAGAAAACAAAAAATTCAGGTAGAAGTCTGTAAATAATGTGTTGTGTATGGTCTTCTATAAATTTGAGGGGTCTACAAGTTGAAAGCGGAACAGAAGAGGTGTGTTTTTAATTTGGTCTTGAAGGTGGCAGGGTCAACGGTATCACGGATGTGTTGTGGGAGTGAGTTCCAGAGGGAGGCAACAGAGAAAGCTCTGTCCCCCCAGGTTCGGTGCTTGGTCCTAGGGACGGTCAGGAGGCTTGAATCTGAGGAACGGAGGGTGCAGGAAGGGGTGTAGGGGTGGAGCAAGTCCTTAAGGTAAGAGGGGGCCTGGTTATGGAGTGCTTTATAGGTGAATAAGAGGATTTTTAATTTAATGCGATATTGAACAGGAAGCCAGTGAAGGTTCTGGAGGACAGGGGCGATGTGGTCACGGTGACGGGTGTGAGTTAGGAGGCGGGCGGCAGAGTTTTGGATGTACTGAAGTTTATTGAGAAGATGGTTGGTTGAGCCGTACAAGATGCTGTTACAGTAGTCAATGCGGGAAGTGATGAAAGCATGAAGGAGGGTTTCAGCTGCAGGGGAAGAGAGGGATGGGCGAAGGCGGGCGATGTTCTTAAGGTGATGGAAAGCTGTTTTTGTGACTAGTTTAATGTGTTGGGAGAAGGTGAGTTTATTGTCGAAAATGACTCCGAGGTTGCGGCAGTGGGGTGAGGGTGAGAGAGTGAAGCTGTCAAAGGAAAGGCGGAAGTCCTGGGCTGTAGAAGTGAGGGAATTTGGACCTATAATGAGAATGTTGGATTTAGCACAGTTGAGTTTGAGAAAATTTGTTTGCATCCAGAGGTTAACTTCAGAAAGACAATTTGAGAGGGTAGAATGGGCCTGGGGGTCGATAGATTTTGTGGAAATGTAGAGTTGGATGTCGTCGGCATAGCAGTGAAAACGGAGACCATGGCTATGGATAATTTTAGGCAGCATTTTATTATTTAAACGGTAAATCTGGGCACTCTAAAGTCAAAGTAGAGACAAACTTCATTGCTGTTCTCTGCTTATACAGTATTCAATGTACAGGAAAATAAAAGTCATGGCATGAAATGGAATGAAATATTCACAAATATGTTTTCATTACTGTATGATCTCCTGAAATAAGAATCATCACGTTTTTGCTACTCTATATCTGCACATGGAGTGATAAGGATGCAGATGCTGACCCTTCAAAGCAGCTACACTACAGCCCCCAACCCTTAACCTAACCTTAACACCGCTACTCAACACACCCACGGATGTACTGCGCCTGCATCTGGATATATTTGGAGGAAGTGGGTAGTACCTCTGAAAGGACAAACCAAACACTGACTCTAGAAAGGGTATTCCGCATTTCTTTGATTTTTAGCAGCCACTGTAGTTTCTCCTACACAGGGAGGATGAGGTGATGGTACTATATTCTACACACCACTTCTTTAAGTAAGGAGCAGAGAGTCTGGATTTAGTTATAGCAGAGCTCAAAATGATAACGCTAACATGATGTCCAGCAGGTATAGTTATTACGATGTTTGCCAGTTTAGTTTAAAGACCCTCTCCTGTCATGACTAAACTCCTAAAAACTCAATTCTGTGCATCAAAGTTACATGGTCAATGGTCTGCACTTATATAGCGCCTTTTTCTACCTTAGTGATATCCAAAGTACTTTACAATGTGTTTCGCATTTACCCATTCACACACCAATGGCGACTGAGCTGCCATGCAATGTGCTTGCCAACCATTGGGAGCAACTTGAGGTTCAGTGTCTTGCCCAAGGACACTTCGGCATGTGGAGGGGCCGGGGATCGAACCGCCAACCTTGCGATCAGTGGACAACCCGCTCTACCACCTGAGCCACATCTGCCCCTAACTACATGTTTACTTCACTCCATGAAAACAATCCCTTCCTGCCTTCAGCTGACTTAGATGTAACTTTACATCATTGCTTCCTCTCGATTGTGAAAGTTTCTGCTTCTTTCTCCACACACCCCTCCCGACCTGCTGCCGCTCAAGCACACCAGCTCACCTACAGCGCTGCTCAAACACTGTAAAATTATTTTACACTACACAACGGCAAGTTGTGATGTTGGAGTAATTCAGCCATACATGTTTGAGCCAGAAAACTAATCTGAAAAAGAGTAATGAGACAGAAAGTAAGTTGACAGGATTGGTTTTCTTCGGGTTGCTGCATATTAAACCACAGATGTCTGAATCTGTGTTTCTGTTTTTACTTTCTCTTTCGCTCATAATATGTCTGCTAGCATATAAAGAACACCATATAGACACATTAACAAGGTAAAAATCTCTTCACATGTTAGCATGCCAACTCAGCCGGGATTGATGGGAATGCCATTAATGTTGCAAATATTCTATTATATGCAAATTTGAATGTTAATCTAATTATGGGAGAAAATTTTGACAGCAGTCCACCCTCACAGTTGTTCGATCAGGGCTAAAGTGGTGGAAGACACTGACTTTTGTGACACTAACTTATCTGAAATTATATATGGCAGCTTAAAAAGTCATTAAAATTGCATTTTTATACCTTTTAGATGTTTAAAATACACAATAATCTACAATGCATATTAATTATAGTTCTAAAAAATGAATGTTGGAGTAAAGTAAGATTTTTTGAGACATAATTGAGCAGAATAAAGTAGAAAACCACTGCAATCTTCATGAAAAAGAAAAGGACTTCAGTGAATTCTGTGTATCTGTATCTATCTATCCACTCTCTATATACTCTACTACTCTTTCGTTCAGATATAAACACATTTCGTCTTCAAAAACACTTGAAAAACCTTTAAAACAATCTGTTATTGTTGTCACTTTTGTCTCTGTAACCAAAATGCTCATATTGTACATTATTCTGTCCAACACATGTGAGACTTTTCTGGCACAAAGTTAGATCACTGTCTCCCAGGTTCCCTCAGTATTAATGCAGCCTTTTTCGCTCCATATCTATCAGTGCTGGAATGTGAGTGGCTCCGATGAATTGTCTGAATTTGTGTGTTTTGAGTCACTTGACGTTATCAGTTCCTGCGTATTGCAATCTGCAGAAGGACCTATTTTAAGCTCTCTCCTCATAGAGTTTGACTTTGGGTATATAAGCGTGTGCACCCCGCCCATCTCTCTGGATCCTCCCTCTCCCCTGACTTGTGAAGTATGTTCAGAGCGATAGCCTCCAAGGAGCCCTCAGACAAACACAAGCAGCCGTGAGGTGTTTTACTTTCTCCCGATCTCCACACTTGAAACGAGAGCAGCACGTCTTCAAGGGCGCTATTATCAGCTTAGTCACTCCTCATCTGTGGATTCCTGGGAGCACAAAACCAGCGACTGAAGGAGAAGCTTTGACTAGAGCAAGTTGTTGGACTTCAAAAAAAGTGAATAAAACAGTTTTGGGACAAGATGGCACTTCGGCAGAGCTCAGAAAAGGAGCCAAGCATCGAGCTGTTCATTAAGGTCAGTCAGTTCTTTTCAGTTTTACACTTGGAGTCACTGTCAGAACCACATGCTGTGAAAAATTTGATCCTATGTGAGATTTCTACTCACTTTCTGTCATCATATGTCAACAAAACAAAGCATGAACTTAACATCGCCTCCCTCTGAGGATAAAAAAGAGCCAAAGTCCTCAGCTTTTCCAGAGATGTACAAATGTTGCCATAAGAGCAGCATCAATCAGAGGACGACTCTCATTTCGACTGGTGCCGTCTCCAGATACCACGAGCTGCAGATGTTCCAGATGTTGAGGTGTTTATATCCCCGCTGAGGGTCACAGTGGGTTGTTATCAGTGAACTCTGTCCACAGACAGTCGGTCCTCCTTATCATCGCACACCCAGAGGGAGCGAGCAGCATGGAGAGTGACTGGCCTCAAGCCTCAACCAGGCACACCCACTTTACGTGCACACATGTTCAGATAGAGTGAGGTCACAGAAATACATTTTTTGTCAAACACACACAGGAGGATATTTTTTAAAATCTTGTACTGTTCCCATACACAAATGTGTTATCTGAGGGCAGCAGTGTCGTGCCAAGTAAAAAGCAAAAAGAGAGTAAGACGACCCACTGTGGTAGAAAGCAAATCATGTATCTTTACGAATGAACAGGTCCACAAGTTGTGAAATACAGTTCTCCATTCTCTTGCTGAGAGTTAGATGAGAAGTTTACCCTCATATTTGCTGCTGGTTAGCTTAGCTTAGCTTAGCATAAAGAGGGTTAGAATGAAGCTCACTAATTAACAATATATTATTCATCTGTTTAACCATTACCAAAGTGTAAAATTTGGATGTGCTATTTGGACAAAACTCTAGAAAATCACTGCTTCCAGACAGGAAACAGCAACTGGTCTCTTCTATGATTCTGTCTTTGTGCGATACTTTAAAGATGCTGAGAGTCAGATTTTGTTGCCTTTCAATGGTCAGAATACTGGTTCCCCCTTATTTTAGCGCTACCAGCTGCTGTCTGTATTCATATTTACTGTACAGACAAGAGCGTTGCATTAATTTTCTCATCTAGGTTTGACAAAATGTCACACAATTCCTTCAACTTTAACATACTGACAACACGTGGGGCTTTAACCAGATTGATTTGTGGTGGTTTGAAGCAGCTAAAAGAGCAGAGCGAAGGTTATTTTCCGCTACAGCACAATGCCTGCACTTCCCCTCCATAGAGGAAACCGCCTTTAAATATCCCACACAGACTTTTCACCTCTAAAATCGCCTTTTTAAATCAGCAGTAGAGATGGGTGAAATGTAGTTCATTGGCTAAAATGGAGCATTTGTGACTCATGTGATCATAAAGTCACATTTTTAACACCTATTTCTTGTGTTTTTCAGGCTGGACACGATGGCGAGAACGTGGGGAACTGCCCCTTCTGCCAGAGGCTCTTCATGGTGCTGTGGCTGAAAGGAGTCAAGTTCACAGTGACCACTGTTGATATGAGGAAGTAAGCACCCCTCCACTCGCAAAAACACTTCCTGAGCATCTGGTCGCGGGGACTTTCACACAGAACTCTATTAAGAAGCAAACGAAAGAGAAATTGAGAGTGTTTTTTTCAGTAATCCAAACCATTTCTCAGTCAATAGGCGTGTTGCTCGCTCTGTCCTGCAGAGGTTTAGAGGGAGGAGCCGTGAAGCCAGACTGTACAAAGAGCTCTGTGTCACTTCAAAACAAGCACCTTCTTTAATTGAGGTTTTATTGTGTGGATTTCTCAGGGTCATTGCCGACAAGCAAATAAGATCAGGAAACTTTGAAAGGATGCTGATAATTGAGTGATTCAGAACACACACACAGCAGGCCTCTTAGACAGGCGACCACTCCCAGCGCTGTGTATTTTTATAACTAAACCAACAGCCGGAGCTGAAATCATTAATCCAGACTGCCACATTTGATCCTGACAGTGTTGATAGCCAACAACGGTTTTGGCATGTTTGATAGCAGCCTGATTGCACAATAGAGTAGACAAGAGTCAGATTCTCTCCCCTCACGCCTTCCTTCCTCCCCATCTTTCTGCGTCCTCTCCAGGAAGCCAGCGGAGCTCAAAGACCTGGCCCCTGGGACCAACCCTCCTTTCCTCCTCTACAACGGCACCCTCAAAACAGACTTCATCAAAATCGAGGAGTTTCTTGAACAAACACTGGCCCCTCCCAGGTATTGTTGCGCTTAATCATTCCACAAATAGCGCTGATGTGTGATTCTGATGATGGCTCGTTCTCTTTGAACAAGTGTACTCCCAGGCTGCTCCTTTCTTCCACAGGTATCCTCACCTCAGCCCGCTGAACAAAGAGTCCTTTGACGTGGGCGCTGACATTTTTGCAAAGTTCTCTGCTTTCATCAAGAACAGCCCAAATAACTCCTGTAAGTTTGGTTTCTTTGATTTATTAAACATGTAGCAGTGCATGGGGATGTGATCTAAACATAAAAATATGTGTAAAATGTAGAGGTTCCTACAAATATATTTAAAGTTTATGTGATATAGTTATTTTTATCCTGGTGCTATGGTAGATGATGGTGATATCCACCCAAATATGTGATCTTCATCTAAAATATGGAGTTTTGTAGCAGTATATAAAACTGTTATGGTGAAATACTACTGCAAAAATATAATTTTTTAATGTACTGCTCAATTTTAAGATTTTAGCCTTTTTCCCTTCCATAAAATCTCTTCAGTCTTTCACTAGTGCAAAGAAAACATCCAAACTACACATTCAAGTGCTTATTATATGACACATTGTCTATTGGAAATGGGTGCAACTTACTGAAGATTTAATTAGATAATAATAATACACGAACAACAATAATTAATTTAAGTAATTGACTAGGCCAGTTTTATATCCGCTTTTTTTAACCCATAAACATTAGTTTTCAGTAACAACATGTAGAATTTATAATGCACTTTTTAAAAATCTGTTTTCTCAACAACAAAAAAAAAGTCATATTAAGAGCCAGAAATTTCTGCTTCAGTATCATCTGTATGCAGCAAACTTTCCAGTTTTAATCCTGTCCTCATTGTGAAGGTTTTCACAGAGGGGGTTTGTCCCTTTATCGGTCATAGTCTGATTCATAGAACATTTAATTAGTAAAAATGTGGGGAATATTGATTTTTTTCTGACTGTTTACATTATTTTCTAATTTAAGAAGTGATAATCAAAAATCAAAAATCCTCTCAGTAAATACCTTTGAAATCACATGTTAAATGAAAGAAGAAAATTAATCCAAATTAGCACATATTTGGTAGATAATGTGCAATAATTTGCGTATTTAAACATACAATTCAAGGAAACTTGTAAGACAAAAACATACCTTGATGGACGTAATCAACTAGGGAAGTTCTACTAGCTAAATTGTCTAACTTATTCATCTTTAGTGCCTTATAATTAGCTCCACTTTGACCAGCTATGATATTAAAATACATTAAATGTTAACACACTGGCAAATACAACCCTGTAAATTAAATTATAACAGCAGCACTCCATGGGACTATTCTCCTGCACAATGAAGACATTTATTCTACTAGTACAAAAACATGTTTCATTAAATTATTCCCTACATATCAGTGGATTATTGGAGCAGTGGTAGCACTTCTGGCTACTGTTCAGAAGGTCAGAGGATCAAACCCCCACTGCGGCCACTGTTGGGCCCCTGAGCAAGGCCCCTAACCCCTGGCTGCTCCCCACTGCTCCTAGTATGTATAGTCAAGAATAACTGTGAATGGGATGGGTCAAGTGCAGAGAAGGGATTTCCCCAAGGGGATCAATAAAGTATAGATTATTATTATTAGTGATGTATTTATGTGTTTGGGGGATTTCATGCTGCAATGTAAGTGTTAAAAGTACAACACTGATTGATAAAAATTGTATTTGTGACTCTTCAGTCCAACAGAAAAACCTGCTGCGGGAGTTCAAACGTCTGGACATCTACCTGAACTCGCCCCTCCCCGAGGAGATCGACCACAACTCCACAGAAACCATCACCGTGTCCAAGAGGAAGTTTCTGGACGGCGACCGCCTCACCTTAGCCGACTGCAACCTGCTTCCCAAACTGCACGTTATCAGGGTGAGTCAGTCGTCTTATTGTTGCACAAACGGCCAGAAAGCAAGCACATGTGGTTCCTCAGAGGTATAAAAGAAGAAATGAAGAATCACCCGACCATGGAAAGGGGATTACATGAGTCTCTGAGTTCAAACTTTCACCACTGAGGAAAGAAACTCTTGGCCTCTTGAGTATATGAATATATGATTATGTAACAGTGGTGTAAAATACTAAGGGCAATTTTTTTTTATTTTGAGGTTCTTTCTAGTTTTTAGGTAGAAATACTGAGCTATATTTAATAGTAACTTCTCCAATTAAGATTTTACATGCAAAAATGTTTCACTTAGAAGATGCAATCTATTATGAAACTAGTGGTTTTCAGCCCTTTTGACTTTTGCTTGAAGATCCCTTAAAGACAGATTTGACATCTAAACGTCTCAGCTGGTTTAATTTAAATAACTGTTCAAGGTTTAAGCAGCTGAGGTTCTCCAATATCTTGCAAAAAAGCAAAAGAAATTCATGTAGGCTGTTATTTCTTCTTTCCTGCACTATTAATCATCCCTTCCTCAGATTTCCCCCCAGATCTATCTTGCGAGTCTTTGGAGGAGCCCAACCACTCAACCTTACTGCCAAATTTTACAGAAAGTAGTTGAAACAAGCTGCACCTCAGTCAGATAAACCAGTTAAATGCTGCTTAAATGTCACTGCATCTGGATTAACAGTGTCATAATGTAATATAAAGTAATCTATCAGTCACAGGGGCCATTTCCTGCAGAAAAAATACCGTTACTTTTGACACTTAATGTACATTTTACTGACAGTACTTTCAATGCAGGCTTGCAGGAGTGTTTTTACTGTTTAGTTATTCAGTGCTGTACTTGTATTTTTTTGTCTGTGAAGACTCTCAATCATCCAGGTCATGGTTGTCCTCATAGCTTCAATCGTATCATCTGGACTTGCTTGAGTTTCTCGAAGACGTTTCACCCCTTTGGCCTTTGTGGTCAGGTGTGAATAGGTTCTGTTCCTCCTGGGTAGAGAATGTAATATTGTAGGGCCTTATCGAACCCCAGTGTGAGACTGAAGGACCTAATGACTTGCATAATGAGGGGAGGGGCATCACACACCCAGCAAACTGAAGCTTCAGTGTTGTTAATGGCTCCTGAGAAGTATAAGAACGTTGAACTACAAACCAGTCAGTTTAGAATTGATGAAGCCTCATGGATGAGAGGTGAAACTCAAGCAAGTCCAGATTCTATGATTTTATTTATTTATTTATTATTTATTTACCTTTATTTAACCAGTAAGTCCCATTGAGATTAGAAACCTCTTTTACAAAGGAGACCTGACCAAGGTGGCAGCCACAGAAAATCAAAAGCTATATAAAACAGATACATGATTCATAATTAAAAACAATAAACAGTAAAACAATAACAATTTAAAACAGATTAACAGCTACTCAAGGACAGTGGCCTCTCAAGAAAAACAGTGATATTCCTCCTCCACTGCATTCTTTATGATACTCTTAAACTCATTAATTGATTTGAAGATTTTTGAAGAACTTTATGCCACTACGTGCATCAAAGATGACAGCTGTAGTTGGATCACATGTCAGCATTGTACAAGCCTGTAGTAAGCATTAAATATGATGCATCGTTGCACAGTGTATTAAACCGTATACTATAAGGCAACAGTATTTTAACCTGCAGGGCAGAACTTTTGGCTTTCTAGCAGTGAGACTCAAACACTGCATATGCTGGATTTCTTTTTCGTTTGGAGCACGAGAACATTGTCTCGCATGTTTCTAGATTTTCCTGCAGTACGTTCTGCTATACTTCTACCCCTTGCAGCGTACTCCATCTCTGTTGCTGTTGTTGCGTGCACCGTATCAGCTCTCCAGTGCATAAATGTTGGTCTACTGTGTAAAATAGACAGATTTACTTGGCATTGATTGGCTTAATTAACATTGTGTGAACTTATTTGGCTTGAATGTTTGTTTCTATGTAAAATCCTCCAGCTTTAACATGTAAATTACATTGCAGTATTGGTGCTTTTGCTTACGCTGCTCTCAAAATGCCTAATTTTGATCTTTCTTTCCATTCATTTCAGGTTGCTGCCAAGAAATACTGCGACTTTGACATTCCTGCCGAGTTCACCGGCGTGTGGCGATACCTTCAAAACGCCTACGAGAGAGAGGAGTTCAAGCAGACGTGTCCGGCCGACATTGAAATCGAGAAGGCCTACTTCAGCGTGGCCAACAACAGGAAATAAGCTTTTCGCTCTCTGTTGTTAAAGCCCTGTTTTTGCTGTTGGTGTAACCGTGCATGTAAAGATGGTGAGCCATAGAGGGCGCTACAACCCAGAAGAGTAAACTACTGCAGTGAATCAGACACTATTCCACTGTAAAGGTGGAGTATGCGACTCTAATCTAATACACTTTACTTCAAATTCAGTGAATATCTGTCCATTTTTTGTTTGTGCTGAAGGAAATCTGGCTCTCATGCGCAGCCCTGGCTCTGCAGATTCCTCCAGAAGCGCAAACTCCACCTTTAAAAATCATGAGCTGGTGTTGCGGTAGAACTCGGGGATGTGCTGAAGTAAAATGTTTTATTGGTTGCATGTGCTGACTGTTTATCCACAGTCACTCACTCACAGGCAACAAAAGGCCAAATGTGCAATTAACTGTTGATTATTATTAAGGGGCGTTGTTGTTTATAGTGTAAATAAAGATATTTTTCTCTTCTTTTTCACAATCTAAACACCTGCGTTGAAATATGTATGATTGTATCAGTGGGAACAGTTCATTTTTACACAGAATACACATCTGTATTTTACCCTGTACAAATAATAGGTTGTGATTTTCTCACTATCACACTAATAAAAATATTACATTCTTGATTTTAATCATGCGTGTTGTTGTAATCCTTGATTCCACTGTCCTTCCTTTGCTTTCGTACAGTAAAAACATAAACTAAACCCAGGTGACGTGGATGGCATTTCTCATATTCAAGTTTATTTTCAGCCACAAGAAAAAGACCATTTTACAGCTTCAAAAATATATCTTCTGTTCAACCAGTGTGGACGACAAATAAACAGTTCTGATGGGAAACAAAAATGACGATGGAGAGTGAGAACATTTCCAACCGGGCCGGGCTGAAGTCACACCAAACGTCCCGCCGCTGGGCTCTAGTTGGTCACACAGTATTTCCAGAAACATGCTGCCAGGACACCAGAGAGAGAAAAAAATGAACACTTTAGACGTTTTTCTACCGTTAACAGTCTCTATACGGTAACCTGCTCTTGTATAATCTGCTTATTATTACATAAATAGCATCTAATGTATGTCTCTTCTTCTTAATCTTTCTTCTTTTGCTCAGTTTTTCTTGTTTTTCCCAAACTGAGTGTTGTATATTTAGGATTATTCATTATTTATGAGTAATCCAGCTTAAATTAAAACAACTCCACTCAGCTATATCCTAAATATTAACCGCAGAATTCTGTAGTTATGTTATTATTTGTAATTTATACCTCTAATGTGTTAATTTAGTGTGGTGGTGCTGCTTTAAATGTGTATTAAGCATTAATAAATAACTTACAGGCATTTAGTAAACAGTAGGATGTAGTTTTGAATATAATGTGTTTATTAATGTATTTAGCAGCAACTGTAAAACTGATATATGACATATAGAAATGATCTGTCATTGCTACAGATGCTCAGATGTTTTTTTTTATTAAATTACAACTACATTATCTAGTGTAATAAACTAGTTATTACATGTTCATATATTTTAATTCACATTAAATCAGGGGATAGAGTAGGATCAGTATAATTTATAGCTTACAAGCTTGAAAAATCTTCACACAATAAACAATTTCTCCCTTTAATAAGGTTGTTTTTATTAAGATCTTAAAATGAGGCAGTGTTTTCCCCTACTGTGTTTTCTGTCTCCATGAGAAAAATACGAACGTCAGCATCAATACTTCCTCCAGAGCAGAATATTCTCCTGTTCAGGTTTACGTAATCTGTCCCACTTTTAAACAGCACAAGCCTTAGTCAAACATCCTTTTAATTACATAATTCTATTACAACAACACCAGCTCAGATATCGTGTCAGGTATTGTTGGGTGGCACTTGAGCAGGTGTGGTGTGCGGTTAACAGGGAACAATCTGAGCAACTCACCTCTTTTGTTGGTCTTTGGCAGGCTCTGCTCTGATCGGACAAAACCCTGAGAGCGGAGCCTGTCGGCCGCCGCCAGCTTCAGAACCACGTCTTTGAAGTCCTCGACCTTAAGAAGGAAGCAACATCGTGAAAGCAGGCGGAGACTGAACGATCATCTTTGGTTGCTTTCGTTTTAAGGTGTATGAACTTCAGATGCTGCAATAGAATTCCCTTACAGATCCCCCTGATCTTCAGGAGATGTGTTTCCAGTTCTTTAACTGGCCTTTCACTGCCATTTAACACATTTAACTTCTTTAACTTCTGCAATTTTAATGTTTTTTTTAAGTCTTTTAAAAATGTTTTTGTGATATATTAAATACAAATGTGTATATATGTATTATCAGTGCATATATACATAAATATATATGTATTATCGGCATTACCATGTTTGCAAACTTCTCCTGTTGTGCCGAATCTTTTTCCCCTGAAAAAAAACATGTAATTAAAGTGAATACATTGTTGCTTTCATCATCATATTTAACTGATTTGGATTTGTACATCTGTGTGCACACTCTTGTCATTTTCACCTTTATTCCAGGAGTCTCTCCCTCCATTGTGTAGCATCAGCAGAGGATACAGGTTACTCACTTCTCTCTGCTCCCCCTCAGCAGTGTTGCCTCCATCCTCCACCTCTGACACTAATTTCTGAATGAAATCTGTTGAGATGAAACAGCTTTCTCTTTCAATTTTTGGATTTTGGATCATGTCTTAGAGAATGCTGCAAAACTGATGAGCAGGGTAAATATCCCAGTGTTGCTCACTGATTGAAAACAATCCACAATCCAAAATATGATCCAAAAAGCAGAAGGAGTCTTACCTGGCTGCGGCTCCAGGTTGGCCTCAGGGTACAGGGGCAGAGCGTGTGTCCATGTAGCAGAACAAATGACAGCTACGAGGTGAAGCAGAGCTACAGAAAGCATGATGCCTCGACGTTCAGTTGGCCAAATCCGGACTATTCCTTGACTCGACTGAGAACTTCACTTATATATCCCCCGCAGCCATCCATCACAATCTGATCAATACATTATCATCACACCCAGTGTCCTTCTTAATGGTTTTGACGCGATGGATCAGGCGTCATAGACACAATTTAGGAGACCCTGTCAATGCAGCCGAGGCCTATCTCTGCTTGTACAGAGCAGCCAAACAAATGTTTGCTCTGCAGCAGTAATCAGCGGCCGTCCACGGGAGCTCTGATGGTTTGTGTTTGACACCATTTCTGTGTGATGGGCTGCTCAGATGTGTCATTGCTCATGTCTGAGATTGCAGGTACACAGAGCTGCTGCAGGTGTGTCACTGAGGGTTTGTACAATCATCACCTGTTGAATGACCAACAGTGTGCTGAATATGACTTCATCTTGTTAATTACAAAGAGGTAAATGCAATGCTCTTTCTGGTAACCGTTCAATTTCTAATCATTTCAATGGGCTTCACTGCTCGCTGCTAACTAAACCCAAGTAAAGGCACTGTGCAAAATGTCAACAATCTGTGTAAAAGCAAATTTTGGGGATGGTTTTTTTGTACTATGCTCGAGCAATGAGTGTAGTAAAATGTAATGGGATGAAATACCAGTGTGAAAAACAAGGATTCCAAAAAAACAATGAAGTTTTATATGTTGCCACCTTTTAAAAGCTCCCAAGAACACCTAAGAAAGCATCAGGCATAATCGAAGATCGAGTATTATCATGGGTGGATTTGAACTGAATAATAATAGTGATAAAAACATTTGCTTTGTTGGGCCAAATATAGGACTAGGGGTGTTTTCAAGTGGGCTGCACGGTGGCTCGCTGGTTAGCAGCGAAGCCTCACAGCTAGAAGATCCCCGGTTTGCGTCCCGGTTAGGGCACCTGGGATCTTTCTGTGTGGATTTTGCATGTTCTCCCTGTGCAACGTGGGTTTTCACCAGGTACTCCAGCTTCTTCCCACAGTCCAACCGACCATCCGACCTGTCTAGGGCAAGCCGGCTTCGCCCGAGTCGGCTGGGATATGCTCCAGCCCCACCGCGACCCTACATATATATGTATATAGATAATAGATGGATGGATGGGTGCTTTAAAGTGACACAACCAGCATGTTAGCATCTTAACGTTCGCTAATTAACAGTCAAGACAAACATGTAGTCATGGCTGATGGTGGAGTCTTTAGTTTTGCAGCTACTGGGACAAATAAAACATTGACCTGATGGAGATCAATGTCTGAATGAAACTGTGTTGCAATCCATCCAGTAGCTGTTATACTAAAAATTACAAGCCTCTCTGTGGTGCTAGAGGACAAGTCAGAATATCGGCTTAGTCATTGAACGATTTATCATTTGAGCAGCGTCGATATCTGTAACAAATTCAATGGCGAACATCCAACAGTTGCTGAGATATTTTATTTTAGACGAAAGCGACGGTTCAGAGGAATCCTGGAGCCACTGCAAAGGCTGAGAGTGACAAATAATTCAGAAAATTAAAATGTTCAAATGTGTAGGAAAGCAAAGGATGTCCTGAAGCCACTGTGCCAGACAAAGACGAGGAATATACAGAGGTCAGATTGTGATTGTCTGAGGAGGTTTGTTCTGAATGCTGATAAAAAGCCAGTCTGAGCTTTTCTCAACATAATAAAGAAGAGGCTTTAGAGATAACCTGCAAATGACATTCATTCCTGGTTTCACTGAGGTTTAAAATAAATGAGCGTGGTTCAAATACGTGTTTACAAAACTGGGGGGAAAAAATGATAAAGACAAGTTTTGTGTTTTCAGCTACCACAGGAGGCTTTTTGTCAAACTGAAAGGTCACTAATGCTGTTCAGACGAGCAGACGAAGCATCAGGTGATTTATCGTCTCCACGTCTGTGAAATCACCGCTGAGAACAACAACATTTGATGCATCTGGCTGCTGAGCCGTCAGTGACAAGACGCAAAGCCGCAGCAGAGTTTAGTCTTTAGGTCAAGATGGGCAAATCAGCAGACACATCACATAAAGGTAAAGAAACATAACATGCAATCCAAATGTGGACACGATCTATCTGTTGATTGTAGTCATGAGAAATTACAAGTCATTAGGATGGAAGATTTGTCAAACTCAGCTGTGTGTACGTTGATCATGGAAGAGCATGAGTTTCAATTCAAGCCTCTGTTTACACACTGGAGCAAATATTTGTGGAAAGGCTTGAAAAAATAAGAAGTGTTTAAAGAAAGTAAAAGTACTAGTGAAAGTACATCATAATCAAATGGAAAATAACTGTGACCAACATATTATTGCGTTATACACTGATCAGCCACAACATTATGACCACTGACAGGTGAAGTGAATAACATTGATTATATTGGTACTATGTGGTGTTCTGATGGAAAACCTTGGATTTTAACATCCATGTTGATGAGACTTAGACACCCAAATAAACATTGTCCCACAACAAACACACTCCCTCATGCAAATGGAAATCCCAAATGTCACTGTCTTACCCCCTCAGTAAAATACACCCCACCACATGGCAAAAACATCAACCAATCAGGAACATGTTGAGGAACATGACAATGGCCCAACATGTTGATTTGACCTCCAAACTTCCTACACCCCATTGTGATCAAGCATCAACAGGATGCAGTGGAATAAGTTTGATTGACAGAGGCCCCACTGCACAAACCAGAGTACCCAAAGGATCCACTGCCAACATCCTGGTTCCAGACCCCATGGGACACCCTGAGAGGTCCTCTTGTCCATGTCCAATGGTTCAGAGCATTTTGACCCCATAAGGGGGACCAACACCATGAAAAATCAAGCATTCATGCATTTTAAGCTGCTACATCTGACAGAGAGGTAGTTTTAACTGCTGGCAGTTCAGACTAGTGGTTTCCAACATCAGGTCCTGACCCCTCCAAAGGTCACAAGATAAATCGGAGCAGTCCTGAGATGATATGGGCAAAGAAGGAAATTTTGCTGCTCAAATTTATGTGTTTTTTTTGAGACACTGGACTAAAATTTTGTTTCTTTGAGCCTTAAGCCTGTTAAAAAATGTCGGTGTCAACTCTACGAAATTAGATGCAACAACAATGACGCAAAGCAAATACTACATCTCACTAAATGTGTTTTATTCTGCAACCTTCAGCTAATGAAGTTGTTGTCTGTTCCCAGTACAGGATCCTCCAGGGTGGAAAATATTAGATTCTCTAGAGCAGGGGTCTCAAACTCAGGTCCTCGAGGGCCCCTATCCAGCATGTTTTAGATGTTTCCCCTCTTCCAACACACCTGATTCAAATGATCAACTCATTGTCAAGCTCTGCAGAAGCCTGATAACAATCCTGATCATTTGAATCAGGTGTGTTGGAAGAGGGAAACATCTAAAACATGCTGGATAGTGGCCCTCGAGGACCAGGATTGGACACCCCTATCTAGAGGTTTACTAGGAAAACATGCTGTTGATACATCTACTAACAATATGAAAAAAAAAACTGCACCACTTATTTTTGAGGGATCACAAACCATCAAGAAGTTGAGAAAACACTGTTAAACTGTCATTTTTTTTAGTTAAATGCAAACTTTTATTCTAAAAATTAATAGATGTTAAATAATAGAGGAGTTAACATTGTATTATTTACAATATAAAACTGGAACCAGATGATTAACGCACTAAATAGATATAGTACAGTTTAAATACCTCAGAATTCTACCTGAGTAAATATATTTAAATATATTTAATTTCTAGCACTCAACCTAAACACATTTTGTATTTTTCAGGTGAATATTTCTTTAAAAAGACCTTTATCCATCAGCTGTTTTCTGACTTGTCAGTAAATTAAGATCAAAATCAAAGACACACTGCAGAAACTTGAAAAAATAATTTGCCATTCAATCATTTGTACTATCAGTCTGTGTCCCTACAGGTTGTTTCTCAAGAAGTACCGGCCCTGTAATTAAATCTAGTTTTGTCAGTGGAGTGAAGATAACATTCAGAACAATGTGTCATTTACTAGGTTGATACAACCAAACACTGTGGTCAGATATTATGTTAGATGCCCATTCAACATATGGTGTGACGAATCCTCACTTGTTTCCTGAACACGTCGTAAAAGCTAGAAAACACAGCATCAACAGCAGATATACAGCAGGGTGTTTATAGCGAACCGTACACAGGAAGACAAATCACAAGTTTGGGAAAGTCATATCAGAACAACAGCAATTTATTGGTTTAACAGATTTAAAAATATAAAATAACTGATATTTAGCACAGCTATTTACTGCCTTTAAGTCGGTATTTGTAGATGTACCTTTGGCTGTGATTACAGCATTGAGCCTCAGGAGACAGTTCTCAGTTGGTATTGCACACCTTGATGCTGCAATTTACCCCATTCCACTGTGCAAAACCACTGGGATGCTTGGGGACTGTGAATGAACAGCCCTTTTGAAGTTCAGCCACAAATCCTCAATTGGATTGAAGTCTGGGCTCTGACTCGGCTGCTCCAGAACATTCACCTTGCTGTCTTTAAAACATTTTCTCCATTTATTTTACCTTCACAAGCCATCCAGGGCCTACCGCTAAGAAGCATCAAACATCATGATGTTGCCACCACCATGCTTCACAGTGGGGATGATGTGTTTGTAATGATGTGTCTGATGCCCCAAAAAGCTTGATTTTGGTCTCATCAGATCTAGGAAGTTGACTTCATAGTCTCCCACACTGCTTTTGGTAAACTCTAGTTGGGATTTAATGTGAGCTCTTTTCAACAGTGGCTCTTTATTTGCCACAGTATGCACAGTCTCTCCCATCTCCACTGCTGAAGCTTGTAGCCTGTAGTTTCCCGAAGAAGCTCACTGGAAAGGTAAATGTCTTTAAATGTGGCTCGGCTGAATAGAAGTGTCAAACATATGACCGGACGACTTTACAAAGTGTAAAAATTATGAAGAAGACATTTACTGCAATTTTTCAATAAAAGTAACTGCTATTTTAAATTCATCCTTTGCCTTTGGAGATAGACTGTAGGTTGGAATGCGCATGTGTAAGTGATAAACTGAGACATAAAACTGTTGAAATTGCACTTGTTTTTCTTAGGAAATTTCAGACTGTTCATAATATTTTGCAAAAAGATGATTCATTAAATGTGAACATTTTCAGAATGTACTTTTTTGCACTAAAACAAAGGGAAAAAAATTGGAGTTATCATTTTTTATAGGTTATTATGCTATGATTTTACTGGTTTACTTGAGATTAAATTGGGTTTAGTCATTGGGGGCAGTGGTGGTGCAACAGGTTTAGCCACTGGCTACTGATCAGAAGGTCTGAGGATTGAACCCCCACTGCGGCCACCATAGGGCCCTTAACCCCTGACTGCTTCCTGGGCACTACACTGCACCAGCTTACTGCTCTTACTATGTATAGTTAAGGTTAACTGTGAATAGGAGTGAATAGGATGGGACGAATGCAGAGAAGGAATTTCCCCAAGGGGATCAATAAAGCATAGATTATTATTATTATTATTATTATTATTATTATTATTATTATTATTATTATTATTATTATTATTATTATTAGAGGTTTTTCACCAAAGTGATAACTAGCCTGGGTAATGCCTCACTAAATCCGGAAGGGGGCAGCAGAGCTCTTTGAGAGGCTTTGGGGGGCAGTAACGTAACGCTGCTGTCTGTATTTAACCGTAGAAGAAGAAGAGGAAGCCGAGGGAGAAGAAGAACAGTCGGTAGAGGAAGGATCATGCTGATACCTGGTTGTTAAGTGACTGTCCTGCCTGACGCTGGTAACCAACCAGGAAAAGTGGGACCTGAAAGACGGGCAGAGCGGTAGCACCAGCTGGCACGGCAGCATTAACGTAGGTAGGTACAGTAAATACTCTTTATTTGATGTGTTTATGTTGCTAACAAGAGCCCAGAGTTAGCCGCGGAGTGTAAGACTACGAAGAGAGGACGCTAACAGTTAGCTAACAGCTGGTAGTTACAGCGACTTCGCCTCGAACTGCCCTGAACCATATTTTCAAGTTACCGGACGTGAATATTGAGCTGCTGATTAAAATGTCGACACAAAACACCTCCGGCTGACTGATACATGTCATGTTTCATTTAAACTGTGAACGCACAATGTTTGTCTCGAAGCATTCCTCGACAAATGTTGCATTAACAAGTCTTGATCCGTTTATCTGGACGTAGAAATCAAGAATAGTTTAGTTACGAAGTGAACGAAACGTCGAACATAAGGTGAAGCTCTCCTGTTGTGTTTAGGAAAAGTTAACCTTATTTAATAATATGCAATTAACGATCTTTATTGATTAGACGTTCTTCGATCAGACAGAAAGAGTTTTGTCCAGAAAATTAATTAATACTAATCGTTGCTATTTGGACGACCAAATAATCCATTTGCTAATTTCACTTTTCACACAAAAATGAATAAACATGAATATTTTTGACGTTTTAGTAGTCTTCAGTGTCTGTTCAGTTGAACGCTGATGTTTACTGAGGTTAAAAAGACCACTCTGGACTGGATTTATTATGGGCTTTAAAGAAATGTATTTTCTAAACTTTTTGGTTGTAGAACTTCTTCTTCACAGCCCTAATTTGCAGGCTAGTTTCGTATGAGTGAAACCTGATAATTACTAAATTATGCAATGATGATTCTACAGAATTTGCTTTTCCTTTTTTCTCTGTTTCATATGATAAATGATGTGTTACCTTTGGTCTGTTGGTCAGACAAGTTACGCAGTTTGATCCAGGGCTCTGACTAGTTATACTGTGTCTCGAAGTAGTTCAAAAATTACTTAAGGAGATTATAATACAAACAATAATAATAGTGATGGACTTTATTTGCATAGCATCATAAATCAAAGAGTCAATTTTTTTTTTAAATTCACATCAAATCATAAATACATGTTGCACACACCAAACTACACGTACATTTAAATGTACACATACATTGTAAGTCATGCAACCCAGAATACTTCAAGTTATACTAACCTTTCAGTAGTAATAGATGTATTTTTAATTATGCAGGTCATTTCATACTGAGATGATCACAGCTGTCTAAATATAAGGAAGTGATACACAGTGGGCTCTAAGTGAGCTGCTCTTTTCCTGTTGTATCTTTGTAGAATATTGCCACTAACACCTTAAATAATGCAACTAAAGATTGTTTTCCTCATTAATTACTCTACTGAAGGTCAGATTCATTGATAATAACCATCACAATATTTTCAAGCATCTTTAAATTGCCTTTTGCCTGACCAACAGTACAAAACTCAATTTACTATCACAAATGACAATAAAGTGGTAAATCCTGACAATTGATAAGCTGGAAATAGCTAAGATTTGACATTTTTGCTCAAACATCTTGAACAGCATCCCTGGATGTACAATAATGCTTTTTCTCTGTCGTCCAGTGTCTGTTGCCAACATGTTGTCGGATGGAGGCTCTTTCATGAAGGGGATGGTCATGGGAGGCCTCTTCTGCTTGGTGCTGTCATACCTGAGTAGTTTCAGTCCCAGCACTGAGTCCACGACAGAAGACCACCATCATCATCACGTCAAAGCTGCAAGTAAAGAGGAGCTGAAGCACCTCTCTGACAGTCATACTCAGGAGATGATCGATCAAGTCCGGGTCTCTTGCATCGTCATGGTCCAGCCCAGTGTCCTCGTTTACTGGGCTACTGCTGTCGACACCTGGGCCAAACACTGTGACAAGGCTGTGTTTTACACCTCAGAGTCCTCTAAGGCACTCGAGGCAATAGACTTAAAAGAAAAAGATGACTGGGCGAGGTTACGCAAAGCTCTGAAGCATGCTTACGATAACGCCGGGGATCTACGTTGGTTCTTCGTGGCGCGGCCCACTACGTTTGCCATCATTGAGAATCTCAAGTATCTTGTGCTCACAAAGGATCCAAGTGAACCATTCTACCTGGGAAATGCTATGAAGTCAGGGGAGCTCGAGTATGTGGCGTTTGAGAGCGGCATTGTCCTGAGCTACGAAGCCCTGAAAAGGTTGGTGAACGTGTTCGATGATGAAGAAAAGTGTCCAGAAAGAGGACGTGCCCTGTGGAAGCTGAGTGAAGACAAGCAGCTGGCCGTGTGTCTCAAATACACAGGTGTGTTTGCAGAGAACGGAGAAGACGCACACGGAAAGGGCCTGTTTAACAGCAAGACTGTCGACAGCCTGATATCAGACAGCATGAAGGCAAACCCCACTAACGTAGTGGAGGGCTGCTGTTCTGACATGGCTGTCACATTCAACGGGATGTCACCAAGTCAGATGCAGGTTATGATGTTTGGAGTTTACAGACTTCGTCCTTATGGACACGATTTCCATGACTTGTTAGCATTCTACCCTCCTGAACATTCAGACAATGATTAGAATCTCATTCCTTCGAGCTGGGTGTGTCCTCTTACATTGTTTTGCTTCTATGATGGCAAACTTACCGTAAATTTGGGGAGATGGTTTTCTTATGCTGTTTGTAAAACTGGATCCTGGGAGGGAACAACACTTTTATGTATATTTGTACCTTTTGCACTTGACACAATCAGCACCTCATTCTTTTGCGGTGTAAGTAAACAGAACCGATGGGTGTGCCGTCCTTTGAATGCAGGTGGAGCCGGGAAGTGTATTTAACTCATGACATGACCAGGTTAACTGCAGGTTTTGGTGATTTATGTATTATTATGTATCTTAAATGTCTTTTTGTGATCTTAAATCTGCGTTAGAGCTGAGTGATGCAAGTTTCTGAAATGGTTTAACTCTTCTAAATGCTCGGCCCTCATTACCAATCGCATAACTTATATTTTTGCCTGGAATAAATCACCTCTCTGATTTAAAGATTATACTAGGGCACCAATAGTCAGTGTTGACCATGACATATCATGGCGCAGCTCTTAAAGAACATTATTTCTTTTCATGTTATGCTTGGTTATCTCCCTGTATGAAGAATTGGCCTTCACAGCTAAATAGACAAAATATACCTGAAAGGAATTGTGTATTTTTCCGTTACACATAAAAAAGACAAAAAAGCCAGTTTTCAGTGGAAGTGTCATTGTTCCATGGACATTTTAAAAACATGAGCATCAAAGTGAACCGGTGAAGTGACTTTTGGATAATGAAAGTAAATAAAATTAATTACTGAGTGAACTTAATGTGGGTCTGTGGTGGTAAATATCCATCTGTTTAAAAGACAGTTTATGTTGAACAATTTCTATTTAAAATTGTTTTCTATTGCTGAAAAACTGGATGGCATTTTTACGCAGCTTTATTAGTAACACTCACGAGCCTTGTGTTGTATCTCAGATTGCTGCTGTCAAAAGGGATGCATTTTAGTTCTCAAAAATGAAGTGGTACAACTGAAATGTCAGATTCTAGCAAAGGTTATTGGCACCGCCCTCATTGATATAAATGGGGTGGATAAAAATATTAACACCTCCCTACAACACAGTACAGTTTCAACAAAGATTAAACACTGTGAAGGTAGGATGTACAGCAGGGCTACTGGGTGTGCTGAATAAACTGGCAACTGACAAGGAGTTAACTCACTGAGCTCGCAGCAAACAATTAACCTAAGTACTGGAGCAGAGTAACAGGTTGAACAGCTAGAATGTGGCAATGCCTGTCTTTCATTCATTAAGCAAACATACATACATCCGTATTGTGGTTCTGACAGGCAACATAATGAATGAAACTCGACCGATAGAAGCCTGGTAACCTGGTGTGGTGCTGTCATGTCCGTTTCATTTTAATCCTAAAACAAACAAGATTGAGATCCAGTACAAATTATAAACGGAGAATATAGTTTAAAGCAAGATCTTTCTTTTATTTGTGCATAATGATGGTTAAGTCATAGCGTCCAGCAGGTTACACAGCTAAGTCTGTACGTGTAAACAGTTGACTGGCAGCTCATGCCTCACTGCCAAGAGCTCCGCACATTTTCCGAGGGGCTTGGGGTCGGGCGTGGCAAGCGTTGACGTCATCATTTATACGTCTTCATGTGCCACAATCCATCATTCAGATAGTGAACATTCTCGATTCCGATGCCCTTGTTGACCTTTTCTCTGTTTGCAAAACACAAAGACAGGTTAGGATCACCCTTAAGTAAATCAGCAACCATGAAGAATTTCTTTCAGCAAAACAAGTCTTACATGCTTTCTGCAGACATCTTCATTACGCCAACGCAAAGTGCGTGTTGTTTTCCCTCTGCCATTATGGCCTGCATCCACTTATTAAGGAAACATTTGTAGGCAAGCTCATTTAAAAGGCCCAAGGAAGAGGACTTTCTATTACACCAAAGTTGTAAAAACTGACAGTGCAGAAATCAAACCGCTCTGGTGTGCAGCGTCATCTATAAAAGGATACAACTACTGTGTCAGCCGCGGACGGGTAAAGTTTAGCGCCTGGCGACGTCAGCCCGGGACACATGATGTTGGCTCCACTCAAGACAAATTTAATGGCCCCTTTGTCTACTTGCTGGTGTGGAAGAATGAAAGGATCTATGACAAAGAAAACAGAATCTTATCAGCATGGGGAAATTCAAACACAACCATAAACCATATGACATTTGAATATCTCACATTTATGCAACAATCTGAGGGTTGGGTAGAATGGTCCTTCTCTTTGTCTGAAGAAAAGCAGTTCTCCATTCACTGTCAGGATTTCAATGTGTTCATGGCTGGAAGAAATATATATATTAAATTAAAGAAATGTACACATAAACTTTAGGAGAGAATCAATCTATAAAAAGACACTGCAAAGTAAGGCCGCAACTAACAGTTATTTGGACTATTGATTTAAATACTATTGATTTTTTTTTTGCCCACAGATCAAAGATATTCAATTTATTGTCACAGAGAAATAAAGAAACCAGAAAGTATTTATATTTGAGAAAATCAGAGAATTTGGACATGTTTTACTTTTAAAAAATACTCAAACTGATTATTAAAATAGCTGCCAATTAATTTAATTCTAACACTGATAAGAAAAAACGTCTGAGTCATACCATCTCACTATTTTGACAGGGTCCTTTTTTGGCATTATGTGATTGAGCCATGACTCGATGTCAGGAAACTGTTCCAGCAGCTGATTTTTGATGCCTTTGATCACTGATGTTTTCAGCTGGATACAGTTAGACACATTTTCCTTCTCGTCAAATCTGAAACAGAGAACAAGAAATGTGTTTAGAGCTTCAGAAACAGCTAAAAGCTTGTCTAACTATTCCCCGAACTATGAAATGCATTTGCTAAATTACCCAAAACATTATTTTTAACATCATTGTTTGTGAAGACAGTCACCAATATTTCTCAATCCATACAAAGCATTTAAAAAGAAAGAGAAAGAGATATTCAAGTGCAAAACTCATCACGTTTAAATGAAATGTTCCTCTTTGGATAGTTTAATTCTGCTTGAGTAATTCTACTTTAATGAACCACCGTGTTATATGTTACTGAACACAATAATTTCACAGTTAACACGCTGACTTTACATTGTGTTGAACAAAACATCGATTGCAGTGTTACTCATGTGTGGATTAACCTAAAAGAAACACAGAAGATGTGTCTGTTTATTCTCCTGTCTGTGTGATTATTTTAATTGCTCATACCTCCTCCTAGTAATTACAATAACAAAGGGTATCTTAACGTATGATAACTTGTGCCTGCTTGTCTCATTTGCTGGACATTAGCTTCCTACAAACTCGAAGACGGGATGGCTAATCAGTTAGCACTAGCCACCTAACTGTGGCCAGCTAACGTTACACAGACACGGAAACAATCCGCAACGTACTTTTTAAACATCCTCGTTGGTCGCCGTTACCGCGTTCCTCAAGTGTGTCAAAGCTCGTCCGAACTTGTCACGCCAGAACGGTTTTGGTAAACAAGAAAAAAAATCACAAAATGCAATTCTTCTGTCAAGTAGTACTACAGCAAATCCACGCCTGTTTGGCAGTGGAGGGCCAGCGGTGTACAGGGCGCGTCATTTTACGACAGTTGTTTACGTTACACGGCAGGTCAGGTCTTAAAAGGCGTTTCCACCCTCTGTCACCTAGGTAACGTCTGTAACTGAAAAATATATATTTTTGAAAAATCTAATGTCTGTCAACGCTGCTTTTTAAAAAAACAGGCATTCAAATTATAGATAAATATATTTAAATAAATTAATGTAGCAACTGTTTGATTATGTTAAGTTTAGTTTCCGTGGTGACGAAGCAGTTTTAAAGCATAAATACGCATTGTGACGCTATTCCTATTACACATTAGTTTTACATCAAGTATTACTGCAACATTTTAAATTAATTCTAAAATGAATCTGTAATGTCAAACGTGATTTATTTTATTATTTTGCTGCCTCTTGAAGCCCTTTGTAACTTGGACTCTTCTATAAATAAAGACGATGCTACTCAAGATGATGATAATTCTTATTAATATTCCTCAAGCAAGATGGAAACTGCATCACAAATACTGTTCATTTATCTAAATATAGATAAAACAAGAACAAAGCTCAGTTTTATATTTTATTTCATACAAACCTGTAGTCTAAATATGCTGGAATGATAATGCCTAACTTTTTTTTTTTTGATCAGCCCACCAAAATAACACTTGTAATCTTTTTTGTACATTTCCTATAGGATATCTATCAGGTATATAATGATGCTTTCTTGACACATTTGTAACACAGTGCTGTTGTTAAAGCTTAATGTCAGCTAATTTACATTCAACATAACAGTTTTTATCACATATAAGTGCAGTTATACATCTTGAAGTACATTCTACAATGAAATGCTCCATTACCATTTCCGTACCGTGTTTAAGGTGCAAACATAATGAAATAAAATTATATTATTTATGTCACAAAACAGGAAAAAATACAGGAATATTTCATACAGCAAATTTAAGAAAAAAACAGAGAAAAACACAATTTACAATGCAGTAGATGTAAGTAAGTTTGAGATATGAACCTATGTGGTGCATGAAACTGACAACAAGAATGTTGATTCATTGAAAACTGCAAAAAAAAAAATAAATAATTACTTGCATAATTTTAATATTAGTTTTTATTAACCCTGGATCCAATTATCTGATATTTTGATCATGTGTTCAAAGCCTTGAAAACAACATGATATAGCTGATCAAAAGCATTGGGATAACATTTTACTGTTTATAAAGTCTTATCTGTATCTTAAAGTCAGATATTTATTTTTATCTAGCCGAGTGGTTTATTAGAGATGTTTTGTAAATTCTTGTCAAAAAGTTAAATTATACTGACCATCATTCAATGCTGTGAATGGGTTATTATTTATTCACCTGTAATTTTTCCTCCTGTTCAAAGGTCACCTGTATGGCTGAAGCTATTTTATATCTTTATATAGTACTTCTTAGATTGCTATATTTACCTTTACTGAGTTTCAGTTACCAAGTTATCCCTTGTGTGTGCGAGTTCACTTGGCAATAAAGCTTTTTCTGATTCTGATAACAGTGACGTTATCCCCTGAGTCATTGGCGCCATCTTGTGGTGCAAACGGTCACAGCGCCGTTGCCATGGCGCCATCTTGTGGTCGAAGCCGTAAACAACAGTTGTAGTCGGTGTAAAAAAAAGAAAACACGCTTGTGCAAAAAGTACTTTTGTACAAAGTACTTCCGGTGGGGTCACCGACTAGCTTTTTATGAGCGAATTTTTTCCCGTGCTTTTCCACGCAGGTTGTACTATCATGTGAGACCGTTCGCGCCTTAGCTACGTTTCTTGTGTAAATAATCGTGTTTAACGGCCGCTCCGCTCCGCCGTTCTCCAAAAAACGACTTTACGACGCGGTTCGACAAGAGAGGCAAAAAGAGGAAGCAATAGCCAACCATCTTTCTTCTTCTGCCAGCAATAACAAGAAAGAAGCGACAAGGCTAGGTTCAAGTGGAGCTGTTGTAGTTTGCAATTTATTGTGTGTTTCATAGTGCGTTGAGGACTCGGGTAAAACCTCTCCGTGTTCCGGCAGATAAACCCTCTCGGACACTGAGCTCTTCCCCCGGCGAGCCTGGAAGTTTCGGATCAGAAGACTGGCTGTTAAGAATTAGTATTCCCGTTTTTTCATGTTTCCAACAGGTTTATCTTCCCCTAATCCCCCACCACCGCCAACCCAGGAGGCTAGACCCGCGGCTACTGATGTCAAAAACGACAGCGGCAACATCACATCCCCCAAGAAGAGGAAAATAAACGGCTCCGAGAGGGAAGACACCAGTGACACGATCTCCTCTTCGCCTCCCAAGACCCTGAATTCCTCCTCCTCTTCTTCTTCTTCCTCCTCCTCCTGCTCTCCCACTCCGCTGCACATTCAGAAGAAGTTGAGGTTCGAGGATTCAGTGGATTTCATTGGACTGGATGTGAAAATGGCTGAGGAGGCTGCTGCTGCCGCCGCCGCCGCCGCTTCGTGCTCCAATAACAAAAGCAAAGCCATGTTCCTGGCCGGCGGCGTGGGGCACCATGCGAACGGACTGACCAAAACGGCAGGCTCCGGGACCTTCTCCAACAGTAAACCCGGTGCAGCCAAGAAACTAGTCATCAAGAACTTCAGAGGTACCGGAGACACTGGTGGATGATGTGAAACGAGCTCCTAAAAGCATAAACTCAACTGTTAACAAGCCCCTGCTGTTACAGTGATGTTCAGCACATTTAACACAGAGCAGATCTTGTTTTCAGTAGTCTGTGATTGATCCTACAGGCTGTGTTACAGTTAAATGCTAATATATTGTTAATTTAGTGAAGGAAAATCCCGGAAACTTGGCAAAACTATGCATTTCCTAGACTAGAATTGTTGGTATCAATGTTATGTCAATATGGGAGACAAAAATAGACACAGAAGTGATCCGTTATTTACCTGAAACAGTCAAATCATTGATAAAATACTGAATGAGCAACTGCTAATGAGGCTATGAAAACAATGCTTTATCTATTTTGAATAATTAAATTAGTTTAATCTCTAAATAAATGATACTGTAGGGTCAGAGCCTTAATATTTATTAAAATAGGTACATTTGTGTTTCATATCATTTTTGTAGACATTTAATCCTTAATATTTTAATTAATTTTGTCGTAAAAAAACGTAGTTATTTGTACTTGTTAGGTTAATTTGTAACACCAAGTTTACTTTTATGTTGGAAAGCACTTTAGTGCAGCAGCTACATGAATACTGGTGACTTATCGCGGCTCTTATTGTGTAGTTTTTATCAGATTGACTGACTAAAATTGGTTTGCAAAATTAGCAATGGAAGTTGTCTGACACCCAGTATAAAAAGAATTACCACAAGGGTGAAGAAAAAAATCTGATTATTTTATATGTACTTTTGCAATATTGGGAAATATCCAGATTTTTATTGTGATAATGATTTGAACTGTATGTGACTTAAATGAGGTCGGTAGACAACCACACAATGAGCACACGTGAATAACAAAAAGACAAGCAACAAATAGAGTAAATAGAAAATTATTAAAGATGTTGAAGCTTTAAAATCAGCAGGGGGAATGAGAGATTCTAGTGTCAGACAGAAAGGTTCTCTCAGGTTAAAATCATGCTCCATAAAAAGGGAGAGTTCTGGTTACAAGATTTAAATGAGAGAAAAGGCACATCTCAGGTGATGTCAGGTGTAGTAACGCATGATTTTACATTAATTTCACCCACCTATGCTTTACATAGAAGCAAACCGTTGCTTTAAAATAGCCATTGTGCTGTCGTCAGTGAACCCTGTTGACACCGCATATCGGTCCAGCGAGGTCCACCGCCCTGCTTGTAGTTCACAATCTTGTCAGACCTCGCTGTGTTTTGTTTTGCTCACAGAAAAGCCCAAGTTGCCCGAGAACTACACACAGGAGACCTGGCAGAAGCTGAAGGAGGCAGTGGAGGCCATACAGAACAGCACTTCAATCAAGTACAATCTAGAGGAGCTCTACCAGGTATCACATCACACCTGCTGAGCTCTCAGAGGAGCCTTGCTGCATGTACAGTCTGCAGGCGGCCGCTCTGCTGTTATCATGTTTGTGACTTTTCTTTTTCCTTCTGTCCCCTCAGGCTGTTGAAAACCTCTGCTCCCATAAGATATCTGCCAAGCTTTACAAACAACTGAGGGCCGTGTGTGAAGACCACATCAAGGCTCAAATCGATCAGTTCAGAGAATATCCTTCACAGTTTCAGTCTCTAAATCTGAACAATTATTTAGAGTGGATTGTGCTTTGTAATCATGTGTGGTAAAACTCTTGAAGTTCACTGTTGACTTAACTTTGTTCTTACGGATGCCCTGGACAGCGTGCTTTTCCTGAAGAAAATTGACAAATGCTGGCAAGATCACTGCAGACAGATGGTATGTTTTGTTTTTTTTACCTCAGATATGTGCTGTGATGGTTGTTATAACGCTTAAAAACTGTTAAACATTTGTTTTTCGTTAGCAGAGGCTATTGCACTGGTGTAGTTCATCTCATGCACCTTCAATAATGCAGCTAGGCAGCATCTGACATTAGTCTCCCCCTGCTTGGTAAATAGACACCACCATCTTGGATTTTGACAAAACAATAAGTTAAACCATCCAACAGAGTAAGATGAACGGAAGAATTGTGGTATAAATGACTGGAGAGAAGGTAGACGACATCTGTTAGACTACGGAGTGGAATAGATGGTCTTTATTGTCAGATACAATTACATTTTGCATGTCATCTCTCCTATGTAGGTTATAGTGCCAATCACAGGGAGAAAGGAGGACATTTTAATGCAGCATTTTAAAATTTTAATAAGCAGCTCCAGCAGTGTGCCATAGCAGACAGAGAAATACATGAAGGATGTGACCTGACGTGCAAGAACTTCCAATTGACAATCTCCATGTTGGTCTGTTGCTGCATGCGTCAGACTCTTGAAGTTCACTGTTGACTTAACTTTGTTCTTACGGATGCCCTGGACTGCTCCCAGTTTATAACACAAAACGAAACTTTCAGCCCCAGTTTGAGATAAAAATTACTTTCTCAGATATTACAGAAAAGAAAACAACATCCAACAATACAGCTGACTAAAGACTAAGTGTTGTTAATGCTCTTTTTCTAATTGTGAATGTTTGTCATTGCTTTGCAGATCATGATTAGGAGTATATTTTTGTTTTTGGACCGTACCTATGTTTTACAAAATTCAATGCTGCCATCAATCTGGTGAGTGATCGGTGATGTCGCTGCTTTACAATCACATGAGGCTGATTGCTGTGGAAGTGGGTGCTGAACAAGCTGCTGTGCTCTGCAGGGACATGGGTCTGGAGCTGTTTAGGTTCTACATCATCAGCGATCTGAAGGTCCAGAGTAAAACCATCGATGGGATCCTGCTGCTCATTGAGAGGGAGCGAAACGGAGAGGCGATAGACCGCAGTCTGCTGAGGAGCCTGCTGAGCATGCTCTCTGACCTGCAGGTAACACACCAGCTCGTCGCTGGCTTGATAATGATCCAGACATTCGGTGATGAGCCTGTACAAATGTTTCTGAAGCTACAGATCGTTTGTATTTGTCTTTTTACGACGAGAAAATTGTGGCTTTGGCAGCAGCGTTGTTTAGATAATCACCTTCACACTGATGTGATGAACTGTCAGTTTCCTGTTGACAAATGGTTTTAATGAAACCTGTGTTCTCTCTGTCCCTGACAGATTTATCAAGACTCCTTTGAGCAACGCTTTTTGGAAGAAACTAATCGACTGTACGCTGCAGAGGGACAGAGGCTGATGCAGGAGAGAGAGGTGATTTATGACACTCAACATTTTGGTTATTGATGTGTATTTTTCTTATTTCAGAGATTAGCTGACTAGATGTGATTCTACTGCATGATTAGGGCTACAGTGATTAGTCAGCCAGTTAGGTCATCAACATAAAAGTGCAATCTAGTTTGATAATCTAATAAGTATTTCAGGCAGGACTCCCAGCTATATTCAGATTTTAGCTTCTGAGATGTGAGGATTTGAAGCTTTTCTTTGTTGTACACTCAGTATCTTTGGGTTTTGAACTGTTTCCTGGATAAAACAAGCATTCTGATTTGTTAATCTTCAGATTGAGAAGTTATATTGTTCATTTTCTGACTTCTATAGACCAAACAATTAATCCATAAAACAAGGATATAGTAAGTAGATTCTCAGCATTGAAAATAATCCTTAAATACAGCTGCACATATGATATTTGCAGTCAAGCTCTGCCGTATAAAGCATCAGGTTTTGATTTTTTTATACCACAAAATAAAACAGAAAGCACTCGGCATCTTGTCCCCTGATGTTAAACTCGTATACAGAAACCAGCCACATTTAACCACAACTAGAAATCCATCATAAAAGAGGGAAATTCACATATGAATCCACTGTTTATAACATCAGAGGATCAGAATGCACGTCAGGCACGATAAATGCTGATTGAAGGTTTACTTTCATCTCAGCTTGAAAACCTTTTCTGCTTGACTAAACTAACAAGAATATAAAACATTCACTTTGCAACTGGCAGCTCTGTTTACGTCCTGAAGCAGTGGATTGAAACACGTTTTTGCTGTGATCTTTATTTTCTCTGGTTTTAATCCAAGAGGTGACGGCTTAGACTTTCTTGTTTTCCTAAAGGCTGTAAACACTTTCATTTTCTGTTTGCAAATATTGAGGTAAAATACGACTTAGTTATTGTTGAGATGTAGTGAGTTTACAGGTATCTGAAAATAACGCAAACCTTGTCACTGCCCTGTTCGTTAAACCCTGCATGAAAACGCTGTACAATCACGATTTTCCTGCTTAACATATCTTATTATACATCTTTGGGGTAATATTTAAAAACTACATCACATTAATTCATATGTGTGAGACTAATTCAATCCAGAAAGTACAAGACAGTCGAGTCAGCATTATCTTTTAAATCTTTTTTTCAGATTCAGATTTGCAAGCAATCGTACAATTAAACATTACTTTGCGGACATCTTTCTATTTGAATTTTATTTTCATCACAACTTGTGTTTTTTAAAAATCTTTGTACTGAATCTTTTAAAAATGTATGTTATTGTTGTTTCATTTATGTGTTTTGTGATATATGAGTTATCATTTTGATATAGTTCTTGTTCAAAAGTCGTCATGTGTGAAGCACTTTGTTACCTATGATTCGAAAAGTGCTCTGTTCAATACACCTACATGGGTTAAAAGAGTCAGCTCAATAGGAGAAAGCAGACTTTTAAGAAACGTGAAACAAGCAAGAAAGTGTTGAGATCAAGTGTCTGTACACAGTGTAAAGTCTACTTGTCACTACTTGGTGCGAATGTAAATGTTTTCCTCCATTTTTTTAGGTACCAGAATATCTGCATCATGTCAACAAACGCTTGGAGGAGGAGGCCGACAGAGTAATCACATATCTAGACCAGAGCACACAGTGAGTGTTGGTCTCTAGCATTTAGGTTGCAACATAACACTGACAGAGATTTATGTGTAACCTGAGCTTTCTTCCTCCTCTCAGAAAACCCCTCATTGCCACGGTGGAGAAGCAGTTGCTGGGTGAACATCTCACTGCAACTCTGCAAAAAGGTACACGACAGTAAATACTTTACATATGTAAACAGCATTGCAGCAGTAAGCAACTGTCCAGGATGTATTTCCTTTCTGCACCACATGCTGTGTGTTAAAAGTGACCTCTGACTGTCTGTCGGAAACTTGCAGGGCTGACTCACCTGCTGGATGAGAACAGAATTCAGGATCTGTCTCTTCTCTATCAGCTCTTCAGTCGAGTGCGAGGGGGTGTTCAGGTGCTGCTGCAGCACTGGATAGAGTACATAAAGGTATGACGGCATCAACGCTGATTGAAGAAAATGCAGCCTAAAGGCGCTGAGCTCTCTCAACAGTTGTTTCACATATTTGATCTTAGGGTATTTTGACAATGTTTTCTATTGTTTTCCAATATTTTGAAAATCAACGTCCAGGCTTTTGGAAGCACAATTGTAATCAATCCTGAAAAAGACAAAACAATGGTGCAAGAGTTGCTGGACTTCAAAGATAAGGTGGATCACATCATTGACGTGTGCTTCATGAAGAATGAGAAATTTGTTAATGCCATGAAGGAGGCTTTCGAAACATTCATCAACAAACGGCCAAACAAACCTGCAGAGCTCATAGGTCAGTAACTGAGCATTTTCCCCAACCATAGCTGCCACACTGTCAGCACAAGAGCAAATAATGTAAATATATGTTTGTTCACAGCAAAACATGTGGATTCAAAGCTAAGGGCAGGAAACAAAGAGGCGACGGATGAAGAACTGGAGAAGATGCTGGATAAGATCATGATTATCTTTAGATTCATCTATGGTAATTTTTGCAGTTACACTGGTTCCAGCTGCTTTTTCGCGTTTTGTGATTCTTCTGATTGTAATAATGTGTTGTCATTGTAGGAAAAGATGTTTTTGAGGCCTTTTACAAAAAGGATCTGGCCAAGAGGTTGCTGGTGGGAAAAAGCGCGTCAGTGGATGCTGAAAAATCAATGTTGTCAAAGCTGAAACACGGTCAGTCTAATCCATCAGAGTGCCACTTCTTAACAGATACAAACACACACAATGTGAAAGAAATGACAAAATGGGAGTCCCGACACTAATGGTGAATGTGTGTTGGCCTTTTCCTCAGAATGTGGAGCGGCGTTCACCAGCAAACTAGAAGGGATGTTCAAGGACATGGAGCTTTCTAAAGACATCATGGTGCAGTTCAAACAGGTAAAGACAACGTTTGGTTAAATCGGCAAGAATGTTCATGTGATACTTTATAGCTGATTAATTTGACAGTGAGTTTAAGTAAAGGGTCGTGTTTGGACAGATAACAGCACAACATGGAAAAAATGCATCATCTTCACTCATTTTAGAGAAGCTTCAGCAAAAAGATGCAGGGTCAGCTGGCAAACAGCTTGATTCTCAGATTTCATATCGACTCAGTCTTACTGTCTTTGAAGGGACATTTGTTTTGTTGAGACATAGAATACACATTGACTGAAGTGTTAGACATGTAAAACATAATAAATACATGAAAATGACAATGAAATATATAAAAGCAAATGCAAAAACCAAACACAGATGCTCACATATACAAAAGAGGAATGTATCAAGCGACAGCACTGACATAACAGCTACAGTAATTCTGAAAATGATGAAATGATGTATAGTTACGTCTGCCTAACTTTCTAATAACACTGCAGTGAGATGTGATCTAACAACGGGCGCACATTTTTAATAGATTTTTGTAAAGCAAGATCAGCATAACTGTGAAACGTTTCCAAAATTGTAAATGCTTATTCCTATAAATGGAGACCAGTTTAATCTTACTTTTAAAAGTAATCAATTTATTATTCAGACTGGACTTGATGGATCATACTTATCCTTTCACTGGTGTCTGAAACAGTGTGCATCACCAAGACTGCCTCTGTTTTTTTAACGCGGTGCTGTTTCCAGCTCAAACACCTACTAACTGATTTCGTTTCCTGAGAGTAAGAAATTGATAATGTACAAAAGGTGCAAAGGACTTCTTTTTCTTTGTATTTCTGTAGTATATGCAGTGCCAAAACATTCCCGGCAACATCGAGCTGACGGTGAACATCCTCACTATGGGCTACTGGCCAACTTATGTCCCGATGGAAGTGCATCTGCCTCCTGAGGTTAGTGCTGAGCAAATATTGGGATTTTTGGAACATGCTGGTTTTTTTACAACCTGCCGTGCAATAAAAATACTGGGAGTTGCTTTGTAACGCCTCTGTTATCTATGACCAGATGGTGCGACTGCAAGAGATCTTCAAGACCTTCTACCTGGGCAAACACAGTGGCAGGAAGCTGCAGTGGCAATCAACACTAGGGCATTGTGTTTTAAAAGCTGAATTTAAAGAGGTTTATGACTCTTCTTCTATGAATACTCTAGTGTGTTTTGCTCACTCAGGGAATAAAGCCCAGTGTTAATTGTTATTTTTACTTTTCTTTCAAAAGGGTAAGAAGGAGCTACAGGTGTCGCTTTTCCAAACACTTGTATTGCTGATGTTTAACGAGGGAGAGGAGTTTTCCCTGGAGGAGATCAAACTGGCCACAGGAATAGGTTCGTATTATCACTTCAAAGCTTGTTTGGCAGCACGTTGATTTGTCATGGTGAAATAGCATCTTCTTTATTCAGCACCACTGATCTAAAACACTGTTTGTGTGCCTTGTGGTTTACAGAGGACAGTGAACTGAGGCGGACGCTGCAGTCACTCGCGTGTGGAAAAGCGCGTGTCCTCACCAAAACCCCAAAAAGCAAAGATGTGGAGGATGGAGACAAGTTTTCCTGCAATGATGACTTCAAACACAAACTCTTCAGGATCAAAATAAACCAGATCCAGATGAAAGAAACGGTATAACTGGTTTCTTACAGCAGTTTTCCAAATTTCATTACCTTTGAAGAATTGCTGAATCATTTAAACTTGTGTCTTTTTCACTGCAGGTGGAGGAACAAGCCAGCACCACTGAAAGGGTCTTTCAGGATCGTCAGTACCAGATCGATGCTGCGATTGTGCGGATCATGAAGATGAGGAAGACTCTGAGCCATAATCTCTTGATGTCTGAGGTGTACAACCAGCTCAAGTTCCCTGTCAAGGTGATAAGCACGATTCTGAATCTTTCTCTGGCCTTTTTATTACACCGCAGCAGTAGGGAGGTGACAGGAAATGAAAGGAGGGATGAGGGATGATGAGCAACAAAAGCACCGGCTGGACTCAAGCCAGAGATGTTGTGTTTTATGGGCTGTGTCATAATCTCCTCGGCCACCAGGATTCCCCCAACTCTTAATCTTTGAGATTCATTTATGGGAAATTTGGCATTGATTTGTGTGGAAATTAAATCCATAAATTTAATTTTACAGTCTTTAATCTCAAAATGTGTTTATGCGTATTGACCTGTACCGTCATATATTCTGTATTTGTTCTGTCCTGTGCAGGGATGCAAGGGTGGAAACATTGGTAGGACTTTGTCGGGGATTATTTTGCTAAAGCCATTGCATTTGAGGATCATAATCTGCCAGATACCTGATTTTCAAGACAAATATAGATTTTAGAATTTAAATCCTGTCGTGGTTTATCTGGCAGTACTCAGATATGGATCCCTTAAATCACAGTGATCACAGTAATGGTCTGTGGTGGACAAACTCTGAACTAGAGATGCTTTCTAAAAATCTTTGAAATTTTTGTGCTGCTATTTCTTGTTACTCATCAGCTAACATCACTGGCATACATGCACTAAACTGGATGATAATCAGCCCAGTAGATGAATCAGTTTTGCACTAATAAGGAAATATTCTATGATAAAGGAAGCTATTCTTTCCTTTTCTTTCCTCTGGAGTTTTAATTTCATTACTAAATGTTTATTAATATACATCTATGAGAGATTTTATTGATTATACACCGATCAGGTATAACATTATGACCACCTGCCTAATATTGTGTTGGTCCCCCTTATGTGGTCAAAATACTCTGAACCATTGGGCATGGACAAGAGGACCTCTCAGGGTGTCCTATGGGGTCTGGAACCAGGATGTTGGCACTGGATCCTTTGGGTACTCTGGCTTATGCAGTGGGGTCTCTGTCAATCCAACTTGTTCCACTGCATCCTGTTGATGCTTGATCAGAATGGGGTGTAGGAAGTTTGGAGGTCAAATCAACATGTTGGACCATTGTCATGTGCCTCAACATGTTCCTGATTGTTTGATATTTTTTCCATGTGGTGGGGTGCATTTTCCTGCGGGGGTAGGCCAGTGACATTTGGGATTTCCATTTGCATGAGGGAGTGTGTTTGTTGTGGGACAATGTTTATTTGGGTGTCTAAGTCTCATCAACATGGATGTTAAAATCCAAGGTTTTCCAGCAGAACAGCACATAGTACCAATATGATCAATGTTATTCACTTCACCTGTCAGTGGTCAGGATGTTGTGACTGATCGGTGTGTATATTGCGCATCTACTTTTAAAACAACAACATTTAAAGAAGTGCAGAATACTAAATGTAACTACAAGTAGAGAAAAATAGACAATAATAAAATCAGTATGATAAGAATTGACAGATACGGGAAGCACTGTGGGATGAAGGTTACACATGGGTACATTCAGTCTGGTTCAGAGGAATGTCTTTACTGTTATTTCTCATCCAATATGTGATTTTCTTTTGTTGTGAGGAATTATTAATTCCAGAAAATCCACACTCCCACTGAAACAGGATCGACTGATTTACATTTGATGTCACTCATTCTATGCCAAAAAGTAGCATTTCTATGAGCTTAATAGCAGTATGGTGATGGGGTTTTAAGTGGGTCAAGCTGATAAAGACTTCAGGATCCATTGGATAAAATATTTTTATTAGAATTTATGGTAAAATATTACATATTTTCTGCTAAAATCTATTTTGTGGCAAGACCAGGTGGAGTGTAAAGATGTGCCTTCCACTAAAAGGGAGAGAGTTCAGAGATTTGAGTTGTATGGATGTTGTTTATAAGGATTTATGTAAATTTGAAATATAGCTTAATTAATCTATTTCTTGACTTGGGCTGAAAGGTTGTGTAATACTTCTTCTGATCAACAAGTTCAAAAGTTGTTTTATATTTCAGGGTCACCTTTCTTACCAACAGATGAATAAGTCAAATAATTGTCAGGGAGTTTTGTCAGAAAGTTTAGGTAAAGTTGTTTTAAGTTTAGGTAGAAAAGTTCCAAACTGGCTTATATAAAAAGGACTTTTATGTAATAAATGGCTCTAGGGAAGCGGAACGATTAACATGAATCAGCTTTTCATGGCGTGTGATTCCTGTGTTAACTCATGCCTCCTCTTTGCCTTCCTCCCTTCCAGCCTGCTGACTTGAAGAAGAGGATAGAGTCTCTTATTGACAGGGACTATATGGAGCGTGACAAGGAGAACTCCAACCAGTACAACTATGTGGCCTAGAGAACAGAAAAGAGACGCAGATGGTCCGGTTAGGATGAAAGCTGTTCTGAGTGATCGGTCTATAAATCTTTTGCTCCAGTGGATGTTAACCATTATCATCTTCAACCCAGCGACCGACAAGTGAATGGCTACTGCTCCACAGGGTTTTTGTCAGGGGTCTTGTGATCCTGTGGACTGCATGCCCATTGAAAAGAGAATATTGTCCATATTTCTCAGTGCCTCTGAGAGAGCTGGGACAAAGAAGACACACAGATAATGTTCAGTTTGCTCTTTTTTTTAATGGAGAGGAAAAATATTTATTTTCAAACTTAGATTCTTCTTTGTCCATAGTTTGAATCAATATGCTCTTTGTTATCAAGTCACTTTTTTTTCCTTTTTGTTCATTCAGTATCCCAAGCAAATGCTGACACACCTAACAACGCTCTAAATGTACCACATGGTGGAGAGAAAAAGGATCAAAAAAATTAAACAGATGCTTGTTTCTTCAGTCAGTGTCAAATGTGGGACTATGGGGATAAAATACAAAGTAGGGGGGCTGGTAATTTGGGAATATCTGTGTCAAATGTGACCCTTCAGCAAAGTTTTACAGTTTTTTTTAAGGCCATGTAGCCACATGATAAAGCTGTGACCATGAACACACCAAGTGTTCAAAACAGAGGTTGTGCCAAAAAAGGAGCACTTGTTTTGTTACAGGGCATATTCAAGCTGCTAAGACAGTTCAGTTGTACAAGTATATGCATTTACTTTTTTCTTTGTACGTTTTTGTACATACATCACAAAAGTGAGATTTTAAAAGATCCCATCTGACAGTCAACTGCTTGTTAGGTTTTTGTTAACCCTTAGAAAGTATGCTATAAAGCACAATGCATTGAAAATCCATGTCTGGTGTCATTATGCACACACTTTTTTTTGTTCAAGTCTCACTTTGGGGCTTGTAGGCCGTGTTGAAAAGTGGAGGGAGTATGCCTCAGCACATGAGGAAACATGATTGATTAGACATGCCCTTGTTTGTACGAGTCTGTTAGATTTACTGCTTCAGATTAAAACAACTGTTTCAATCGGGTTTTCATTTTTAATCAGTTTCCTAAAACATTTCACTGCATTTGTGTGAAGGGAGAGCAATAATGTGGATTTTTAGCAGAAGATATTAAACATACATATTCTTGTGAGTCTGAAAACGCACCAGTAATTCAGTGGGTTTGAGATAAAAGGCCAGACTGGAGTCCACACCTCTTCAGGTTTGACACATTGAACAGTCTCTGTCATAAGACTCTCATTTCCTGGTACAGCCGGCGGAGGCTCGACTTGATCCAAACACCGCTGACTGAGCGTCCCTGTCGGCTGTTGTCATTCTCTCTCCGGTGTCTCTAACCTACCAGGCGATGATGTCCCGACATGCTGCATTTGTTTTGCTCCTGGCCGTTGGAACGGGTACGTATAACCACATTAATCCATCTGCAAATCGGTTTTTACAAAGTGATAACGAAAAAAATCGCAGTCCGTTTCCGAGAAGTGCCGCGGTTAAACTTCTGGGGCCTGGTGCTTCTGGGCTCTGGCTAAATGCTGCTATGGAAGACAGAATGACAGGATATTTCCTAGTTGTCAGTGGTCTTTAATTGTATCGCCTTAAATGTGTTTGCTGGTGGGGAATTGGCTGCTTAGGCCTTATAATGAAACCTCTATCAGCTGTTCATTATTGGAGCAGCTCAGTCGTGATGTTGTGCTGTGGTAGCCTTGTTGCTAATTGTTACCTACGTCAACATAAAACTGAAACCCAGCCAAACGGCTTCATGTAGCTCCTGTTCTCAAAATAGCCCCTATTTATGTGTTCATGCTAACGCGCAACAACCGAACTATTCCTTGAAAACGCCTGTCAAGACAAATAGCAGATATAACCTTAGTTTTCGGCTACCGTTGGAGCAGTTAGTTAGCTTAGCTGTTAGCTTACTGGTTGACTACATAGCGTCTGTGGTTGGGTAACACTTGTTTTGAAGCTGCAGATCGAGTTAATGATAAAACCTAAGACCGTCTGAGCCATGTTTGCTGCTACACATTTGCCAAAAACACACCAAGGATAGGGGTGTAAAAATAGTACCGAAAACCCCGTTGGCACGACATGAAACGTATTAGCTTTGTGTCAACTGGCGTAAATAGTTAGCATTAGCTTCATTTGGCAGTTTACAGTAAGTTAGCACGTGACAGTACAGCTAGAGCGCAGTCAGCTGAAGTGTTGTAGCAAAACCAGCTAACTAACCTACAGTGATTGGAACTAACATGATTAGGTGACTGATTTAAAAGTACCCGGGATGACAAGGCAGTCCCCCTTTAAGTTCACTTATCACATCAAATAAGCGTTTTAATGGAGTCGTCAACTATGAATTCTTATGTTGATACTAGCTAACACGTAATCATAATAGCTGTATATCACTTTCCCTTGACGTTACAAATTAAAATATCAAGTTAACATTATTAAGGTATTACCCTACAAGATTAACAATTACACAAATTTACCGGAACAATTCAAATATTGAGGTTAAGACTTTACAGTGTTATAAATTAACCCAAGTCATTAAATTAACTCAACTCTAACCCTAACAAATCATCTGACGAGTTTAGATTATTTAAGGTTAACACCATACAAAACTGTACATTGGAAAAACCCACAAAGCTAAAGATTCCTGATGAGCAGGCATATTTGTGACAGAGGACCTCCAGCAGAACCAGGCTCAGGGGTGGCAGCCTTCTGCCACTACCAGCTGGGGTGAGAGTAAAGGGGAGAGATAAAAGGACAGCAAAGTAAAACCAAGAAACTAACAAGAGAACATAAATACTAGACTGAGTAGTAGGACCAGTAACTACAGATCCAAGCCATCCAGCTCCAGTGCTGGAAATACCTGCAGAGATGACAAAGCGCAAACTATGGGCACAATAAGCAATAAAAAGCTTCATAAGCAATAAAAATCCAACGTCGCAGTTGTGTTTAAATTAATTGCAGCACTGTGATTAAGCTACTGTTGACGGGTTTTGTCACACAGGTTAGGTTCGAAAGTTCATCTCTAGTGCACAAAGATACCAAGTTCTGTGAGCTTATCAGGAATCTCAGCTATGTTGCCACTGGGAATGTGAGTGTGACTTTATCTCCCATGTTTACCTTGTGTACATTTTCAGGGGCTCTTATAATGCTTATTTTAACAACATTTGATGGGTGTGCATGAAGATCTGTGTGACTAGCATGTCGACCAAATGGTGTCAGGTGACATTGTTAACTGTCTCACCCTGACCTGTCAGTAAAAAAAAACATTTTTTATAGCTATGTCACAATCATTTTGTGTGTTTTATAGGTTGACATAACCTGATGACAAAGCGTACTCTTAAAACTATGCAGTCATATAAATGTACCTTGTCTTCCCTATTAAAGTCTATACCATTCTCAGAGGGTTTCTCAGGACTTTGTTGCTGATTATTGTTTTTTGATCATGTAGCATCATGTGCTCTCATTTTAACTGTTTTTTTCAAGTAAAGTTAGACACA
This sequence comes from Dascyllus trimaculatus, assembly GCA_024666655.1. Classification (NCBI taxonomy): domain Eukaryota; kingdom Metazoa; phylum Chordata; class Actinopteri; family Pomacentridae; genus Dascyllus; species Dascyllus trimaculatus. The sequence goes on from CM045457.1 coordinate 25,007,353, forward strand.
GAATTGTCTTTAACCACCTTGTTTTGAAGTAAACAATGATGTTTTCATCCTTGTAGTAGCTGTGTGAAATGTTATGTTAATGTATGCTGAAGTGTAAGTAAGTAAGTAAATAAATTTATTTCAAACCTGCACATAATACATAAACAATTAAACAGCATAGACAAATACAAGGTTTGAAAGGGGGATGGATGTGTGTAAATGAATTTAAGGCTTTCTACCATTATTTAATCAATTTAAAATTTAAATCGAGATTTGAAACAGTGCAGCCTGGAAACTGCAAAGGCTGGAGTTTGGTATTTACGTTATGGAGGGCATCTGACCCAGCAGGGTTTAAGCTGTGTTATCAATGGCTTTACAAATTCATGTCGTCCTCGTTGTGTGACAGTCACGCTTTTAATTGTATCTCGTGGTAATGCTCCATCACATGTTTTAAATCTGTTACATAGCAAATATTGAACTGAAGCTTGACTTTATGAACATCTGTCAGTCTGAAGAATTGCAATTACCGGTAGATATTTTTCCTCAAGTCATTGGGTTCTGCTTGGTGCTTGCGGTGATCAGCACTGCCGCCTCAGAGAAAGAGGTGAACCTGCCAGCTGTGAACATGAGCATGAATGGTTGTCTCTCTTTGTGTGACAGTCCTGCGATTGGCTGTAGACTCGGGCTGTCACTAGCTAGGCTGTTTTTCTATCAGTTATTTGATTGACTGTTTAGCTATATTAATATACTACATATGTGAGCAAAGAGAGAGACAAACATTTGTAAAGTGCCGATGTGCTAAACAGCGTCTGCGTATTTCTTTGAAGGTGTTTGTGCTGCGTTGCTGTGGTCTACCATTGAAACTCTGCACAGTTTACAAGCTACCTCAAAGCCTTGAGTCTTTGGAAACGATTACATTTAACCAAGTTGAACTCGCAGTTACAGTGATACTGAAGAAAGAAAAATGTCAGATTATGCCGACTAATGGTTGCCTCTCTTCTGTCAGCTTATTCGGGGTATACCTAGTCTCTTGCCCAGTGTCAGGAAGGATTAGCTGCAGAGCCCTTCGATTCCTATAATGGATAAGCGAGTGTAGCTTATCCATGTGTAGCCACTTGTTATGTCTGACTTTTACAGATGTTTCAATTAAGACTGGAGTAATTTCTGTTCATTTGTAGTAAATAGGGTATTTTCTTTTTCTTTTCAGTGTTCCAGCTGTCTTCTGGCATTGAGGTGAATGTCACAAAAGATGACAAGTTATGCCTCTATGCCAATCTAATGCTCAACTTCTCAGTCTCCTATGAAGTAGCTGGCAATAAGGTGGGTGTCTGGTCTTAGTCACACTAACCACAAGATGTTCTATCCAGATGAACTGTATATTTAGTACATCAGCCTACTGTAGTAGAGTCCTTGTGAAATGCTTTACTAGTATATGGAAGCAGCACTGCTCTTATCAGGGCACCAGACACATGGAAGCAAGTGTCATCATGGGAAGGGGGAAATGAGGAAACCACTACAAAGCAGGCAGATTCTTGCTATTCAGCATTTCGTTGTGTTTTCCTGGTGCATATCCTGCAGTTGTTATGTTCGGAGTTTTAACTTGTGACTTGCTGTGCACCAAAAAGAAACTCAAAGAGATGTATAATTTAAAGCAATATTATAGCCTGTATTTATAATTCTTTCTAACTGTAATGCTGTTAGAATATTGTTAATGGCGTGTTTACTAGGATGATGCAAAACAATGATCGATTGTTTTGTTTACTAATTTTTAAGAGTTTTACATTGGCTGGAATTCAAATTTTTAGCAAGTGCATTAAATGAACAATGACTAAAGCATACTGTCCCTTGTTTGCTTGGTGCCAGATGTTTTTGCATAATTTAAAAATATACTCTGTTCAGTGCCATTGTAACTTTCCAGCAATGAAAATTCTGCCTAGTCTAGTTTTTTTTCTTGCTGTTTGTAAACAGTTTAACATCAACCTTATATAATAATGTTGAATGAAATTATGCCCCGCTCTCTTTCAGAGTCAAACGTCTGTGTTTGAACTTCCTGCCAACGCCACAAGCAGTGCAAGTACATGTGACACCACAAGCTCAATGCTGAAGCTTGATTTTGAAGGACACTCTTGGATTGTGAACTTCACCACAGATGGAAAGAATTACCAGGCAGCCTCCGTCATCTTTTCTTATAATCTCACCGACTCAAAGTTGTTCCCTAATTCTGTGTCAAATGGTAATTTCCTCACCTCACAGTGCCTATAAAAACCCCCACATGGATAAAAGGCCTTGTTACTGATGCTGATGTAATTTTGGATTTCTTTTAGAAACTAAAGCTGTGACCGTGAAGCCTCAAATTACAGAGATAGGCGTCGACACCTGCTACTCCTGCCACAGTAAAGACGTGATCGAAGCTGATGCGGTCAATATGACACTGTGGAACGTGCTCATACAGGCTTTTGTCACTAATGGCAGCAAGAGTGAGAACTGTAAGTACAGATGCCTTTACATGTCTGCCCCTAGCGGCAGTATTTCCATCACATATCTATTGATCTTGTCTCTCCGTTTTCTCCTCGCACAGTAACCTATTGTTCAGCCGATATTCCTGCAACCACTCCAGCCCCCACTACGCCTACCACCACTACCTCTACAGCTCCCACCACAAACGCCTCCACTGCCCATCCTCCTACCACCACCACCCCGACACCCACCCTGCCCACACCCACCACCGGGACGTACAGCTACAAGCTTAATGAAAACAGCACAGCCTGTCTGTTGGCCAACTTCGGCTTGCGAATTGGAGTCAAGCAAGGAGACGTACGTTCATGAATGCAGAGTTATAATGCTTTAATCCTGTTTGGAATTTTGTTTTACAGATAATATACTGTTGATCTCCCACAGCCCTTGTTGATTTTTGCTTACTTCTCTTCCCCCTGGCTTAGAAATATGAAGAGATGAACTTTGAACCAAACGGGACCCAGATCTCTGGATCATGTGGCGTCGACAGCAGTGAGCTTAAGTTGGTGTCTAACTCGATCACCATCGACTTCACCTTCACCAATGTAAGTCCTAATGTTTTAATGAAATTCTGACGTTTTCTCAGTTTAAAAGCCGTATTTAAAGGCTCTTATTTGTTCTCTTGCTGAGAGTAAGATTGATCCCACTCTGTCTGTAAATATGACAATAAAACCACCAGCTCCTGAGCTTAGCTTCAGATTCGCCTGCAGCCAGTAGCGTTGTGGAGTCTCAGCTGAGATTGGAAATTGTTCCCAGCCAAGAAACGGTTCCACCTGTAAAAAAGCACTTTTTACAACAAAGATGATGCGTTAATGGCTATGGGTTGAAGTTGCTGATGCGCAGAATATTTTTGCCTTTGGACAAAGGCAGGCATGTTGTTTCCCTCATTTTTTGTCAATGTTAATGCTAAGCTGACTATTTGCTGTTTGTTTTGTTACATATTTACTTTACAGATTTAACAGAGTGGTGTTGATTGTCAAACTGTGATTTTGCATTTCGCACCAAACAAGTTTTTTGTTTAGGGTGTAACACATGAAATGGAGTAAATCATTTTTTTATTTATGGAATTTTAAAAGTGTTCCTAGTCTTTTCTGTTTTTAACCCTCCAACCCAGGCCGTTGTTTCCAGAGTGTGGAAGTAGCACCAGCCAGGTTGTGGTGAAGTATTAAAGTGGCTGGTAGATTTCAGACACAAAATATAATCATTTATTAAGCGGCTGATGAACTTGCACATTCATCTGTCAGTGGCTGGTAGATATCCAACTTTTAAATAGTTAATTTTCTACCCTGGCTGCTACTTCTGCAGCTTTGAAAGTTAAAACCTTTTTCTTCTGCTAAATAATGTGTTTTCATACATGCTCAGTCACAACACTTGATGTTAAGCTTTTACCACTGACTCTGAAACAGAGGTGTATACAGAAGGTTACTGATTGCTGCCTTGATATATATGCAAAGATCAGCTGCACACCAAATTGTAGTGCTGATGTCCATTTTCCTCGTAAACACAAATATTCTGACATATATTTTTATCATTCATCATCATCCGCAGTATGAATACCAGCATTATAAAACTTCCCAGAATTAGATATGAAGGAACAAAATGTGAAGTGTACACAGACTGTATCACTCGTCACCAGTAAAAGAGAAGGGAACTACTTATAAATATCAATGCTGAGTCTGTGTGAGTTTTTAGTAGCTGAAAGAGCTTCCTGGATGGGATTTTGCAGAGTTCAGTTTGATTAAAAATAGCTTCGTATTCCTCTTATTTCTACAGGACACAAAGAAGTTCCGCCTACATGCTCTGAATGTCACCGGAAAGACGAGCTCTGGTAATTCAAAGAATCCTATCCAGTCATGTGCAGCAGGCACCACACTGAAAAGAAAGCTGATGCTGACTTGCTTTTATATCTGTTTCTTTGAAGGTTTGTCGTTTTCTGAGGCTAACACCAACATGAGTCTGTGGGAGGCTTCACTCGGCAGCTCCTACATGTGCAACAAGGAGCAGAACTTCACGATCGCCGGCCTGGTCACCTTCTACACCTTCAATGTACAAGTGCAGCCTTTTGGAGTCAGCAAGGGCCTTTTCAGTACAGGTAGGTTATCTCTTCGTTTATCTTTAAATCAAACCCTGCAGCTGCTTTGTACTGACAGTGTCTGAGGGAAAAGGCTTTAATGAGTGGAGAGGCTGAATGGAGAAAGATTGATTTTGTTGTTTGAAGCGAACCAAATGGATTGTATTGGTAGTTTGTACCACTGCAAGGACTGGGTGTCATTCCAAAATTTTTACCCACAGTATGTCAGTTAAGGGGTTATTTTCATAATAGCTGTCCTCCACTGTTTATCATAAGTGTAGCATAAAGTGTTTTAGGCAGTGTTTGCAAACCACCTTCACATAAGAAGTACAGTGTTTTGGGAAACACAAAGTGTTATAAAAAGTCACTTATAAATTTAGACTAACGGATAAAATTCCTTATATACATAGGCGTGCAGTGTTAAATATAAAAGGCAGTGAATTCAAATGACCTGAGAGTTAATACAATTGATTTTCCCCCAAAATGTAACATAAACAATTTATTTTATGTGTCAAAATTGTAAGTTTCACTTTTTGTTTTAATCCAAGGCATCAAATTATAAACATATACATTTTAGATGGCTGAAAATAATAGAAAAAATAGTAATAATTAGGAAACTGAAAATGAAAACTGAGTGACACTTGGATTTTGTTCTGCTGCCTCTGGCGCATTAGGCAATCAAATCTGCATTTTTACAGTTACCAGTAACACCAACATTATCTCAGCCTTCGTCATGAGGAGTGCCGTTGTTTGGCTCGTGTCCATTTAAAGAATGAAGCAGTGTGAATTATTTGAAGCAGGTTAGGAGCCTCAACAGGGGAGAGGATCAAGTTATAGAAGAGGGGAAAAAGCAGAAATTAGAGAAAAAATAGGAAACGATAGGGTCAAGTTCAGAAAATGAGGTCTGCTTCATCCACCTATTCACTTCATAATAATCCAAAATACTTAAAGAATCTTTGTATTATGATAAAAGCAATCATCAAAAGGTGTACCTGTGACTTTGAAACAGGTAGAATGGGATGTTGTATTATGGCACAATAGGGCAGCTCAAGTGTTTTTCAGATTGCAAATAATGTGAACTGCTTACCTGCTGCTTCACTTTGTGTCTCACAATCTGTGATGAATCAGAAAATCACTGTTCCACCTGCTGACTGACTCTCTTTTTATCTGCAGCCCATGAATGTTCATTGGATGACACCAGCATCTTAATCCCAATCATTGTTGGCGCTGCTCTGGCTGGCTTGATTCTTATTGTAGTGATCGCTTACGTGATTGGTCGAAGAAAGACATATGTTGGATATCAAACCCTTTAAATCCAGTTTGCAGAGTCGATCCTGAGACATCATGGGGTTCCCGAGCCTGGTCCTTGGGCTTCATGCACAGATGTTTAATTGGCAAATGACTTGAAAACTCAAGAGTTAACATCTAAAATAAAGCCTCCATTGAAAAGACATGAGACGTGAGCTTTCAGAAAATTAGATTTTACTGTCTTTTGATCATAATGAGACATGGATTGTCTTGGAGGTCTTTCATGATAGTTAATACGAAGAGTGAAATTCTTGTTAAGATGGAGGGTCTGGTGTTCTTCTCAAGGACCAAACTTGTGTACCCCCAGTGTTTGTGTTTTCTTTTGTTTGTTTTTTGTTGGATGTCCTGTCTCTCCCTTTTGTTGTGCTTTTTGTGAATGGGCAAGTGCAAGATCCACATCTTTAACATTTAAGTAACGACAGCCCCATTAAAGGTGACGTCATGCACAGCACAACTGACATCTACAAAAGCCCCTGAGCATAAATTTTTTCACATATTTTTAGCACAACGTGTTATGATTTCATTGGTTGTTGCTGTGGGATCCTGCACTTGCTCAGCAAACATTCCCTTATTGTTTGCTTTTGTTGTTACGCACATTTATGGTTTGACTTTTATTCCCCGTAATTATTAAGACACATATGAATGGTAATTTCCACAGCACAAAATCGAAACAAGGTGGTCGAGAAGCTTTCTTTTTTTTTTCCTAGAAATTCATTAACATGGATGTATGTCTCCTCCATTTGGAAAGTTGTCTAAAGAAACATGCTTTAGCCCATGTTTGCCCCTGTAGAGCAGGAGAAACATTGGAATTTTGTCCTGATTCTGTGGCTCTAATCATATTTGGAATGTGAAACCAGATGTGTGTTGTTTAATAGACATTCTTCGATAAGACATCCTAACCTGCTGAGCAGCTGACACCCACATGTAGCTGGTGACCCCAACAGTGGCTCATTAACCGTCAACTGACAAATCTGCACCAGATGAAGCCGCTGTTGGTGTTGTTGATTACATCTGTGTGTTTCCTGCTCTTACATTTGCACAGTCAGAATAAATCTGAAAAAGAAATGTCAGCTGGTTTTTTTTCTCACAGAATACATTTTGGCATTACGTTTAGAAAAGGGATAGTACTATAGTGTAGATATTCACGTTCAGCACAGATCATTCTGAAACGAGGATATTTACATTTAAATGCACTAAGACACTATGTTTTGCTTACGTTTAGACTGTTGTCACATTGAATTACCTGTGTAAGGGTCTGGGCTTGGCCTGAGCTGCAGCTGGATCAGGGGACGTTAAAGGCCCTGAAAACTTGGTTTCAGATCCCAAATGTCCGAAAAACAAACAATTGGAGGTTGAGTTTAGAAGAAAATACCCCGGATAGTTTAAACAGGATTAGTTTGACATATTGGGAAATGTTTTGCTTTTAGGAGGAGGAAATTGTTACGACTCTCAGTGGAGTCTTTTAAATGTAAAGCTACAGCCAGGAGCTGGTTAGCTTAGCTTAGCTTAGCACAGAGACTGGAAACAAGGGGAAACCGCTAGCCTGACTCTTTTCAAATCAGCCTACTTTTGCCAGTAAGCTCACTAATTACCATGTTAATATCTTGTTTGTTTGACTCGTACAACCAGCTTTCAACAAGAAGGTAAAAAGTATGTGCGGTTCCCAGTTTGTCAGACTATTCCTGCCTCTTCAGGACCACATGACGGTGGCGTAATTAGATTTCCACAACTGTCAGCAGATTGCGATTAACTGATGATTGCCACACTTGAATATGTGATATAATCTGAAATAAACTGGACAAAACTGTTGGCAGACCGATTAGTTTTCATGTAGTAACCCAATAAAAAGAAGCTGAAATTAGGTTTTCAGGTCCTTTAAGTCAGAGAGCAGGTTGCAGCGAGGCGGCATCAGGGATGACAAGCCACAGAACATGTACTTTTGTAATGATAGAAAGCCGATGTGACGTGTGGCAGTAGCTGTATATTGCTGCTTATTTCCTGCAGAGGACTGTGTACTGTTTGCATCACTCCAGCTCTTCGCGAGGTCTAATGTTTGCTTTTTTTAAGTTGCTCATAAAGTTTGGTTTTGCAGGATATTGTACATGTGTATGAATAATGGCTCTTAATCAAAAATGAGGTTTGATTTCTGCTTGTGATCGTCGCTGCCTTGTGTATTTCAGCTTTGTACAAACTCAGTTGCCTTAATTTCCAGGATGGTTTTGCAGCACAAGTGTCGGGAGTTTTGCTAGAGATTTTTCTCGTGGAAAACATCCCTTGCTCTCAGTAAATCATCTAACAGCTTCTTCATCATGACAGATGTGCTTTGTTCAGTGGTAGCTTTCTGTTTCGTACCTTTTTAATAACTCACTGATAATAGTAACTGGGTGTGATTGGGCTCGCTTTGTATTCCCCCTCTGCTAGTGGAGAACATTGCACACATGCGTTCAGCAAAGGGAATCTGTGCTGCAAGACCATCTCAGTTAATGTGTGTTATGTGGATACAAATTACTGCTGATTCAGTCCGCATCTCTCTCATGCTGTTAGCTGTAATAAATCGGATTTCAAATTGTGTACGTGGAGCTTTTTAGTATTGTAAGATCTATTGAAATAAAAATGTGTTGCTGTCCTTGACACTTGAGTAAATGTTTATGCCTTTGGTCGATGTTCATGCTTTAAATACTTCCAAAGCAGACTCTTCTTTCTTTCAGCTGTTCTTGCATTAACCATGTGTTGTTGTTTTTTTTTTTAATAACCCCTCTCAAGCCTATAAGACATTCACCTCTCTGCTCTCTTCACTCTCGTCTAGCTGTGGAATGCCAGGCTGATGCGGAGAGCTTCCTTGTTCCCATAGCTGTCGGAGTTGCCCTGCTTGCTCTCATTCTTATTGTTCTGGCGGCCTATTTCATCGGGAGAAAGAGAAACATGCACACTGGCTACCAGCAGTTTGATTAAATTTGCCTCTTTCTGAGCTTACTGCTGTTCCAGGGATAGCCGCTGCCTGTTTACCGTGCCGCTTTTGACTAATTGGGGAAGAATTACCTGTATGTGTTGTGTCAGTGTTTCTGTGTGGCGTTTAGTGCTGTTGACTGCCTGACTGTGTTTGTAAAGAAGTAATACGACATTTTGGGAAGCATTTGTTGTCTTGCTGAGTGTTGGAAGAGAAGATTGATGCCATTCTCATGTTTGTGTGGCAGTTATGAACATACAGCCAGTTAGCTTAGCTTAGCTTAGCATATGGACTGGAAAGAATTGTAAAAAAAAGTCTGTCTGTTGGACCTCTAAAGCTTTAATGAGGTCAATCTCTTTGGTTTATTTCATACAAAAACTATGGTGCTGTGGCAGGAACTGAAGCCCATTGGTAGACTTTCCAGGTCCTGCTGATCTGTATCAAAGTCTGATCATATTTTGAAAAGTCAAATTCTTTTGTTACTTGCAGGAAAGTGAATTTGTTCTGCTGCTCCTGTTCTGGTCCTCTTGTCCCTACAGTGGAGAGGCCAAAACAGCTTCACAGCCTAATGCTGTTTGTTGCACACTTAACTTTTTAATCTGAACAAAGCGTATTAGTAAACTATAGCAGTGCTGTTAGCTTAACTTCCGACAGAGTAAAGCTATTTGTTTGTTTCCAGTTTTAGTGCTAAGCTAGCTAATCTCTGCCTCGGGCTTGAGAGTGGCGCTGATCTTCTCATCTGACTGTCCTCATGGAAGCATTTTATTTTCCAAACTTTCTGGATGACATCAGTGTTCATCTAATATAAAATAATACCTCACTTGAATATTATCTTGATATTTAACAATCCTTTCCTCTAATCTACACTACATTCACTTTGTTCCCGTTGTTGTAGGTCTCTTCTTGCTGCTCTTGCTCCGTTTCTAACCCTTTGTTTCTAACCTTAACTCCTCTCTGAGTAATTCTCTGCTGAAGCACTAACCTGCCGTCTCTCTCTGTGTGTCTCCTTCTGTCTGTCAGCTGAGGAATGCTTCCTGGACTCTGATTTGAGCTTTTTGGTGCCCATTGCTGTGGGCGTGGCGCTCAGCTTCCTAATCATCCTTGTGCTTATCTCTTACCTGATTGGTCGGCGGAAGAGTCGCACCGGCTACCAGTCCGTATAATCAAACCCAACTGCTTCCGCCTCTCGTCCCTTTTCAACCCCTCACAGCTCTTTAAAAAAAAAAAAAAACACCTTTCCTGCCCGTCAGTGCATCAGAAGCTTTCCAGATTTATGCTTTGTTCCGTTTCCTGTGAGGCAGCGTCTCCCTCAAATGAACCCTTGAGCTTATTTCTCGTATCCAGTTTCGAATTTGCCCCGGCAGCCACTCTTCCTAACAGTTTGTTTTGCTTCGATAGCCAGAATCAAGTACCAAAACATTTATGATCGATATTGCATCGTTTGATTATAGACTGCATGTTTCAAGAATTCAATTTCTGGCTGCGAGTGGCCGTCCACCTCCTCCCCACAGAGCCCTGCCTCCTCCCACCGGCCCCAGAGAGGCTTTTTTTCTGCTCTCGGTTTCTGTGCTGTATAATAGTATCTGTGTAAATTACTCTCTTGTATAGAATGAATGACATTGATTTTTGATGATGTGAATGTACGAGCAAGCTAATAGAGCCACTGTCATTCATTTCCCCCCTCATTAGCCCCTTTTTTCAGTAATCCTTTAACCTTCATGTAACATAAATTGAATAATGGCTCAATGAAACTCTGCCTGTTGCACATATAGTCACTTAATTGTAGCTTGATGAAAGGGACAATAACTTATCAAGACACTTTACCAGCATTGGGACCAGATTGTTTGTTGAAATTTTAGGTTTTTATGTTTGTGTCACTCATGATAGGAAAGATTTAGGACTTTTATTTTCTTGACAATGCACACTGCTTTACATGTGAGTATTAGGATTAATTCATCGTAACGTTCCCTTGTGTAATCTTTTGATATTTCAGCACACTGGGCAGCCTCAGGCCTGCACTCGTATATTAGTCTGCGCTACATAACTAAACATTACACTACGATAGCCTCCATGTGACGGTACAGGAACAACAGCAGGAGCGGTTCTAGACCATGAGTAATCTCTCTCGAGTCACACCATTTGGTTCATGTGATCCTCGGTACGTCCGATCACTTCCCCGACAGTTTCGTGCCTTTCTGTTTTGCACCTCTGAGTTGCTTGCTTGAAGCTTGTCTCCATCTGATGAAGAATGTGATGTGATGAGCTTGTTTAACACAAGTGGGGAACAAATTAAATAAAGTTTCGTTCTTGTTTTGTATCACTGTCATTCTTCTTACAGTTTTTTTTTTTCTGTTTTGCGCTTTGATTGCAAAGGTGTCTTGTGACAAAAGGGAAATTAAAGGTTAACGGCTGCAACGCTGCTGAGTGCACTCGACTTTGATCTGCTTTTATAACCTGAAACTGCATCACTGGCTTGCAGGAGATTGGTAGGCTGGTTCTTAGGTCACAAAAAGCTCAACTGATTACAGCGACTGGAATGAAGATTAACTATTAACATGTTTTATCATCAGGTGTACTTCCTCCTTGACCCAAATTCCCTATTGTGGAGTTAGCTGCAAAATCTATACATTTTTAATTCCTTCTGACTTTAGACTTTTTTACCTTGGTAACATGTCCGTATGGTGTTTTTTTTTAATATGCTGAAAGCCATTTTCTGAAGAAATAGGCAGTCAACACAATGGCTCAGTGTTTACACCTTGAAACTGACGACTGCCTCAAAAACACAGATTCAGACATGCAGGGCTTCATATGTCGCAAACCTTTGGAACCAATCAGCTTGCAGACTGAGTCTTTCTGTATCATATTTATTCTTTGGAATCAGTTTCCAGTTCCTCAATGTACGGCTGACTTTCTCCAATATTACAACTTACAATTGTGTAGTGTAGAGTTGTAGGTGAGCTGGTGTGCTCAGCTGCAGTGAATCCAGAAGGATGGAGAGAAATATGCACATTATAGATAAAATAATATACACTGATCAGCCACAACATCCTGACCACTGACAGGTGAAGTGAATAACATTGATCATATTGATACTATGTGGTGTTCTGATGGAAAACCTTCTGTTGATGAGACTTAAACACCCAAATAATGCACCCCACCACATGGAAAAAACATCAAACAATCAGGAGCATGTTGAGGAACATGACAATGGCCCAACATGTTGATTTGACCTCCAAACTTCCTACACCCCATTGTGATCAAGCATCAACAGGATGCAGTGGAACAAGTTTGATTGACAGAGGCCCCACTGCACAAGCCAGAGTACCCAAAGGATCCAGCGCCAATGTCCTGGTTCCAGACCCCATAGGACACCCTGAGAGGTCCTCTTGTCCATGTCCAATGGTTCAGACCACCATAAGGGTAACACAATAATAGGCAGATCGTCATAATGTTATGCCTGATCGGTGTATGTAGAGCTACATCTAAGCCATTTTAAAGCAGGATGGGATCATTTACACGGAAAAAGACTTCTTAACCTGTGACTGACATAGAAATTAGTTTTTAAGGGTTAAATCAACGACCAGAGAGGGACTTTCAGACCAATGTATGTAGAAATGCATCACTTTGCAACAAACTGTGATATTCAAGTGCACAAAACACAGACATGACCTTAAAGATCTGCTAAGGGATGCTAACGTGAGTCGGTAGGTGCAAACTGTAATACGCAAAATAACTATCGGATGGATTGCTGTTAAAATTTGAATCCTAAAGTCTCAACAACATTCGAACAGATGATGCAGATCTTCATTTTCCTCTCAATGTTAACTGTTACAACTTTAGCGATGTCTCCTATTTTGCATTTATCTTCATCAACAGTTGTTTTGTTTCGGACCAAATATCTCCAACACTGTCAATGCTAATGCTAACAAGCAAATGTGAGAAGTGTTAGCTCTCCACCATGATGCCGAAGCACAGGCAGCTGCAGAGCACAGCTTCAAAAGTCAGCAGACTATATAACGATGTATTTCATGTTTTGTGGATCATGCAGGATCTCTTTAAATAAACTTATAAAGAGATAGAAATCCATGTGGGAGGAGATGCATGAAAACAATCAAAAATGTAGAAGATATGAAAAATGAATTCACACTTCATGTACCTGAAACACCTGTGACCTGATATTTTGAAGCAAATTCCTTGAACAAGTCGTCAGTTTCCAGATGAGTAAAACACTAAACTGTGGCTTTGCTGTTCAAATGTATTTACTTAGAAAGAATGTAATATTTAGCATCTAGGGCTTTACTGAAATGTTCAAAGCTTATATGTGTTGAGAGCTTTATAAGAAAATATGTCAGAATTGATGCAGAGTCTGATGCGGAAGAAAACTTACAGTACATACCAGAACATTGTATTTATTATAAGTACTATAATAGGAATAAATACAACATTGATACCAAGTTTAGTAGCACAGTTCAGGTAGGATTAATGCTATCACAAAATAGTTATATTTTTTAAAACGGTACAGACCTTTCACAAACTATTTCACAGCACAGTATGTCTCTTTATTGATCAGTCTTGTGTAGTATTTCATTTTCAAAAGCAAATGTTTTTACAAAAGAAGAAGTGGCTTGTGGTACTTTATCATAACTGTATAATACTGTTCTATTCAACAAAAATATAGTAATCATGTATTTGCATTTATTATATCTTTTTTTTACCGTGTAAGTACAGTACAAGTCCTGCTTTCAGTATTTGCATGATAGTTCTTTGAATTCTTACAATATACAGGTTTGAAAAAAATAATGCAAAACAAATTAGTACACTTTGTCACACAAAAAATGTGCACACAAAACCATAATCTAACCTGACGACGTAATATTTCTAATTCCCTAGTAATGTTTTAAGTCATAATTGGATTTGCATAGCCAGAAATGTTAACTATTGGGCAGAGTGTAATTTAGTTTGATTAATCTCGCTAATCATTACAAAATATCAGGAATTGAACTCGCTCTATGCACTCGTCCTGTGCTCAGCACTGTTTGTGGTGGGTGCAGGTGCCAGTAGCACACTCAAGGTACAAAGATACAACAGAAGCAACAAGAGTAAATATCTACTTCATGAGGATTTCGTTTCACAGCAGAAGACGTGGATATTTAAGTGAAAGATGGGGAGTGGGGGAATGACATATTTCATGGATAATAATGGTTCGCACACAACTCTTTTCTCGTACTTATTTTCCTGCCTCGTTGTCACGGGAGCATCCTGCTGGCAGTGGTACTTTCACCTTACGCCCCGACATCAAAGGAGAAGGTCACACTGCCCAGGTAGCGGTCAGTGGGTGAATCATTGATGATGCCCTTTCCGTTCAGTTTGCATTGTACTTGGATGTGAGTGTCGTACTGCAATCCTGCAAAACGCACAGCCATCACTGGTGAGGAGTAGTTTACCTGCGACAAAAGAGACACAGAAGATTAACACCTGGCAGATTTTGCATTCAATTTATGCCGCAGCACTTATCCACAATGATGAAACTTTCACTCACATGTCTGAGCTTCCCGTAGTACGGATAGTACTTCATGTCAAAAATGCTTTTAGGGAAAAACTGGATCTCCCCCAAAGCCTCTGGTGGTCCTTTCTAAGAGAGAAAGAAGGTTTTATTTTTTGACTTAAACTTACTTGCATGTCATGATTGGGATATTTCTTAGACATGTTGCTTAGCAACGGCATGAAATTACAAGTAAAAATGTGTATTGTACCTTAACTCCACAAGTCACATTTATTGGTTTGCCCTGGCCAGGTAAGTAACCGAGAATCTATTAAAGAGTAAGAAGAGAAAGAATAGCGTCACCATCGAAACAAATTCATTAAGACATGCCCTTCAACCCTGGTCTGATACTGTTTTTTTTTTGTTTTTTATGTTTTTAAAGTGAACTCTTGTCCGCTGAAACATTAAAATCTTGCAGCTTGCAGGTTTCAATGTGTGGAAAACCTTAGATTTTCTGTTTGTGGCGCACCGATTGGATGTGCACACAATCCACTATTTCAGCTTCAAACTGAACTCCAGGAGGATCTTTATCTTTACTTGCACATGCAAAGGTTTATTCCTAACTTACATGAAAAAAAATCTTTAAAAATCCACATTTCTTTAATGCTGCCCAAAGCTGGCATTCAGAATGTTGGCCTTGACAAAAAGTTGTGCACAAATGGCGTCATGTGCGTCACGTTCTTCCCAGAATGGCCACAGGATGTCGCTCATGTTAAAAAAAACTGAGCCTTGGTACAGTAACACTGTGTTCCTGATGTTTCATGTTCTCTCCTCTGTTTTTTTTTTTAAACCATTCACATAGCTATACATTTTGAGGACTGTCTTACCCGGTTCATTCGAAGGAGGATGCATGGCCTTCCCTGAGAATAGCCATAGTGAGGGTCCCGCAGCCCTGAACAGTCCCCCAACCAGGACCGCTTAAACTGACACGCTTTCCGCTCTGCACTCTCCTCCAAGTCGTCCTGCATGAAGTATGTGTCCTGTGAGCAGCGAATATTCTTCCTCTCCTGAGCACCATCGTTATACGCTGCAAACGAAGAGCAGAGAGAGAGAGAGAGCAGAGAAGTAGGGAGGGAGAGTGAGAGAGGGGGGCATAAATAAACCTTTGCAACAGCAATGCCCTGCCAGACTCAGGCCTCTGATTAAGGAAGCTTGACAAAAGCTGGGTGTGAAAAAAACACAGCACTGAATAGCTGCCCTCTGCCCACAAAGAGGCTTCCCTTCCCAGCATGCCCTGCAAGAATCGAATGGAAAAAGGGGACAAAGGTAGTGAAGATGAGGATTAACTCGTTGCATGTCTGCTTCATTTTCAACAAACCCAACAACCTCATCAGACCTCCCAGCTTCAGCATCATCCCCCACAATCACATCGGCACTGACTCACGTCTTAGATATTCATCCATGGACCTGGCATACTTCTTCCAGGATTTGCGATCAGATGCATTAAAAACAATCTCATGGCCTTCTAGGTGTGGGGCCATCGTCATACCTGCCAGTGGAGACGCAGAGACAGTCAACTGTGCTGAGACTCAAGTAGAAGCAAGAGACAGAAGGACGGAGAGGGGAGAGGAAGGTGGTCGTGGAGGATGCAGTGGAGCAGCTTGAGTTTAGGGTTATATTTACCTGGTGGCATCACTCTATCATTATAGGTGGGATGGTAGGGACTAATAGACCACATGAGGCAAAACAAGCAGCCGCCAAACATGGCTGCAAGAAACATATAAAGTGCAGCGTAGAAGAGAAGGATGAGGCCTAAAGGGAGAGATTGAAAAATGAGTCATTAGAGTGAACATTTATTTGTACAGTACTTGCATAAAAGTGGCTTATGTAACACACAGCACATCTCTCAGTAAATGAAGTCTGATGTGAGTGGAGGGAAATAATGAACCATTAAGAGTTTCCAGTTTTGCTCAGACTGCCTGTCTGGACTCCAGCTACTGTCCTTGATCAGGACGGCCTCTAATTTGTTTACTGATACAAAAGCACTGTCTGCCCCTGATGTCTGGATTTGCAAATAACTCCAATAGTTTTGGTATAAAACCCACTGTACTGAGCTAATGTGAGAACCCTGTAACAAAGAAATCCTGGGACCTAGCATTGTTCTGCAATTTTCAATTAACAGTCCATTAGCAACTAATCGAGCTAAACGTGCCCTAAATTAAATGGCTTTTGCTGTGCGGGCAATTTCACAGGGGACTAGCTGCAGCCAGCCTTGCGTCCCCGGAGCCACAAAGGCCTTTCTGTTTGAGCTCAGTGAGAATTCTCCCAGCTGTCCTTTCACTCAGGAACACAGTGAACCTCCGGTTGCCATCGTAGTGAAGGTCTTTTGCAGCCATAGAGGCCCAGCCAGCTCCAAGGAGCCCCAATCACCCCACTCTGGTATTGTGTCCCCTCTTACACACTCGTCTCACAGGACACACAGCACAGACTTCAACTCAGGGCCTTTCTTCGGCGGACACATGGGCCCCACTCCTCCACAAGTGTGCACACACTGGTTATGTGGCTGAAATCAGCTCTTAGCCCTTCCTGGGATCCAGCATTTTGGCTTATGCAAGTAACACACACTTTCCTTAGATGTTCTCTCTACACTCAGTTGGATCATGTTTGCTATTGTGTACAGTGGAGCTGAGGGAGGGGGCTCAACAACGTCACATAGCAACTCCCCGGGAATACCAAGAGGCTGCTCCATCATCATTGACTCAACAAACTCGTCCAGTCTGCCGCTTCTGCCAAAAAAGTTCTTCTGCACCAAAGCTCAATTTGGCAGTGATCTCTATGGACAAAAAGAAGACATGATCATCTACCGCTACGTGTTTTACTGCAACTGAGGGGTCGTAAGCATGTAAAGGTCAGCGATGAGGTCGCCGTGGCTTTGGGAAAAAGGCTGTGGAGAGCATGGTAAGATGTAGAGGAATGTGATTCCGGGCCAATGCGAGGCCTGGAACTGTGCACTCCCGCTGGGGACACGTCCCCAGGCAGTCTGTTTTTGTCGGAACACTCTGAATTGTCCATGCACCTATGTAAACATTGAACATGAGGACACACACACACTCGCAGCACAGTGAGTCACTGGACTGGAGAGACATTTCTCACCCCCAGACTATCCTTGAGTGCATCTTTTAAAAACTTTCAAACCCCACATCCGCTCTTAAGCTTGTCTAAGAAAAAATCAAGTGTACAATAGAACTGCAGTTACTGGACACATGCAGTAAAATGAATCCAAATGTCCCTCCCCATAACCCAGCAGCACAGACCCTCTCTTCCTCCATCAACTCACTCCAGCTCTTCCCAGAGCGGCCCATGAATTCGTTGGTCTCTGCATTCCACAGGTATTTCTTCAAGTCGTCTATTTTCTGGTGGAGCGTCCTCTGGGGAATCGGCCTGCGCTTCCATCTCTCAAAGTTCAGGTCTTCCTGCTCTAGAGGCTGATGCTCGGCCAACTCCTCCTGCTCTTCTTCCAGTTCCTGGCCATGTTTGAGTATCACTTTGTGAGGCTGGTGGAAAGAAGAAGAAGAGAAAAAGCCCTCACCACACATATTCTAAACCGCCAGGGTCTGCCGTCGACCTATTTTCTTTTCAAATTACTGCAGGAAAAAAATGGCATGCCTCCTGATCCGAGTATGACCGATAATATAAGCTGCCAGACAGTGCTCTGCATATTAATGAACATCACACTGATGGTCCTGTCCCCTGTTTCTGCAAATTATAAACCCGCTGGTGACCTTGTGGCACTCGTTGGGAGAGCTGACCTCCTCTGAGTGGACCCTCCTGCTTGGAGCAGCAGCTGCAGACAGCAGAGCTGGAGGGTCACTCTGACAGCCAGATGTTACTCACTGACTCTCAGCATCCACAGGCCAGGACACACAGATCCCAGAGGAACCCCAGGACACTTGAGAGTGCCATCAAAAAGTCACTTCCTTCGTGAGAGGCTGGCCTTTACAAGAATCTGCTGTTGACTTTTTGAAAAACTGTATGGGAACTTTCAGGTTACTGAGTTAATATTTAGCAAATAAGCTTCACTGCTAAAGTAAAACTTGCTAAAAAAAAGTGAAAAGAGTAAAAGTCATTTCATCTCAGCACTTACAGGACTTGGATGATTTTTAAGGAGCGTCTCCTCAGCTCCTCCCTCTGTGGAACTGGGCTCCATATTCTTCACAAAGATAAAAGGTACTTGTTAAACCAATCACATCTACCTTGTCCACTGAGTTAAAACCTCACATGTCTACATCTGCATACTTTTCTCAGCTTTCCCAAACTCCCTCAATTACTTCATCTGCTATTAGACATAAGGAATAATAGAGTTTCTTTAATAGAAGTGAAAAAACTGACATACCTGAAGTTTTCTTTTCAATTAAAAGGCGGGTTAATATGTCGAAAACCGTCTCGACGCCTCGAGAAAAAAAAGGATATTTGTCAAAAAGTGTTTGGGGATTTCATTAGAAAGTTTTAGGCTCGCAGGGGGGACCGGGTGTGGAGAGCCTCCTTCAACTAGGCGCGCATCATAGTGAATGAACGCTGGACGGAGGAAAACTGGGGGTGGGATACAAAGTGCTTTTTTTTGGGTCCCAGAGACGTTTTGGCAGCGGCCTGGTCCGCAGCACTGCATTCTGTACACGCACACCATCAGCCATTGTCTGCTAAAGCTGGGCTAAGACTGAAGCAAAGCCTGAATACAATATTTATAGCTGATCCCAACACAGGACTCTGTCACTCACTGCCCCGGCTGCACTGTACGCGCACAAAGGCACTCCAGCAGTTAACTTAATTTATGTTCTTATGTTTTTTTTTCTCGGGTGTTTTCTCTGACATGAATCATAAATTAAGTCAAAAACTGGGAGAGATCAGTCATCAGGTTGTTTTTTTTTTTTTTTGCCCCTGCGCATGCATGAGCACCAATCCAGTTGCCATCGCGCAGCACCTCCGCAGAGCCTTGCAGCAACCTGCTTACCATGGGCTCTCCTCTGCTGAAGTTCAAGTAGTCCTCATCCCTGATCCCATCTGCACTCCGGTCACGTAACGCTCTGTTACCCCCATGTAAGAAGTGGGAGAGGGGGGGACTTCTGAGGCACTTTTTTCCCCCCTTCTTCTTCTTTTCTTCTTTCTTTTACATGAAAAGACAAATTGCGTCATGGAAAAAAATCTGTTCTCTGAGAATTGCGCGGCAAAAACGTGCGTGCGTGCGTGTACGCTCGTGCGTGTGTGTCACAGTGTGTGTATTGTACAGTAAAGGTCAGTTATTCTTGTCACCACATAAGGACATCTGCAAAGAAACGCAACTCACTGGGACACTTTGAAGCAAGCATAAAGAGATTTAACTACATGCACATCCTGTCTGTGCACAGCAATGATCAACGAGTGTTTTTATAATAAGGAATAATGTACACCTGCCATTTAAAAGCATCTTGAATCTTTCCTGTATAAACTCTGCACATTAGTCCACACAATGGGCTGCATGTTCCAGCTCCTTAGTGGCACCTTTGGAGCAATGGCTGGATTAACCTGCTGGGGTCCCTGTTTAGCCCTCATTCATCCAGCTCTCTGTTCGTCTAAGTGCTGAAATACTCCTCAGCCACCGATCTGATGCGTAGTAACTCCAATAAACATACTGCTTTAGTAACATACGTGCAGCATAACAACAAAAACTGCTGCACTGAGCGTCTACATTTTAATACATTAAACATTCAAGATCAGGTTGTAAAGAAACACCACCTACCTTATGGCCTTTGTCGGGACTGTTGGGTCAGCACAGACGCCCTAAACACACTTTAAATTAAATTTTGACAACAGGAAAACCTTGAATTTACCACCACTGACAGTTTACAGCTCAGTTGGTACTTCAGGCTTGTTTGGACCACTCTGGGAAGTTCTGTCTTGTTAAAGGGATGTAAATGTACAGTATACCCACTAAAAACACAGCTTCCTCTACTAGATTTGGACCGACTTTGATAAAGGTTTTAATTTACCGGTAACCTTTATCTGGTGAGTCCCACTGAGACTGCAGCTCTCTTTTTCAAGGGAACCCTAGCCAAGACGGCAGCAGCACCAAGTTGTAGTTACATAGAGAAAGCATTAAAACACAAACATCATAAAACATACAGTAACAAGTCGCAGAAAAAAATCATAATGGGTTAAGAAGGAAAGCAGTTGCAGACTCCAGTGGAATCTGCCTCCATACCCTTCACCACATTTTTAAAATCCCTAATTGGGATCAGGACGAGCAAATAATTCAATATTGAACAGTCCCAGTACCTGTTTTGTGGGAAAATGTTCCCATCAAATGAATTACTAAAATATGAAACAGCTTTTATGCTACTTAATAAGAAACATGGCATCACCACTAAGTTGTAGTCCTCAGTATGTTGTTACCAAGCAAGTGTGAGCACATAAATACCACAATGAGCAAACAATAAAAAACAATGTGCATCAGGTATTTTCATGTTTTATCTGACTGACAAAAGTTGCCAAAGTGCATTTTGTACATTGTCATTTACATTTTAAACTAAATGCAGTGTTTTTTGAATGAATTAAATGCGTGTAATTTAAAAAAAACATACACAAAGGTTGTAATGTTTTAAACTCTTTTCAATAAAACAAACAATTCGGTTCTAAATGGGAGACACTGAATCTAATTTAATGAGCTAGAGATGAGCATTTAATCACTATCAAATTGAAATTGCAATTTGAAACAATACAATTAGCAAATCGTAAAGGCTGCAATTTGGAAATAAATTAAGGTTTCATTTCTATTATTATTACTTTAACTTGTTTGCAGAGTGTGCAAGACTTAAACGGTGCTCCTAAACCATGGTTGAGATTTTGTTTATGGAAAGGTCACATTATTATTATTATTACTCCTACTTTATTTATTTAACTTAACACAGCCACAGATTTTGCAACAATTCTTCTGGCTCCTGTGCGTTTTTCAAAATGTAATATATACACTTTTGAAGCAATTTACATGTTTTTCACACTTGCATTAGAACATAGAGCGGTTGGCTCATGTTGTAATGATCCACCACATGTCTTCTATAGTCTATAACCTGTATGCCACCCTGTATATTTATTTATTTAGTCATTTATCATTCTCTCATCTGTGCAACATCTGTCTCATGTGCAATATCGGTCTTCTGGAAATGCTTTTGTTTTATAATATTATACTGGTTTACTGCTTTTTATGCCATATTCACCTGTATATTGTTTTTGTTATTATGTTTATATTCTCAATGCATCTTAATATGATGGCTATCTTAAGTTTTGTCATGCTCCATGTATGATGACAATAAAGCATTCGATTTTATTCTATAACACAATAAATATTAAACTTAAGTTTTGAATACTTCAATCAAAAATTGCAAAAAAATCCCAGTTATCTAATTTTTCCAGAAAAAAAATACTAAAGCTAGAGGCTGGTCTACGAGGCAGATAAAATTGCAACCAAGCATAAAAAAAAATCCTAAATAAATATTCTAGAAATGTTGTATGCTAACAGTCTGTCTCCATAGGCTGCCGGAAGTAGGAATGTAAGTTACCTAACATGTCTCATTTTGTTCTAAAGAGGACTCCTAGCCTGTCGACATGCACATGAATGCAGCATCACGTTGTTGAATTATTCATGTATTTACATAAGGCCCTGCTGCTCCTGAACGCAACGCCGTGTTTTGGTCGGAAGGTGGCGCTCGATGCTCGGGCCTGAAGCTGACCGTGGTCCTACCTGTGTGCTGCCAGCCCCAAGTTTATCCTCAAGTGCCTCCAAATTAATAGAACAAAGACAAACAGCGCTATGAAAGACTTTAAAACATATCTAAAGTGTGTTTTTACTGTGTTTGACATGAAACAGGCTGTCACTGGAGCTCCTTCCATCATGTATGACCGTTACCTTCCTCTCCAGGTTTGCATTAATTACAATTAACTAATTTATATTTACTATGAAGTCAACACAATTCTAAAACTGTAAAGGTTTTAGTTTTAAATTCAAACTTTTATACATCTTTGACCTGTTAAGTTACTTCCTGTTCGCTCGTTTTGTTGCTTCTAACCGTTACTAGCTAATTAAAAAATTAAACATGGCGGATGATTTGCCTCTTGTTGGATGTATTGTGAACGTTATCGACATATGCGATGTTATTAGAAGGATTATGGACGTTTCTCGGGATTTAATCGGTAATTTAAAGTACAGGTGAACAAAAAACTAACAGGTTCCTAACGTTAAGTGAAAATTAAAAATGGCGGATGATGAACGTTATGACAGATATGATAATATTAGGAGAATAGTGGGTGTGTCTTAATATTTAATATGTAATACTAAAGTACAGGGGGGCATAAAACTGGCAACGGACAGCCTTTGTAACGTGAATTAATGGTGTAACGTCCGGTGTTAGCTACCGTTACAGTGTGTTGTAACGGCTGTGTTTTGAGAACGTGTGTGTGACATGCGCACACACGACCAGCAGCAGCAGCACCACCACCACCACCAGCGACCTGCCGTCCGGACACCGACACACCGAGGGGACGGACACCGGGAGACGTCTCAGCGGCCGCGGGGATGTAAATGAGACGGAGCCGGGCTCAGCGGGACGGAGGCGGGCTGTTGCTGCTGTCCGAGTGTGTCTGTTGGAGAATGTCACAGCCGTTAGCTCACCATTGTCCGCCGCCAGCGCTCACGTTTCTACCGCACAGCACCGAGTCGTGATTGTTGTTGTGTTTTTAGTGTTTTTTTGTTTTCCTTTTGGGAGAGGATTCGAGGACAGCGGTGACCATCCTGCAGAGCCAGCATGCCTCCTCCTCCTCCTCAGAGCCTCCAGTCCAGCGGGCTGACTCTCTCTGAGACAAGCATGGGTAGGTGTGTGTGTGAGCGTGTGTGTGTGTGTGTGTGTGTGTGTGTGTGTGTGCAAGGTCAACGGTGCGTCTGCAGCAGGTTTTATCAATTAAACAACACGCTCGTTGTGCTTGCGTCCGCTCATAAAGCTTATTTTTCCTGCTCATACGCGCTAAGGGTAACATTCAAGGGCATTCACGGTTCATGTTTATGTCATTTTTTTCCTCACAAAACCAGACGAAAACACTCGTTGCATCACCAGACGGGTATTTTTTTTTCCTGCTCCAGGCCGCAGCGCGTCACTGCAGGTGCGGCGGCGTTGGGTAACCACAGCAGCCTGGATGTTTGGCTCCGATGGCCGCTGCAGATTTTTTGGCAGGATGCTTGGCTGCTTCCACGAAAATTCAATCAATAAAACGATCCATTTATGGACGGGAAAATCAGTGCGTTTATTTATTTATTTGCATTTTAGCGCAGCCTAAAGCAGATAATTCGCATTGATAGCATCAGATTGTTGATTGTTTTACTTAAAATCACAATTTTGCTCAGTGTATAAGTTGGCTTCAGGCTTTTTAATTGCTTATAAAGCTCGTCTGAGCAGAAAAGTGGTGACTTCACAGAGCATTACTGTGTGGTGTAATCATACTCCTAATCATATTATCATATAATCATATTATTCCAGTAATCCTACAGTACCTATATGTCAGTGTAGTCTTTTCCTGCAGTTGTCAGCCACATTATGAGCAAATCTAGCCATGCATAATGTTGAGTTACAAAACCCTTTCCTGCAAACATCCGGCAGAGTGGGGCTAACACTGGTTTACTTAGTGTTTTTGCTCAAAGCCTCTATTAACAATTCAATAGTAGACAAATGGACGCAATATGATGGCAAAACCGATGCTTTCATTATTGATTTCACTGCGAAAGAGCCATGCGTGTTGTTTTAGTTACCAAACCAGCAGAGAAAACATTCTGCTGCACGCTGACCACCGGTAATGTTGTCTCTTCACGGTATAGTTGCTACTGTATATAACTCCAAACTTGTGCATGTATTTCTGGACCACAGAGGCTGTGTCCTTCATTGTCATGCAGGCACCACAGGGACAAAATTGAACTGAATCCTTATGAGTTCATTCCAAAAAAGAAACCGTGCTTCCTTATTGATCTCCAAGTCGGGAGCATCAGTATTCAGCAGCAGTGAAGTCTGTCTGTGGCCTCCACACACTCATAAATTGATAAAACAGAACGTAGAGGTGACTCGGCTTTCTAAATCTGGCTGGGATGACTGCTAAGATGGATGGAGTAGATTCCTTTTTCTCCTCAGCTAGTTGGAATAAGAGAATAGTTAGGCCATTCTCTTTTGTCCCAGTCTTCAATTTATAAAGTTCACCTTCACCAAATGTAAACATTGTTGGAGATGATTCTTACTCACCATGTCTTGGAGAATGTTCAGATGAGTCTTTAACCTTTGGCATCTTAAGGTACATTTGCTGTTTAGTTTATGGCTGTCTTTATAATTGTTTATGGTGTTTTTAATATATTTAGGTTATTTTTCTTCTGAATCACCAACTCCTCACACTTCAGTCTATAAAAAACATTCCAGTTACTTATAGCTTGACACCTATAAGGCCAGAAACCTCTCTACGGATAACACATTTTTGGGAAAACTTTGAAATTCAAGAAGTCTTTTTGTCCACATCACCAGGCCAGAATGAGATTTGAAAATGTTTGACATACTGTATGTGCCTCTGCCTAAACAAAACAGTAAATCAGAGAGTAAATCATGACTCTACCAGCTTTAATGCAACAGAAATGATGCACAACAACAGCAGAGTAATTTTAGTCTCAGTAGCAGCCAGACTAGTAGTCGCACATTTTGTATAATTTATTCTTATGCATATACTGGAGATGACGCGCTAGATGCAGACATGATCATATATACAGTACTGTGGCTATAAAGGTATTCAACCCATCTTTGAGAAAAAAGAATATTTAGTTTCTTTATTAGACCTAAAACCGCAGAGAGATGACTCAAAATGAGGAGAGACAGATGCGTGGGAAGTCCTCAGCCGCTAGGACACCCTTACTTTAACTTAATGACATGTATCTGTCAAATATATATATGAATGAGTATGGCAGGAAGGTTTTTCAATTAAGCAAACCATCTGTGATTTAAAAAAGGTTAAAGTACAAGTGTTTTTCATCATTAGCAACACAGTCAGTTATTCAGGATCATAATGACACACACTCTTATGTTTTGAACTGAGCTTCATTTGAATGTTACTCTAACTGAATGTCTCCAACACTGTGATAAGCATCTGTTGACAGTGTTAGACAATAAATTAAAGTTTTGCTTCTGTCATTTTATCAGAGTGAAGTCTTAGTTCATCCACTGCAGATTGTTGTTGACAGAGAAATCGAGTCCTACTATGACTTAACGTGGTCGGAT
Source organism: Dascyllus trimaculatus (assembly GCA_024666655.1). Taxonomy (NCBI): domain Eukaryota; kingdom Metazoa; phylum Chordata; class Actinopteri; family Pomacentridae; genus Dascyllus; species Dascyllus trimaculatus. The sequence goes on from CM045457.1 coordinate 25,032,978, forward strand.
GACTTTTTAAAGTTGATCTCTTTGCTTAACTCCGTCAGAGACACGCATGCGGTGTGGTACTTTAGGAGTATCTTCCAACCAGCCTGTGTTTTTATAGCGTACTCTGAGACATCTTGGCAGGATTGGCCACTAATGGTCAGAGCCGGAGTAACTCCAGCCCAGTCACGAGTCTCTTTAACTGTTTCCACATACGTCAGTACTTGTTGTGAATTATAGTTGCATCTTATAATTAAATCACCTTACTCACATTACGATGTGATGCAAGCGGTAACGTTCACTTATTTTATGCACTTGTAGGTTCCTTTAAGAGGAGGAAGAGGAAATCCATAATTGTGACGGTGATGCTGCTCATTGTATCCGTGCTCATCCTCATCTTTGGCCTGGCAGCGACGACCAGGACACAGAACATCACAGTGGGCGGCTACTACTCAGGAGTCATTGTGAGTGCACATTCACACCTACATGCAGCAGTGGCAGACGCAGCGCAGCAGGCCTGGTCACTGTCAGGTGTTCACAATAAGTGAAGTGTGAGTGAAGTAAGAGTGTTTCCAGTGAGCTCTTCCTGCTCCTGGACTCTGATGAAGCTCATTACTGAAGGTCTCTGAGGGGTGAATTTTCCCCACATTCATTATTCAGCATCGCTGTCATTAGACGCTGAGTGAGGTAAAGTCTCTCTGTCCATAAATTTGTTTTCTTCTCAGTAATCTGCTTTTAGCCTTCTGCCTTACGTAAAGAGCTCCCACGCCACTGTACATCGGTTACATCAGATTCTTCAGCTTTCTAGTTTACGTCAGTAAAACATAACAGAATTCACAGAATTAGATAAAGAAAAAACCATTGAGTTGAAGTGCAACATAATATTTAGAGGAGCTTCGATGTCTCAAATCATCAAATGACAATAATTGCATCATTATAATAAACATTATTAACAATTTCCTAATTAAGCTTTATGGGAGCTTGATGACCCAAAGCTTAATGTAAAGTTAGATAAATGACCTAACAGCTGTTTTGTCTCTTTGCAGCTGGGCTTTGGCTCTTTTCTGGGAATCATCGGAGCTCATTTGATAGAGAACAAGAGGCAGATGGTAAGAGGATTTATATTACCTCTGTGCATTGAGATCCCTTTCAGTGCTTTCACTGTTTCCTCGTCTCTACAGTCACAGAACACTGTTATTAAACTGCCTATCAGTCCCAGTTACCTTACGACAGCCCACACACCTTGATTATGTTGTTAATGTGACAACGCGAGCGGTGGACACAACCCAGGCTGTGAGTCCCACTTGGCCAGAGGAGGTTCAAGTTGTGTATTGGTGCAAGTATCTGGGACTTCAGGGGGGATGCAGCCAGAAATAGAAATAGGGTGTAAGTAGAGGAGGACAGATGTCTGTGCTGGAATGTGGGGAAGGAAACTGCAGATGAGCGGAGCAGGTGGGAGGTACCAGGCAGGGTCTGTCAGAGCTGAGTGAAGAATGAGTTTGTACCGTGACACCTTTTCCCACAACGCAGCAGAGTTTGGATGCCTGGAGTTCCAGGGAGCAAACGTGTGAGTGTGATACAGCTGACTGAGCTATGGCACGTTACCACACACTCTTGTTTACGCCCATAAAATATTATTACACTGGAAAATGTGCTGACATTATTTGCATTCTGACTATCTGTAGTGCAGTGAGTGAAAATATGTTCCCTACTTTGTTCTCAGAAATGAATGAAAGACACCGTTATTTTCTTGGATGAATTATTAATCTTTTGGTCTATAACATGCTTTTAAAAAACACAAAAAGGACCAGTCTGTGGTGATGACATCTTGACATATATTGTCGAAAAATCTGCTTACAATAACATAAAACTCAGCTGAGAAAATGGGAGAAAAAATATGGAAATGAGGAACTGTTCAATCAAAACAGCTACCAATCATTTTACTATCAATTGACTAATCACTGATTTATCATTTCAGCTTTACAAAATACCATTTGGGATACTTGCTCCTGTAAATTCCCAGTGAGATGAAAGGAGAGCTTCACATAATTTATCACCACCTGTGGAAGTAGACTTCAGAACAGAGTGGCTGTGATCATCAGTGCGAGATGAAAAAAACAAGCATCAGTCAAATCATATTGCTTTGCAGATGTTATATAGTACATTACCGACTGACACTGTTTAAAGCATCTAGCACTGCCAGATCATTGCATAACAAATCAATGTGTGCACATCTGCAGTTTCAAAAGCAAAAGACCTTAAAAATGCACAGTCTAATCTCACTAATTTTACAGAAAAAGATCAGTTTATTTGCAGTGTTTGGTGTTACACAGCCTGTGGAAAGTGATGTTGACCATCTCCAGTGTCTTTGGAAGAGTTCTGTGAGGTCTCATAACATAGAAGAATGTTTTCATTAGCTCAACTTGAGCTTTGAGACGTAAAAATCTATAACAAATAGTCTATGTTACAAATTAGCAGGGAGAATTTTTGAAAAATTGTAGGCATTTATCTGAGGCTAAAAGTCTCTTGCCAATCCTCCAGCTTCATGAAAGTGCAGTGCTAATGTTGTAGACATGTTCTCTTATGAAAGACTTGGGACACTTTTTTGTACATGTCAGACGTCAACATATTACCTTCAGCCATTCAAGACCAGTCAAAAACTCTTTTTTTCAAACAGTGGACTCCTTAAGTTTCTGTACATGAGGCAGAGACTTTTTATTGGTGATTTCAGTCTTCTAATTCATCCTTAATTTATGTAAGAAAAGATTTTTGAGGTTTAAGGAGGACCGGTCCAACTTACAGTCAACCCATCAAACTAGATTTGCTGATTGGAGAAATCCATGTTACCTCCAACTGCTCAGTTTGTGGTATCGCTTGCGCTGCCTCCCTCCTGTGAGGTGGGGCAGCTGCAGACAGAGTGGGGTGATGTGTAATTGAATACTTGTGTTTCATTGAGGAGGGCGAGGAGGAGAGCTGGGTGGGTTCAGGGTTGCAGTGCCTATAACGAGCTGAGTGCAGTGCCAGTCATGAACACCACTGGATGTAGGCAACAACCACAGCACTCTGTCATCGCCCACAAACCTCCACCCTCCTCTTCGTCATCAATATGTCACACACTGATACATTAGTGTTATATGACAAGTGCGGGTTTATTTAGGTTAATTTAAATCCACTTATAGCTCAGGTGGTGAGAAAATTAATATAGTACATGTTTAAATGTGGGCTGCACGGAGGCTCGGTTGTTAGCACCGCCGCCTCACAGCTAGAAGATCCTCGGTTCGCACTCTTCCTGTGTGGAGTTTGCATGTTCTCCCTGTGCAGTGTGGGTTTTTACTGGCTTCTTCTCACAGTCCAAAAACGTGCTGAGGTTAATTGATTATTCTAAATTGTCCCTGGGTGTGAACGACAGTGTGCTTGGTTGTCTGTCTCCATGTGTAGCCCTGTGATGGACCTGTTCAGGGTGTCCACTGCCTTCGCACTGAGTCGGCTGGGGTAGGCTCCAGCTCCCCTGCTCTGCCCCTGTATAGATAATGGAGGATGGATGGATGGATGTTTAAATGTAGTCCTTTATAGAGACCAAAACTTCATAGAGTGATGAGGAGTGATGAAGCTGATGCTCCTCTGTTTTTCTTCCACAGTTAGTGGCATCTATTGTCTTCATCAGCTTCGGAGTGGTGGCTGCCTTCTGCTGTGCTATTGTCGATGGAGTATTTGCAGCGAGGCACATTGTAAGTATATCTAAAGGTATTTAATCAACTAATCCTATAAATTATGAATATGGATAACAGTCGTGGTGTGGCTCATAACATGCTTATTAATCTGGGTCATTAAATCTTAATATGCTGTCTGCATTTGACGTACAGTAAAACATATGCCCTTCTGCAAGGGCATTGCTCACACATGGCCGGCTGAGGCAGCTGCCGCACCCTTCTCAGATATATTGTGTGGTGGAGGGTGATTATCCAATATGACGCAAAGTACATAAAATAATAAATAACTGCTAATGCACTCCTAAAACAATTATGCTGACATATGCTATGGCCGAGTGAAAAGGGAGATCACCATTAGCAGGTTTCATTTGGCAGCGATGTCGCATCTAAAGAGGCACACTGTTGAATGAAGGAGAATTAGAAACATCATTATATTCCTCTGACTGTTCCTGACATTTAACTGAATTTCTGAATATTGTAGGATTTTATTTCTGAAACTAAATCTCATTTTTGGACACAATTGTATTTCTTTTCCCAAATGAGACAGCAAATGCAGAGATATGTAATTAAGTGTGTACTATCTGCAGCCATGAATTATGAAGCTGATTAAATTTCATCATGCCTGATATTGATAATTGGCATCTAAAGTGTTTGCACTCAGTCAAGTAATCCTAAAGATAAAGCTTGTGGCCTGTCAACTCACCACACTGACAAAATGCTTCAGATAAGAGCAGCTTTATTCATGATTAATAAATGTTCTTGTTATCATAATAATCACTTTAAGAGCCAAAGTATGCTGTATAATATAATAAAGTTAACTTTGCTGTTACATGTACATTATTGCATAGGTTTGTGATTTGAATATGACAATTACTGTTTTGATAAACTGTGATAACTGATAATTTGGATGTTGTGTTTGTATTTTGTAAAGGCATTTCTATTATTAGGCTTGTTTTTGTTAAAACTCCTGTTTCTATAGAAGCATAAAAACTCAATTACTGCAAGAGTGAAACATGACTGTGTAGCAAAAACAATTACATATACAGTAACCGTACAATAACTGTATTGTGTGAAAGACATGTCAGTTTAATAACTAGAAATAAAAATGGATTTACAGCTGTGATGCCTTATTGACCCCCATATTTTCTCACTCCCTGAGCACAAGATGACTACACATGTCAGCTTAAATATATTTTGCCCAGAAGCCAAGAAACCCATTAATTCTGAGCTGTAATACCAAAAGACCTACATGATATTGGAAAAATATAACATTTTAATATTTTGTGTTTCTGCAACGTATATTACAATATGAAGAAACACAGGAATTTTCTCCAGATTACTTAAATAACTCGAGTTGTGGTGACTTTGTGGCGCTGATTTAAACGGGCAAACAAATTAGTTGTGTTGCCTCATGTAGTGGCAACAAATGTAAGACACTACCGACAGAGTACCTGCTTCTAGTCAACATCAAATATTTCTGGGTTTCTTTTAGCAACAAAATCTTAATTTTCAGTGTTTCCCTCCTTTTCCTCACTTATTTTGCTGTGAACATGTGAAGCCTGCATGTTAACGAACTCAATATCCTGTGAAAAATAACATTGTCAACATTAAAATAACTGTATATCTAAGAACCCTTATATCAGAGTTAAACATGCTATTTCATTCAGACTTCTCTTGTGCGTTTTCTTTTTGTATCAAGCAGCAAAAAGTTGTAGTGCAATGTGTTTGAGTTCATTTTCCTTATTTCTCATTACACCTGTGATGTGAGTATTTTGCAGTGCTGCTGATGCTGACATGATGAAATACCAATGACCCCCAAGTTTGCCAGTTTTTTTTTAAGAATTTCCACCAACGAAGCATAATAGAAAGTGAAAAAATGAAGTTCTTTTAAAATGTGACAAAGAGGGTTATGTTTAAATGTACAAGCTGCTATGAAATCATTTCTGTTTAGTGAAGTAATGAACAGAACGACCAAACTGACACAGGGAAACCAGTGGTGCAGAGATTTAAAGGCAGTCAGCCATTTTTCCCAGTCAGTAATCCATCCTTGTTCATTCACTATCGAAGGAAGTTTGATTTTACTGTAATCATAATTAACATGAATTATGCACACAGTGTGATTTATTTGTGTTGTTTCCTTTTAACTTAGTGAGCATTGATATAAAGAAATAATCAGAATTGTTGTTTGTTCTGCTGCAGGACCTCAGACCTCTGTACGCTGGCCGCTGTGAGTATCACTCCAGTGAGACGGCATCTGACCGCGACGTAAGAAACACACTCAGTTTTCCTAAAAATACAATGTGCCATTAAACGCTGAATTCCTCTTGAACTTGAGACATTGCTTGCATAGTGATGAGCTTCATAGGGACATTGTAAGGAATCCAGAGCAGGCTCAAAGAGAAGGGACATGAAGTAATTTTTGACCTTCAGGTGCCGTGTCAGACATCGTCGCGTACGTCCTGCTACCTGCGTGTGAAGAGCAACACGTGTTACTGCTGCGACCTCTACAACTGCGGGAAGTGAGTACGCTGAGGCCTTCACACTCTTCAGAATCAGTGGCTTACTCGCTTTTCAGTGATGCTTTGACTGTTTGGACTTTTGATGTGTGCCAATTTTTGTGGGAGATTTTTTTGCATTGCAGCGGTGATTTTATTAGAACAAGAACCTTTCTTTTCTTTTCAACCTTTGTTTCAGAGAACATCCTCTTATGGGACTTCAGAATAAAGATGTTTTGAAAAAGTTTAGGAAATCATCCATGATTTGGAAGTAGGTCCCTTTTTTCTAGACCAGTAATGGCCATTATTGATTACGTCATTAGTTTTCCATGTAGATGTAGTTCTTAGTAAAACCCATCATAGACGTGTGTTGTAGGTTTCCATTTCCTCTGCATGTCCTGTTTCATTCATGTCCTCGTCTCAGTTTCCCAGCTGTCTAGCAGCATCTTTTCAAGGGTTCAGTGAAACCATTTGAACTTTTACAACCATGAATCAGAGTCTTTCTCTGTGTCCTGTTGTTGTGATTGATGTGTTTGCACTGTAAAAACACAGTCAGTGACTTTTGTGGCTTGACTGTAGGCTGTTTCCCTCTCTGTCCCACCCACTGGCCTAGCCGTGTTGAGGTGATTGGAGGCTACCACGAATACACAGACGTGAGGAGCTGCCAGGACGTGGTGCACCTCTACCACCTGTTATGGTCCGCTACCATACTCAACATCGTGGCCCTCTTCCTGGGCATCATTACTGCTGCAGTGCTGGGAGGCTTCAAGGACATGGTACGTCGGGTAAATGACACATGCATTTACCAACAAACGCCACTGGATGGCAAATATCTTTGGATTTCTCTCTTTAATATGATATTGTAAGGGCTTTACCTTACTATGCATAGCTTGATGAGATAACATATGTGGTTAAATGGTGTGATATAAATGAAACTGAATTGAAATATTGGAAAATTCGATATTTAATGATGCCTCAATCAGTATCAGCTGATAAAGAAGAGTCTCATCGCTCCACTTGCCAACTACTCTGGTGCTAACAGTACCTGGAATTGATAGATAGATAAGACTAATATGCTTTGTTTCTTTGTCAGACACCCTCTGCTGCCTCAGAGAGTACATCTGAACCGGAGGCCATCACAGCTCCAGTCCCCTCAGAGCCCCCTCCACCCACCACTTCTCTCAACTCCTACTACAACGCTGCCCCCTGCCTGCCGCCTTACACTGCCTACGACCTGCAGGTACCTGAGAGAGTGGTTCACTGGGATGTTATTGTTTGTCATATGAGAGATGGAGGGTCTCATTCCAAACAGCTGTGTTTATAAAGAGCCCATGTTATGTATTTTTTGGTTTCCCTTTCAATTTTTTGTAAATGTAAAAGCTCTGCAAACTTAAAAGGCCCAATATCTAACACAGAAAACCTTACCCCCTTACCTACCTGAAACAACTAATTTAAGATCCAGGCTTATCTTCTGTTACTTATCTACATCACTATGTAACATGACCACTTAAAACCTACCTATCATGTAGTTTGACACGCCCTCAGACAAAAAATGAGCATCTTCATCACGGTCCACTACTGTTTCTCCACCAGAGCCACTTCAGCTAGGGCAATATTTCTCAGCTTATACTTACAGATCTGAAGTTATAGTACGTAACCAACGTTATGTTGCTCTCGTCAGGCCAGCTGACCAATCAGTGCAGACTGAGCTCTTCCAGGGACTCTTAGAGACAGAGAGAAAGAGAAGAGGTGCTCCAGCAATGTACAGAATAAGAAAAATAATGGGATTTTGAGCATTAAAACATGTAAAGGTTTTCTACTAGACCCCCATCAAACATCACAGCGAACAAAGATGACATCTACTGTATCAATAAATGTGGTCAAAGTTATTTACATCAGTATTAATCTATAAATAAGTCTTAAAGATGAAGCTTTTATAATGAACATTTTATAGTTTTCAGTACATTAGTAACCACCCATCAATATTTCTTTTGACTTTACTGTCCTTGGCTCTCAACTCCAAGTCCATTAAATCCTATAAACCAGGTCACAAATATATATTTCCTTTTTGTAAATGAGATGAAATAACTTCCTACACGAGAGCGACACTGTAGTTTTTGGCTAACGTTACTCAAACAGGAGTAAATTTTTGTTTCAATTCCAGATTTACAGCAGCAGGATAGTGTAGGTGGGATCAATTCAAAAGAATAAATTATAATGTCCACGTTCACCGGCGCAACAGTGTGGCTCACTAATGTGTTTTTAACTGCATTAGGACAACAATAGAGCTGTGGCACAGAAGGATAAGTTACATCAGGCATTACATTTTATGGTTTTTATAGACGGTAAGAAGAAATCTCTCTTTTTTCCCCCTGTGCCACATTAAAAGGACGTTATGTTTCAAACAGTTAAAGTCTAACAGTGCTGCTGAGTTTGTTGCCTTCACTTGACTGGTTCAATCTCATGTAAAACAAAGTAAAACATTTCTGAATCTAATGTGAAGTCTAACATGAGGTCAAAGACACATGTTCTCACCCCTTCATTCTCTCACACCTGCTCATCAAAATCCCAACTCAGAATATTATTACACCTCAACACGTGGTCGTTAAGAAAAAAATACTCGTCAATAAATTAGCAAACTGTGAGAAAAGAAAAATAACAACACAGCAAAGTGGCTCTGACTTACAGTATCCTGTTTCTCCCTGCAGGGCTCCTACATGTTCCCGGACTCTTCAGGTCTGTCAGATGACTCCCAGTCTGGAGCGAGCCACCTGTGGCCCACGATGATCCCTCCACGCTACTCCCCTCCTCACAACCACCCCGACGAGAAGCCCCCGCCGTACAGCCCGTAAGGCGGCGACGAGAGGAAAAACACCTGAACTGTCATCGGGTGTTGTTAGAAGCTGAATGAGTGGTTTGATTGCACGACTCCTCTGGGATTCTTTTCACTATTGTTTAAAACTGTGTCAAAGAAAAGGAGGCGAGGAGGAGGAGGAAGAGGAGGATGGCCACGGAGCACACTGACTTTGAGTTTAGCCCAACACTAGGAAGCAAGTGTTTGTCTCCCTGGACACCGCTCACACTCTGGCCTGCACTGTGTGTGTGTGTGTGTGTGTGAGCACATACACAACAAGAGAGAGACAACCTGCTCCAAGCCAGGACTGTTTACACATCTATCTGCCTTAATGCAAACGGACTTCCAGCGCTGCAGCTGTCTGTCACCTGGACTTACTCTGTACAAAAACTCAGCTCTCCTTAGTAGAACCTGTAAATGCTTCTTGCCTCGAGTGTTACAGAAGCTACGTCCTCGCGGCGAGGACTGATTAGCACAGCTGCCGCCTCCGTGCGAGGTTAATGCCGAGTTAGGCGAAAGCTTTGGCGTCTTTCCAGATCAGCTAGAAAAATCACAAAAGTTTAGAGATGTAGGCCCAAGCAGTCGTTTCTTTAGCAGTTAATAGTGCCACAGTACAATATTCAAGGCAAAGTTTGCAGTAGCGGAGGTATTACATGCTCATAATGTATGTACAGCAGTATGATATTCAGTTAGCACAGGTAGGCCTAAGGTATACAAACAGATCATGATATCTACTTATCAACTCTGCACTTTATGTTCAAGATTATCCTGATCAGTGTTAATGAAGAAATAAGCTATTCTACCTACAGTAGTTGTTGAGGAAACAGTTTAAATTACACTCTGAGCCCTATTTATTGTATTTCCACTAAAAGCAGCCATGCAGTTAAGCATATGTGTCTCTCTCTCTTTGTAAGTAGTCGTAATGTCACATCTAATAGCTGAATGTGTTGTGTTCGTTGGGGGTGAACATTATCAAGGCTGAGTGTGGACAGTCAGTGCTGGATTCACTGATATGAGGCAGCAGATCATGAAAAGTCAAAGTGTTCACTGATGGAGAGAAAGAAAACACGGCAGAACTGTAGACCTCGTCGATGTCCATGAAGACAGTCGGTGTCGGCTTTAATCACTGCTTTTTATAATTTAAACAACACATTCTCAGGAGCTGGTTGTCAGTTCCTTATTGTCTTGCCATTAAAACTTGTTTTGTGTAATTTACATAGCGTGTTTCTTTTGCACTAAGCTGAGTGGGGTGATGTTGAACAGTTCTTCACTGGGCTTTTTACAGATATTCATGGTTTCCAGAGGATGAAACTAGAGCCTGACTGATACTGGATTTTGGAGGAGCAAAAAAATGTTTTAAAAAGTATGTTAAAGTTAAATTGAAGCAAGATAATGATAGGGTTGTTTAATTGTTTAATAGCATTCCAGCAGTGTATTTGACAAATTAGTTAACCACTTGTCAGAGACACTGCTCAACACCAGTTGTGATTCGTACTCTGCTACATGTGCTGCGAGTGTTTTAAACAATGGAGTCTTTTTCTGTATTATGTTCTATACAGATGCTGATGTATCTGTGATAGACCGATCAGTCAGGCTCTAGATGAAACCTACTGACTTAAACCCCCTGGTTTTTAGTTTTTTGGCCGCCAGAAAGTTGACAGTCTCATCTCTCGGTAAACAAATTTTGTTTACTTCTTTTAATCTGCGATAAACCCTTTTGATTCTTGTTTTGTTTAGCGTACTCTGAACTCAGATGGTGACCAGTGCTAAGCTAGGCTAAGCTAGGCTAAGCTAGGGTGAAGGTGAAGGTTGGGACTATGTTTTTAAAGTCATGTTTGAACTGGTGTTTGAAATGAATTCTCACAAATGCATTTTGACCTTATACTTCCCCTGTTATTAGGTGTTCATCTGAGCATGCCAAATGGGTGAAAACTTCCTAAGAAAAGGCAAGAGTGTTACGCCTGTTTCAGTTCTGCATGTTAGCATTTTCAGATTAGTTACCATTTAGCTCAAAGCTCTGCTGTCTAACCACAGTTTTGCAGAACTGCTGATGTTTGTCTTGTCTGACTAAATTACATCAGAAGAGCTGGCACACAGTCGGTACTATGCTTTAGATGGGAAGGTCTACCTGATTCTCTCAATATGCACTGATGTGGTAAGATTTTTGTTTGACAGAAAAGGGAGCACACATCCACAACAATGGATTTGTAGGTGCGGAGTCAAAAGAACCAAAATCTTAACGCGAAAAAAGTAAAGTGCGCACATGAGTCACAAAATCATTAAAACTGGGCCTGAAGATCCTTTTTATCCAGATGTTGCTCGGCAATTTTGAATAAAATACAAAAAAAAAATCACACCTTGCCTTTTACATGCTAACAAGGTCATGTTGAGACGCTAGAGAAAGCACATCACGATGACACATACGGTAAACACAACAGCAGATGTTTATATTTTGGTAGCTCAGGACAAGAGAAAATTACAAAAGAATAATTTATTTACCATCTGAAAACCCTCACTGCTAACGGACAGAAAAGGGACATCTTATAAATGTCAACTATTTTATTTTGTTTACCACTTTAATGCTAATAAATACAACCGGAATTGCAAAAATAAAAAACGGGGCGTCACACAATTATATACAGTACATCACACACACACTGATGTTAATCTGTTTATTGAAAAAAACAAAACCCTGCATGATTTAACTGAATGACATGACAGAACAGATTCCATGTTAGCACTACGTTCACTGGTACTAACCAACCACTACCCTTTGACACAACGGAAAAACAGAGTGGAAAAAGTAAAAATGTTCTTACAGAAACGTCTCCTGTCTGATTCAACACTAGGTGCTATAAGTTCTAGATGTATGGATTGTAATAATCCTCAGGTTATGTCAATCCTATCATAGCGTTACGCAAAATCTCTAGCCTACGTCATGTAGTTGGAAGATTTTGGCTTTAAAATAACGTTTCAGTTAATAGCATGATTGTGAGAAATAAAAATGCACTGGTGTATGAAAATAAAAGGATTTTAATTGACGCAAAAAAGCCATAAAAACATAGAGAAAAATATACTTGAGATCATAACTGATATTATCTTGTACAGAATTACAGTAAAAACGGAATGATCAGTCCCAAAAAGCTTTGTGTCTGATAGAATTTACATCCGAGCCTCAAAACCAGACAGAAGCTCATGATGACGGACTTAAAATTTAAGCAACGTTGTTTTATTTCATTGTGGGCTGCTTGTAGTTTATACTGATAAGTAGAAACCACAACTGCAGTCCAGACCAGAGAAAAAAAGGTCACCTGGTTACACAGAAAAAAAAATAGTCAACTGAGGTTTCACACTCTTAAATAGGTAACCCCGTTTCCATTTTATGACGCAGGCCTCAGCTGGCTGCTTCGTGTCATTTACTCTTTTAGGCAACACGGCCTAAATGTTAAAAACCGCTGCTAAAATAAGAGAGGGGACATTATTCAAATGTGTCGCTTCAGATCTTTCAGCAGAAATCTTCTGGCTGATAGAGAACTTGAAGCTAATTCTGCAAGAGCAATGACTTCATCCTGTTTAAAATTACATGATCTTTTGCCTTTTCTTTACAGCTATTTAGTTACGCTTGAACCGCCCTTATTTTCTGTGGCAATTATTGATTTGTGCATGATATTTTTAGCATTCATATAAACTCTTACAACTTCACTGCGTCTGAACCACTTCTACATTTGCTTTTTTTTTTTTGCTAATTTCATTATCATTTATTCCGATGATATAAGAGTCCGAGGCTCGTATAAAAGCAGAGTAACATGAGGAAAGGTACGGTCACATTACACTTCCATCCTGCAACCATTCACTCCGTCTTCCTTTGACTTCTATTAAAGCCGAATATCTGACAAAATTAAGTGATGGTTTCCTGTTGAGATGCAATCTGCAGCTGGCTTTAGGAGATATGCAGTTCAGAGGGTTTGATCAAATTTCACTGTGCAGATTTGACCTCACTCTAGAGTGCATCATCATTATGTTACTATTACTACACTATTAGAAGACTAATTTCATTGAACTGAAAGACTAATGCGACCGTACCTTAAGCTGACATGATCAGGAATTACACAAAAATATGGAACAAAAAGAACCAAAGACGCAAAAAAAGGGAACAGGCACCTAAAAGGCACAGGAAATGAGGAGCAGCGAGTGTTGCTCAGAAGGTCTCTGGTCTAACAAAGCCAAACTCTGTGGCTCCCTGTGGAGGAGTGTTCATGGTCGACTCTGGCTGGCTGCGTGTGTCAGGCGCCATCTCAGTTTCGGGCTTGATGAAGATGTCGTCCCAGTTCAACATCCTGGTTTGAGTGGACGAGTGGACGGCTTCTCCGACGCTGGTTATGTGATGCACGCTGCCGTCCTCAGATATGACGGGGACCCCTGGCCCGTCGGTCAGCCACGAGTACGACTTCATCTGCACCGTTTTACACGGCAGCAGGCGGTATAAGTTGTTGTCACCGTCATCCTTCTCCTTCCTCCCGCTGGGATCCTGATTGTGGACTTGCTTGCAGTGAGCAGAGAGTAACTGGTAGTTTATGAACATTTCATTACACAACAAGCACTGGTACCTCCGCTCTCCCGTGTGGTGGATTTCGTGTTTAGTTCTGTACTCAGCCAGGGCAAACACCTTGTTGCAGTAGCGACATGGATACTTCTTCTCCCACGAGTGAGTGTTGAAGTGACGGCGGAGGCTCGGCAGACACACATAGGGGCGCTTACAGACGATGCACACGTAGAACGTCTTCCCATCCATGATGAGCTCGTAGTGATCCTCGAGCTCCGTTTTGGTCCTCTTCTTGTTTGGTCCGGCCTTGGGTGACACAGGTGCTTTATCTAAGGGTTTTAACGGTGTTGCCATTAAAGATCTCTTCCCATTACTGGCCTTAGAGCCTCCTTCTCCTGGATCTTCCTTCACTGGGACAATGTCATAAGTATTTTCTCCAATATTGGCATACACTTTGCAGCCTGATGAAATAGAATCGATTTCTGTGGCTGTATTGAGTGTCACTGTCTTTTTTGCTGCTATAGCAGGTTTTGCTGCTATAGCAGGTTTAGGAATGTTACTCTGAATTGCAGAGCTTTGAGACACATCGAGGAGACGTAATTTGAAATCCCCTTGCTGAGATGAAGCAGAGACTTGCTTCTTGTGGACTCCCATGATATCACTGTTCTCAGATGACTGAGAGGCACTCGATGGCTCAGGGGGGAAACTGCTCGATGGGGCTGGTGTTGTGAGAGCACTTCCTGAGGAAACTCTGGCCGGGGAAGACGAGTTATTAGAGCTGCTGTCCGGGCTGCGCAGAGGGCTGCTGTCCGGCAAACTAGGGGTAGGACAGCTGGTGCTGGGAGGCTTTACAGCAGGTGTTGTCGGTGGGGTTGTGGCTTTTTCTTCTTGTTTTGCAGCTGCATTAGTTGATTCTACATTTTGGTTTGATTTGACATTTTCTGTGCGAGCTTTATCTGAATCCACAACCTCACCAGAGTTGGTTTTCTGTTTGGTTGCTTTAGTTTCAGCATCTTTGTGCGAGACAAACATTACATCACTGTCTGAGTCATCATCGGTACCTCCAGGTTTGTTTGCCTGATTGAACTCCTCTGCGGATATTGAGAAAGACTCTGTGATGATTGGCATCATCTCTGTGGCTGTGTCACTTTTGCTTTCCGTGTCCTTAGACAAACCAGGCAGACCTTTAACTTCTGATAATGGTGCAGCCAAGTTTGCAATGAACTTGACTCCCAGTATCTGTCCAGCATTTATGAGCTCCTCAAGCATATCGGAACGAACACGGACAATCTTGGAACTGTAAATATAGTTGAGGATCTGCTCAAACACTTGCGGTCGGATGAAGTTCAACTCGATCACTTGTCCAGCAACGCTGAAGAGCTGGTGGAAGTACGTGCTCGAGGCCGACAGGATTGTTTTGTGGGCTCTGAATTTCCTGTCCTGTATAATAATGGTGACATCACAAAACAATCCATGACTCCGCTGCTCATTCATGGACTTCAGCACACCTGCTGAATACTGTGTGTCCGTTGCAGATATCAGCTTTAGACTTGGCATGTCTACAGAGAAAGAGAGAGTAAACAAGTTAGAATCCAACTTTTGAAGGCACAAGAAAAGTCAGCCAATAACATTTTGGCAACAGGCAAAGCAAATATATTGTTTCAGCATCAACATTTCCACATGCAAGTGCACAATGGTCATATAACAGGAGAAGTAAGGCAGATTTAAACACATCATGCTACAATCTTTTTTCTTTTGACTGCTTGATAAAAGTTTATAATGCTGTCATTTTCCATGATTAATCTAAAACAGACGTCCGTCATGAAATAATTTTCTCCAATTGAGTTGTTATTCAATGCAATTATCTTCTGTTTACATTTTTTTAGCACTACTTTGCACTACATGCACATCCTGTTTGCACTAAATACACTTTACAGTTCATATACACATTGTTTTATATTTCTATTTTTATTCTATTTTATTTGTATATACTATTTTTTTATACTTGTTGCTGGTAATCTGAGCGGACAGCAAAGTAAGAATTTCATTGTGCAGGGAAACGTGTTTCTTTACTGTGCACATGACAATAAAACTTTGAATCTGAATCTGAAAAATGACAGAGTTCGTTGGCATGCAAGCTCTACATGTGCACGGCAAATGAGCGAGGAACATAAGGGAAACACTAAAAAAGAAGACTTGGTTGCAAAAACAAACACAACGTCAACTGTATGCAAATGCTACAACCGCAGAAAAGAAGATGTTGACCAGAAAAGGGTACTCTCTCTGCTCAACATGTTTAATTTTTTGTGTGATCATACAAATCAGCATTAAATATCATCAAAAAAAATCCCAATATAGCCAACTGCAATGTGTATATTATACTGATACGTAGACCCACCGGCCTACAAATCTCCCAATACTTTCCATATTATAATCTCAACTCCTGTCAAAACTATCCCAATATGACACCCGGTGAAAAAGGTCACAGATGACTTATTGTGGCTCGTTACCATAAAAGCTCAAATGATTAGATTCCACTGCCTGCTTCGATTGTTTTTACTGAGCTTGAAAAAAACAAACACTGTTGCTCACCTTGCACCTGGACCCCGGAGTAAGACATGACTTACTTGTATCCTCAGATCAATTCAGACTTTCATCCTATTTTACTTCCAGCTACTATTGTTTCGGTACATTTGTTTGATTTTTAAAAGTAAAAGCTGTAATTAATGTGTTATAGTGTTATGTCAGTAATTCCACTTTTTGATCTTTTATTGTTATTCTTATCCAAAGTTCTTATTTGTGTACCTACACCTGTTGTTCTTCAACTTGCCTACAACATAAATGTACTGACATTTTACATAAAGGTTGAATGAATGAATGAATGACGTACTTTAATCCTTATTTTCTAAAAGCACTACCTTACAAAAATCAAACCATTCGTCCTGGAGTGACTTATTTCCTAAGTGAGTTATTCAATGGATCCGGCAAAAGTTCTGCATCTTTTCATATTGCAATACATATATATATCGCTTAAAAACAACATATGTCAGTTTTTGCTTATATCGTGCAGCCCTATTATGTTAGGCAACAAAAACAGTAACGTTAGCTGACGTTAGCTGAACATTAGTTTCCCAAAGTTGCAGTCACTTCCTCATATTTTAGACTCATATGACACTACACAGGTGGATGTCTACGTTAACCGAACTTTAACAGGTCGTTCCGCCTCCTGGATAAACCTATTGTTGTGGCTTCTAAAGTGTTTAAGGTAATATTCAGCCGCTGCTGCTAGCGAGCTAACAAAGGCTAGCTTATGTGTGTTTCCTGGTTAATGAAAGCGGGCATCGCGGCCTACTGTTTAGCATCTTGTTAGCATGCTAGCTTCAAACACCAGACCGCGGTGAATGCACGTCACCCGGAAAGCTTGCAGTCTTTAACAGCAGCATATAAAATTAAAATTTACCTGCAACCTTGATGCCTTTGCCAAGACTAAGCAGGTTCAGTGCTAAGTAGTGTGTTAATTAACTTAGCTGGCTACAAACAATGGCTAACAACAGACCAGCTCCGCTGCCAGCGGCGCTTCCCGGTCGGCCTCTCTGTTCATCAGCCACAAGGAGTCGCCGTCGTGTAAAATTATTCAAAACATAAACTGTGCCGCATGAGTGGACATGTCAGAAATGACATGCTGACTTCATGCTAACATCACGTTTCAGTGTTGGGAGGTTTTTGGAGTTAAAACTTCTTATTTTGAGGGTTTAGTGTCGAGATAACTGGAGGTTCATCAACAGATAAGTCCCTCAGCCACTGTAAATCAAGTGGATGTCAGTACCTGTGGAGCTCTGTTTGGGTTCACCTTCTTTAATAAGTTCCTTTTGGAGTTCACACGAAGCTTCACCATCTTCCTCTTCTCTCTACTGTAGCTGTGATACTTCTCATCGTGATGCCGCTTCAGGTTAAATTCACTGAATAAAACTTTGTGCCTGCAGATCAGACAGGTGGGTGATGCATTTAATTACGTAAAAAAAAATAACTCAGCTGCCACTTTCTCCTCCATCGGCTGGTTCACTGGGTCCGGTTTAGATGTGCAAAAGGACACGTTGGTTTGCTGAACTGCTCTGCTGCTTTATTGCTAAAAGAACATTATACTTTACAGGCAGGACCTGTGTTTATGTGCTGATGTACTACTTCTTCTTCTTCAGGTGACGTTTGACCAGACGCAGTAGAGGCTCGTTGCTGCCCCCACAGGTCATTTGAAGAACTACATAGACTCCAGCAGGGTGAGTTGATTTCAGTGATCCGTGTGAGGAGCATGATTCACAGTTTCTGCCTCTCCACAGATGCATTTTTCATCAACCATTGCCAGCCCATGAGCACAGTCACAGTTCTCTCCTGCCTATGTATGTATATAACATGTGTTTCAGTGTTTGCTCAGTGGAGAAATAAAACCTGTCTTTATGTCCCTTCTCCATTTCTTTTTGCATAACTTTACAATTCTTTTCTATATTAAGCTCCTGCAGTCAATAATTCCATGGAGTACTTCCAAACACTTCCAACCTTTTTTGTTGTTTTATCAGCTTCCTTTCCCCCCCATCCCCCAGAACACTGGCACAATGTAAATATGTATATTGCATGCAAAACACACCACACTTTAGTTTCACAATCTCTGTACTCATTGTTATGTATTGTGTTTTGTTGTTAGTGCACAGCCTTAAGGAACAGTGACTTTGCATTTCATTGTTTATATTGTATAAGCATGTTATGAATAAATATCTCAAATCTTGAATTTACTCCTACATGTGCTTGGACTCATAAAAGCCCCGACATTCTATTTACTGGACTTATGCTCTAATACAGACAGAATTTTCTATTTTTAAGTCTGGTTTGGCCCCACTTTCCTCCCATTTAGTGCCATTAGTGCTGCAATAGAATCTGACCATATAATTATCTGTGCTGCTTCAACTTCCTCCGCCCACCCAAGTTCCCAGAGGATTAGCACAAGCTCTGCAGTGTCAGTTTGTCACCTCAGACAGAACTCAGGAGATATGTTTGCTGCATCATCTCAGATTTTGTTCAGACTTCACTTGTTTGTTATGTGGAATCCAAAACGAAGGTCTGTAAAATAATTTTGAGAATTGTTTTTATATGTTTTTAGACCTTAATTTTCTTATCTCACATGTGAAGCTTTTGTAAGGGTTCAGTATTTCCAGAAAAATAACTCCCACAGCCATGAAATTTGGAATTCCTGTTTTTATTTTATGTAAGAAAACCTCACATGTGCCTGTTTGAAGATGCTGTATAGCAAATCAGTTCATAAAGTCAACTCAATACCAAATACCTATATTGATATCTTGGTAAGCTGAATAATTTTACATTTCTTTCTATGTTTTTACACTCAAACATCTGTTTTGTTCTTTTGTGCATTCATTTACAGTTTGTTCTGGTATTATCAGTGAAAACTGAAGTTTTGATACAGCTACACTGATAACCAAACATGTTTACAAAGAACTTCATAGGCATAAGAACAGATAGAAATAAAAAACATAATATGTATGTAATGTGTGTACAGCCTGTAATTAAACAATAAAATAAAGCACAGCAGAAAAACAAAAAGCAGCATTTAAACCATTATGACAAATGCCTTAATTAAGTTAAAGTTAAATAAATGTAATGTAATAAATGTAATAATATATTTGAGATTAAATTAAATGACTGGTGGAGACCACAGTTGAAATAAAATACAGCGTCTAAGGAAACTTTAAAGTGGCTTATTATTTCCACTTGTTGTCTGTAAATAATTATTTGTTGTTGCTGTTGTTGTTTTTTAAACTAGACTATATACAATGCAAGCGGAACTAAGTGTTGTATGGTTAAGGTGAAGACCGGTTTCTGTTTGGGGACGGACCTACCAGGACTTCCTGTTATTGGACGCTTTGCTTGCGTTCGACAAAAAAGGATAGCAGAAGTGTGAGGCGACATTTTGTGTTTCCCTCTGAACAGTTTTTGTATTTTATTTAATAGCTTGTCCCGTAGCCTCCTGTGGGGTTATAGCGGTCGGAGGAGATGCCTTTATCCGACCGGTCCAGCTCTGACGGCAGCGGGGATCCCCGGAGCCCTCGGGCCCGGAGACCTCGGACTCGATCCCGCAGCCGCAACCGCAGCGACAGTCGCGACCGGAGCTTGTCTCCGGACAGCTTTGGGCCCAAACTCCCGAAACCACGTAACCGGGAGAGGGAGCGGGAGGAACGAGAGCGTCGATTTAAAGAGGCGAGAAACATCCGACGGTTCCGCATAGGAAGCAGGTCCAGGTCCCGGTCTCGATCCCGATCCAGAGAGCGACACAGCAACAGCAGCAGCAACAACCACAACCACAATCACAACCACAACCACTGGTCCGAGCAGCGGGACGCTCCTGGAAAACACGGCAGCTTCAAAGATGATTATTATTACGAGCAGCAGAGGGACGATGCGCAGAGACAGAGACAGGAAGCGTTTATTGCCAGGTATGAAAACTCCTCCGTCAAGTCTAAATTCAGAGAGTAGCATCGAGCTTCAAACCGGCCTGCTGCTCCCAGCGTGCCACTCAGTCCTTCTGGTAGATGTTTAAAACCTGGTAAATAGGCAACAAAACTGCAATTATTATTAAGTCTAGTGCTAAATATTCTGTTAATCAGTTAACTGGAATGACGGATTTTACAAGGAAATGAAGTAAATTCTAAATCCAGCTTCTTAAATGTGAATGTTTTCTAATTTCTTTATTTTTCTCTGACATTAAACTGAATGTCTTTGGTTGCAGCTAAAACAAGACATTTATGAACGACATTTTAGGCTTTGGGAGGCATTTTTGTCCATTTTCTGTAATTTTGTATTCCAAAAAACACATCAATTAATCGAAACCTCTAAGAGACATGATAGGACATGATTCAAAAAAGCAAACAAGAAATAGAGCTAGAAGATATATACGAATCAAATACAAGTTTTTTTTGTTTGTTTGGTTTTTTTTTTTTGCTGATACCAGTATACACTAAAATACACCGATCAACCACAACATCATGACCACTGACAGGTGAAGCGAATAACATTGATCATATTGGTACTATGTGGTGTTCTGCTAGAAAACCTTGGATTTTGCCATCCGTGTTGATGAGACTTAAACACCCAAATAAACATTGTCCCACAACAAACACACTCCCTCATGCAAATGGAAATCCCAAATGTCACTGGTCTACCCCTGCAGGAAAATGCACCCCACCACATGGAAAAAACATCAAACAATCAGGAACATGTTGAGGAACATGACAATGACCCAACATGTTGATTTGACCTCCAAACTTCCTACACCCCATTGTGATCAAGCATCAACATGATGCAGTGGAACAAGTTTGATTGACAGAGGCCCCACTGCACAAGCCAGAGTACCCAAAGGATCCAGTGCCAACATCCTGGTTCCAGACCCCATAGGACACCCTGAGAGGTCCTCTTGTCCATGTCCAATGGTTCAGAGCATTTCTGACCACATAAGGGGACCAACACAATATTAGGCAGGTGGTCATAATGTTGTGTCTGATGGGTGTATAGTGTACGACAGTAATCAAGTTAAGTTAGTTACTTGTAGAACACATAACAAACAGCAAACGTTGTCCTAAATAATGCATTAAATAGTCAAATTCTTTAACAATCTCTTACTACCTTCAAAGGAAAAAAACTTTTTCATCAGCTTTAACTGTGATATAAACCAGACAGCTTGGTAGGTGTGTATGATTTGCTTGATATCTTTGACCTGCAACATGATTGAAAATGGAGAAATGGTTGTTTTTGACCGTCAGACTGAATCCTCAGTTATTCTGTTCCAGGCGTCTGCAGGAGAGGGAGAGGATCGGTGAGTTGGGTTGTCCTGAAGTTTGGGGTTATTCACCGAGAGTGAAGGAACCAGAGTAAGTCAAGAACAACTCTTTTACAACTGTTTTGGATCATCGTTTGGGTGCAGAAAGCTCTAATATCATTCTGTTTCTTCCGTCTATCAGCTCTGATGAATTCACTCCAGTTGAAGAAGACGAGAAAAACAGCAGTTCAGAATCAAGTTCAGAAGGTATGCAGTGTTTGAACCCAAACAAATGAATGAATAAAAAAGTTTCACTGCATATTGTTTGAGTTTACAAGAAATCCTGTCTGTGATTAACAGAAGAAAAGAAGAAGAAAAAGAAGAAGAAGAAGTCCAAGAAACGAAAGAACAAGAAGCACTCAGAGGACAGTGAGCTGGAGTCAGATTCAGACGGTGAGATATTCGTGATTAATTACAGAAAGCACAACAAAGTCTGTCGTTCATAACTTTGATCGGCTGAACTTTTGTGTTTTTATCTTTCAGAGGAAGAAATAAAAAAGAAGAAAAAGAAAAAGAAGAGCAAAAAGTAGGTTCCCATGTGGAATATTCAGCTCTGTCAGCTTCGTTTGCACAGAAAGAGGCGGTTTGATTCACCAAACTTTACGTCTCCTAACAGGTCCAAGAAGTCCAAGAAGAAGAAGGCGAAGAAGAGCCGAAAAGCGTCCAGCGACTCCAGCAGTGAAGAGTCCGAGGAGGAAGAGGAGGAGGATCCCAATGGGGTGATGTGGGTGGAGAAAACCTGCATGGATGAAAACATGGTCGGACCAGAAGCTCCGCTCACACACATGTCCCAGGATGACAGACCCCTGGAGTGAGTGGCTTTTCTTCTTACACTTCATTTACATACCTGTGGTTAGAATTTTCACAATAAAAGCTCACAATTTGCATAGAGTCATTATCTAGGGCCAGGAAGAGGGCAGGTGACATCTCTGCAGACCCCTCACACCCCACATACAAACTCTTTAAACTCCTCCCATCAGGTAGGCGCTACAGAGCACTGTACGCCAAAACCTCCAGACACAGGGACAGTTTCTTCCCCCAGGCTGTTACCCTGATGAACTCTCACTACTCAGAGACTCAGGAACCACTGTGCAATAACACTACTTATGTTTATTTGCACTACTTGTACCACACTACCTCCAGAACCCTGCACACAAACTGTAAATACTGCTATGTATGGATGTTTATATTTATATTGCCCTTATTTTTATTGTTCTTTTACATTATTTTAGTATTCAGTTTTATTTATTTTTTGTCTGATTACTGTACATAGAGAGCAAAGATTCACCAGAGTCAAATTCCTTGTTTGCGTGTACAAACTTGGCTAACCCACTATCTGAATCATAAATCATAAATTCTGGAGGCTGTGGAGACCTACTCATCTTGGCCAATAAAGTTGATTCTGATTCTGATTCTGAGATGTTAGAAAAACACCCAAAATTGATCAAACTGAAGCGGCCAACTTCCTGCTGAATGCAGTTGTTGCCATCTAAGTAATGTCATGTTCCTGTTTCTGTTATCAGACGAGTCGACGACAAAAAACCTGATTAGACTGAAAAGTGTTTGTGAAGACAACAGCAGTGTTTTATGGCACTTAATTCCAAAATGGCATGTTTGTGTTGTCGTGTGACCACACCTGCATATGAATCAGAATCATACCGCCCTTATCACTGTAGGCTCTGTTATGACACCAGACAGCAAAATTAAGAGTGCTACTCCGCTTTGTGCATAAAAAATGCAAATATTAGAACACAAAAACCACAGGACATTCAGTAATCAGACAATGAGATAAATATAAAAAATGTAACAACATAATATAAACAGTAAATATAAAGCTGACTGCTGAGATGAGGCACATACACCCCAGTGACAAACAAAACAAGGCAGCTCTGAGTAAAATGAAATGGTAGAATTAAAATGATTGAACATGTTTAACAGCTGATCGATCATTTCAATCATTTTTAGGGAAGAAAATAGAGGAATCTTTTGACCCAGCTCCTCAAATCTTGTAAAACATGACATACTATATAGAAAACTAATCTTCTTGGTGATATTTGACTGATTTTAGATCAGTCAGCAGACTCGCTGATCATGAAAATGGTGGTTGGCTGCAGCTGTAGACACTGACCAGACAGTTTAATTTCTGCCAATTTTTTATTTTTTAATGTGTGACTTTTTAATGTAACTGCCTGTTTAATAAAAGCATTTTTTGCCTTCGAACAGTTTTGGTCACGCGCTGTTGCCAGGTGAAGGTGCTGCGATGGCGGAGTACGTGAAAGCCGGCAAACGTATCCCGAGGAGAGGAGAGATCGGACTCACCAGCGAGGAGATCGCAAACTTTGAGAAGTCCGGCTACGTCATGAGTGGCAGCAGGTACGTGATCTTCACTTTGGCTGCGACCCAGTTTGTGTGCCAGCAGTATTTTATATGCCAGTATAGAATTCCTCCCATTAAAACATTTCTATATAAATATTGAGCAGACACATTTTCCCTTTCAAATCACAGTTAACATGGAAGAGTAACTGGAAAATAAAGTCACAGTTAGATGGCTATTTTGCACTTAAAGCTGTATGGAAGACAAGTTTTACTCCACCTGCTAAAGATGTCAGTGGAAAACACTGATTACAACACTTTTAAAATGTGTTCTGTCACCAAAAAAAGTCATAGAACACAATATTTATATATTTTATGAGCGGCTTTGAATGTTGCAGAGGTTTAAACATTGTTTTGTGAAGTAATTACTGTGATAATACACAATGTTTATAAAGTTCTGAGGCAGTTAAAATTAGTATAAAGGAGATTTTGGAATATTTAACAGTTGATGAGTGATTCTTTACAGTCCTTTGAGCAAATTGGAACTTGTTCTTCAAATATTTCTGTTGTATTTCTCAAGGTTCTACCCAATTTAGAGTTTTCTGCTTATGATTCTTTGAAGTTGTTGAGGATAATGTTTAGTCCAAGCAATTGGATCAAGATTAACAATAAGATTTTTCTAAAATGTACCTACATTTTTATACACAAACTGCATTTTCAGTTTTTTATTGGACTTGTTTAACCCCTTAACGCCGGTTGTCGCAAATTTGCAATGTACAGCTGCAGCCGAGAGAGCGTATGTATTCCCCCAATGCTGGTTCGTGCATATTCAATACATACCTGGGAACCTTTTGCAAGCACTGGTTTCTCTTTGGACCGGTTTGAATGGCATTTGTGGCATCAATAAAACATTTTTTACCATTAATGCCTGTCGCATTCCACCTTTATATCTACTATATGTGATATAGACAAATTAACAATCTCCACTTAATTTAACATCAACTTGAAATCAAAAACACATAAAATTATTGTTTTTATATAATTGTGAATAAATTCAGGCATCAAGGGGCTAACATCTGTTCATCTCCAGAACTTTCCCTCAGTGACTCAAACCTGTTATAAATGTAAAATACGCAAAGTTTTCTTTATCCATCTGTTCTGCTCGTGTGACCCAGAAGCTCAGGAAAAAAGGTTTAAGCTGTGATCCAAGAGGTCACCAGTAAACACCTGATTTATCTGCTAAATTATGCTCCAGATATCTGTCAACAATTCTTGTATTTCTTGCCCTAACGTATATATAGCTGTCTTTGTCTCAGCTCTTCTCCCCCTGGAGAAACTAACCCACCATCTGAATCTTAAATCATAAATTCTGGAGGCTGTGGAAACCTACTTTTCTGATTTTTTATGACCTTTTATTGCATGAAGCAGAGCCCAGGGGGGAATGTCAGGCTTTTCTTTCTGTAACACATTTTCAAACATCACCCTGCAGACATCGCCGTATGGAGGCTGTGCGTCTGAGGAAGGAGAACCAGATCTACAGTGCGGATGAGAAGAGAGCTCTGGCGTCCTTCAACCAGGAGGAGAGGAGGAAGAGGGAGAGCAAGATCCTGTCCAGCTTCAGGGAGATGGTTTACCGGAAGACCAAAGGCAAGGAGGAGAAGTGAGCGTCAGGTTTTCTCTCTCATCTTTATTCTTCATCCGGTGACCTGATGTGTGAAGTTCTAACTGAGGGAGGAGCCAACATTCAGTTACGGTGTGTTGTACAGTGAGGAGGGATTTTAATTGTAAAGAAATGTGTCTGAAAGAAAGTCAACTGTATTATATTCTACATTCTTCCTCTTTTAGTTGTTGAGTCTTTATTTGCCCTTGTAAATGTCTTCGAATACTCCTGAGCAGAACAGTAAATAAATTTTCACTATCGATGACCTTTTGCCTTTTTCAGAATTCAAGTCTTTCATAGAAGCATCCGTTCCTGAACATATTTGAGCTTTTGACTACTTTAAAGAGTCAATTTTCGACCTAAAGACTCCCTTTGTGTAGCATGAATGTTTTGTAATTTAACAGCGTCTCAGATTTATTGTTCAACCTGCTGGAGGTGCTAAAACTTGTGTGTGGCTTTTAATTAATGAAACTAATACTGTGATCCAGAAGAAAATGCACGCTACAGTTCCTTTCTCCTTTTCAGAATCAGAATCAGAAATACTTAATTGATGCCTGAGGGGAGATTTCTTATGCTACAATTGCTTCCATTCAAAGTCGGAAATATAAGAGGCACAAAAATATAGATAAACGTACAAAGTATGAACTAAAAACATAAACATAAGTAGACAAATATGACCTAAAACGTAACATGAGAAGTAAAACATGACCTAAAATGTAATATGACAAGAAAAATATGACTTAAAATGTAATATGAAAAGAAAAATGTGAACTAAAATGTAATATGAAAAGAAAAATGTGAACTAAAATGTAATATGACAAGAAAAATGTGACTTAAAAAGTAATATGAAAAGAAAAATGTGAACTAAAATGTAATATGACAAGAAAAATATGTCCTAAAAATGTAATATGATAAGAAAAATATGACTTAAAATGTAATATGAAAAGAAAAATGTGAACTAAAATGTAATATGACAAGAAAAATATGATTTAAAATGTAATATGAAAAGAAAAATGTGAACTAAAATGTAATATGACAAGAAAAATATGACTTAAAAAGTAATATGATAAGAAAAATATGACTTAAAATGTAATATGAAAAGACAAATGTGAACTAAAATGTAATATGACAAGAAAAATATGACTTAAAATGTAATATGAAAAGAAAAATGTGAACTAAAATGTAATATGACAAGAAAAATATGTCCTAAAAATGTAATATGACAAGAAAAATGTGAACTAAAATGTAATATGACAAGAAAAATATGTCCTAAAAATGTAATATGACAAGAAAAATATGACTTAAAATGTAATATGACAAGAAAAATATGACTTAAAATGTAATATGAAAAGGAAAATGTGAACTAAAATGTAACATGAAAAGAAAAATATGTCCTAAAAATTTAATATGACAAGAAAAATGTGAACTAAAATGTAATATGACAAGAAAAATATGTCCTAAAAATGTAATATGACAAGAAAAATATGACTTAAAATGTAATATGACAAGAAAAATATGTCCTAAAAATATAAAAGTAAGTATAGACAGTGTAAGCATTAATGTAAAATGTGCTTTCCTAGAAATTAAGTGTAATATACAGGTGTAGTAAGTCACTATACACCCCAGCATTGTGGTCTTCCAATGATTAAAGCAGTGCAGTTGGTCTTTTTCCTTTAGTTGTACATGGATGCGTTTCTCTGCTTCAGTAAGAGCATCGTGTGCTTTTGGGACGTCCTGATGAAGGATGGAAGCATTTTCCCACACTTATGTTTTCTTTCTTCAAAAAAAAACATGAATCAAAACAGTGTAGTTATTTAACAGCCGCACCTCACGTCAAGTTACAGGACTATACATGTTTACCTGAGGGCTGCACGGTGGTTGGCACTGCCGCCTCACAGCTCGAAGATCCCCAGTTCGCGTCCCGGTTAGGACACCTGGGATCTTTCTGTGTGGAGTTTGCATGTTCTCCCTGTGCAGCGTGGGTTTTCACCAGCTTCCTCCCACAGACCAAAAACATGCTGAGGTTAATTGGTGATTCTAAATTATCCACAGGTGTGAATGAGAGTGTGCTTGGTTGTCTGTCTCTATGTGTAGCCCTGTGATAGACTGGCGATCCGTCCAGGGTGTTGGCTAGGATAGACTCCAGCCCCCCTGCGACCCTACAGAGGATCAAGTGGTGTCTAGATAATGGATGGATGCATGTTTGCCTGAGCTACTTTACTAAATGCTTTAGTCAGTAGAGTACACTGACGGTTGAAAAACATAATTTTACTTGACCTGAAGCTGCTTCACAAAATATTCACACCTCATTGTGTCACCTGAACACTTTTTGGAGCAATTGTTTATTAGTAGTCGACTGACAGTGTTCTTGTTCGGACCTAATAGTGTGTTTTAGAGGCTGTAATGCAGACGTGGTGGCCTGTATGTGTGCAGCAAATGATTATCTTCATTAGCAACTATTCTGTTATTTAAAGTGAGCAGTTATTAGATTATAAAACCTTCACACTGTCAATAATATTCAATTGATGAAGAGAGAAAACAGAGAAAAGAAGCACATCCTCAGTTTAGAGGAAGCAAGTGGTGATATTTTATGTATTTTATATTGATCATGTAATTAATGAACTAAGTATTTCAGCCCCAGTTGCAGCTCAGAACAATGCAGTTAGTTTAGACCAAGGGTGTCAAATCCTGGTCCTCGAGGGCCACTATCCTGCATGTTTTAGATGTTTCCCTCTTCTGACACACCTGATTCAAATGATCAGGATCGTTATCAGGCTTCTGCAGAGCTTGAAGATGAGCTGATCATCAGAATCAGGTGGGTCGGAAGAGGGAAACATCTAAAACAAGCAGGATAGTTTCCCTCGAGGACCAGGATTGGACACCCCTGGTTTAGACAGTTGATATGATGCAGCTGCTGCAGAAGTAAAGCATCCACAACCCTCCTCTCGACTGCTGCTGGTCGAAATCAACAAAAGAAGCCTCAACACATTTCCAGTGTGGAACAGTTTAATTGGTCGCAGGGACAACTGCCATAAAAGACTGAAAAAAACCCCAAAACAAACTGAATGGTAAATATAATCTGTTAATGTACAACAAAGACGTTTCTTCTCATCGCGGTGTCCGTGTTCCTCATCATCATTTGATGTTCTCAAGTCCCTGGTGAGAAAAAAAGAGAGAAGGGTTCATCAAAACTCCAGTCTGTTGAAGATTACAATTTTCATACATTAGACAACAGTTTGCTCTGACTTCTACTCAATCATCGCTTTCAGTTCAGTTCATTAGTAAAAGAGTTTGCAGACATTTTAATCTTTAAAAGGCCCAACGCACACGACTGACGCCTTCCTCACTCCCCCATTTTAAAGGCACACTTCAGTTTTTATTAGCAAATGCATTTTGGTGACCTCAGTGTGTTGTCTAGCATGTTTCTGTCCACCTTGAACTGAGGTCGAATTAGCCAGAATAAGTGGAAACGCCTGTGTGAAGGTGGGAACAGAGTTACATTCTCACTGAGCGCTAATTAAGCAGAGAGCATGTTAGATTAGAAAAGTCTTCCAGGATGCTCGGTTTAGATCGATACTCTATAGCTTGAAGGAAAAATGTTATGCTCGACTTCATAAAGTAAGAAAATAAACTGAATTCACCAAATTCACAAACAATTAAGGCTGAACAATTAAAAATAGGACAGATGTTGGGATGTGATTCATGACTCTAGTGGGATTGGAATTGTTTCACTTTTATTCAGCAGGGAAAAACACAAACAAAGCCAGCCAGCAGGACCCAATAAAACTAGGGCAAGTCTCCTGCAGTCAGCCCAGTATGGGAGCTTAGGGTAGACCTGAAGAGCAGGTTTCAGTTCCCAGATGTCATCCAGACCACCTTCAGACCCGACACAGTCCTGTTCTCCACTGGAGGAAAGAGGATCATACTGTGCCGTGGGAAGAGAGGTGTGAAGAGGTATTTGAGAGGAAATCTGAGCGGTACAAAGACCTGGTGCAGGACTGGAGGGACAAAGGCTGCCAGACATGACTGTACCCAGCTGGGACTGACGGGGAGTGAGAGAAAGAAGGCAACACGAAGACTTGGGGAGGCAGCAGAGAGAGCTTCATGCTGGATTTGGAGTAGCAGAGAGGAGTTGAGCTGGAAGCCAGGAGGGAGTGAGTAGTGGCTGGCCATGAATGCTGACTCGCCAACAGGAGAGTGCTGTGGTTCAGGGTCGAAACACTCAGTGACTGCTGGTAACCATCTGATGACAACCTCCTGGCAAACAGCTCCAGTCATTGCGTAATGACTGAAGGAGAAGCATCCTTGGATGTATGCAATCACTGTCTGGAGAATGTGTTTGTCGGCCATTTCTACAGCACCATAATAAAAGCATGCCATGATACACTTTACCTTAATTCAAGGCACTAGGCTGTATTGCCATTTTAATATATTTTAGTTAATTGTTCAGCTTAATTGCTAACAACCTCCATGTTTGGTAACTCTGTCTGGTGTCTGCACCATTTACAACAGCAGATTGCAAGGTGACTGTTCACTAGAATGTATTAGTCTAACCATTTATAGCTCTGCAACATAGATTTTATCATAATAAACAGATGTACAGATAACATAACTGAGCTATACATCAGAGAAGTGCACAGCTACGTGTCTGTGCAGCTGAGTCAAAATGAACAAACACATCAAGGTGAGACCTGATCTGACCATGAGACCACAGACTTTTTGAAACACATAGCATTTTCTGCTACTGAACAACCAGTATGGTGTTTTAATCTATCCAAAACACATCAAAAACTCACTCAAAAATCAGTAGAAACGGAAAATGATTATGCATAATATTTTATGCAGATATATTTGTCTTTAGTATCTTGAGTATAAGGTTTGCACGATTATTTCTGTTATTGAATATTGCTGTATTCCAGTCTGTGATAACAAAAAAACTAAAGCATTTATTATATGGAGACTAATTAGTTTTTTTTTTTTGGGGGGGTTACATTAAAAAACAACATTGACATCATGTAAACAAACTGTTTACATGTTTAAAGGCTTGAAAATAATTGAAATTTTGGTTAAAATGGAAAATCAGGACTGGGTCGAAAGTCTTTTCCAAAAAATACAGACAATAGCAGTGCCAGTGGATAGATGACAGCCAGTTCCAAACAGGGTTAGCTGTAGGTATGATAATATATTTCAAAGCTGCAAATTAAACACTGTCGTTGGACGGAAAGCACATTTTGGGGCAAAGGCGTTTATTGCTATCGACATATGGAGGCTCACCTTGGAGTCAAAGTGCCGTCCGGTTCCTGCCACTCGCCTGTCTCTGTCCAACATATACCACTGCCACGGAACCCGAGCGACCCTCTTCTCCTGCAGGGAAATCATGAAACTTTAAACAAAACGGTTTAAAGCACAGAAACGAGGTTTACATCCTCCCGTTAGTCCGGTCAGAGTCCTGCTAGCAGCAGCGTCGCCCTCACCTTTCCTCCGTTGGTGAACCTGTGGACGTAACCGGTGGCGACGCCGGGGAGGATCAGACACACGGTCATGAGGCCGAGGCCCGGCAGGATTTCATACCACATTGTTAATAATGTGAACTGTCAGGTTACGAGGAGCAACTCTGAGGACAACTGAGTTGTCCTAAAACCTCCGAGGACGCTTTATTTTGCTAAGAAGCTAACAAAATGGCGACCGTCCTGACGACCTCTGCTGCCAGGAAAAGAAAACCGCTCTCTGCTGTACCTTTTCAAAATAAAAGCGTCAAGATTTGATACTACTCATTGAAATATCACACGAAAGAGAATTATTATTGGGTTGACTAAGTCTTACATATAAAAATGAATTGGGATTTAATTTTTAATATTGTAATTCATTTTTGAAAGGGGGTTTGTACTGTCAAATACAGCAATATACCCTAGACTTTACAGGGGACATTTAATAGATAATTGTTTAGTAGAAAATATGACCTGTTATAGCACACAAATTAATTAAATGGGTTAGTGATCCATCTGAACACTTGCATAATTGGTGTGATGACCAACTTTATAAACAGAAAAACAGAACAACACCTAACTCAGTGGAATACAATTAAATTAAAACTCCGAAGTTGATATGAATAATGAGCATTTGCACTCACAAAGTAATAACAATAAAGTTCCTTTTCAGCAGTGTATGACTTTTTAACTGTTGTTGTATTGATATGACTTCTGAGTGTAAATGGATATGAATAATGCGCATTTACACTCAGAAAGTAATGCCAATAAAGTTATAAATTGCTGAAAAATCAAGATTCAAATAATACAGGGAGAATATTATATATTTCTACAAATAGAGAAATCTCTATGATATGAATATTTTCCATATGAAGTGATCTGCACTATATGTTTTGCTTTTGTAACACTGCAAATTCCCTCATTGTAGAATTAATAAAAATATATCTTATAATTTCTTGTCTTTTCGTATCTATCGTTATTGCGAATTCAATTGACAGATGCATTTTATTTATACTTTTAAAATGAATTTGTTTTTGTTTCGTATTTCAACACCTGTGCTTTTGAGCTTTTATTTTGAAGGGCGGTAGAAAAGCGCCGCTGCCTCATGCAGCTCATTTTAGCGTTATTCTTTAGTAACTGCACAACGTAAAAATCAAAAATAATTCAAGTCAATGCATGCTTTAAAAATACAAATAAAATGTAATGCAATTGTTTCTAATTCTAAAATAAAATTGACAAGTTTGACTCGTGTTTTTTCTCACAGCGCCTCCTTCCGGCGGTGACGCTGAACTGCGGCTCCAACCGCCCCAGAGGAAGTTACGGTTAGTTCGTTAGCTGCCAACTCGCTGGAAAAGTAAACAAGTGTGTTGCATGAGATGAGATTCAACCGCGGCACTAAGTAGCTTTTCAGCCATGAAGGAAGACAAAGAAAACACTCGACCGAAGGAGAAAAGAGTGGAGATAAAGTGTGAAGATGGAGAAAGGACAGAGAGAGCCAAAGAAAAGAAGGAGGCCATGACAAAGGTAAAACTTGCTAGCTACGTTAGCTAATGTTGCTATAAGCCGTCAGTTACGGATATGAAGAGTTTCATTACATCAAACTAGCTGGTAATACTTGTGTTTTCTGGGGTCTAATATGCACAGTTCAGTTTGTAAAGGATATAGCGAGTTAAAGTTAACCCTCAGTTTTAAAAAACACCTGCCTGCTTTTCCACACTTTGATTGTTCTCGTAATAATTTAAACTGTCAACAATCTTTTCCTAGATTGTGATCAGACGATTACCACCAAGTCTGACCAAGGAGGAGCTGGAGGAGCAGCTCCAACCTCTCCCAGAGGTGGACTACCTGGAGTTTTTCTCCAATGACACCAGGTGAATTGACCTGTACATACATTTTATCATTAGAACAAACTGTTATCATTTCCAGCAGTTTCATCTGACCCTGTTGGTTTTGTTCCTTTCAGCCTTTACCCTCACCTCTTCGCAAGGGCTTACATCAATTTCAAAAATCAAGAGGACATAGTGCTCTTCAGAGATCGATTTGATGGATATGTGTTCATTGACAATCGAGGTATAAAGAGCATGAAATAAGAGTTAAATAGACACACACATTTATGGATTTCCACAGAAAAGGTCCAGAGGCTTCAACCTTGTCCACATATTGTTTTTAAACAGGCCAGGAGTATCCGGCCATCGTGGAGTTTGCACCTTTTCAAAAGACTGCCAAGAAAAGAAGTAAGAAGAAGGATGCAAAATGTGGAACAATTACTGAAGGTAAATATATCTACTTCTATCGTGTAAGTGTATGATGTGGAGAAATGTTGTTGCTGATTATGGTTCAGTTTAGTGGGACTTGCAACTGACTACCAAATTTTACTATATTCATTGATATATTTGTCATTTTCTCAGTAAATATCAAAAGAAAACAGTTTTGTTAAACTAATGGCTCTATCTGAATAATCTTTTCCTTAGTTAAGTATAGTTTAAAATACTTAGTGCCAAATGAAGAGTCAGAGAAACAATATTTGCAAGTGGCAGCATATCCTTAGTTGCATCTTGTGTGCTTCTTTCAGATCCTGATTACAAGAAATTCCTTGAATTTTACAATGGAGATGAAGAGAAGTTCACATCCACACCAGAGACTCTGTTGGAGGAGATTGAGGCAAAATCAAAGGAACTTGTAGGTACGTTAACAGGCCTTCAAAACAAGAGGTGCACCTAAAAAATTGCTGTATATGTTGTCAGGCAGGCGCGCTACACAAGGCATAACTTTTACCTTTTTTTTTCCTTCAAGCCAAAAAGACAACTCCTCTGCTGGACTTCCTGAAGAATAGACAGGTAAATAAGTTCTGTCTCATTCTAAATGTGCTTGTTGAGTTTCCTGGTGCAGGCCGTCCTCACACATTCTATGTCAATGCTGTTCAGAGAATCAGGGAGGAAAAGAAGGAGGAGAGACGAAGGAGGGAACTCGAGCGGAAGCGTCTGCGTGATGAGGAGCGTCGCAAGTGGAGAGAGGAGGAGAGGAGGAAACGCAAAGAGGCTGAGAAGATGAAAAGACTTGAGAAACCGCTGGAGAAAGACAAGGACCATGTTAAAGAAGAACCAAAAATTAAGGTGAGTGCTTTCGTAGAATTATACCATTATATATTGATTTATTTATTTGACTTACTGACTTATTTGGGTTTGATTTTTAACCGTGTAGCTCCTGAAGAAGCCAGACAGGGGTGATGATGCTGATTCTGAAAAGCCCAAGGAAAAGCCCAAGAAAGCAGAGAAGCCACATAAAGAGGACAGATCCATGGGGAGTGCTGATCATAAGAGGCGTCACAACATTGAAAACAAGGAGGAGCGAGGGAGGAAGTTAGTTTCTTCACGTATTTCTTTGTCGACACATTGCTCAGTTTGAACAGAATACTTAAACAGTACTTGTGCTTTACACACAGAGGCGACGAAGACGGGCGGAAGGAGTTCAGGGAGCGTGACCCCGATCGAGACAGAGAACGGGACAGGGAGCGGCGGCAGAAAGAGAAGGAGCGCATCAGGCGTCAGGACGAGGATCGACGGAGGAGGAGAGAACGGCAGGATGGAGAGAACTCAAACAGGAAGCGAGACGACGAGGCTGAAAAAGAAAAGGCCTCGGAGAAGAAGAAGGGTGAAAACATGACGGACTCCTCTCACTCTGAGCGACCAGAGAAGCCTCTCAGAGACAACAAGAGGGAGGAGAGTGGTAAAAGAGAGCGGCTACGAAATAAGGTAAGTACTCTCTGCTTTCAGATCATCAGGTAATATTTTATAATTATATTTAAGTGTCTCTGAGTGGGTTGTTTCTTTACATCAGGACCGACCTGCCATTCAGCTGTACCAGCCAGGGGCCCGGAGCCGCAACCGAGTTACAGGAGGAGGAGCTGAATCCAACTCTGCCGACAGGAAGCCAGATACAGAGACTAAGAAAGTGGCTGAGAAAGGAGACGACTGAGCAGATTTCCCCTTACGGCATTTAAAGTTTGGTGAGGAGAGAGGAGACAGGCCTGTGAGGCTCAGAGCAGAAGTATGGCGTCTCAGGGCCACGTCCTCTGCAGGTCAAGCAGGGCTGCATCCGGCTCTCCCAGTCTCAGAGGCGGAGGTGTGATTGTGGAGCCTCTTAGTGCCTGAACGTGACCCTCTTTAGTTTTGTTTGTGAAGTGAGGCAACAGTAACCTTTGGAAAGAGTTTGGCTACAGGGCACATTAGGTGAAGCCAAAGCTTTCTTGGACCACATGAACTCAAAGTGTCCTTACTCCAGTCTTGTTTCTGTGATGGAAAAGTGTGAGCTTTCAGCTTGATCATCTAAATCACACTCTGGTGTTGTAAAATAACTTGCCAAGTGTTTAGCCTTCTAATCACTCAGTATGTCAACATTGCCAAGTTCTTCATTTTTCTTTCTATGCTGTCTTAATTGAGTTTTTTGTTGTAGCATTGCCATTTTCAGTTTCAAGTGTACACATGGAAATAACATCCTGCTCTGCCAGGAGAGTTTGACAGTCCACATGTATGTACAGAAACTTTTCATGATTGTTGTTCTAAAATACCTACAACAACATTTATCGACGGACATAATCTGTAGTTGCCTGATCAAGGTTTGTGAGTTTTTCATTGATTCACACACTGACAGAGGAGAAACAGCCATTTCTGACTCGACTGCCATGTGACCGCTATGCCTGCATGCAGACTTGAGATGCAAAAAGTTAAATGATCAGAGTGATTAACCTGTGGCCTTCACCCTCTTTTTCAAATATGAAACTCTCCTTAAATGTTAATCTTTGATGCACTAAACTGAATGCAGCATGAAAACATATCACTGCTGGTGATGCTAACATACAAAAGCCACTTTTGATTGGAAATAAAAAATCTTTGCTAAACTGTCTTTTTTTCTCTTTGATGAAACACTGAGTTGTAATATCCAAGAAAACGCATATTATCTATACAAGGGAAATTCTGAATTCTGATTGTGCAGACTTTCTTTACTCCATTACAGACACTTACTTATCGCTATATGTTTGTACTTGTTGACTCAAGTGTTTGGACAAATTGGACACTGGGTGTTTTAGATGAGAAAGGGGAGCCAATGCATGCAAGGAGATACTGAGCAAAGGTTTCTGTGCTTCATCTCTCTTGCAGTTTATTTGATGCAATAATAAAATCTGTGATCTGTTTGGGAGAGTTGATTTTTAAAACATCTGAATCACTTAAAGCTCAGCAACACAAACCAAAAAGGATCTCTACGAATACAAGTGAGACATTATGTATGAGAAAAACAGTTTTCACTTTATATCTAAATTTTATTCTGAAATATTGATCTGACTTTGGACAAAAAGAACATCTTGGTGTCCATTTTTCAAATATATGGATGTCGATATGTTGGATAAGATCCTACTGTTGCCTTGTGGAGTTTAAAGAAGCAGTACATATAGAGAATTACCACATTATATTAAAAATTATAAATACTATCTATAAAAGCATTTACAGTTTAAAAGAGGAATTTCACCAAAGTCATCCTCAGAATGGAGTTTTACTGTTAGTGGGAATGCTACAATATTCAGATGTTAACATGTACAACTGTCAGGCTGTTTAGTCCTTGCTATGTAGGTCTACATAATGTGATTAATCGCAAATTTTTAAATAAATTTGCACCACTGAGGATCAATTCTGACGGGTCCACCATCTTTTGTCATGCAGCCCCAACTCTGAAGTCAAAATATAGCAGGCCTATTATTGTAGTTTATATTGAGCTCATTAGTAGTAAAGTATGTTTTAGCAAAAATACTTCCATCTTCTTCCTGCGTGTAAAGTAATTAACATGCAAATAACTCATACAAAGTAGTAGTATTCTATTATGCAAGCACTGCAAGGCTACAACCAATTATTATCTTCACTGCCAACTTAGTTCAGTGTATAAAATAGAAGAAACAATGAAAAACAATATAGTAACGTGTTCAAATCACTTGTTTGTTTGATTGACAAATGAGAACTAAATTATAGAAAGGCAAACAAGGCGGAGATTTTGACCAGAGATTTTGTACATTTGAGATCCTGATGCCTGTAAATAAATGTCTTCAGCTTCAGTTACCAAACTTTTGCCAGTTAGTTTTTGACAAATTCTTCTAGTATTTTCAGTTTTAGAGTGCTGGCTGGTTTTTGGGTGACTGGCGAAATATTAATAATAAAACTGCCAACAAATATTCGCCCTTGCCCTCCTGAAGCACTATTGGACTAGTCTTGTGAGCTTATGTTTGAAAGGTTTTGAAAAAAAATATACATTAATAATAATTTTAGATAATCTCGAGGGCTCTTGCAGCGGCCTCTGTGTCTTGTGTCTTACAAACAACAGTCCACTTGGTGTCGCTGTTTACTGGAAGTAGAACCTGTTTCCTGGACGCCTATTGGATAAAACCGTCGACGTCACTTCCTTCTCTCTCTTCGACCACCGCCATAGTGGGGAAAGGACTGTGGACAAAATGGTAAATATGAAATCTTTAAACATCCACGTCAGCAGGCCTCGTCAACCTACTCAGACACGTTATGTGATTAATAAACATGTCAGTGGTGCATTAAAAGTCGA
Organism: Dascyllus trimaculatus; assembly: GCA_024666655.1. Lineage (NCBI taxonomy): Eukaryota > Metazoa > Chordata > Actinopteri > Pomacentridae > Dascyllus > Dascyllus trimaculatus. The sequence goes on from CM045457.1 coordinate 25,070,488, forward strand.
TATGGGGTCTGATAGAATTAAATGTGAGGATTTTAAAGCTGCTCATCGATGCTAGCCGGTACCTGATCTGTGGAGCTACGCATGTTAGCCTGACGCTTCCTTCGTAGATGTTCGCAGCTAGCGACTTCACTTTAGCGTTGTGAGCGGGATAAATATATTAGTACGAAGACGTGCATTCACATCTTAGGACAGAATTTGTTTTGACGTGGTGCTAACGGTGCTCTTCACTGTTTCCAGTCGTCCCACAAGACTTTCAGGATCAAGCGCTTCCTCGCCAAGAAGCAGAAACAGAACAGGCCGATTCCTCAGTGGATCAGAATGAAGACCGGCAACAAGATCAGGTGAGTTTCTCATGTGTGTTTCTGCTGCACTGTGCATCAGATCAGACAATGCTCCCCTGCTCGTAAAGAATACAGTCTTCGAAAGTATTTGTAAGTTATTAAAATACTTTCAGTTCATCCTTGTGTTTAGTTGTTTTCTAAGTTGGCAAGCTGAAAGATGTAGAACTACAAATTTCTGTTCACAGGTGCTGATGCCAGATAGGAAGCAACAGAAAAACAGACTGTATTATTCATCCTATGAATGGATTTTATCAGTTCAAGTCTCATTATATGCAGAATACAAGTCTTTCTCAGCAGCAGTCAGATGTAGGGTAATTTTTGGCTCGAGATAAGGTGATTAAATTTAGAGCTGAACATTGCTGTGTGTGTAATAGTAGCATTGTAGACAGTGCAGTGTGAAGTAAAGCAAATTCAATCAAATGCATCATACTACAGCTGTCTTTGCTGCTAAAACTTAAACAAAATTGAGTGTTTGTCTTCCATCACTAATGCACAAGAGAATGCTTTCTGAATTAACATGATTTACCCTAATGTAATCTTGAATACATTTTTTTTACAATAGCAAAACATTGAATTTGTTTACAGACAGGCTCTGCATGTGCACCCCAAAATGAAAAACACCAGTGAAGTGTTTAAAGTTAATATTTGGTTGCAAAAGAAATCAGTTGTATGAAAATATTTCAGCTACAGAAGGGATGATGTTGACCAAAAACGGATACTCTCATAGTGTCATGTAATTTTTGTCACTGCATGAAGCAACATAACTAATACGTGAGACCATCTAAATCAGAATCACAGTCACCTCAAATAATGAAGTCATTTGGAGAAAATCTTATTTCTCTCTTAGCATTTTTTCATATTGCAGTGTTTGTTTTTGGTATTTCGCAACATCTTGCAGCTCTCTTTACAAATCAAGTTGCCTAAATTTCAATTAATCCTGGATATGCGTATTTACATACAGTCTGCAGTTAGTGAGGTAAAGTAATGGAGTCTAGTTCTACCAGTCTGCAGTAAATTAGCTTCAGTGAATGTTGTTCTGTTTCTGTTGAGACTCTTTTAAATAGGGTTTCTTTTAAACAATGTGGTTTGTAGTTCATGTGAATTATATTGCATTAAACTGACATATTGAGAATATTCTTGCTATAGTATAGAACAACACATTTAAACATGACAAAAAACTTAATCTTCCAAAAGAAGCTTCACTTTAAACATTTACATTCTAACTTTCATTAGCGTACATTTATTTTTGGGCTGATGCATTGGGCGCCATTACTTTAGCCCCGATGACCAATTAACAATACACAGACACTGAGTTTATAATAGAAACTGGCGTGAATAGAGCGAAAAGCTGCACATAATTTCAGCAGTAGAATTTTCACGTGCACTCAAGAAGAACTTTCCTTTAAGGTGTAGAGGATGGCTAAGTCTAAGAAGAGCTGAGTGTCTGTTTTAATGGTTTTAAATTGCCCTGCTGTACTACACTTCATTGTTGTGTTGTCTTCATTGTTAGTGTAGAAATGCTTGACTAATGCACGGGAAGTCAGTCATGTAAAGCAGGTCTGCAATTGCAGCTCTCCTTTGCAGTAGAGTGCTGTCATTAACCCTGCTGAGAGCATGCTTCTGCCATAGAGCTCGTTCTCCTGCTCACCGTGCTGGTGATGAGGAAGCTCTGTAGCTGAACACTGCAGCTGAATACACACTCGCTCAGATGACCAGTCTGTACACTAAATTGCTTTCCTGAGGGATTTCCTCGGTGTCAGTCTGTTTGTGTAATCACTGTGGCCTGGGATGATTGCTGCGGTAATTTACTGCCTGTAGAAAGTGATGATGGCTGTAATCATTTCTTAGAAGAATCCAAAGCATTTTTTAAAATCACCATCAGTGTTTGCGGTGACTTCAGTAATGAATATTTAATACACAACAAAGTATACTGGATATGTGTTGTGGCCAGTTGGGAGTCTTGTGAAACCAGATCAGCATCAGCAGAATTTACATAGTTTCAACTGAACCCTTGAACTTAATTTTAACGTTTCCTTGTTTGATCAGGCTTGTTTGTAATAGTGTGAGGAGGTTTAGTACAACTTCTACCAAGTCAGGCTTCATGTTTGCTATTGAATAAAATCAGAAGAGTAACTACAAAACTTCAGGGAGATGATTAAAATGCCTTTCCAGAAAATAAATCTTCACATCTCAGCAGTAACAGGTAGATTCTTTAAAGGCTTCTGTGACATTTGTCATCTTAAATAAAATACTCGCCACTGAGTTTAAGTTTAAATGCAGCGATTGTACAACCAACAAACAAGAGAGTAGCTGCCACAAAACTGCTAGCATGGAATTGAAGCAGTCCAGCAAATAAAGCAGAATACATTTTGATGACCTAAAACATTAAGACAAGCTGTTAAACCTTGATCTGAGTTCACAACTTGACCCTTCTATTGTTGAGGTGAATTGTGCACCATGTTTTTCTAATGAGGAATTTAAATATCCTCTGTTATTTTTTTGAAAACTTTAATTGTCGTAGCAGGACAAGCACAAGTGAGGAGCATTTTGGTACAATATTCCCATTCCAGTAGCATATTTTTTACTTACAGTTTGTGGTATCGCTTTAGAAAATGTTGTAAACGGTTGTAAAACACTCACTTGGGGTAGCTTTTGTTGAGAGTTACTGTGCTAGATGGAAACATGGAAGTTCTACTGAATATGAACCTCACATTATTGATTGGTTGTTTCCACTTCCATTGTCTTTGCTTCTGCACAGCATGAAATGTGGCTAATAACAGCAGACATGAAAATAATTATAACTTTACAGGTTAAAAATGATTCCTAAATGCATTTTTCCATTTTTCTCTGAGAGATGGCCAAAATGTTTTCTTTGCTGAGTTTATTTTTTAGTGATTGATAAACAGCTAGTTTTGTTTGCTGCTCCTTCTACTGTTCATTGCAGCCATGTGTAATGCTGCCTATACTGCCACCTTCTGACACTACAGGGTCTTGTTCATTCACTCCAAATATTTAATAGAAGGAAGCCTGATTCACATTTTCTTTTTGAACTTATTGCGAGATTAAAAATGTCCCTTCAGATGTGTTTGACAGTTATATGGAAATACAGCTAATGGCATAACTTATCAGGTGTTCCAGAGAACCAGACTAAACAGTGTTAGGATGGATGGTATCAGTTACACCTGTGTTTAGAGCTACGAGCCAAAATGTCCGTTTCATAGAGAGCTAGAACATCATATTTCTGCCTATACCTTACCAGGACAGAGAGACTTTTTTAATAGTTGCTCCACTCAGTTTATAGTTTGCAACCATACGGGTTTCAGTGCTCTCTTGTGACTTGTTTGAGTTGTTTTATTTTCAGGTACAACTCCAAGAGGAGACACTGGAGGAGGACCAAGCTCGGCCTGTAAACATGAGGGTCTGCGGATCCCAGCATCCCTCCATCCCATCATCTGCCAGGACCTCCAGCTGCTGGGCCTGACCGCAGGGAGGGAGCCATGTTATCTGGAGCAGTTTTTGTTTTGTACAGACACTCTGGTTATGCTCATGTTTGACAATAAAAGATCTCTGATCAAACTTGAACTGCAGCTGTACGTCTCTTTTCTTTTTTTTTTTTCCCCACTCAAACTGTATCTGAACCGTCCATTTACAGGCCGAGTGTTTTTCTGAGGCAAAGCAAACATGAGATGAGGAGGGGCTCTGCTGACACAGCTCTGCAGAAGTACTCACACTAAAGAGGTTTTCAGTCCGTGACCACACAGCAAACACTTGTGAATTACTGTTTCATGGAAGATTGTATTTATGTCTAGTATGGCAAGATTTTGAGGTCTGGCTTTGTTACTTTGGCCAAAGACAGCACAGCTATCGAAGAGGTTTAATCTAGCAGCAAGACAAACTCTGCAATGTTTGGTTGAAGTGCTCGAACTGGGGGAAAAAAGCTGCCACGTAAGCAATTACTAATATTTGAGTTGATCCAAGCAGAAATGAGTCAGCAGAGGACACTAGAAAAAGACTCGGCAGTGTTTTATTAAATTCAGTGACATGTCTCAGGAGGATTTACTTAAATGTCAGTAATATTTAATTTAACTAGATGTTTAAGTTCCTTGAAAGCACTAGTGATAAGTGGATTACTGTAAAAGTAGTGCAGTGGCTCCCAACACTTGGTTTGAGACCCCTTAAAATGTTGTTTGTGTGGCGACTGTGAGCAGTTTCCTCTTTGGGATTGTTCAACTTAGAAGTATTTTTAGAAGCTTGAGGCATCTGAAAGAAAAGTAACCATTTGTGGAGCAAAATGTCTGTCTCATCCCTCAGTCTTCACTTTTAATCTTCTTACTAAATGTGTCTGTAATTAGATCCTAAAATATCGTGGAAATGAGCTTGTTTCAGGAAATTACAAGGAATTGGTGCTGGTATCCTGGTAGGACCAGGCAAGACAAACAAGTTCCTCAAGAACAAGAGAAACTAGAATTTGGAAAACATTGATTTATATTGGAAAGAGAAGATATTCTCACTGCACAGTCAGTTCTCTTCCAACTGATATACAAGTAAAATCACTTATGCAGTGACCTGTGACCCTTTATAGGCCTGAGAACCACACAACAGTGAAGTGAATGCAGAAATAATGCCAGTATTGTAAAGCTTGTTCATGTTTTGTTTCCAAGAAATGCAAAGGAAGGCAGCAGCTTTCTTATGGATCCAAACCTCCAGCTGCCTCCTCTCTTAGTCCGGTCAAAGTAGTTCACTTCTTCTCTCTCTCCTCCGTCCACCTCCTCACATGGGGTCAAGTTCTCTGCGCCAGCGCAGTTGTTGTTTCCATTTTTGTTGACATTTTGCGCACAACCGCTGCTGTGTTCATCGTCCCAGGTCCCCAGCAGCTCCTTCATCTCCGGCGGGGCGTCTCCCCTCAGATACTGCCAGGCTCTCTTTCCGTTGTAGTCCATCGCGTCGACGTTGGCACTGAAGGCTCCGACCAGCAGCTTGATCACCATGTACTGGCTGTGCATGCTGGCGACGTGCAGCGGAGTGAGACCCCCGCTGCCCCGCAGGTTCACGTTCACGGGGATGCCCGCTCCGTCCGCGTACCGCAGGAGTTTCAGCAGGGTCTCGTCCTGTCCCCTCTTGGCCAGCCAGTGCAGCACCGAGTACCCGCTGATGAAGTCCCTCCTGGTTAGCAGATGCGGGTCCTCGGAGATGAACTCTAGTATGGTCTCATAGCTGCCCTCCACGGCTGACAGCATCCACGCGTGTTCCATCGGGTACAGAGCCCAGTCCGTGTCCTGCTCGGAGCACAGGCTGTGGGTCTGAGAGGACAGCACGCTGCTGAAGCCGCTGTGAGAAGAGTTACCGAGAAGCAGGTCCTTCAGGTACTTTTTACGCATAGCGGGAGTGAGCGATCCCCTCTCCGGAGCCTCCCTCTGCAGTCCTCCCGGAGCGCAGCTGTCACTGACTTCTTGCTGCCTCTGCAGCCTCGACCTACGCGGGAAAGCACTGGGCATGACCTGCATGCCATACCGCGACAGTCGCTCCACAACGGTGCTCTGTCTGGACGCTCTGCTGCCGTGGGCGGCGGGATCGCTGACAGCTGGTTCACATCCAGCATCTTCCGATCTGCTCTCGTACATGCTGCTCGGCTTCCTCTGGACGCAGAGTTCAAGACTACTTCCTTTATTTAGACACCACCCCAAGATATTCTGTCACATTATGAACTGGGAGCCATTTCCCTCCGCTGGACTGGACCCAGTCCCTGTGTCATGACGGGAAAGTGTATTTTTAACATCTACACGTACATGAAAAACAACCCATGAACATACAACTAAGGACATTAGGTTCTGATTGTAGCTCCTCATTTTGTAAGCACTTTAATAAACACATTAAATGTATCTAATAGTCCACAACCTCTAAAGTTTAGTCTCATGTCAAGCTGCCGCCACACCGATGTTACTCACCTGTTCTTTCTCCAGAGCGCATGTAGACTCCCGCACCAACTCCCCCCTTCTACCAGTAAACGTTTCAGTCCATGTCAAACATAATTGCACGGATTGTTATAATAAGGATTTATCACAAATACCGAGCTGCAGATTCAAGCAGAGACAGACACATCCTGCTTTCCTTTCAAGAGGAACTGAGACAAAGTTCATTCTAATCTCAGGCAAAACCAATGGCGAGAACCCTCCACACATGTGACCAGTGATGGACTTCAAAATCAGGAAGTGATACTGGATATGCTTCCCTGACACTTTCACAGCCAGTTATAAGGTGGAGCCCGACAGATAAGAGGAAGTAGGAGGGAATAAAACAACTTTATTATGATTTTTAAAAAGCAGTAAAAACAATAATACACATTAAGGGTCAGCAACAGGTTCAGGTGGAAGCTCAACGGTCAGCTCGTCAAGCGTTTGGAGAAACTCATCCAGCTCCGAACGGCAACCTGGAAAAGAGGAGATACAGTGAAGTTAATGATACAGTCTGTTAATGATACCTGGAGTTAATGATACTGGCGGATTCCAAGTTGTGCTTCAGACTCAAAGGCAACAATTACAGTAGCTAGACGACTGTCATTTCTTATGGATGGCTGCATGTGGCGTAAACTTTGCTATTATCCATATTAGACGACACCATTTTACTCAACTATTACACCACATGCTGCTTTGGGTCAGTATCCCAGTATAAAGATACAATAGTGACAAAGCTGAAGAGAATTTCACCAGTTAAAAGCCTGGATTAACCGCAGTAGGCAGGTCATTGTTTTGGTTTCATCTTTTTTTATATAAAGTTCCTCTCCTGTAGTTATTTTAACCCCTGAAATCTCATCTGTGTAATAAAGTGACATATTGACAGGGTGGTTCCTTCAGTTTTTGTCTTATGAAACTCAGGAAGTCTGAATCAGGAGTACGTCAAGGGTGCAATGCTGTTTTAAGGTGGAAATGCTCAGCCATTTTGCTTATGATACACCCATCATATACAGAAAAGAAAAAAAAAACCCAAAAAAACACCACAATACGGTCATGTTATTAAGATTAAAAAAAACAAATTTGACTTCATTTTCCTCAGAACAGGTCTTGGAGACAAATCTTTGCACAAGGGTGACAGCAGAAATCTCTAAAAGAAAAGAGTCTCTTGTAGATATGACTAAATACAGGTCACAAACTACAGTATGTATGCTTGTCTTGTCGGTGACGTAAACTTAAATCTGCTTCATTACAGTTGAGTACTGTGCTGATATATGGACCATGACACTATGAAGGAGTCGTTTATGTTTAGTGCATCTTCAATATCTCTTGAGGGATTTGTCATTGTAGACCAGGGGTGTCCAATCCTGGTCCTCGAGGGCCACTATCCTACATGTTTTAGATGTTTCCCTCTTCCAACACACCTGATTTAAATGATCAGGATCGTTATCAGGCTTCTGCAGAGCTTCATGATGAGCTGATCATTTGAATCAGGTGTGTTGGAAGAGGGAAACATCTAAAACACGTAGGATAGCGGCCCTCGAGGACCAGGATTGCCCACCCCTGTTGTAGACAAATGTTGAAAATCCATGACTATTGTTTTAAGGCAATACTGGATTTCACTATTTATTGGGTTTTATGAGATTAAGTCTGTTGATTTCTAAGCTATCTAATGAAATTAATTACGCAACACAGATAATCACATCTGGTTATTTTACCCAACTTCAAATAATTTGCTCTAGAAACATGCATTACAAAATTTTGTTTGTTACAAAGCCACAATGTATACTGTATTACAGGATTTTAATCCATTCCTGCCGCCCCCATGTGTCACTGTATTAAACAAAAAATAAGCCGATTCTTTGAACACAGTTGTCAGTCCTCAACAGCAAATGCAAATGGTGCCCTGATTGGAGCTTGATACCTGAATGTCTTGGCATCTTTTCAGGTGACAGGTTTGGGAGTGGCTCAAGCTTTTCCACATCTTCATACAGACGTGGAGCTTGAGGAAAACAGGCCAGTCCAGGCAGAGCAAGGCCACTGAGTGGAATGAAGTCTTCAGGTATACTGTACTTCTCAAACTCTGGAAGAAATTGAAATGAAAAACGAATGGTTTTAACTACAAGGCAACAAACAGAAGAGCCACAGAGCAGGCCAATGAGGCACATTAATTAGCATGTGCAGGTTTTTTATTCAGGAAACAAAGATGACAATCACTGGGCTGAGTCCTGATTGACCGAACCATTAATGGACTCAAAGGCAGCACAGTGATGCTGCAAAGGCCTTGTCGTTTCTGTTTGAGCTGCATTATACAGTTGATGCCCATACATGTGAAGAGTGGGATTGTGAAGAGTGCCATGGTGCAAATCTGGACCAATTCTCTCATCTCTGCCTTACAATACCGTTAGTTGTCCATATGTGACCCTGTTTGGATGCAAAAAGAATAATATAGATAAACTGAGAACTGTTACAGTAAAGTATCCCTTACCTAGTGGGTCATAAGGGAAGAACTTCTCAATCTCTGGATACTCCTCCACTTTGACCTGGGGAGCATGTTTGACACTGGCTTCCTAAAAGGGAACACAATACTGCATTAGTATATTTGAGATGTTCAGCCCGTAGGTCACGTTACAGCCTGACCCTGCTTTTGCATTGCAGCTCTGTTATGTTACATTCCAACCTGTGGCTTTAAGAGTTTCTTCTCTTGAGTGTTGACACTAGGGGTTGAAGTCATTTTGTTAACAGCCCCAAAAGCCTTACGGCCAGATGGCAGCGGGGTGTGTAAGGTTTTGGCAGTCATGGGAGACTTCAGGAGTTTTTCTGGGAGAGAAAAAGCAACAGTTAATACTGTAGACTTCCACACAGACTTGGGTATATTAAGTCCAGAAGACAAAGTTGAGCACTAAGTTGGCATTTCCATACCTGGAGCGGACTGCAGCCGCTGTCGCATCTTCAGCGTAGGTGCATGGAGACCTGCATTTTCACGCTCAGCAAAGATTATATTTGACATCGTATCTGAAAGTACAAGCTTATATTATCTACTGCAACACACTGCACTAAGCCACCATGGAGGAGATTGTTCTGCGGCAGATATTTTATATATTACATCAAGAAGAGCATTATGGTAGGCATGAATGGCTGTATTTCTTTAAGTTTCGTCAGTCAGACTCTTGTTTGGACCACACAGGTTCATGAAACACCTTAGTATAACCAATTAAAAATGGGAAAATATTTGTCAAGAAAAAACAAATAAATATTTTCCACTTGTTGCTTTTCTTTGTCATGCAGTCATAAAATAAGCTTTAGGTTTTGTACTGTTGAAGAAATTTGAAATTAAATCAAGAGTTTGTTAGGTACAATCCCAAATGTTTGACCAAAGCCAACTCTTGAATTTGAAAATACACCAAATTAAGAATAGTGCTGAATGATATAGGGAATATATCAAGTTGTGATTTTTCTGTTGAGTATATTTTGGAAAATCAAGCTGCAGCAGCTCAATATTTACTGCATATTTAAAACCACAAATGCCATCAAAAGCCCAGCTGTCACAAAGAGGACAGCAGTGTGGCTTATGGCAAACCACAGTGTGCATACCTGAACCACATGGTTTAAAATTAGCAATTCACAAGCATAAACTACCCTTGACAGTTAAACGCAAATTGTACTAAATAAAATTATATTACAGCATTCAGCTCTTTTTTCAAGAGTCACACCTCCTTTATTCTAAATTGCAGCCTGTGCAATTTGCCAGTCATCAATTTATTAGGAGCCCAAAATATACATGTCACAAAAACATGATTGAACAGAACAAAGAAAGCCTACCAGTCAGGGATGCGATTTGACACAGACATGTAGGCCTAAGTTCTAATGGCCAGTCTGTTTACTCAGCACATCATATTAAACATTTAAGTAGCAGCAAAGAGCATTGCACGTAATGGCAAATCTGGCAGTCTTACAGCACCTAAAAAGAAATGATAAAGATCTGCTAGCTTCCAAAAAATAGTGCAGGAGTGTGAGACAATGCAAAGGAAGCTTGCAGACAACAAGAACCACCTCAGTTTCACTTTGAGATGCAAATCAAACCCATATTTTACTACGACACACTGAAGGCCAGGTGTCACTAGAACCTGCAGAAACAGACAGCATTTACACCTGGTACAGTCACAAAGAAAGTACCAGGTTGTTGTTGAAAAGGTACCAGTTGCTTTCTTCTGAAGCACTGAGGACTATCTGGATGAACAAACACAGAAATACTTATCTGCTTGTTGCATGTTGTCTTTTCACTACAATTTAAAAATAATGCTAAATAGTTTAGTTTGTTGTGACAACAGGTTAAAATACACAAAGGCTGCAATTAAGAAAATATGGAGGTGTGACTAATAAATAATGAGTCTAATGCTGTAATTAAGTTTCATTTACTTAAAGCAGAATCTTTGAGAGGTTGTCCATGCTTGTCCATTTATCAGTCTATACTATGTAGTTCATTCATGCATACTATGGTTCAGCTGACATCTCATACATTTGGATTATGTATGATCCTGGGTTTAAACTGTTGTGTCAGTGATTTTGCAAATACGGTACTTTTGATGGTGCCTCATGTGGTAAGGCTCCATCACATGTTGTAAATGTATTAAACATTGAACACTGAACTGAAGATTGACTTGAAACAAATTATATCGAAGATAAATTGCAATATCGGTGACGGAAATTCTCAACTCAGTGTCCACATAGTAATGTGGCAAAAACAAAAGCTTCATCTGCATGCTCTGGGTTTCAGTGGATGGAGTTCATTCAGTTTTAGTAGTAGTTAGCCATCTGTAAAGAGTGTGTGAGCTGTAGTGGAAAACTACTTAATGGAGCTTCAGCTAGGCTTATTATTACCATACTATTTACAGGCAAACATTACAGGTTGCTCCTAACAATTGCAAAACAAAATATCAATTTTCTTGATTCATGTCTTGCTGCAGCTTGTTTTAACCATCACAAAAAAGTTTTTTGTGATGGTTTAAAAAGATGGTACATTTTTGCAAACATAGCCCAATGCTTATCATCAGTCCGGCAGCATTAAACTGCCAGACAGCCCCAGCGTGTGTCCCTCAGGTATCATTAGCATAGCCAACAGGGAGCTAGTGGTTACCTGTGTGACTTCATTTTATGCTAATACATGAACAGCACAAACTGGTGCTACATGCTTAACTGTATCACAACACCTCATTAGCCGAGTTTCGTGATAATTAGCTAAGCGTTAAGTTTTAAAAAGCTAACTTTAACCACAAACAGTCAAGCTGTAATTTACCGTTAACTGGGGTTTCTTTTAGTGTAGCGTTACTTTAGAATACAAGTTCAAATGTTGCCAAATATAAGTTAGCTAGCAAGCTAGCGACCGTACACTCATCTTCGAGAGTTTGTAATTTACTGCTATTAGCCGGATTGGCAACAGTAACTTTGAGTTATCGATACTATATTGACATTACCTCAGTCAGTTGTGCCAAACACCGCCGTTTGCTTCTCGTTTCCAAACCTCAAAGTTGTTATGGTTTGATCGAAGGCTCCCGCGGCTCCTTTTTAAAATCCGTGCCTTCGTCCTATTGGTCGCTGCAGCACACATGACTTAAATGGGCGTTTCCACAAAAGACCGTGCCATCATTTTGTATTTTTACAGTTCAGAAATGTTTAAACTTATAATTGAAGCAATAGAAATGTTTACATAATTAGGAATTTACGCCCATGTCTACGATTAAAGATGCCTTTTCTATTTATAATGTGCTAGTTGCGTTTATTAGCCTTACTTCCTCTCTTTAAACATTTCATTTATGTGTTTATGACTGCACCTTTTTTTTAAAATCATGTCTAGACGTCTGTAGGTTTCCTTTATTACTCTGATTTAGTCTCTTGTTGCTTATTAATCTCAACCGTTTGTAACGTTCATTGACTGCGGTTCACTCACTGCCGTCCCCATCGGACGAACCATGAAAGCATCCTGTGGGGGAGTTCAGAGCGTAGTGTTCATTTAGTCATGAATATCTGGAAGAAAAAAATCCCAAAACACAACTATATCTGCCATTTATAACTATAATCTATAAATGTCACATCTGAGCACAGATATCACTGTGTCGTTTCAAAAAACACCTCGGTAGTAGTAGTAGTGGTATTAGTGGTACATTCCCACTAGGCCATCTCTCGGTGTAACGTTAACGGTGCAGCTTCCTTTGCTACTCAGAGCAGCAGAGGGTTCGTCCTCCGGCTAACAGCTACAACCATGGCGTCAACTGAGATAGCAAGGCAAGCGGTAAGTAGCCTGTTTTACTCTGGGATGCCTTTATTGTTGTAATTACATTCGTCTCATATTTTTATATTACGTATTAAATACGTTTGTAGCGCTTCGTAGGAGAGTGTAGTTTGGAGTAGGGTTAGCTAGTCGCCACCCGCTTTTTGTGCCTTTCACTCGCTATTCCGTTCAGAATTCATTTTATCGTTAATAAATTTGACCAGTTATAATTATGACTATTAGAAATTTGATGTATCCCTAAATTCCCTATAACAACCGGTTTTAAATTAAGGCCCACTTCAGTCGTAGCTTTCTGTTAAAATATTTTCATATTCGTGTGCTAACGCCTACAGATTTCCTGTGCTGGTATCTTTCGCAAAAAATTACCTTCCACACGAAATGGCGCTGTGTGGATTATAGTATGTTTAAAATCAGCGTAGGAGGCTCATATTAGCTAATGTTAATTCGATTGCCCATTATAGAGCCATCGGTAGGCCATTCATTCTGAACGCCCCCATTTCAGCACGGCTACGGTGCTCATTTCCGTTATGTTGTTTCATGTAAGTCCCGTTAACTTTGGGTCGGGCGTTGTCGGAATTGCATGCAAAATATGGGTAAAACAGATTCTGGCTGGTTATAGGCATTAAGGCATGCAATTTGGAAAGAGTGTGTTAAGTTTGCCTGGTTTTTGTTTGGGGGTGAAAAGGAAGCCACTAAACCCAGAGGGAGAGCTTAGAATAGCAAGGTTTTGCAGCTTGATATCCCTTTGCGGCCCAATGAATGAAAACCCGCTGTGTGTAACTTGGCTGTGAGTGTCATGAAAAGCAGGAATGGTTTCAGGAATGTTGCACTTGCAGCTGAAGAGTATAAGCTATTTGTCTAGTCACATTACCCCCGGTTTTCCAAACGCTCCCTCAGCTGTTTAAACCCAATTTCAACTATCCAAATAATCCACAACTGTTTAGCACCACCAGTCTGCATGGTTATTTTAAATTGACCCTCAAACAGAATGTTTTTCTCTCAAAGGCTTGGCAACATTGGACAGCAACACTGTGTTATGTTAAGCCACATAATGGACGGTTGTCTGAGGTTTAGCTGGTTGAGAGCTCCTGCTTTTGCCATGTAATCTAAATTCTTTGCTTTCCTGCACTTCATAATGTAGACGTAGGCTGAAGGAATGAGATTTACAGCGATCGAGATGCTCACCACCAGCCACACGCCCCCACACACATGTAACAACAGTGCTTTTACACTTTGGTGTGAAATGTCACTCTGATCCAGAGATAGACTGTGTGCAAACAGTGTAATAGTGGAGTGATTGGATGTGCAATCAGGCCAAATGAGGCACTTTAATTAGGGACGCTAAGGAAAGTTAGTGCTGACTATGTTAAATGAACTCTTTCCCTGTTATTTAGTAATTCTTGTAATTTCAGAATAATCAGCCTTTCAATTACATATTTCTTCTCAAAGATTTTTACAATTATACTGACACGAACAGCAGTCTGTTTCCATATATGTACATTGTGGTTTCGGATAGTCTCGACTGTGAAGAAAGTCACAACTCAGGAAGCAGGAAGTGAATTCTCTGCACCTGAAGTCAGACTCAGACTAACATGATCACGTATGGCAGAGCATGGGGGACTTTGGGTATGACTTAGTAGTACAATGCGTTTATTCACAGGACTACAATAACAGAGATAAATTTTAGAGTTTTAGAGGGACTCCTACACATGTTTATCACCATAATGCCTTAACCAGGCCATCAGTGCAAAATATGTTCAGTGATTCATGGGTATTACCTGATGCCTCATGTTGATTTTGTTTGTTTTTAGGGTGAAGGAGCACGTGCCGTCCCTCTGGCGGGCCATGTTGGCTTTGACAGCATGCCTGACCAGCTGGTCAACAAGTCTGTCAACCACGGATTCTGCTTTAACATCCTCTGTGTTGGTAAGTGTATTATGTATGAACATGCTTTTCCTCTCTCTGTCCTCAGGCCAAAATAGAACATATTTGCTTCAGTGGAGCTTTGCCTTAAGATGAAGAGCAGTTCAACATCTGACTGGCCTTGGTCCGGTCAGTTTTAGTTACTATGATGAGTAAGATACTCCTGGTTCAGAGAGGAAGCTCAGAAGTGCCTCAGGTGGTTTCATTTTATTTATCAGCACGACTGTTAAAAACATATGTATCATTTAATGTAGTTTACAAGCCTTTAACAGGATATATGGGTCAGTGAGAAATGTTTCCCTGTACACTGGAGTTTATATTGACTCAACAAGTCACATCAGCCTGAGTAAGTGCTGGAATTATTTACTTACGTATACTCAGTTGCCAATTACTTAACATCCTGCTAAAATAGATGCTATCCAAAAGAGCAGTTCAGCAATAAACCCAAGCGTTATGGAGGAGATAATGTTCAGTTTGTGTTACACCAGTTTTAGAGATGTGCTACTTAGATTTTATGGTGATTTTGGAGGCTATAATTTTTGCTGCTGTTTCATTGTGTTGTACTCTAAAAGGCAACATTGCATTAGTCTCTGCCACACACAGTCAAACACTTAAAGCTATTTGAAATCCATAGAGACCTTTTTATACGTTTTCTTTTCTGGAGCATATTCAGTGTCCAGAAAGCCATAGAAATATGTAACCAGTTAGTGTGCAGTTCTCTTAATCTGCCCTTTCTTAGGGAATTGTTTGTTTTCCTCTGAGCTTCCAAAACATCTGCCTTATTCGTATACACCGCGAGTCAAACTTTAGACATATGCCCATGCAGTGCTCACGAATGTACACATCATATGCAATTTTATAGCATATTGTATATAAAATAGGTATCCCAACATAAATAAACAACTGAAAAACCAACTTTAAATAGGACCATTAATACCTCCACATAATAAGGACCATTAAGAAGCGCTGTGAAGTAGTTGTGTTTATGTGCCCATATGTCCTTACAACAACCAGACTCTAATGGTAAATTAAATTTTTGCAATATGTGACTATAGTCTTTTTTTTCTTGCTTGATATTTTGCATATCAGATTTCGGATTGTGATTCTTTATCGGTTTGCTCCAGTTCAGAACAGAGACAAATGTTGTCTGTGAGATTTTGTAAAGCATCTATTTTTGCGATGTGCTGCTATTTAGAGATTGAATACCACAGTGTGAGTATTTTTTTTTTTCGGGGGGAGATTTTTCAAGGTTATCGATATACAGAGTGAAAGGGGGTATAGAGAGAGAGGACCTGCAGCAACTCGAACTCACGACCGCTGCTGGCAACCCTGCGCCCATGTGGTAACGCCTTAACTCAGTGAGCTATACGGTGACCCAGAGTTGTTGTTGTTTTTTTGGAAGATTTTGGTAGTAGAAAATGACTGCCGGCCATTATTAGTGACCTGGTTTTAAGTTGCTTCCATTTCTATTTGGTAGAAGTGAAAAGGCCGACACACTGTTGTCACTCTGTTACTTTTATAATGGTGCTTCTACTACTTACATTTCTACACGCTCGCAGCAAACATTTGTACAAACCATTCAAAAATGGAAGTGAAGATTATGCAGGCTTTTGTTGTAAACTATAAATGCAGTTGTGTGACTCACAACATTTCACAGTAGTATAAGCAATACTTAAGGCAAGGGCACGTGATCTTTTTGTTTAATAGTTACAGTATAATTAATTAAATTCAAAGGAGGAAGGCAAAACTGTAAAGACGTATGGCTCAAAGAAGACTGATAATTCTGCACAGGGGTTTGTTTTTTACTTCGGGAGGTTTGACCTGTCCTGTCATTTTCAGTTGGTCGTCAGTTTCTTCAAGCAGCATGCCAGGTTGGCTCTGCAGTGACCTGACCTTTGCTCAGAAACCAGCTGAAGGACCTAGCATGTGTCCGTTCACTGGATTTTTGAGAGAAAAAACTGAAATGTGAAGCATTGCAAGATATGCTACAAAATCAGCTAACATGCTCAGGCTGTGGGTCAGGCTGGGCTGAATAAAAATAGATTTGTTACAGAGGGAGCTCTGTATCTGAGTCATCTAACAGCCTCTAACAGTAAATGGATGTCAGAATACATCACCAAGCAGCTTTTCTGCTGTTTGCTGGACCTCCAAGCTTTTGAAAGTAATTAATTTAGTCTGTTTATTGGATCACTTTTTCTCCTTTCTTTTTGAGTTTGGTTAAAAAGATGTCAATGTCAGTGTCAGAGTGACGAGCTTGATGTTAAATGTATCAAAAGCTAATTGAATAAAAGAACGTATCATTGTATTTCTATTGATTTTGGAGTTAGGAAGGTAAATTAATACACACTGTCATATAAGTGGAGGTAGAAAAGGACCGTTTTGTGTGATTTAAATGATGTTATAGTAAGATCAAGACCCCAGTAAGATGATGCATTTTCTCTGTGCAGGTGAGACGGGTCTGGGCAAGTCCACTCTGATGGACACACTGTTCAACACCAAGTTTGAGGGTGAGCCCACTCAGCACAACCAGCCAGGAGTCACGCTCAAGTCCAACACCTATGAACTCCAGGAGAGCAACGTCCGCCTCAAACTCACTGTTGTCAACACCGTGGGCTTTGGAGACCAGATCAATAAAGAAGACAGGTAAAGCAGTCAGGATAACTGTCACACCTTTGAGGGAGGAATGTCTGATCCCAGGAGACAGGTGTCTTTTCTAAGGCTCTGTCTTTGGGAGCAGTATTGCAGCAAGTAATCAGAAATCCACACTTGATTGTGGACATTCCTGACATACAGCACAATAACTCTGTGAGTGCTTGAAGCCTTTTCAGAGCTCAAGTGTCATTCAGTCCTGGCCTCTTCTTTTATAGGATGTGGTCTCAAGTCTCCATCTCAAGTTGTTTTCTTGTTAGTTTCAAAGAACCAGCTTTATAAAGAAAAATCTGATGTCGATGCTTTACTATCTGGCCTCAGCAGGATATCACAGCCTCAGGGTTTATCCTGGTGTCAAAGAACATTTTAGCTGCTGTTTACACCCATGAGATTTTGTTACCAAACATTCCAAGATGTAATTGCTGACTCTGCTCCCGAGGTAAGTAAAGGAAAAGGATGATATCATGTGAACAACAACGCTGTAAGTTCTCTGTAATGGGAATGCTGTGGTTGTTTGCAAGTTTTACACTGTTCAAATTGCAAATTGCAGAGGAAGTAGCATGTGCTTACTCCGTTTTACACAATAACACACTTGTGGTCATGTGAACTGCTTCAGGCATAATATCCTACAGTATGTATGCAAGTTGGGTTTCATGTGTTTGTGTGCCCGATAGGGTGGATGTCATTTGAAGCTTCCTCGTTGCTTCGGGTCATTATCTATCTCAGGTTTATTTTCTGTTTGTCTTTACAGTCGTTTTTAACATATGACTCCCAAACATTTGGTTGTCAGGCCGTCTCAAATGGATGCAAGCCTTTGGGGGTTTGGGTCATTCAGGGCTCAGGCCGCACCTTCTCTCCAGATGAGACAATCTTTTCTCACAGAGACCAAAAGTGACTCGACTGTATCAGCTTGTTGAGTTAAAAATTACTAGTGTGTACCAGGAAGTTGCTCTCAAAAGACTGATAAAGTGTGAGTACCAGGCATACAACATGAGTTGTGACATCAATACTTGACAGTGCAGTATGTTAACAGTTACCATTATTACTAACAACACATTAAAAGCAATTTATTGATGCTGGGCTCCTAATTTTTCCATCCTGCGATGGCTTTGTAGTGATTTAGATTAGTCATGTTTTTACTCATGATAGCTGACCAACTGATCCCAAATGCCCTGGAAAGATGATGTGGTATTTACTCAAGTTATTTAGTCTAGACTGAAAGGCGCACAATGGATTATGGGATGCTGTTGGCCTCAAAGAATACTGTGTCTGTTTCTTGTAAATTCAAGTTTGTGCTAAAGATGGCTAAATTTCTTAGCTACAGAGGGAAGATCCTTTAAACTCTAACACTTTTGACATACTGATGCTTTTCACAGATACATATGACTGTAGTGCTGTCAGTGAGTCTCCTGAAATTAAACAGCAAGTATTTTTAAAATCTTATTTATTTTTCCTGAGTAAAAAACCCAGCAACTGCTGGTTCCAGTTACTCAGATGTAGTGATTTAATAGGTTTTATTTTGTAAAGTGCAGGTCTTTGGGCTTTAGACTGTTAGTTGGACAAGTCAAGATATTAGAATCTGAACAATGATAGACATAGAATAATTTATAGATTAATCAGTCAAACGATTAATTTAGTAATTGGTAGGTTAGTTGAATGAAAATAATTGTTGGTTGCAGCCCTAGATGAGTTATAAACGCTGTGAAATCTTTTGGTAACAAAGTTTTAGTAATGCAGGGCAGTGACAAAAGAAGAAAAGCTCAAATTGCTTCCCTATCTCACCTGTTTTTACAGCTACAAGTCCATTGTGGAGTTTATTGATGCCCAGTTTGAAGCATATCTACAGGAGGAGCTGAAGATCAAGCGCACGCTACACAGCTACCATGACACCCGCATCCACGCTTGCCTGTACTTCATCGCTCCAACGGGACACTCCCTCAAATCTCTGGATTTGGTCACCATGAAAAAACTTGATAGCAAGGTGAGCTTCACTTCATTTCATCAAATTGCTTTCATCAGCCAGATTCCGTTTTATATCTCAAAGTTTCAACTGGAATTAGTTTTTCCATCAGTTTTAGACCAATTCCCACTAGTGTTACAGTTTAATAATGACTCTTGTAATGTAACAGCATTACACAGTTAATTTGCTGTAGTACAGAATTTCCACATTAAAAGCTGTGGTGTCAAAGTTGTTATTTTTTAGCATTCAATTAGAAGGACAGTTGGGCTACAGCTGTATGGTGTTAAATAATAACTGTTATAATGCCTATAAACACATTTACTGCAGCTTGTCATAGATTTACTGGAGGTAAATCCTTTGGCACTGCATGACTGTTTGCAGCATTTGATCTGTCTACTCTAGTCATGGGTCATAAACCTTTTCCAGGCCATCTGCCTGAATGCAAATTGGCTCTGGTCTTGTTCCTGCGTCAGTGTAGGTCAGCTGTGAAATTCAGTCTGCTCAGTGACTGCAGCCTCGGTTTTGTGAGGTCCTTTCCCTTGTAACTTATTTGCATGGACCTACTGGCTTTTGTACAAAGAGCCGGCTTAGTGTTTGCCAGAGCAGCTGTGCCCTCCAGCAAGCACTTACAACATCGTGATCCAGAGCAGAGCCTCCGAAGTTTATACATTCACCTTGAGGGGCATTCAAACAGTGCTCTGCTCAAGTGTCCTCGAGCAAAACTTTGAATCCTTAACAGACTTCAGGATGCAGTGAAGTATTTTTGTTCACATGACCCGGAGCATCCCTTGCTATTAGTTAAAGGGGCCCACGTTTGGAGAACAAATAATGTGGGATTGTGTGGGTGACATTGCACTGAGAAAATACTTGTGTGGGAGTGAAATTCGTATTTCCACCTGTCAGTTGTAGGTACATATCTGAGACTGACCCTACATGTTTTTTCCAACCTCCTGAGCTCTGTATAAATGTCATTGTTTGGATAAAATGGATAGCATAAATGCTGTTGAAATCATTTGACTCAGTCTTAACACCATGTTTGGAGAGCTTTTAAGTGATCTGGAGCAGGAGATGGAAGCCTGCTGCTCTCTTTGCTGCATTTACTATTTTTATCTCTGAACTTAAGAATGTATAATTGTCTGCAGTTCACAAAGGCCTGATTTTACAGAGATACTGGAAGTAGAGACAGGTTGTGCGTTGTGATGAAATGATGAAGTGAGCACCTTTTTCTTTCTGAAACTGTGTTTTAAATCACTTGTGCAATCTGGGGAAATAAAGGAAAACAGTATATTTTATTTTGTCACTAAAACTAAATGTTATTCAGTTAGAGGTACTCCTCCAGAGTTGTTTGATTTGTGATGTGTTTGTAACCTTTTAGACTTTCAAAAATACACAACTAAATTTGGATTAAGAAATGTAGGTGAAGTTTTCAAAAGACAGAAGTTTTAGCTTCATATCTGAACAGTTTGTTCACACCTTGTTGTTTGTCAACTTGCATTAAGTCTCACCTCATTTCTCGACTGCAGGTCAATATTATCCCAATCATTGCCAAGTCGGACGCCATCTCCAAGAGTGAGCTGGCCAAGTTCAAAATCAAAATCACCAGTGAACTGGTCAGCAATGGAGTGCAGATTTACCAGTTTCCCACTGATGACGAATCTGTGGCAGAGATCAACTCCACCATGAATGTAAGGCTCGCCATCAGCTTTCTATCTGTATCACATTCATTTACACAATTTATACTGCTTGATTCACAACAGAGAGAAGGCAAGTGGTCGTGTTCGTCATTTTAATCCTAAGCAGATTCGGTGATTTACTCAAAACATTTCTTCATAACTTTGACCAGCAGAACAGCATGTAATGTGGAGTCAGGACAGGCATCGTTTGTGTCTGCTCAGACTGTCAGGAAGCTGCCCCATGCAGGGAGGAGTGTGTTCAGAGCAGCACAATCAGTCAGCTCACTCTGCAGGAAGCCGGCAGTGTGGGAAAGGGCTTGTGTCCACTGACAGATGAGCCAAGGCTCACTGAGCTGTTCATGAGCCCTGATCTGTAGAAATGCCTCAACTCTCCTTAACTGATTCTATCAGACCGTTGCCTCTCGGCTATTTTTGTACAGTCTGACCACGGCTCTGTACTGATGTTCCTGTCAGAGCTGTTGCCCAGTGTCTGTGAAAACAAGCTCTTTTCAAGTTACACGAATACAAATAATACATTTTCTTGTTGTTGTTGTTTTTTTTGACACGACATTAACCCTGCATCAGGATGTATCCTTTTTGAATCCTGGTGCAGCAATACTCTCGTTTGAGCAATGAAATGTTAGCAAACCTGCAGTATCTGTCTGGTTTTCTGGGTTTTCTGTTAATAGATGTTGAAGAACTTTCAGGTGCATTTGGCAGTACAGTAATGATGCTTTTCTCTTCTGCTTCACAGAGCCATTTGCCGTTTGCTGTAGTGGGGAGCACAGAGGAAGTGAAGATTGGGAACAAGATGGTGAAGGCCCGACAGTACCCCTGGGGAACGGTGCAGGGTAAGCTTGGATTATGTCCTGCACAGGAAATGAGAGCAGGCACCCTCTCGCCAGAGCTGCTGCAGCTACTCCCTCCCTTTATATTTCTCATCAGCTGCTGCGAACTAGCCTAATAACCAGTTATATAACCTCATTTAGATGCAGCACCCTCTCTGCCATCATACTGTATATCAGAGCAGCAGCAGCTCTTACAGAAGTTTAATGCCACTAATGATGTTTCTATTGATCTGTTACTGAATTACTTAGTCTATAGTGGAGAGTATTTAATGTATTGCAAATAGACCATGCCATCAATACTTTCACCTCACAGGGGGAACTGACATGCCTGCAGCGCTCAAGTTATGCTGATTTGATCTGACGTTATTTGTTACGTCATAAATGCTAATATTATCAAGTCCGTGTGCATGTTTATAGGTGTTAGATGGTTTGCCCTGTCCAGCACATAGAGTCTGTAAGGATGTGGATAGTTTTGGGTTGGTTTTGTGTATATAGCTGCAGCTTAAACTTATTGTAATCATAGATGGGCCTGTGGGTTTGCTTGATCTATAAAAGGTCACAAAGTTGTAAATATACTAATCAAACATTTCTCAGAGTTCAACATAACATCTTAGAGTGTTTTGTTTTGTCAAAAAAATGCAAAGTTATTCAGTATATTACGATATAAAACAGAAAAATCCTGATATTGGAGAAATGCAACCACAAGATAGTAAGGCTTTTTTTTCCATAAATCACTGCAGCAGTGAAATGATTAATCTGGTTTTGTTCTCCAGCAAATTGGATTTAAAATGTATTTTTGGGTGTTTATATCCACATCCAATAGCATAAGCAGAAATGGTAGCCCTTTATGTACATAACACCAAAAGGGTAAACAGGGCTACAGTTTCCCCATTGTTTACCCAATATGGATATGAACACCCACAGAGCTCAAAGTCAGCACTTTCACCTCACCTTCATTGTTTCATTTAAAATTCAAAGTGCTGGATTACAGTGAAAACAGTGAAAATCATACCACTGTCCTGATACGTGTGGACCGCGCTGCATAATATTAGTGCCCGAAGGCTCTAACTGACATTGAGTCTGTTTATCCCAGACTGACTGCTGGCATGCATGTGTACTCACATGATGTCACATGGTTTGTAGAGGCGTGGTGCCCGAGTCCGTCCAGAAACAGAATCAATAAAGAAGCCACGGGACATGAACACGATTCTGTTTTGCACTGGCGCTGTTTGTTGGAATGATCCTCTTATTTACACTCTAAAGTTACAATACATGCAATTTTGAGTTGTGATATAATGTAAACATTCAGTGATGTTTCTCCTGTACACTTCCTGCAGTATATGTTGTTCACAGTAAATAGGATGCCCTCTGATATGTTTGATGAAACATGCATGTGTTTTTGTGATCTGTGTCTCTCCCAGTGGAAAATGAGAATCACTGTGACTTTGTCAAACTGCGAGAAATGCTGATCAGAGTGAACATGGAGGACCTGCGAGAGCAGACACACACACGTCATTATGAGCTCTACCGCCGCTGCAAGCTGGAGGAGATGGGCTTTAAGGACACAGACCCTGACAGCAAGCCCTTCAGGTAGTACACTCAAGATGCTTCTTGGAGCTTGACATGTGATTTTCTTTGTTTTTCTCTTGCTTGCTGCCTACATTGGCTTATTTCTACTACAGCTGGGTGAGGTAGCTTAAAAATTATGACAATAAAATGTTTAGGATTGAGGATCTTGACCAATTTACTAAAAACTCATGAAAAATAATAAAGCAAACAATAATTACCTCAGCTCAATGCATATTAAATAAAGAAAGCAAGTAAAACCCAAAGGCACATGGAGGGCAACCAGGGTGAATCTTCCGCACTGCATTGAGTTTAAGCCTCCTACTGTCTAGCGAGGACTTGGTATCACCAGACAGGGACCCTGCTTAAGCTTCTGTGTGCACCTAATCAAATCCGTCCCTCAGAGCAGGCTGCGGAGTGCATAATCTAGGTCGAGGTGATGGGGGCACAGGGTCGTGGGTGTTTCTTAACCGTAAAGCACATCTCATAAGGGCAACCATCAGTCCTGACGAATGCAGCCTCGAGCTGACAAACAGAGGCCCCATCAGCTGTGAACTAGTGTTCCTTTGGAGACCTGCACTGAAGCCACAGGGAGCGATTGAGGGCAAAGGGGTTCCATTATCAAGGGATGTCACAGGCTGCTTATGAGCCATGGAGGGAGCACACTTGGGCTCTGTTCGTGTAACTGAACTTTGCATTTGCATTTTGTGCTTTTGTAGCAGTTTGCATCTAATGCAATAAAAAGAAATGATCAAATATTCTCATTGGCAATTTTCTTATTGCTGTTGATGAATGATCTCTTGCTAATACATATTTCAATTGTTTTATCCCCCAGGCCTAATTTCTGTTTATATCTCAGTTTCATTTTTAATTTTCTGCCTCCATTCATCATTGGTACCTTTTGTTCTTCATATTGTGTGTATTTATATATTATGTGGTACACTGGACTGTTCAGTGTAATGGTTCATTAATATTCATTCTCTTTTTCCTCTGCCAGCCTGCAAGAGACATACGAAGCTAAGAGGAACGAGTTCATGGGTGAGCTGCAGAAGAAAGAGGAAGAAATGAGGCAAATGTTTGTCCAAAGAGTTAAAGAGAAGGAGGCCGAGCTCAAAGAAGCAGAAAAAGAGGTAAATATAAATGCATCAATAATCTTATTCTGTTTAAGGCACATGTTTGCCCTTTGTCTTAATTAACACAGAGCTACTGTTTCTTTTGTTACTCCTACATAGCTGCATGAGAAGTTTGACCGTTTGAAGAAGCTCCACCAGGACGAGAAAAAGAAACTGGAGGAAAAGAAGAAGTCCCTGGACGACGAGCTCAACACGTTCAAACAGAAAAAGACTGCTGCAGAGCTCTTGCAGAACCAAGCCCAGCAGGCGGGGGGCTCCACCACACTTAAGAGGGACAAAGAGAGGAAAAAGTAAGTATTGTTCTCTTTCCCCTGTCTTTACCCTCACACCACAGGAGACCAGCTTTGGCCCAACTGGAGAAGCCAGGATACTCTGAACCCTGAGGGATGTTGAGAGTGCTTTTCCAAATTAGTTTTTTAAGCGCTGATGAAAGAATTAACTTCAAAATTTTACGTTCATCTCATCACTACATGGTTATTAGTGTTTTTGTCCGACTAAAAGCACTCAATTATCACACTCCTTAATTCTCTGGGAAATATTTATAACTATTCTGTTCGACTTCACGCTACTCTTTATTTCTGAGAGGCAGATGAATGCTCCAGTTCACAGTCCAAATAATAACAGAGGTTATAGCTAGCACTGAATTCCATGATAAGAGAGCTGACCAGAACTCATAACTCAACACCAAAGATGAGAGGAGCGAAGAGGGAGGCGAGACCAGGGAAAATGAAACACTGGTCTCATCTAAATAGTTGAAAGGTAGCCAGCTGACAGCACAGTTTGATTAGCGAATTCCAGTCAGAAATCATCGCTCTGCAATTAAATGCTGCTGTCACCACGAAATGAAATGCTTTGAACATGTGTGTAAACAGCTTTATTACAAGGCTGTTAATAATTACAGTTGCGATAGCTGGAAAAGGAGCTGTTGGTAACGATTTCTGCTGCATTGTGGAAAATATTTCTTCATCCCATCAGTTCTATAGCAGCTTCAACCGCCAGCGCTCTCACTTTTCCAAATCCTTTATTGGTATATCTGACATTGTTGTTGTTTATACCAATAGTCGTGTGAGGCAGTTGTGTTCGAATGTATCTCCAATGTGCTCATGACATTGTTGATGCCTTCACGGTATCATGTGCTGAACTCCTGGTTGTGTGTTGAAGCTGATGCGACTCCGTGCCTGTTTAGAAAAGGAAGACGACACTTGCACTGAGAAGGTTCCTGTTGCTTTGTTTCTTCCCTGTTCGTTCATTGTCTTCACAGTCACTTCTCCTCTGAATGAGCTCTGCCTGGATTTCTTTCTCCTCAGAAAGACACAGCTGTGCAACTCAAGCTCTGTCTTTGGGTCACTGATTAAAACCGACTAGTGAGGCCTTGCACTTGAAGTGTTAACAGCATAACAATTACGTTTATCTGTATTTAACCTTCAGGCGAATGTCAGTGTTTTCTTCAGTCCCCAGGAAATACAGTTATTTCTGACTGCTTGTTGTGCAGATGTGAACATGTCCTGTGAGTGCATGTGTCACCCATGTTGCATCCATAATGTTTTCCAGTTAACTCCTTCCACAATTGCTGCATGCTGCATGAGGCACCTTTTCTGGTAAGACTCTCTTCTTGAGTTACACGACCAACAGACAAAAATCTAACTAATAACTATCTAAATATGGCGTCAGGGATTTGCTTGGTAAACATGTTAAGTTACTATATGCAAACTGATAAACACATGGTTTTAAATGCTAAATTGTCTGTTCACTGGAGTAAAGGAGTATTTTATAAAGTGTATAAAGTCAGCATTTCAACCCTACAGTAATTTAAGATATTTTAAAGCTCAAATGCTTAATCAGTGATTAGAAAGAAAACTACCGGCAGATTAATCCTTTCTGAATTTCCCAATTAGGATTCAACCACAGTCAAATAACCATTTGAAACCTGTTAAATATCTGTGTCTTAATTGTGTGCATTTAATTTGCCCATCAAAGTTATTTAAACGTGATGCCATCTGAGAAATGGGTAATTCAGATATTTTAGTGCTGCAGACTTGCAGTATTTCATGGTAACATCTGTGCCGATCATATCCTTGAGCTAGCAGTGTTTACCGTCCCTGTGCCAGCTTCTAAATCAACCACTTTATTAGATCGCCGCACACCCATTTGATGTACTGCTCCATCTGCCTCCCTAAATCCACAACAGTGTCTTTTTTTCTGCAACCCTCCCTGGTCCTACCCTCCCCGGCCCTGCCATCGCACAAAGAGCCATTCAAGGCTGAACTGAAGAGAAACTGAGACTAACAGGTCACACCAGAGCAGCACACAGCCTCAGGGCCCATCTCTGTTAATAGAGATGACATGTTTGGTTGATCTCACAGCCATATGACGACCCCCTCTCCCTCCCTCCCTCTTGAGTGGATACAAAAGCCAAATCCACAGAGAGATGTTGTTTAGACTCAACCACTGGGGATGGTAGAAGAGAATGAAGACATCTGTCTTGCAATCTGTAAACTCCTCAAGCGTCCCAGGGCTGTTAAAATAGCTGAAACAAGATGTTGTTTGATGAGCAAAGCACCGAGGAAGACAATCAGATTCACTGTTTAAAACTCAGGGGTGGGACAAAGGCCTTGAAGAAGAAAAGAAAAAACATTCATTTAATGAGACAACTGTACCTGCACTCTCACCTCTACACTCAATCCTTTTAGGTTGCCTCGAAAGCATGTTTTCCTCTAAATGCCACTTGGTCACTAATGTTGATGTGATTTCACCGATGTGAAACTGTGTGTCGTGATGATGTGTTTAACTCAAAGAAAGCAATAACAGCCCTTCTCTCTCATTTCCAGCTAAGGATTCCTGTAGAAAAAGTGCTCCCTTGTGGCCATCCTGCTGTGAATGAGTTCCCACCCCCATCATCCTTTACAGTACCCTTCCTCTTCCTCACCCATACCCCATAATTCAATCCTCCACATGCCCTCTCCTCCCACTCTGTGGAAGACGCTGGGCATTGCTATCAGTTTGACATCACGTTTATTTGCTGAATGATGCTTGTCTATTTTGTGGGTTGTACAAGCAATTATTCAGCTTTGTCTTTTTTATGCAAATTTACAAAATGCATTCCATATTTGTTTATTATTCAGTGGTTCTTTGCATGTTGTGAGCTTTTTTAAATATTAACATACATGACTACTGCTGTGATGGGCAGAAATGTATTTAGGCTAAAGAGAAACATGCATCAAGCAGGGGGGACCCCAGTGTGAATGTAAACTGTTTGATCTGCAGTAGAGGAAATGATTAAAATCTTTGAGTATTAATGTTACATAAAACTAAAACACCTTCAGAAGAAAGGGCCTTTACAATCTCCATCGAAGAGCAGATTCTAAAATAGCTAATCATCAACAAAAGCTCTGGTTGAAGAAAAACCTACTTTTACTATTTAGTCATTGAGCTGTTGTTGGATTGGTTCGGTATTAGCTTAAAGTTTTAATCCGTAAGATTTTAATTTTGGCTGATTTGGCGACACGTGGCTGCGGTTTTAAAAGCAAGTGTGTTTTTCTACTACAACAAACACTGACTGGGCAGCTACTTTATTTTTAACTAGTTTTTAAGTATTTTTTATGTTTTTAAATCTGATTTCATCTTGTGCAAGTTGTTAGAAGTTAAAATGCTTATTTCTTACATGCATTTTTTGATTAACAGTCACTGTTTATGCTAATTGGTGAACTGATGAATAGTTCCTTTCACAATAAAAGCTAACCTGTGAGTTTCCTAGTTGCATGCTTTTAATGTGAAGCAGCAACAGTTGAAAAGATCACTAATACAACCCCAGAGGGATCAGAAGGATAAAACATTAAATGAATTTCAAACACAGCAGGTTTTGATTGCATAAAATCTTGAACATTATAACTTCAAAAGCTCCTCTTATTATTGCCTCAGCCTTCTAGACTTTAGACTTGGAATAATAAATGAACTGGAGATTTATTTTACTTCCCCTTGCTGATGTTGTTTCACTTTAGCCTGATGCATGAGTAGATGTGAGCCTAATCTCTTTGCCACCTCTCTCATACCTCATTCATTGTCATGTGTTATGTGCATACTTGTATTAGCTTTCACATTTGCACTTTGTTTTATACCCAAATGTGATGTTTTATATATTAATGTTGTCAGTGCAATTGTAACTTTCTTTTTTATTTTACTTACTATGAAGGCACATTTAGAAGTCAGTCACCATGATGTCCATTGTCCTGCAGGGACCAGTGTTGTTTGTATCAGTGTTTCGCATAAAAGGAAAACTCTCAAAGGAAAATAAAGGCCAATTTTTCACCAAATGTTACAGCTGTGGCCATAATCATTGTGTATTACAACTATTGCTGTAAATTAGGAGCTTAAATGAAGGTTTAATGAACTGGTGGATGAAGTGGGTATGCAGGATTTAAATGAAGTAGCAAGAGATTGTTGGTGAATTTGCATTGATTTAATGCTGATGCCAGTGAGCATAAAACCCTTATGTCTGGAGGACATAAGATTTCTCACAGCTTTGCTTAATATCCTCGTTCCATTCGACCTAAAATCTCCAGGTATGTTTATTTCCTGATGCTCAGCACCATCAGGCATCTGTTGACCTCAGTTATCCAAGGATTTTTCTTGCCTTGCAGAAGAGAATTGCATAAACAGTCAATTCCACATGATACCAGGGACAAAGTGCATCAACAGAAGAGCAGTTCTCTCCTCTTAATGCTCAGCTCACTGGTCTGTGTGGTTTCACTTTCCTTTGCAGTAATCCCTGGCTCTGCACTGAGTAGGTCCTCAACCCTGAGGCTTTGCTAAGGGACCAGCCTTTGTGGGTACTGAGTACCTCAAATGTGACCAGAGGCTTTGTGGACCCCATCCTTCAGGGTTTCTAAATCATTACCTGCTCTGCTATAATATGGGTTAATGTGGATGTGCTTCACTGCTGCTCTAACCTCACCTTGAGCGACCTAATCCTTGATTTACTGCCTCTGCTTATGCCTACATGTACTGTTTTTTTGCTGTGACTAACACCTTTTCCACTTCATGTGATGGAGACGACTGGCGCACTTGTTCATTTATTGATCTAGCTGGATAGTATTTGCATTTTTGTGCACCTGAGTGGACCACAGAAAGGATGATCATAATCACAACGTGGCCACAATATAATCTCATGTCTTTTTTACTTTAATGTATTGTTTGACTGATCACAGGGATTTTACCACCCTCACTTTGTATTAATGGTAATCAGACTTTAAAGCTGTTCTCTCCCTGATTTCTGATTCACTTCCAAATCTTTTTTTTTTTTTTTCTGGTAAGTGTTCCTGCTTTGCCATCTTCTCTAACTGCCGGCTTTGTTTCTCTTTGTCTCTTCAGCTTCTTTTAATCTGTCTTGACCACCTGAAGAGGGGAATGCAGCTTCAGCAAGAACTAAGCACCCTTTACCTCTTCCTGTTTTTTCTCGCTGTGTCAACCTTTTTATTCTCCCCCCCGTTACATCTCCTTTTGTTGAATATGGCCTTATGTGGACTCGCATGGTATTTCTGACCACCTAATGAAGCTCTAAACCCAGGCAGGTGGGGAACCGGGCACAGTTTAGATCTGTTATAATGTCTTAATGTACATAGGGAGACTCTTGTAGTTAACAGGAAGTTGTCAGGTGGGGTTCACCCATTTCCAGGACTCAACATGTGAAATCATTATTTGGTCTTTACTTGAAATGAAATAGCTATGACCTGCACTATGCACTCATCTTTTCATTAGGATTCTAAATAAGAATGTAGGATAAAAACGCTACGTCAAGGCTTGCTGGATAAAAACAAACAAAAGAAGGACAGAAGCACTTAATGCACTGTGTGTGTAATGCATCACAAATTACAGCATAACGACTTGATGTGTAGGAATCTCTCGCTTTCAAGTGTTTTGAGCGTCACAATTAAGTTAGAGTCATAGTCATGCAAAAGCCAAAGCAGCGTTTTGGGTGCCCATGTTTACATGTCCCAGTAGAATACCATGGAGGTCACATGTCATGGCCTTTTATTACACATTGTGCTTTAATATTCACCAGCCTATTCTATATTTTGCATGCATCTTTTTTTTTTTTAAATTTAATTACTGCTGTGATCTTTGACCTGCTTGTTTTAATCCCCGAAATAACTCAAGTTTGGCGGTCTGTTTCCTTCCATTGCTGTTTTCTTCAAACTGGTGCATATTATTATTATTATTATTAATGTATATTTGCTCTGTCCTATGATTTCAGCTCCCATTTTGCCAAATATTAGCTATCAGATGGAGTTGAACTGAATCCCAGATAGGAGTATTAAAAAAATACTCGTGCATTTATATAATTTATAAGGATATATTTTGTGTATTGAAGTGGAGACTTGTTGTTTATTACCTATGACCTTTGGACGTGACTCTGAGTGTAAAATGACATTTTGGTGTCAGGAATTGCCATACATTTTTCTAGTATCAGTCATCACCTCTTGTAGTCAGAACCTCTCCCACACTACAAATTATTCAGTATCTTACTTTAGTTTGATTCCATTGATGTACATTTTGAATAAAAAATATGATCCAAACATACTCAGCTTTTGTCTTTCATTTGCAGCATTGTAACATCATGGTTCACTAAAACCTTTTCGCTCTTTAACATTCATTTTCTTTGATATCTAGTTTTTATGGGGCTGTAAAATCTTAATGTTCAGCGAGCTGAGCAGTTCCTTAAACTTTAATTAACCACGGGGAGATGCATCTTATCTTTAACAATACAGCTATGGCCACAATGGCAGCATTAAAACACACATAATTATTTACAGCATTCACAGAAAGCACGGGAAAAAAGAATTTGAGATTCATAAAGAAACTCAGTTGTATTAAATATATTACAGAAAGTTAATTGTCTTCATCAGCATATTACAGGAATTTATTCATTAAAGCTCTGCGATAATGTGGGACTGTTTTTAGGTGATGAATAATTAGAACAGAAAATTATAATGTGGAGTGTAAAGCACGTTATGTCTACTTTACATAGAGAAATATCTCACTTCTTGCTCTTTATTTTTATTTGACAGCTGTAGTTACCAGTTATTTTGCATAAAGATGCATTACTTGTTGGCTAAATTTACTGATACTTTTTTGGGGTCTTTTTTTTTACCCTTTTACAGATAGAAGTCCTGCCTTAAAAACAAATTATTGAATTAAAGAACATGAGTATTAGTGTGAAAATGTACTTAAACTGGTAAAAGTGAGGCTTATTTATATACTGCTAAATCATGAATCATAGATTATTATTCCAAACCAAAGTAAAGTACAAACATGCAATCTTTTATTTTGAAGGAGATAATGGAAGTACCCAAGTAAAGTAAGCTGGGGTGAGATGCACCATAATTCTCCTCCTGACTGCAAGATACAGCCAGTTTTTATTTCAGGTATTTTCTTAGATGATCGTGGCATTTCTTGTCATAAATGAGTAGTGAAATAATTTTACAGGTCTGAGGAAATCAGAAGTGGTTTGAGGTAAATTGGTGTGTTATTTTGACAGTTCATAATAAGCTGCTGTGTTTTGTTTTTCAAAATAAAGATGGACATGAACAAACTTTCTTTTACTGCTTACATGACAGTCATTCACCACTTTAACAAAAAAAAAAACCAATCCCTATGTGCAACTTACTTCATGTTACACTGATAACGCTATGTTTTATGAGTTTGCTGTGTCACTATGTATATTCTGAAATGTTTATTGCATATCAGTAATATAAATATCAGTGATAATAAAGTTATCGTGCACTTGTCCAATTATGATTTTGGCCTGAGCCCATCAGGCAGAAATCAATTAGCAATCCTTAAACAAAAAATGAGGAATAATTTCTGTATGTGTTATCTAACAATCACGTTGCAGTTATCAAAATGTGAAAAAAGCTAATCTTATGTTTAAGTTAAAAATTGTGACTGATCTTTTATTTTTCTTGGATGCTCCTTTTCAGAGACTTCTACATTTACTTTCAGCGTCACAAATATGTGGTGCATTATGAATTAACTACACTCTAAATTTCTCCAGTGAACCATACTTCTTGACTACATATTATCTTGAAATCAATATATCTATATATCAAGAGTCAATAACATTTTTCTTAAGGTGAGTGTCTTACCCTGGTTTGCCTCACATGTACCATAAAGGTTGCTGTTCACCACTGCAACATGGACATCACACAGTAATACAAAATTACCTTTAGTTAATATAGACAGACAGTTCTACATAATGCGGAAACTCACTTTAGTTTAGTTTTTAGAACAGATGTTTTTTTTTAAATCTTTATTATTCAGTATGTATTCATCTGTATACAAAAGGCTTTACAGGAAATGATCAAAGCAGCTTAATACAATAACACTAAGAGAGTGAGAGAGACGAAGAGAAGCAAATAAATAATATTAAAACAAATATGTACACATACTAAATCAATTTAAAATCACAGACTCATTTCCAGACCACATGAGACCTATGACACCACATGACCTGAGCTCTGACAGCAGCCTGACCGCCGCAAAGCATTCTGGTCCAGTGCGGTGACAGACGCCATGATTTTACTTTAGCCGGAGCAGAAAATGGATGCTTCCTGCTAGCTGGATGGATATCTGTGGCTGCCAGCAGGTTGTGCGTCGCGTTTTTCTCCCCTTATCACGGAGAATCCCCTCAGAGGACACGGACCGGCTTGTCGGTTTGCTCATGAGCCGCGTTGAGTCTGAAAACTATTTAAAAGTGAATGAGCAGAGTGTCGCTGCTCAAGTGGAGCCGGAGGCTACACGGGCAGCTAGCAGGCTAATGCTAGCATCCAGTAACGGACTGGGAGAGGATGCTAGCTAAAAGAGGCTAGCACGTTCATAATAATAGCCGGCTGACCATAAAAAATACTTCCTGCTTAGCTGAACAACAGAGATTTAAGTCGGACCGGAGGCTACACCTAAAGGTAACAATATCTGACAAATAAAGACATTTAAACGTTGTTAAATGTACTGTTTAGCTTTAAACATGTTTTCTTATGAGAGATGGACCCTGTCGGCCTACTGCGTCACTCTGTCAAAGCTTTGTGTTTTCACTTAATCCAGCACTTTTTCCAGTCCTTAGCATGGCAGATTTTAATTATTAAATAGTGTGTTACATTACCTGTCCCTGCACGTAGTTTGTATTTCAGTCCCTGCTTGCTGCTGGTAGGTGGAGCCTCTGCAGACAGCATGGACTCAGTATGTCCCAATGTTTATGCTCTCAGCTTAGAAAAATTGATCACACCACATGTTGTTTTCTTTATTAAGTGTCCACAAGAGGTCTCTGGCATTGATAATTTAATATGGATTTGATTAATTGGAGCATTTTATAAAATACATTTAAAAACACACTGTAATTGAATACATTTATACATCATTCATAAAAACCTGGTGTATTGAAACTAAAAAAATTAAATTCACAGATTGCTGGAAACATTTTTTGAGTACCCATTATTTTGGGCAAAAGTTGCACATGTAAATCCAACAGATAATCCAAACTAAATTATGATTTACCAGTGCCTAAAAGAAGATAGTTGTGAGACGACAAGAAGACGGCTACCTTGGTGCATAATGAAGAGGGATGCTGTTAGAGAGCCATTGCTAACCAGCTTAGAATCAACAAAACGGCTGTCTATTAAGGGAAAAATACAGTATAGATAAAAACGGCTTAAGAAGAGGCAGAAAGGGTGCTCACAGTTGTGTAATAATTATTTGCTAAGCTGTATGTCTTATCCATTTGACTGATGTCTGACTTATAAATCTCGTCCTCAATAACAGGTATGGCCTGGATTTGATTTGGACGGTGCTGGTGATGGCAGAAGGGACTGACACTGGCGAAATGCCCTCCTTTGACCCAAGTCCTAGTTCTGAAGCAAAAAAGAGACCTACTTCTTCTGATGGCAGTGAGTGTTGATCAGGGTTATGATGCACATGTTTGTATTTCTTCAAGTGAAAAACATAATTTGAATGTTATCTTCAGAGGACAGTATTACGAAGCAAGTTTGACAGAGCCAGGCTTTCCTTGTGTAAGCTGGCTCGACAAAACCTAAAACCCCAGTCAGAGAGGATGGGTATCACGAGTGTAATTATCAGCTTTCCATTTTCGCCAGACTGTGTCCGTGCTCCCATAAATGGGGGTGTTTGACTTGTCATTTGACTGTTCTTAAGCTCTAAATGGACGGAACATGTGCACTTCAATAAAGAGAAACAGGTTGCTATAATGGAGAGCTAAGAGGGTTACAGAAGTGCTGCTACTGCAGATGATGAAGAGAGGAATGCTAGTAGAAAACTGTTGATTGTGCAAGTTAATACATTTGTTTTACCACTTAGTGCACTCTCAACACAGCTGCACATTTGAGCTCTTAAAACCTCAAACTTCTTACATTTTATCATGATTCTCAAGAAGTGCATTTAGATCTGACACAAACCCATAATGAAGGATGCAAGGAAACCAATTCAGATGTTGGCCAAATGAAAGTGAAATTAATGTTACTGATTAAATTTTCTCTGCAATAAATACCAAAAGACTAATCATTTTTAAAATCTGTGTTCTATCAGCTGCAGTTCCAGCAGTGTAAAAACATATTTATACATTCTCTGCATTTATTATATTCAATAGTGCTCCAAGATATTTCATATAATATTTGTATAACTGCTGTTAAACATATGCAGAATTGAGTTATTGATCAAGGAGATGATCTACTGGTAGATGTATTAGACTTGAGGGTTTAATATTCAGTATCCCAGCAGGCCCACAAGCAGTAGCAGCAGTAACATTAGTCAGAAGTTTGTTTCTTGGTTTCAGGTTGCAGCAAAACTGCAGCTCTCTCCAGTGGTAAAAGACAAAGGCAGCACTATTCTATATTTTTGTTGTTTGTAAACAAATCCTATATCAGTACCAGTGTTCTGCCAAAAAGTGATTGAAACCCACTGGACTGTGCACTGCTTTCTATATGTGACTACAGGGTGCTTTTATCTGGGTCAAGCAATCAAAAAGAAATGGTCTCATTTGCAATTATCCTTATGTCTGTGAATTATTATACCTGCTTGGTGCCCTGGACTCTAACCACTTCAGTTAATTTCACCTATTAACATAGATTTAAAGTACGGCAGCTCTTAACTTATAACTGAAATGTTATTAATGCATTAAAATGACTTGATTTCATTCATAAGAGGTTGCATTTATTTATATATTTTAAAAAACATAGTCAGAAGTGCATAATATATTTGGAAACTGGAACAAACAGCATGTTCCTGCGAACAGCAGACTGTTTTTGGCAGACAATCACTTTTTTGGCACGACACTGGTTTTCTGTTTTCCCAGGCCTGTCTGTGGCTCTCAGCCTCAAGCCCACTCATTCTTACTGAAGATGTTCATTCTTAAAAGGTTTTCAGGATATATACTATAAAAAACATCTGGGCCCTGTAGTTTTTAGCAAGTTTCACGTAAATAGAAGCAAATAACACATTTATTGAAGTATTTTCATCAGATGCATCACTGAGTATATGTTATATATAGATGTATATATCACACATATATACATGTTATATATGTGTTATATATTTTCACATATATAACATGTATCTTCAACACCTCTGTAGGTGTGAATTATTACTCACACAGCGATGAGGGCTGTAATTGCAGTCTGGAAGTGTTCCTTGTCAGGCTTCTCACAATCCTAATCCACCAACCTCAGTGTCATGCAGGTCGGTGTAAAGAAGTCTGAAATCCTGTAAAAGTCTGTGGTCAGCATTTTGCTCAACAAACGTCTTCAGTCATGGTCGGTCAATGTTCTCTCATAAAGTTCTCTATCTGAATTTTGAACAAGACCAGATTGTCTTTTGGTTTGCTAACATGCAACATCGCTTCAGCAACGTCGGCCTCTGTCCACGGCCTGAACACCAGCACCGGCCTTGATGGGCCTGCAGCCTCCATCATTGGTAGTGTCTGAGCTGGAGGATGGTGCCGATAGTTGCGTTCCTTCCTCTGCTGGAAACCAGACAGAAACCCAAATTCTCACATGCCCCTGAGACCCTGCCAAGACCGAGACCGGCCAAGCGGAAGAATTGACGCAGTTTCTTGCTTTGTGGATGTAGATGGTTCAGGTAGAGAGGCAGGACCTTGTTGGCCATCTTCACTCCACTGCCATCGCTGGAGAACTGGAGCGTAAGGAGGAGCGGAGTCCACATCGGGTTCAAGAGTGCATGCTTTCCTTGCCAATTTTACCTCAGAGAGAGCGTGGCACAATGTTTCAGTGATCTCAGTCTGTTGCTGAATTATGCCTTAAAAACCTCCACTGGATTTCTTTCCGTTTTCATTCACCTCTCCCTCATTGCAATTACATCGCTTTAATTTAGCTTTAATTTAGCTTTCTCTCTGCTCTCTGTTTCTTCTCTCCACAATCTGTAAGCCTCCCAATCTGCCAGAGATTGTCCATATTGACCTGGTCTTTTCCTTGGACAAGGTCGCATACTTCTCTGCATGCTCCAAACATGTTTTAAGCTGTTCCTATTTGTTTGAGTCGAAATTCCCTTTGTCTGGAAATCCGTATTCAGCCACTTACCAAATTGGCTCATACTTTTAGCATTTTTCTGAGTCATTATGTTTAGAATGATAGGAAGGGACTTTGAATCTGTGTCTACATTAACCCTCTCCCTACTGAAATTGGTCCCGATCTCTGATTCTGTTGTGCCTCCCGCCGGTTATCTGAACTGATATACCAGCAGCAACAAACTGAATCAAGACACAAATGTCTCCAAGTTACCTAAGAGAGCACTCTGGATTAACCAACTCTTTAACCCACAAACAACCTAGTTTGTGCTGGGAAACTACCTTGTTCCCCCACTTGTGAGATGACTACCACCTGTGGATAACCTGGCCTTCCTGACAGTGTCACTTTAAACAGGCCTCATCCAATCTGCAATACTCTGATTCTCTCATTCACTCATTCACGCAGTAACACAAGGAAAAAGAAAAGAAAAGATCATTTTTCTTCAGTCTTGAATTATGCGTGGCTCTTTCCAAACTCTGATTTTCCTAATGAGGGTTGGATCGGTGATCGGGCTCCGCCTGGAGACAGCTTCTCACCAGCCAGGGAGGAATCCTCCTAAGATTGTGTTTAAGTATTTGCCTTCTGTTCTGGTGGAGTCCAAATCAAGCGTCCTCCCATATGGGCCACCAATTTGTTGTGGAAAATCCGGATGAGCCAAGCAAAAACTGTCAAGGTGCAACAGATTTTTTCTTTGTAATTTATTGAAGAATTACAGAGTAACAATGAATGATGAAGAAAAATGCAGATTGAATATTTCAGCTGAAGAGCTCCGACACCAGGCTCATGTTCAGAGGTCTGACCCAGACCAAGGGACAAAATGCAAACTTATACTGTTATCTTTCCTTCCCACAGCAATTTATCCTTCACATAGCAGAAGCTTTGCTTTTCTCATGAAGACAACAGGGCTTTGGTGCTTGGCGCTGGTCACAACATCACATAGCATAACAAAATAAGGAAAATTACTCTGAGCCAAGTCTATTGTGTTCTCTGACCAACAGTACAAAATGAAATTTTGCTACAACAAAGAGTTAGGTGAAGAGAGATTAAAGAGGCAAGTGCTGTTTAGGGCTATACTCTCCCATTTTCCAGTCACTAACCTGCCTACTTTAGAAACTTGACCATTACTTCTCTGACAACATCCTGCTGAAAGACATTAGTGAAATCACGCATAAATCATTTCTGTGTTGCTTTTATTACAGTAACTCTGTTATGCCCATCTGATGTAGATGATTCCTCTGTTTTCTCATTGTTTACTTGTGTCATGTTATTGCAGGAGACGAGCCCATGAGGAAAATGCCTGTGACAAAATTTGGTTCCAGACTTCGATTTGAGCCTGTGCACTTTGTCAGCGGTGGAAGCAATGCAGGAAGTGGCGCTGATGAGAAGGAGAACGATAAGGATCGTAGGAGGAGTGAGTCGTATGGTGCGAGACAGTGGGACTCTGAACACTCCTCCTACAGCAGCACCAGCAGAGCGCAGGGCTCCTCCTCCCTGAGGCCTGCTTTTGACAGAGTACCATCATACACTTCTGACTCTTGGGGTTCTCATAGGGACAGAGATAGAGACAGAGAGATTTCTTCAGGTAGCGGGTTGGGTTATGGAAGCCGTGGGCCAACAAACTTCATGTCAAAAACACAGCAGGACTACACAGCTAAATATGAAGCCCACTCCTCTCGAAATTCAGACTCTTATTCTCAGCCTCACAGATACAATGGCTACGGGGGAGGGAGCAGATCAGGAGGCTGGGATTCAGGACGTCAGGGTTTGGGGTTCGGCCATCAGGACAGGCCATCATCAAGCAGACCATTCAGCAGAGTCTACAACAGCCCCGGCAGGAACAGTCCTAATGTGACTCAGTCGGGGTCATCATCGCAGCCTGTTCCTATATCTCAGTCGACATTAGATGAGAAGCAAAGGCTGATTGCCAATGTAGCGTCGGCGTTAGCTGTTGCTTTTCGGGACCCTATGTTCATGACTGGAAGTGACTCACCGAACTATAATTTCATGTTGAGCCGCAGCATTCAGGCTTGCAAAACCAACCCTGAGTATATTTATGTCAACCTGAAGGATATTCCTCAGGCTGACCTACCGAAGAACAGGAAAGTACCGACAGATGGTTATGCCTGTGAACTGAGATGCCAGGGTGTGTATCTTGCCACTGGATACTCGGGCAGTAAAAATGGAGCGAGGGACCGGGCCTCTGAGCAGGCTGTGAAACTTTTCCTGAAACCAGTCGAGGTTCGTGTTGTGCAGCGGAAATACAGACACTCAATAGTCAATGATATGGTTGTGTGCCAGATGCACAGCCCAACACCAGCGTTTTTACCTGCACTCCGCAACCCAGAGGATAAACCAACACCCAGCTCTAAGGGCCAGTATGAGCCCGACAAACGTAAACACTGGACAGAGTTTGTGGTTATGGACAATGCTCATGATGCCATCTGCATCCTGAACAACTCTGCAGCTTTTAATCGCATGAAGATAGACTATAAGTTCGACCTCCTCCCCAACAACAGCGCGTGGTTGTGCAGTGTTTTCCTGCAGGATGAGCTGGTAGCACAGGCAACGGGCACGAAAAAGAGCTCAAAGCATGCAGCAGCTGAAGAGGCAGTGAGGAAACTTCGCATGAACCAAGCACAGCGACAACAACAACAGCAGCAGCAACAACAGCAACAACAACAACAACAACAGCAGCAGCAACTCCAACCACAACAGTCACAGTACTACAGAGGAAATAATCAGTCAGATTCTGTTGGACGCTTTGGGCAGCAGGGTGGCAAAAAGAAGCATCTGAGCGAACTGGTTATTCTGGAAAATTCAGACAATGCAATCTGTATCATTAACGACACGGCTCAGTTTAATAAAGTGACTGCAGATTACAAGTTCATGGTTCTGCCTGATCATCGCTGGAGGTGTGAAGTTTACTTAGAAGGGCAGTATGTCGCAGCAGGAATTGGGCCAAAGAAAATAGTCAAGCACATTGCAGCAGTTGAGGCTTTAGCCACTTTGAGACAGACGCAGGCTGTGGTCAAATCGAACCTCAGAAAGGAGGGTCACAGCGACGCCATATCCCGGTCTCAAATCCTGGCTCGCTCTGGTGAGGAGGCCACGAAGCAGGAGATTAAGGAAGACAACATTGGAAACCAGCTGCTACGCAAGATGGGCTGGAAAGGAGGCGGTCTGGGCCGAGACGGGGAGGGAATCGCAGAACCAATCAGAGTGAAAGAGCAGTTCTCCAGAGAAGGTTTGGGTATGGACACGGACAAAACCGGAAATCAGCTCAGCAAGCGCGACATTGAGGATATCATTCGTAACTATGCCAGTTCAGACCGCCAGGACGACCTT
The DNA here is from genome assembly GCA_024666655.1 of Dascyllus trimaculatus. Lineage (NCBI taxonomy): Eukaryota > Metazoa > Chordata > Actinopteri > Pomacentridae > Dascyllus > Dascyllus trimaculatus. The sequence goes on from CM045457.1 coordinate 25,110,747, forward strand.
CGATTCTCCACCGACCTCACCAATGACGAACGCAAGCAGATCCACCAGATATCTCAGAAGTACGGCCTGCGAAGCAAGTCGTACGGACAGGGACGGCAACGGTTCCTTGTTGTCAGTCGGAAAGTACACAAAGACCAGCTCATTGGCCAGCTTTTACAGGAAGGACAGGTGGGACGATATGAGCTTGTGAAACCTCAGGCCTCTCACTAATTTGCATGCAGAGCAAAATGGACAAATTGCCATCGGCTTGGACTTCAAAGCAAACCACACTCAAGTGTACCTGCCGTGTTTCTACTTGTGTGTGACAAATTTGCAACACACACTAATAAATGAGAATCTCTCTCATGTCACTTGTGGTTTCTGCATTCCTTCGCCATAAAATGTGCTTTAGCTTTAGCAGGGGCTGAAGGATGAGTAATTTAATTTGTCTTTTGTGTCTCCTGCCATTCCACGTCTGAGCTTGTGGTCAGTGCTTTGTGGTATCATGTCCTGATGATGCTCCAGTTATTACACCTATTTTCAAAATTTAAAAAAATGACTGAGGTTTTTGTTATCAAAATCCACTTCTTGTTTCATTACTATTTAAGGAACCTGGCAGAATATGCAGCTTTCCACCGCTTGTTTGTGAACATTGTAGACAGTTGACTCATGAGAGACGAGGATTAGCGAGGCAATAACATCGAACTGTAGGTGTTCATACCAGTCTCACTGTTGTGATTTATCTGTATTCAGCAATACCTGCAATGTCATTTGCTATTTCAGCACCTGGAGATCATTCTGCAAGTACAAGCTGCATCCAAGATCAGAAAATCTTCACATAGGAACTGTAAGCTGTGATCTTTGTTAAATGTCAGATGTGTTGGTTTATGTGAGTACAGTTAACGTGTCTGCTTGTTTTCACAGCTGTAATTACTGAATAAATTAAAACTGACAACCATCAACAAGCTGAACTGAATTCAGGTGGATATTTTTGTGCAAAGTTTAAAAAGCAACAGACAAATGATGTATATTTATTTTATTTACAAGAAAATGTACAGTTTGTTACATGGGTTACCAGTGCAAAGTTTTATAATCTGAAAACGGACACCATCCTGTTGAAACAGTATAATCAGCTTTTCTATGACAGCTGATTTGCAAGATTGTAAAATAGCATACAAATGTTCACACATCCTTTAAATGTCAGCATTATGAAACTCTGCGTGAAACCAAGTCGAGGGTAGTAAATGTCTTGTTTCTGTGTTGAAGAGGGACAATACATGTTTACCAATATCTATAACATTGTTAAAATCAAAGGCATGGCTTTACAAGAAAAGCTGAGATAAAACTGACCCCCCAAAAAGGCATCTGTTGAGTTAGAGGGATGGATGTCCATGCCAGCTTCATTTTCTATCCCTCTGAAAGGCTTTCAATAGGCAGAAACAAACAAAACCAAAAGGAGTGAGCCCACTGAAACAGGAGGAAAAACACCCATGAACAGCTTTGCTTTTTGTAAATATGAACTGCCGGTATCTACACAGCAAACCACACAGCAAGCACATCTAATTAACTGTTACCATGTCATCCAACCAGTTCACTTCATGTATGAATAAACGGGTAGAAAAGTGACAACTGAGAGACTGGCTATTGCCTTTTTTTAAAAAAATTAAATAGTTGGGGCATGTAGCAAGTAACCCAGGTATAACAAGGTACATTAACTTTTAACAAACAGACGCTATTGCCCAACAACAGCATTCGGCAGGAGTGAATGCCACAACACAACAGCATACAAACTTAGCAACAGTTAGGGGACAAATATATCGAAGGATTTTACGATGTGTCATTTTATTTCTGTGAGATCAGCTGTTTTCTTGATCGGTGGTTTCTTGATTCTGGGCTGGACACTGTTCATACTCCAACGACAACAGGGGTCAACAGTCACGCCAACTCTGTTCAACAATAGCAGAAACCCTTTTCTCGTACTCCCGTTTGTTTTCCTGGTACAGCTGGGCTGCTTGGCTGTTGGCTGGACTGTTTGGGTTTGGCTCATCCAGTAAAGACTTTAAATATACAACAGAGAACGCAAGTGGGTTAGGTTTCTAAAAGGTTTATGACATAACGGCGTCACTTAAGAACTGGGGAGTCACTACATGTTAAAAATACTTGATTATCTACAAAACTGTGGTAATAAATTGACTCTTCCTCAGTTTTCTTAACAGTATTACTTTGGTACATTATGTGCCGGTTTGTGTATAAGATTACCTGTATCGAAGTTAAGATTGAAGACACATCATATGTTGGACTCCAACGATTCTGAAGTATATCTAAGCATATGCTGCCATCTGCATACACTGCAAAAGAATAAAAAACTTTTTAGACAAACTAATCAATTTTCCCGGGACGATGAAAGAATAAATGTGGCAACTTTTAACATCTGAATTTTTAGTACATACCATTTGGATGAAACATTTTTGAGACAAATCTCACTGTAGGAGGTTTATTTGGATATTCCTCTGTGAATTCAATGGTAAGTTTGAAGGTCCCTGAAATTAAAAAGTAATGACATAGTATGAATCCAAATACATTAACCGAAACCAGCGCATTCCAATAATTTATCCATGCAGAAAATGCATGTGGCTAATTTTTTTTTAATGATCGAACCAAAAGGAACACAAACCAGCTTTGTAACTCAGTTGCCAACGTACTGATGAGAAACTGACTCTTGTAGTGAAATCATGTCTGTACAAGAAACAGTCAGCAAAAGTCCCACAAAAATGTAATTTGAACATTTCTGTTTTGGTCCACAGCAGCTTAAGAATTCAGCCAGGAAGTTAACTTTAAGTGAAAGGTGTGACTTCTTGGATAACCTGCACAGTTCTTGTTTTTACGGAAGTCCAGCGCAGCAAGTTACTGGTTAAAACATCTAAACTTATTCAATACTCCACCTGATCCATGTAGGAGACCGGATCAGTAGTTGTACAGTAGATTCCTGGCAAAACAAATTCTCAGTCGATGCACTTTCAAAACACCATTAAATTCTATTCATAATCATACCAATCGATATAATCTAACTCCCAGCTCCCAATGCTTAGAGTAATCATGAATTATTGCTGGATTAATGTCTAAGCAGGGTTGGGAAGATAAATTATTTGAATGTGCAGAGCTTTAGAGAGAACTTACCATCTTCAAAAGGTGTTCCCTCCGGTCTAAAGGGGAGGTAAAAAAACAGGTTGTAAATCACTAAAGTAAAGCCCTATAAAATGTTCACAGTATTGTATTTTTTAACCAACTTACCCAAAAATGACTGCGTTCCATACCATGATATTGTTTTCTGATGGGGCTCCACTAACTCCTGCTGGGGGATCCTCTTGCAGCCTGATTGGGTAAAACACAGTAGTATCACAAAACAAAGTGATTTCAGACAGAGAATAACACATAGAAGTGGAAGTCATTTCTACTTGACATATTGTATTATGCCCCTGATGGTGGTCAACAGGGCAGGTAATAAAAAATATCAAAAAGTGTGAGTGAGTGAACCTTCTAATCAACGAATCCGTAAACAGCAAGGGTCTGTTGATTATGAAGCAGGAGTACAAGTCCTGTGTTGTATTTCTAAGACTGGTATGGGCAAGTATATGCTGAAAAGGGGCCGCATATTTCCCAACAGCAAACCCTTCATCAATAATTACAGCTGGGCAATATATATCAACATCATGCAAACATTATACAAGCAGTACATATTATAATGCTGGATTTTTAAAAAAAATTTGAGATATAATATCTTCATTCACACTGTAGTAATACTGTAAAGTGATATAGAGGCAGTCATACCTAAGAGGAAGAGAACAATTCCTGTATTTACTGGGTCATTACAATCCCGTCCCTAATTAAGTTGCTTTAGTTGAAATTAGGCCTTTTAATGACGTTAACATAGGTTACTGTAAAGAGTAATTTTAACAGCAGGCCACTAAGGATTAGGTCTCTGACCTATAGTACTGTTTAACTGGAACATACTGTGGAAAAACCATGTGCCTTGGCTGACTGTGATGCAGGTTTTCAGTGACTGCATGGCAGATGGTTGTTGATCCCCGGGCTTAGGTGGTGATCTATAAAAGCCAGGGGATAGGAGCTCCCTTGATCAGTGTATATTTGGGAGTGTACACGTAACCGAACGTTTCATCTGGCCCCTGTGAAGGGCCATCTGGCCACTAACGTGAACTATGTCCGCAATTACCAGATACAAAAGCAGCTCCACAGAAATAATATATGAACAGAGCCATTAGCAGTTTCAGAGAATGTTCGAGGAGAAGTGAATATGGTACTTAACGGTTAAAAATCGTATTAAAATTATATTTAAAGTGAGATGTGACAACCTAAACGTTATTACTCCCGTCTACCTTGCTAACACTGGTGTAAGCGCCCCATTTGAACCGTTTACAATTGTCGTTACTTGTCAAAAGCTTGGCAGTCAGTTAGCTCATGTATGATCCCTAAGATCATCGGTAAGTACATACACCGAAGACAAAAACACGATTCTAACCCTTCAGTGTTTATACGTCTACTTGTATTATAATGGTATGCTGGTCTGGTAGTTTAGATTGCCGTTTAGGCTAACGCTAACAAGCTAACCCCAGACTGTTAGCTGTTAGCTATAGCGACTTCTCAGTTGTTTTCCTTTCGCTTACCGTTTAAAATCTCTCATTAAACGTCGTCTTGCTGGAGTTGACATCCTGTTTACACAGAAATCTAAATTCTTAGCAAACACGTAAGCAGCTGAGATGTGAGGAAATAATGTTAAATTGCTATAATATATTTGCTACTAGCTGGCTAGAAAACGACTGCTGCTAGTTTGTCAAATATTTGGCTACCTCTCGGAGTCTAAGGGCGCTACCAATTACACTAGAAAGAGGACATCAACATCCACAGCATATAAATTGGTGAACTGTATAGCCACTTAAACATAAATAAAAACTATGACTGGAAGTTGTATTCGGAAATACACATGTTACTTTACAAAATAGTGTTGTACCTTTGCAAATGTAACAAGAGTATTTTGTATATAGCTCGAAGCACCCCGTCTCTGCACTTGTATCATTCCAGTGAAAATTACGTCATGTGTTTGCACCCATATTTAGTTTGTTCTTAATAATGTAGCGATTCATGTAATTTTATGGCTTTATCCCTCTCATCCTCCTCATCATAATTTTATCTTTGTCAGTTTATAGATTAATTCGATAGATGGGCAATTAATGACTAGCCATACTAACACAAGGTGTTTTGGGGTTTAAGTTACAGTATCGTAAAAATATCACTAGATGGAGCCTAACTCTCAAATGTTGTAAATCACACACCACAGCAACAATCTCAAGACAGAAAGAGTGGTCGTGTACCAAAATTGTGCAACGCTTAACCACCACGAAAAAAAGCGTTTCTTGGATCTTGACGCCTAGAGAACAACGTTTGAAATGTTAACATGTCGACATAACTGAATGTACCGTCAGTGTACTACCCGACAAATACAGGTGTGGGCGCTGATGTTCGCATCTTTCCCATATGGTCTAGCGGTTAGGATTCCTGGTTTTCACCCAGGCGGCCCGGGTTCGACTCCCGGTATGGGAACGTTCGTTTTTATCGCGAGACAAGTTATTGTATTCTGAATCCTAGACAAATAAACGACTCTTGTCCAGTTCATTCCCTTTTCACGACTGTTTTAAGTGTATTTTGGCGCCACCACCACAACATGAGTTCATCATTTCCAAAGAATCTTGTAGACCCCGCCCGTCGTGGAGTTATCGTCAATTGCTCTCATCTCACAAGGGCTTGGACATTCCCGGAAGATGCCCATTTCCACTCCTATCTCTCCCCGTACTAACGCTGTATCGTGGTCTTAACGTAGTACAGGAGAAGAAAAAAAAGACTCGACTCAAACAAAAAACGTTAGCAAGTACAGCCGACTTTTTTCTTTCTTCCGCAACTTTAATCTGAGTAAACCGCTTAATTGCCTGTAAAGTCACACCTGTGACTGCGTAACGGTTTAAAACTCATTCACTGTCGCCTAGATACCAGAGTGTTTTCCGGTTAGCTTAACTTGTCGGCAAAACCTAGCTGTTTATTAGTTTTAGAGAATACTATATAGCTTAAGAATTCAGTGTTTCTGGATTAATATGTACTTTTTAAGAAATAGGATGTAATGAGGACAGTAAACAACTTTTTTTATAACGCCTTGTAGTTCTCCATCGTCCCTCGGTGCATATTGCTCAACTCTGCCCGGACTAGCCCACTACTACCACCACCACCACCACCAGCCTACAGACAAACTTTGGTGCCGGGCCAATAATTTCCCAGGAAAATGTGACTGCTAGGAATTCCCCACGCATCAGCCCCTGCCGGAGAAAACCGCGACCTTGTGTCAGGAAGCGCACGAAAGCAGCAGGAGGGTGAACAGACCGGTGACTGGGCGATGATGTAGCCTAGCCATCGCTCCGTTAGTCTCCAGCTCACACCGGGGATAAAACCATGCTTCTCTAACGCCGCCGTGCTCCGGGAGAACAGCCGCCACTCACTGCCTGTGTAAAGCCAGGAATATGCTGTGCTGATGACAACTTCTATCAGGGTGAGTCCACTTGGGATGTAAATTGCATGTCTTATAGTAACTGCTTGCTTTCTTGCAACTAATAATCTGACTGTGTATATAGAGTAGCTAATATGAGCTGTTGAGATGGTGTCAGCGTGTATTTCTCTCTTCTCTGGGAGCTTCATGTGCAGCTATAAGGACTTTTGGCAGATAATGATGTGATAAACTGGGTGTTACTGTACTATGTTGCTCTACCAGATGCCTTTGGATGCAGTTTACCAGTGTGAGATACTCCAGAGTGTGAGAAACATGACTGAACTCACATGATGTTTGTACTAGCTGCTGGGACACACGACCTGCAGGCTTTGCTTTGCCCACCACTCCATGGGCTTCTGTGACTCCCCTTTGTGTTAGTCAGCTGGCATGTGACTGCACTGATGGTGTGTGTGTGTGCTGAAAATCTTGACAATTCAGATCACACAGCAGTCACAACTGATAGAAGAGCATTTTTCTTTTGTCTTCAGCCGTGTTCGACCAGAAGCGAGCTTTCATTTTGTCCTCTGTTGTGAGAGGTGTAGCCGTGACCCCAGGTCAAACGTGGAAAATGTGGCTGTGTATAACTGGACACTCAGAGCAACATGCAAGTGGCGTTAAAGCCGAAATGACCGATTATTTGAATAATTCTTTAAACATGAATGCCTGAAACATTTGCTGTTTTAGTGATCTGCAATGATAATAAACTGATCATCTTTTTGGCTCTTTGGTTGCATATCATAGTCAGTTTTAATATAAATTTTTGATTTTGGGACATTTTGTGCTGCTTTCATTACTACCTGAAATTGTCCAGACCCTGATGCAGCCATATTTGGCAAAAAAATATGAAAAACTATTGCTGACGCACAGTGCGCCACTCTATCCATTGAAGCAGCCTCGGAGTGAAAATATTGACTAAAACAGGAGCGAGCTAGAGAGCCTCGTATCGAGCTCTCTTCAAGCACAAATATAAATATGTTTATCGATGAACATTTCTACAAATGCAGGTCTGTAATGCTTGACAGAATAGTGTTTTTTTAAACTGTTGATCAACCCTATTCTGTGGCGAGTCTAAATGTTTGCCAGATGTTTACATTTTTGGGCTGAGATGCTTGTATCATGGGACAGACAAACACGATCTCATTGGTCGGCTGCAGTTGCTCCCTTCAGAGCGGGCGGTCGTGACGCAGAGGGTAGAGTTATGAGCTTTTACTTTGTCAGTCCCACCAGAGACAGGCCCAGCTGGACCCACCAACCCTTCACCCACCCTCTCTGCCCTCCCCTTCAGTCTTCCCATGGTGGGAACACTGGCAGAGGCCTGTGGATAATTGGAAACTTCAATCCACTGAAAGCAATTATCCAGAACAAGACTTTCCAAATATACTCCAGAGTGGAGTCGTCTTGTTTGTTTCAAACATGTGCCCTTGTTTTAGGAACATCCTGCCATGCCGCTGCCCACACATTAGCTTTGCCTTTGCCCCTTTTCCTCTCTGC